>OU015533.1:19773577-20373577 GCA_907165065.1 Caprimulgus europaeus | reverse complement strand
TTACAGAATTGTAGGTTAAAATATATCCAATAGACTATCCAAGATATTCTATACTTGTATGAAATACATATGTACATATATATGTGTGTATATGTACACAAACTTTTATGAGGAAGTATTTTTTTTAAAACTGTTCTGACTATAGCAGGATTTATTTGTATGGGATAAATTCAGTTTTGTAGTAACATTGCATGGATCCATGCAGCTGATAAATCCTTGGGCCCTCCAGGAAAATATGAAATACGATGAAAGGCCAAGGAGTCTAAATAAGTGCAACGATGTGTGCAATAACACATGAATTCATATAAGCAGATGAAACCTTTTGCTTATATGTTAGTGACAAATGTAAAATATATAGGATGATAGTGTAGCATTTCTGCATGGATTTGTTGTTGATTACTCTGCATGCATTGTTTCTGTGTATGCATGCATTATTTTAGATTCTTTCATTTTGTCTTACCCTCATCCCTTCAAATCGCGACAAGGCTCTTAGAGGTCTCAAAGCTCTTAGTGTCCTAAGGGATTTAATCGCACCAAGTTCTGAGTAGCCCAAGGCATTAGCTGTTAAGCTAACCAAAGAGACCTACATAAAAACAGAAAGGCAATATTGCTCATTCATCTTGTATATCCTTTTGATACATATGGTGGGAATGATGCGTGCCCTGAACTTCTCAAGAAGATTCAAGGCTGGACCTCTTTCTCCAGGAATCCCTCTATAACACAGAAAGATCTTTCAAGTCGGTCAAAGTAGAATAAGAGTATATTCTAGGTACCTGTTGATGAAATCATGTTGGTAGAATGGTATAAAAATGCCTTCTGAATTCACATAAACCAGTCAACATTTGATGGTATTTAAATAAAAATGGAGGCACATGCAAAAAGAAAACTCCCAAAAGTTTGGTAAATTGTAATGGTCAGTTTACATCAGGACTTCCCATGATATCTTCAGAACTTGATGAGAATGTAAAAGCTCTCAAAAACCACATCCAGACCTGGCCTTTGGTCAGATGTAACTTTCTAGTGTCCAGAAAATCTTATTCAACAGCCATAGCTACTAGTGCTGTTCAGATTTAACCAGACTAATCAAGATTGATAACCAACTGTTTGTTAGACAATGGTGGAAGCTTCATTGTTAGCCATATCCACACTTCATTACATTCCCTGTGACTCCTTTAACCACTTCATCAATTCTGGCTTGCATAACGTTGGTCTGGTCTGCAGGCAGATGAGTAAATAAACTAGAATAGCTGTAAAATAAATAATAAAATTATCTTTCATCAATAATCCTTAGAAATTTATCATAAACCATTGGGAAGGAGTGGCCCTAATAAAGAAAAAAAACCCCAAACTATCTTCTGTTTCCCTCCATTTAATGCCCTTCCCTTCCATCCTTCCTGTTTTTTCTTAATTCTATAATTTCCATATTAGTCCTTTTGCCTTGTTATCTCAATCCTCTGACTAAGGATTAAAATGCTTCAGAGATTCATTTTTTCCATGAAAAAAATTGCACCAGAGTAATGAAAAACTAATGAAGTTATTTATAAAGTTCACAGAAGTAACTAAACCAAAGATTATCAAATAAGAATTAAATATTTGTTGATAAATACAATGAACATGTAATGACAGTGTAAAGTATTGTCCATGGGGTCTCTGTAAAGCCCTACTGGTCACAGTAATTTACACATCTGATGACCAAGCCAACAGATGCTTTACAAGAGTACAGACTCAACTGCAGAATACTAAGTGTGCATATAGTCATGTTTTATCACAGGATCTGCCATACTGGTATGGATTTTAAAGTTACAATATTTTCCAAGCTCCGTATAGTCAAGGCTTCATGGTATATCATATCATTTTCATATCATTGTACTTTTAGGGAGATACATAGTGATTTCTATAGAATTCTGCTGCTTTTTGGAATGAGCAAACAAGTGACTCAAGACACATTCTTACCTGGCATTCCATGGGAATTACATATGTGGAACTGAGAGATGCCCTGTTAGCAGACAGATGTAGTCAGGCTATTGGGGATGGAAGGCAAATGAATGTCTGCTATATGGTTAAAGATCTGTAGACTTCCATTTATGCTCCGCAGTAATGTACATACATTGTTGAGTATGTAGACTTGAAATTATAATGCACTTCTCACTAGGTCTCCTTCAGACAATGTGTATCTGCTCCTTGGTGGTATAGCCTTTTGAAAATCATTTGAGAACCTATTCCAAGGGAATTCATCTACAGTTCTCCAAGTGTCTCTTTAAGGTTTGTCATGTGATGCAGTGAAAAGTGCAAGAGTACTGAAAAGTGCAATGGAACTGAGAGTTCCTAGCAGTATTTGCCTTCCATATTACACAGAGTAAGTGAAAGGACACTTACAGTAATTGATTAGAAAGTTAGAAATCTTCACAGAAATTGCTTTGAAATATTTAAATTCCATATACAATAAGAACTGAAGAGGATGAATGGCATCCTTTCTAGACACACACAAAAAAGTAAAAAGCATCATTTCAATAAAGCATTACAACTCAACAAAACACCTCTAGGGTAATAAGTATATCTAAATATTTTTCTTTTCTGAATAGAATTAAAAATGATACCACAGCAATCATTTTAAAATAGAGTTTCCATTGAATAGAACAGAAAGCTTATCCTGAAAATATTCTGAGTTTTAGAGCCTGTCATACTGGATATGAAAAAGAATACATACATCAACAATCAGGAAGTCCAGCCAGCACCACGCATTAGTGAAATAGGTTTGAAAGCCATAAGCCACCCATTTTAAAAGCATTTCCAGAATGAAGATATAAGTAAAAACTTTGTCAGCATATTCCAGCATGGTCTTGATAGTTTTACGTTGCTCTATGTATATATCTTCAAATGCCTGTGAAAAAGATTTTTGAAGATATAATTAAATGTCTTGCAGTGTGGTATATAGCAGCCAAGAAAGAATTTGAATTGGAAAGATATATGTGACGTTAAGGCATATATCCTTGCCTCAACACAACTTTTGCTTTCTCTCCATAAAGCTGGGTCCAAACACAATATTCAGCTCTCAGTGATCCATGAAACTTACTGTAATACTATTCTCCAGATCTCATTTTCATTCATTTCCATGGATAGCAATGGCTTATTGACATAAGGATTTCCTTTGTGGTAGCTACGACTTTTTAATCAAAATTATATAAGGGGTTTAATAATGACTCTGTGATACAGAATTTTTGAGGAACTAATAATTGAAACACAGATTAATAACTCTCTTTTCAAACAAAAGTGTCAACATTGACAGTGAATCACTGTGCATTGACCCAAGTGTACCTAGTAATTCTAAATGCTTGCTGCTTAAAACAGACACAATAGTTACATATCGAATTTACCAGAGCACCACTGCTCAGAAGAATCATGAAGACAATGAAGGTCTCAAACCAGTTGTGTTCAACAATCTTATAGCAGGTTTTCCTAAGATTCCACCAGATTTTCCCTTTCCCATCTTCTACACTGACTTGACAGCATTTGAATCTCCGCACACAGCCTAGGTGCAATAATAAATTTTCAGATGTCAGAAAAAGGTAAATATTTATTAGATATCACAATGAACACAAGTCCTTTGGCATGTTTCAGTACTACTGCAATAGATGCTTGTAAATAAGAATCTCTTATTTGAGGATCTTAATTTCAATATTTGAAGTTAAAGCTTTGTAACTCTTATAATGCCTTCCAAGGAGAGAGAGAGCACGACAACAGTACATCTATGGCAGTACCTCTGAAGGAATTACCGACACAAACAGGAAATACAACTATAATCACAAAACTTCTTCTTGGTTTTGAATAAAAATAGAATCCAGCCCAAATCAACACAGTTAGTACTAATCACCTTGCATATATTTTGCTTCACATACCTTCTGTAAAACAAGCCTCTGGCTCCAGAGCTTCTTCAGGTTCTGCTTCTGGCTGTTCCCCTTCTGGAGGTAGTCCGATATCAACTGTGCTGCCTTCTGATGAACTGGATGCATTTAATTTCTGTGAATGAAACCCCACATTTTTTTTTTCCATTCTGTTTATGTTGAAGAGAAGTTCATGTTTGAAATGCATACCAAAATATTTTGAATGTATTCCGTGCTCTGACATTAAAATAATTTATTTTCTACAATCTATAATGCCAAATTGCTCTACTACAGGTGAGGTCACAAGATTAGAAACTACATCATGTGCATTTTCCCTATTGAAAATATAAAAATATTTTCATATAGGGAATTGCTGAAATTATTAGACTACTATTCTGAGCCACACATTAGAATTCTGAAATTAAATTTCAGTAAATTGGGAATGGGTGCCTTCCACACTTTGTACTGTTTAATTATTCCAATCATGTGGCTGCATTTTAGATTGCACTTCAGATAGCATGTAATATAAATAACTTTCCAACATCATGACCAAACCAACAGCAAGCTGCACAGATGTATTTTCATGTCTCAAGCAAATGTGATTCTATCGTCTGTAAAATCTAAAAGTTTGAATATAAACTTTTCATTGTAACTGACATGAAAACACATGTTATGAGTTGTAGAGGATAATTTGATTTTCTTTATTTCCAAAAGAGCAGCACATTACTTTAAGAGCAGCAGCTGATATTTTGCATTCTCACTTGCCAATGCATTTTCTGAATTTATTGTGCATTCTGAAACTACTTATTACTTTGGTACAGTACACATACATGTCCAACTGCTATAAAAGCCAAAAAAAAAACCAACTTTTTTTTTGAGGACTAAAATGAAAACAAATGCTTGTAAAACAATACTGCACCAATGAGTTATACTGACAATATAATCCAAATCTTCAAAATGATTCTTTCACACCATCAGATTATGTTGGCAATGGGCAAATATGTGTACTATAATAAGTAAAAGTAGTTTGATCATGGCATTCTATGACTCTTCTAATGTTATCACTATGTGGAGTATAACATCAGTAAAATGGCTGCATTGATAAATAGCTAATTTATAAAAGGAATGATGTAAGCAGATTTAGAATACAGTCAATAAGGAATTAATATTAGACAGAAAGATGGTCCATGGTAACATTAAAGACATATCTTTGCTGACACTTAAAACTTAAGTTAGAGGCATTATTCCTTTAAAACATGTTTGAGAAGCTCCAAATTCTATACAGTTTTTTGTAAAGGAAATGTGAACAATGTTAGTATGTGGATAGAGGAAATAGCATAAGACTTTAATGGAATTTTACATTGCAGACAATATTAAGTATATTCTTCAAACAAAAAGAAGATTAATTCCTTTCTCCCCGACTCTTATTTTGTCAAATCACACTGACAATGTATTGTGTTCTGATTTTGACGTAGCTTAACTTTGATCTTTGTGTACCATGGTACACTATAGCCTACATTTTAGAGGAAGACCAAACAAATGGAAACATTTATTGTAGGGTATATTGTGCACATAATTTCAGTGATACCTGCACACCCATTTCCTTTGTGTTTCATTGAAAATCACAGTTTATATATTCATGCCTCATGTTTGTGCATGAGCTTTAGCATCTATGAGGTTAGGTCCAATGAAAAAAGACATAGATGCACACTTTTCTGTAGATTATTATTTACAAATTTCCCATTGCAACATTTTCAAATTACAGATAATGCACAGCAGTTTGATCATTGTGGAATACTGCCTCTAAAATGCAGAAACTGGAAATTATGTGATAAATGTGGTCCTCAAGTAAGGACCACAGCATTTAAACATCAGTGGAAGTCAATCAGTAGTTTGAAGAAAGGCCAGAAATACCATAAACACAAGGTACATTCCAAAGAAATTTACATATGGTGTTAAAAATGAACGTTTATCAATACAATAAATAATTTCTAAACTGAGAAGTGACTATCTGTTTGTATTACGTTGAGTTTTCTTAAAATGTTGCTTGCATCATTCCAATCTGGACAGCATTTCTAGCAGAATGCTGTAGTAGTAGCAGAGCAAACAAAAATTATGAACTAGTTAAACCATAAGTCTGAAAGACCTACTGTCCATTCTTTTACGGGGAAATTAAAAGTTCAGTAACTCAGATATTATGCAGTTAGTTTGATCAGCACATGTTAACTTTAAGAAGGGGCAATTAATTCCTATTACTGAAAGCATAAAACTAATAGTTAAGATGGAAGATTACAGATATCCACTGTAAGGAGATATCAAAAAGATCAGGTAGAAAAGGTGGAAAATGATACAGTAGAACAGTCAATTATCAGGAACCTCAGAAAGGCGTCTTTATTTATGTGGGGCATTATGGTGAGTTGTATCTTACAAGTCTCTTCTCACTGAAAATCATGCTTCTTTTAAAGAGCTGTAATAATAATCACAGGAGTTAAACTAAACAGAGAAATCCTAAATTCAATCAACAGCAGCTGAACCTTGAAATGCAATTAAATGCCTTATCCCACTGAGAATTCAGCTACTCTTCTGTTGTTGATGTAACAGAGTATTTCCTTAGCATGGTGTTCTATTATACCTGAATATAGCTCCAAACTGATCAGTAAATGGAGAAGCATATTATAAAAAGTATTCAATAAATTCAATCTGTAATAATTCAGTATTATTTGGGGAAGAAAAAAAAATTTTAAACAGAAATACTTACTTATTTTTTTGTTTGTTTCTTTGCTATTTTTAACATTGAATTTATTGTATGGCATTCTACACAATATTGATAAAATTTTGTATGCATTACAAACTGCTGGGAAGGTTTTGTGATACAATATTTTAAGATTTTACCAAATTAATTAAGTTCAACATGCTAGGAAAACTTTTCAGTAACAATCACATATTTCCACAGCAAACTTCTGTTCCGGCAAAAAGCAACCGACCCAGGGATGTTGTACTGATTTCGATGTATTCAACACAAACTCACCTGGGAATTGACCATGTTATTGCCGATTATGTTTTGTCCATATGCTTTAATACATATAAAGACTTTTTTTCTCTTTTTTTCACTTACTATGACTTGCCAGTGTTCACACAGATGGAATCCAACTAGATAGCTGTACTACCCCTAATTGCAGATCCTGGTATGTTAGGTATGTAGCATATGTCCCAGTTCTTTACCTTAACATATCTCAGTTACCTTTGTACCAAATGTACACCAGCATTCAAAAAAATGGATTTAGGCAATGCTACATTTTTAACATGTATACAGATTTTAAAAAGAAACGAACCTGTAGAAAAAAAGATAATCAAACCCAAACATTATATTTGATATAATACTAAGTCCTTTTTAAGTCTTTTTTATACCATGGTTCTAGGTTTCAAAAGTATGCAGTCACCCAGATTATAAGAAATTTATCAGGGTCAAGTACTAGACACTTTTTGAGAGTTATGATGCTAGATTTTTTCTGAATAGTTTGCTAAGGAAACTTTTCCCAGAGAAAACTACTTTTCAAAACCTCAGAATGTACATACTCCATCTCCTTTTCACAGAAGACAATAAGGGGACAAAAGTACTTACATGGTTCTAAAGCAACAATATACCAGTTATCATGGAGATATATATATATCTTTTATGTCACATCTACCAACAGCATTGCCAGTCATGCTTTAGTCAAGATAGAAACCAAAGGTGGAAAGCAGCTTGCCTATCATAGCAGCATTGCAAAAAGCAGCAGCCAAAATTAGGTCAGGAAGTTTTTGACATAATTACTTTCTGAACCTTGACAACATCTCACAGATTCATACAATTCTGCTTCACTTACAGCCAGGCCTCTTTGAACTTCTACCAGTACTTTTTCTCTTTATTTCCAAGATAATTATCTGAGATAAGCTGAACAGCTCTTAGTTTAACATTTTTAATAAAGCCTGAAATTTCATGATTGGCCAAGATGCCACTAATAGCTGTTGAAATCATAATTTAAAGGACTGAAGGAGCAAAGAGCAGAACAGACGAGCAGGAAGACGGCACCAGGAGAAACCACCATTTTGGTTTTTCTTTTAATTTATTTTCCTCTCAAATACCTGTGAAATTGTTAAATAATGGAAATTATATTTTTTAAAATTTTCTCAGTCCTGTGTGGCTGTCAGTATGAAAATTATATGTTCTGTGACATAAGTGGCAATATTAGATTCAAACTTATTCAGTCTTTTTCAGTACACCTATAAAATCACCCATGTGGTAAATATAATTGTAGTTCCAATTGTATAATTAAGTGGAATCTGGATGTCACTCTTTCTAGTGCTGGTACAGTCAGGCATATCAACTCTATCAGTTCAAAAAAACATAACATTGTAAATCAAAGCAAAACAATTCTGTGATAACTATTGTTTGCAAATACTGGAAAAAAGACAGGATCTCTAAATTATAGTCCACTCTATTGCTATTCATAATTCCTTTGATCTACTTATTTATGAGCATTTCATAAATTAATATCTTTGCAAGAATGTTGGATGAAAGCAAAAGCACCGTAAGTAGCAGTGGAAATATTTGCAAAAACATTTCCACTGGAAGCTACTTAAAAAGGCTCTTTAAATCATACAATCAATAATGACAGGATATTTTTTAAACAGAGCAAGAGACTGCTGTTTGTAAAGATTAAGTGAACTCCAAGTAAGTCTAATATTATCAACTTAATATCACCCACTATGAATCACAATATGCCAATATGATGTGACCAATTCACAAACAATCCAAAGCCTAAATTCTTGAGTATCGAATTCTGAATAAGGAATATTTAAAAATCAAAATATAACTCATCGGATAAATTATTCCTTACAAAATATAAACCAAAAAGCTATGCAAAAAGTGTATTTTAACTCCACTGATTTACTAAACTGAAAGCAGCTTTGTACAACTATGGTGTTGTAAATATTATGTCAATGTTTAGTAGGTGAGATGTAAATCATACTGAAGCTGGAGACTTTTTGGTTCAAAATCAGTAGCTTATTTACTAGACTGCTGAACTTTATTACTGATAAGATGAGAATAAATTTAAGTTTTGCAGGGCAGACAATTTTAGATGTTTGGGGAGGAAGTCAATTTGGAAGCATAAATTAAATAGCTATGGTAAGACTGAATTGGGGCAGATCTTGCTATCAGTTTTCTCTTTGCACCTCTACACTTGTAAGTGTGGGTGTAAGTAAGAGCAGAACTGATCTCTGAATGTTTGACCAGCCAAATACCAGTTTGTATGAGCTTTTTAAACTAAATGATGGTTACATGCTTTGACTGTGAAAATTAAATCAATTTCATGCTTAATGGTGCTTCACGTACTGCATATTAATCTCCAAAATAACTAAATGCTTCTACAAGTACTGAAGAAAAGCATTTCAAGAAAAAAAACTATGAAAAATAAAAACATGGCTATCATGAGTTTGCAAGTTACCTCCATTATAAGCTAAAATACAATGGTGTGAAAGTTTTCCAAAACAGCTAGCAGCCTTTCATTATCAACACAATTTATAGATGGACTTATATAAGCTTCTGATGAGAAACACAGCTTACGCGTTATATATTCAGTCTTCCTTCAAAAGGAGAGAAAACCCTTGAAAAATAGAATCCTGAAAACTTTACCATCAAGACTAGAAAAGGTATGTAGCATGCACTGCAAAATATTATTAAAATATCATGGAAAGTATAGCATCTGAACCACAGAAATATCGGGGCTGCCGATCTTGCCTGACCATGCTGTGATGCGAGTCCCATGACTCAGCAGAGAGCAGCTGTGCATGTTTGTACCTTATTGCAATGAATGGGATAGGATCATAGCTCAAGAGCATGCAGGCCAGTCAATATCCATAAAAAAGTGATTATATAGTATATACATAGAGATGTATAACTTGCTTTGGTAACCTGTGTAAAATTGGTGACACGATGCTCTGCCTCGCTAAAAGGCACCAGAGCTGCCCGCTTGACTGATCCAGCTTGGTTCTACTCCTGTGAGAAGTAAGAATGGTAGGAAATGAAGTTCAGGACTCGGCACCTCTGCTTTTTTGCACTGAATACTGCTTAAAGTAAAATACACATTATTAAGATGTCTGCAACAGCATTAGAAGATCTCATCTTTTTCAAGACATTTAAAGTTATCTTGTAACTTAGTACATCTTGGTGTAATTACTAGCCTAGAAGTTACACTTAGCATAAAAATCTAATTATTACACAGCTATACATGCACTACAAAATTTTCTGTATAAACCATCTCTGTAGTACTTAAGGACCTAAAAAGGAAAAAATTCTTTTATAGCTGCTACACTGGATAGCAGTAATGAAGCTCAGGTCCAGGAACCTTTATGTATAGGACAACAAACTCAGCACAGTGGCCCCACATTTGTTAATAGCTCTACTTCCATGCTAAAGTTTTATTTAAGATTTGTTCTCTAATTCCCTTATTACATTGTATTCTTCCACTAGCATTCTTATGGATGCAATGTTCTCATAATTAATTCTATTTTAGGTTTCAGGCAATTTTCTAGAAAATTCCTTGTAAATTCATATCTACTAGCATGCACAATATTGTATGTATCGGTTCTAGAAAGGCATAATCTAGTTAACATTTCCATCAAAATACTGGAAAAGATCTATGTTACAATAAGAAATTCAGCAAATATTAATATACTTAATTAAAACTTGCTAATAGATGATAATTACTTTGTAGAAATTCAGCTTATTACCCTATACCACAGTGAATAAGTGTATGCATGTGTATCCATAGAGAAAAGCAAAAGCACAAAGACACAAACTCATTAGCATCTGGCTATCTTGTGCAGAGTGTTCTCACAGTACATGGATGCCTCAGCTGCCTTTCATTTGGGATACTACTAATTGAATGTGTTTTGTTGGCAGTTTCTAACTTCAGTTGTTTTAATTCATGGTATAAGCAATGAAGTGACTGGCACATCAACACTCAGCAACAGAAGAATCATATAAATGGGAAAACATGAGAGGGCAAAAATTCAAGGCACATTATGGCATGACAAAAAAGCAGAAACCTTGAACAAAAAGCCATTTTTACTCACTTTTTAACTTAAAAATTGTTGCCTTTTGCTATGGATCATTTTCATGGCAAGAGTGTTGGTCCTATGATTAATAAGCCATCACTCTTTATACCAAAAACCATGGTGGATAAAAATTATCTAGCGAAGTGTTTGAACTAGGATTAAGATTTAAAAAATGCACTTTGGTGATTAAAATCTATTTTAAATTTAGGCACTTAAATGAGAAATATGCTCACAATGTCTTTGCTTAACTGTTGTGTCTTTCTTGAAGATGCTGGAAACTTTTTAACATTTCCCTTAAATTTTTCACCTTCAACTTCTGCAAGAGTAAGACATTTTGGTCCTGAATATGCTCAGAAGAGTTTAAGGCTTGACCAGTCAAAACTGTTTGGCAGTAGCTCATTCCTGACTGAATATGCATTTCTTTGTTTTATCACCTGATCAGTTTGCAGTTCCTGAAACATGATTAACACACATTTATAGGATTAAGTGCCTCCAAGAATGCAATGACGACACCTTTCTTTTAAATATTGTATCTGGAGGAGAAAGCCTTTCTTTTATAGTGGAAGCTTAATGACTGGAGCACGTCTCTGATGTGGGATAATCTGCTTTAAAATTTTCCCTTTAGGAATTCAAACCAATACTTTGTCACCTTAGAGAATAACCCAGTTGGGGTCCTTCTACTGCAAAAAGGAAATATTTGGCTAATGAAGACAGTCAGCAGTCATACCATCCTGTTATACAACGAAGAAATAGATGCACCATTGTTATTGTGGTCATACTCAGTCCTGCTAACCACCAGCAGGTTTGAATAAGATGCATCCTCCACCTCTTCTACTGACATAATGCTCTTGTGCCATACATAGTTAAAGATGGAGGGGACTACAAAAAGAAGCAAAAGGGAGAATGTTGGTGATCAGGGAATTCATATGGAAAATTCAGATTTTGGTCTATTTCAAGGCAGTTTCTGCATTTTACACTGATTATTGACTGTAAAAAAAATCTAAACACATTTTGCAGCAGGGAAAGATTTTGTTCTCAAAACAGTTGCCTTAATCATTAGATACTACCAAAACTCATGTTCCTTCTTGCTACTGCTGTTCAGTGAATCATAATTTTCTGCACAACAATTGTAGCTTCAGCATAAGAAATGAAGAATACTCCTCTAGTACAGAACAGTCCTGTGATTACATTTTAAAAAACAGACTTCAGCAGTTAACTAATACAATAATCACTAATGAAAATATTTAAATTACTTCTTTCTCAGTCATTTTAATGATATATAGTATTTAAATTAGTAGAATCCAATTACACTTCCAAATTACTTTTTGCAGAGAAGTTGCCAATTAAAAATTATCAGAGCTATAATCTACTTTGATGAAACTTCAGTTAGTACGTACACAACTTCATAACTTTTGAAAAAGAACAACCATGGGAAAAGTATACAGGACAATTTAAAACACAGTTTACTTCAACCATGAGTAGTGGTAGTATCAAAATCAGTAACATTATCAAAATTAATCTGATATGGGTGGGAGTTCAAAATATGAAGTGAGGAGAGGAGTTTTCCAGAGTGCATACTTCAGATCGTACTGGGACTTCACAGTCAACATGTCAGACTGTGTCTGTGTCAGAAGACCTTCCTTTAGTGTCATTCATCTCAATCATCATTGCAGTTACAATATATCTGCAGAATAAACTAACAGTATCTTCTTCACACTTCCCAGCTGAGTCATTTAGAATGTTTTATGAAAACTGATAGATTTAGGGTGACAGAACCCTTGAAACTCATAAAAATATAACCTAACTTTACAGACAAATACAGAATGATGGGTATTTGTTACTTCACCAATACGGCAATAAATATTTTGTTACTAAGAAATCCAAATGATTTTATTTCTTAGTACTGAACTTAAAACACATTATTCCCAAACTTTCAGTACATCTTCTGGCTATCTCTAGTCGCTAAGCAGGAAAAGGCTGACTTGAACATGATAAGCAGGAAAAAAGAACAAAGCCAGAAAGATCAGGACTATAATCTACAAAAAAATGGAAAAATAACCTGCGCCATAACTGTCTTATGCAATCATCATGGATGATCTCACCAATACGTGGAATTTGACCAGATTAGCAGTAGAGTTTGCTGCTCCTTTGGCAGCAGTACATTTTGAAACAGTTAACAGTAGGACAATAGAACAATGGAAGAGCAGAACAATGGAAGGACAGAACAATGCACTAGCCCTGTGTGGTGCAAAGGTGCCTGAGGAAGATTCCTTTTCTTACCCTAAGTACAAAGATAGAGAAGAATCATCCAAAATTCTACATTCAGACAAAGAAACCTTCATATCATTACCCTCTTTGTTACACAGAACAATTAAAGCTTAAACTACAACTTCTGCTTAGTTCTATATCCAAGTCATGGTTTTGAAAAATAAGAGAAATACTAATACAAACAATCTGCAAAAAATTAAATATTTTTAAAATAACAATAAAAACATTTCTGTAAGAAACAAGAAAATATTACTAAATGTGTGATGCAGTCTGTATAAAAAGGGATCTCGGGGTGAGAATTACTGGAATCTTATCTGTATTTATACCCTCAGATTCAAGCATAAGGGAACAACTTATGCAAACCTTTATGTTAGCTTATGGATACACTGTAGCATGCAGTACTGTTCAAACATACCCATGTGAACACAGATTTAACTAGCATTGGTACTAAGCATAGCACAGACTTACTCAACTTGAGGTGGTGTGCCTCCACCATGTACAATTATGCAGGACAGAGTTAAGACAACTGGGTTAAGACAATAATAAAGGCTTTGGCATCCACTGTAAGTCATTAAGTGCTAGCTCGGATTTATCAGTTTGGCACCACATTGTGCCAGAAAGATGTCCTTTATGAAAGGATCTTATACTGAGATATAAGATCGTAACTTTTTTACCATAAGGCCATTCCTTCACTTCCTCAGAGGTTCTGCTACTGTCAGATGGGTTATTAGTGACATATATGAAACCATTTAATGATGCTGGTCCAATATTCAAATGTACTTATGATGTATCTAAACATCTAGATGTATTTTGACTATATCAAAAAGGTTAAAAGCATCAGAATGGTGTTAATTTCACAAGAGGCACTCCAGAAAGCAGACAAGAGAGTAAATCAAGTGCACCGATGAAATAAGCATGGAGAAATTTGCACAATTCCCACACATTTTGTCATAATTTTTGGTATCCAGGGCTATTAAATTGGTTCATTTCCTTGTTAATGATTTAACTAAATCAAATAGAAAAAAAATGTTAATTTTCTAAAAAAATTGTCTTACATATCTTGATTATTACTGTAAATGCAATAATCTACTACCACCTCATTCAAAACCCGCAACCTTACATCAATTTACCTTAAATACCATTACAAGTTTGTATACGCTGTTATGCAGGAATTAAATAGAGATTTGAATTCAACACTAGTAACCTTAGGAAAAAAAGAAAAGCATCAAAGTGTTTTAAACATAGAAATAGTCTTACCTCTTTGCTTTCTTCCAGGTCTGACTCGCTGCTGAACTCCTCTGTATTTAAATTTTCAAAATCTGATTCCCCAACAGCGATGGGCACTGTCACAGTGAGGCTTGGGTTGTTTATGAATGACATGTAATCACTTTCATCAACCACATATTTTTCAACACTGCTGCCTATGCCGCTGGTAGTTCCATTCCCTTCTTTAAGATAGGCAAGGTTTTTGCCTATTTCTACTATTGTGTGGTTGGAAATACAGCTGTCTTTTTTGTTGTTTAGGTCTTCAAGAGGTTTGATTTCATCTAAAACTTTCTGCTTTCTTACAAAGGCTTTTTGAATGAATTCATGCACTTTTCTCTTCACATAATCTATGCCTTTCTGAATTCTTGCCACAGCAATCTGGAGATTGTTCATTTCATTATCATCGTCTGTAGCAGCAAGGTTGTCTGAACTAAATGAGCTCAGTAGCAAGGCCAAGAAGAGGTTGAGTACCTAAAAGACAGCAAAGAGAAAGTATACCGGATCTCTTATTTTTAACTCATAAAAGTAATTCCATTATGGGTTGTTCAATATGACATAATTTTTATTTCACAGATAGCACTTTATTTCAATTCACCTTCCTGTTACACTTCCCAGTCCATAATCCCTGTCCCCCATATTTTATTTTATTCTAACTTGCCAAAACCAGTTTTAGCTTGTTTAACTTGACTAATATAGGTGGAAATCTGAGCTGTTATTTGACTTTCTCCTCCACACTGGAAGTGGTACAGGTCTGTTCCTCAAAATGGAGAAAGGCATAAGGAGGCAGGATACAACCTGAACAATTTATGCAATCCACATCCACTGTAGTGTTCATAGGTGAAGAGAATTCAGGCAGACTCCAGTCTTCTACAGTTCAACAGACCATAGTTTCAGTCTGTATAATTCAGAATATAATAAAATTATATATATTTGCCAAGAATAAAGAGTTCACAGATGTGATACACCTCAATTTTAGGAAACGATTTCAGACTTTCTTGCATGATGTTTTACAAACATACAAGAGAAATTTGGACTACATTATTACGTAATTATGACAGACAATGTGCAAAATTGATTTTAAGTAATATTTAAATTATAATTAAATTATTAATTTAATTAATTAATAATTAATTAAATTATTATTTAAATTTAATTAATTATAATTAATTTATTATTTAAATTATAATTAAATTATTTCCGCTTAAATTTGAGAAAGAACTTCTTTACGGTGAGGGTAACAGAGCACTGGAACAGGCTGCCCAGGGAGGTTGTGGAGTCTCCTTCTCTGGAGACATTCAAGACCCGCCTGGACGCCTTCCTGTGTGAACTCATCTAGGTGTTCCTGCTCCGGCAGGGGGATTGGACTGGATGATCTTTCGAGGTCCCTTCCAATCCCTAATATCCTGTGATTCTCTGATTATATTTGTAAATGCTTCCTACATTAGTCTGGTTAAACTTGGTATTTATGCCTGTGGATAAGCATATTTATCAAATTCGTTGCTGATACCAAAAAGAGAAGAGATGCTAGCACTCAACAAGAAAGAACTACAATTAGGCATAACCATAGTAAATTGGTGAAATGATTCAAAATAAATATGGTATTTAATTCTGAAGTACTAGTATGGAAATATTGGTTATGGAAAGTGAAAAGTACATTTATAGGAGGTGTGAAAACTGTCAAGTTGAAGGCACTACAGAAAAGGGCATATAGGCTGCATCTGGAAAGCAAAGCTACTGCAGGAATTTCATGTGTCATTTGGGGATGTATCACAAGGAATGCTGGATGCAAGACATGGAAGCATAGTTATTCCACATTATTTGTTACTTGTGTCTCTATCCAAAATGCTGCTTGGGAGGAATTCAAAGGCCAGTAGCAAAAGGGAGAAATAGTTTAGAAATCATCACCCATGAGAAAAAACTGAACAGCTAGGCTTATTTTGTTTCAGAAAGAAAAGACTGAAAGTGGAACCAGTAAGCCTTTAAGTAATATAAAAACTGTAATGAAGACCAACTGTTTTCCATCACTATTGAGACCAGTCAGCTTAATTGGCTGTAAAAGGTGATTTAAATTAGATTGGTTTTTTAAAAGGCATTTTTAACTATAAGCATAATTCAGCACTGATCTTCCTAAAGAGATTATAAACCTACTGGAGATTTAAAAGAAAAGGTAGACAAACATTTTTCATAAATGATCAAGGTATATTTAAACCTGGCTTAAAAAAAGGGAAAATTAATTGCATGATCTCTTAAAGTCCTTCTCCAGTCTTCATCTCTGATTTCCAAATAATGAAAAAAAAGGAAATATGCTCTAATATTTTTTTTAAAATCCCCACTGATTACATACCACTAGGTTTCCAATCACCATGACCATCATGAAGACAGTAAGGCACATGGTTTGTCCTGCAACTTCCATGCAGTCCCACATCGTTTCTATCCATTCTCCACACAGTACTCGAAACACAATCAAGAAGGAGTGGAAGAAGTCATGCATGTGCCAGCGTGGAAGTTCACAGTCGCTAGAGATCTTGCAGACACATTCCTTGTAGCTTTTCCCAAACAGCTGCATCCCAACCACAGCAAAAATGAACACAATGATGGCCAGCACCAGGGTCAGATTCCCCAGAGCCCCCACTGAGTTGCCAATAATTTTTATCAGCATATTTAGAGTTGGCCAAGATTTTGCCAATTTGAAAACTCGAAGCTGCAAAACAGAATAGCATACAGTTATTCATGTTACTAATTGTAATGAAATCATTGCTATACATTTTATGTTTCAGTTAACCCTGTGTTTAAATCATGTCTCATGTAACCTTTAGAAGCTTCAGTTACAAAATTTATGTTTCCAGTTATTTGTACAATTCTAAACATCATCACTCTTAAGTCGTGATTCAAGTCATAAAAAGACAAAAGTACTGTCTCTATGCTCATTGCAATTACATTGCAATTTTCAGTCTCCAATTCAGACTTTGCCTGTTTTGGTGACTTTAGGTATCTATAAACAAGTCGTATTTGTTGAACAAGTTGGACAAAACATTCTCCTTTAGTTAATTCTAAGATAATATTACTGAAAATAAACCAGCACATATGAAATGTGATCAGTTTAACAGGATTGTAAGTGTATAGACACTTCCAGACCTCTTTCATTTTAACAGGCAGAGAGATGGAAGAAATGGTTTTCCTAGAAAGAGAAACAAGCTAGAGTTGTTAATGACTGGCATACAAGTTACTGGCAAGTATGTCTTAACAATATCTTTTCTGTCATTTAAATTAAGTATAATATGTCTTACAGTTTGTCATACAACATTGAGAAAAACACACAAAGGAAAGGGTCATATTAATGTTCAGCTTGAAACAGACAAAAATGAAATTATTTGGAAATATACAGCAAGTTTTTAGACAATTGAAAGAGGAGAATACTAAAAGGAATCTAAATCTAAATATTATTTCATGGGATGAGACATAAATAAAATATATAGATGCAAAGTTAGTAACAGAATTCTATTACAGAGAGATAAGTCAATCCATGGGTATTAGACTTCAGGCAAAATGCAATACAATGCTATACAGAGAACAAGCAAATGCATAAATTTAAACCCTCTCTTTTTTAAAGTGGGTTTATTTAACTTTTATGTAAAGTTAAATATTTTTTGCTTTCTTTAAGGCAAAAGTTGAGCTTGATGACTAGGAACTCTAGCTAGAATAACTCTGTTGCTGTGTAGGTCTTTATAGAGGAGGATTTGAACATCAACTTGCATGTTAGCCTAGTCTTCAGCAAGACTGAGGTTTTTCAAGTTCCTATTAATGACAGAGATATCTAATAACAGAGACACTGTAGTGAGTGCTGAACAAAAAGCTGTTAGACAGCAGATGGACTCTTGCAGAGGCTTGTAAGGAGAAGGCTAGTAGTGATGAAAAATCCCTATCCAAAGAAAAATCTTAACACTACTATATTTTAAAACTAACCATGTATGCCAGCTGGTAATAGAAATCTATCAGTTACTACTGTCAATAAACTTCTATTAATTAATTTATTATTCACTAATCTTCAGTCACAGGTAGTGAAGGCCCGTGGCTCTTACATTTTTTATTCCCTCATCTCAGGAGAAGAATAAGAGATACTACTATTTTTAAAAGTTAATCTTTAAAGCACACTCTGCAAGAACAAAATTGATGTTGATGATGTCTTGAAGAAGAAATAAATGTTATTAAGATAATATCTAAACCAAACTTAACATGGTAGATACATGCCATCTGAGGGTATGCAATTTAGTATTTTGTAAGTTCTTATGCAAAGGTCTTCTGTCTTTGCCAAATATATAATGTACAAATGAAAAATGCAAAACATACACAAATAAAAAATATAACACAGAAATATATTTTATTTATTATATTTACCAATCGGAATGATCGAAGGACAGATAATCCTTCTACATTTGCAAGGCCAAGCTCCATTAAACTAAGACTCACAATAAAACCATCAAAAATATTCCATCCCTCTTGGAAATAATAATAAGGATCCATGGCAATTATCTTGAGAAACATTTCTGCTGTGAATATTCCAGTAAACACCTGCAAGGAAAATACAGTTTTTTCACTGCAATTTAATGAATTAATATTAAAAAAAAATAAAACTAACAGTATTAACTTTTGGTAAGTTATATCTTCAGCAAGCAATCCGTGATAAATCTGAATAGCTTCTCTATATTGCCATACATTGGACTTAGGAATTAAATTCAGATTTGAAGTTTACAGATGCAACACAATGTTTAGCTTCCAAAGAAAAAGAAGTAAATGGGGAAAATATGGTTTTTATCTAGCCTGATAATATGCATGTATAAATACCGACACACAGAATCTGTTCTGATTTTAATGCTCAATTTTTCCCCCTTAGATCTCATCTTTGCCCTTGGGACATTTTTTTGCTTCTCGGGATAAAGGTAAGTTTATGAGAGGGACAATTATTTTATTAAGAAAAAAAAATTGTACTGAAAATTGAGCAGAACTGTTCTTCAGGACAACCTGTGGAAGGTACTGTCATGCCATATCACCATTTCCTGTGGAGCTGCAGTGTACCATCTGCCATGTTTACTGAGTGTTTCCCTCTACAACTCCTTGAACACCCAGGACTTCAGGAGGTGCTACTGAGAAGTGGAACAGGTGTAGGAATGGAAGTTCTTATGATTTGTAAGTATCCATCCAACAAAAAATATTAGATAAATTCCTTTAACCTGCTTCAATGACAGAAGCTGAAGATTTTAAAAATCAAATGCATATTGACTCAATAAATCTTACTATCTTTTGCTCCATAAAGCAAGAGTGGCAAAATCCACAAATGTCAACAAAGAGGGATTCAGTATCCCTTGAATTTAAATTCAACCTTCCCAAGCCTATAAATATCTAGTCAGCATTTTCTTTTAAACACATGTACATAGGTCACAGAAGAATTATTTAAGAAAAATGCATTTGACATACATGGTACATCATGAAAAACTTACAAGGTTTCCTACTGAAAGCACACCACTAAACTGTTCTGTCATTGGATAGTGCTCCATGGCCATGAACAGGGTGTTTAGGACAATGCAGATAGTAATGGCTAGATCAACAAATGGGTCCATCACAATCAAATTTACAATATGTTTGACTTTCAGCCAGGGAGTACAGCAGTCCCAAATCAAGCAAGTGTTAGCAAACTTATACCAGCATGGTGGGCATTTCTGTCTGGATTCTTCCAGTTCTAGAGAGAAAAATGAAAATAACATTTTAAACATATTTCTCTATTGCAGTATCACCTGGGTATTTCCTTGAGGCCTAAATGCTGTTTTCCAAGGTACTGTTGATAAACTGTGTTGGTATTGTAGACCTTTTGAAACCAAGGCTACCGTCAGTCAAAAGAAATTGCAATTAAAAATAATCTGTCCCACTATGTTATAAATTTGATGTAAAAAGAATACTAAATATTTAGTAGATAAAATAACCATTCACAAGCAAATGCTACACAGAAAATAGAAACTTGTCTTAGAAATCTGGCCTATAGGCTAGGCATTAAGTGGATTGAGAGCAGCCCTGTGGAGAAAGACTTGGGGGTACTGGTGGGTGAAAAACTGAACATGAGCGAGCAATGTGCGTGCCCAGCCCAGAAAGCAAATTGCATCCGGGGCTGCATCAAGAGAAGTGTGGCCAGCACCTCAAGAGAGGTGATTCTCTCCCTCTACTCTGCTCTTTTGAGACCCCATCTGGAGTACTGTGTTCAGCTCTAGGGTCCCCAGCATAAGAAAGGCATGCAACTTTTAGAGCAGGTCCAGAGGACAGCCATGAAGATGATCAGGGGGCTGAAGCACCTCCTCTGTGAGGGCAGGCTGAGTTGTGTTATTTCAGCCTAGAGAAGAGAAGGCTCCAGGGAGACCTTACAGCAGCCTTCCAGTACTTAAAGAGGGTCTACAGAAAAGGTGTGGAGGGACTCTTTGTCAGTGAGTGTAGTGATAGGATGAGGGGTAATGGTTTTAAACTGAAAGAGGGTGGGTTTAGATTTTAGGAAGACATTTTTTACTTCCTAAAAGGTAAGGGTGGTGAGATACTGGAACACGCCGCCCAGAGAAGTTGTAGATGCCCCTAAAAGGCCAGGTTGGATGAGACTTTGAGCAACCTGATCTAGTGGAAGGTATCCCTGATCATGTCGGGGGAACTAGAACTAGGTGTTGTTTAAAGTCCCTTCCGATCCACACCATTCTATTATTCCATACACAGAATGAATAAAATATTTACAATTTTCCTCATGAAAGATGAACATTTAGAACAAACCTGAAGTCAGATAGTATTATGGTCCACATGTGTAAAACTGCTTATTATTACCTTCCCATTTGATATTTTGGGCAAGCCTCAAAGTAATGTTTTGCCCTTTCTTACAAGGAGTAGCTTAGTTCCATGATTCAGATCCATTGTATTTAGCTTTACAGAAAGAATAACATTATCTTTCCTTTGTGAAACAGGATGTCTGGTGAATTGGCAGAAGGGAATTGCTCTACTGCAAGAAGCATAGATGCTTCATTGAGCTTTTACCCCAAAACGTAACTTCTCTAGAGAAACACTGCATTGATCAGTTGCTTTCTGCTTGCATTTAACTTGGAAGTTTGCTGCTCCCTCCTCAAATCTATTAATATATTGAAAGCTTGACTGCTTTTCCAAATATATCAGCCCATCTTTAAAAAAAATATACTACTTTCATATACAAATCTTATCTTGCCTGTACCCTTTAAGCTGAAATAGGTGCCCTAAAACACCACTACTACTTAATGTATCATATATTGAATAGCACTTTATGGCACTGTCGTACAAAAATTCAGTGTTACATACCTTCCATTGTGTTTGTAAGCATGCTGGCTATACTCATTGCTCTTTGCCTTGCACTAGGATCTGTTAGGTAGTCCATAGGAACATGGTAAGAACTAGACCGTCTCTTTCTTAAGTCAGTTTCTGTAGTAGTGCCCTGAAAGTAAAACACTGATAAAATAGCCTATTGATTGTTCATTTAATAACACTATAAATTGTTATATAAGTATAATGGCTTAAGACACTCTGCTGTCCTGCTACATGCTCCATTTATGTCATGGTTTTACAATAGATTAATGTATGCCTAATTTTGTATGCAGCAAATAGTCAAATACATCAGTAGGATTGCTTTTGTGTTTAAAGAATAAGTTTTAAAGTATTTTGCTGAAACAGAGCTGAGACATTAAACAGATTTTAAACTATAAACAGTTTTTAGACTTTAAAGAGTTCCACAATGCTTGTCAATGAGCTCTGTCGTAAATATCTAATTGGGCAGTGAAGTCTTTTCTAAACATGAAAATGCACAGCCCACACAGCTAGTAGAAAAAGCATGAAGAGTTAAGTGTATTTTCTTAATACAACTCTTAATTCAGAATAAATTATCAATTTCCTAGCAGACGTTTTCAACCAAAATAAATGAATAAATATTTAATAATGTTGACATCTCCAAAACCAGTAACTAGAAAAATTAACTATCTGACAGGAACACTTTCACAACCCATGTAAGTTGTTCTATCAGTGCTATATCAAAACTTTCATATATGGTCAGCAGGATGTTAAATACTCATTTAATATATGCCATTAAGTAAATATAATTAAGGTTTTTTTCATTTTGATATACTGACTGATATACAGAATCTTCCAATTAAGTCTTCAGTTAGTATATTGAATCAATGGGTATAAGACTACACATTCTACATTTATTCAATGTTTTACCATGCTAATCTGTTAATTCCCAGTAAATTAGCATGTATTTTCAGTTTCTACTTCAGCTTATAACTGGAACATACAAAACGAGCATTCACAGCTTGGCCAAAATGGGAACCACTCTCGAGTGACTAAATTTTGTAGAAACAGTAGCTGATCATACAGGGAGAGGACATCATGCCTGAGCTATTTCAGACTTTCTTACATTGCTAGCAGTGGCTGCTTTATCAATCATCACCTCTGGCAGAAGCTGTCCAGTAGGTGATGTCAGAGCTGGTGGCCCACCGACTAAAGAAACTACTCCATTGCAATCCACAGTGCTGTGCATCTTCCCATTTGCTGGAAGTGGAGGTACTGTCCTGGATGACCTACTGGCCTGACTAATGTTACTGTTGCGCCGTTCACCATGTCTATGAGGAACAAAGAGAGAATCTCTTCTGCTCTCATTGTCTTCAAAAGTGCTGTGCTCATCATCAGCAAAGTCATTTTCTGATCCTACATCCTTTGCTCGACCTCTGAAGCTGAAAAGACTCGTTCTGCTATTGCGCCTTGGGGAAAACAGGGAGCCACGAATGCTCAGCAAAGACTGTAGGCAAATAAAAACAATTATTATCAGATGAACTTCCTTTTAAATATAATGTTTTCATTAGGGGAAAAATTTCACAGTGTTAATATGTCTTAAAGGGTAAGGTCATCTACAGAGAAATGAACTGATATAGCCCCCCCCCGCCCCCACAATACACTCCCTTCTGGATAGTAAACAAAGAGCACATAAGTGACAGACAAAGACAGGTTATTTTACTACTCTGGATATATGAAACCAATTGGTTTAATTAGAGTAAAATAAGCTGTTTAACAGAATTGTTTCCTCTGCCATTCTGCCTGTTTTATTAGCAACTGTTCATAAATTGAGTAAGCACATGTAGACGCTATTTACCCTAAGTTGGCATTAGTCTAACAGGCTGAGTAAATAAAATTTTAGGCAAATTTCCTGTGACTCAGTCTGCACACAGAGGTCGCTCTCAGATACTGCTTAGTTTAAAAAACTTGCATATTTTTTCAGATACTAGTCAAGTAGTCCGCAGTAAGATTGTTATTTCTTTTTTAAAGTCTTATCTATCCCAAATATACAAAGATCTGCCTTTAATCTGGTGTGAACAGTCTCACTAATCTTCATCGGTTTACTTATGTGAGTAAATGTTCTGCTATGGGAGGATCTTTTCAGGATCAGAGTCAAAATAACGTTCTAATCTTGCAAATAATTATACATGTTCTTAACTTTAATTCATATCAGTGATTCTCTTGATTGATTAGCATTAGCATCTGATATCACCCAAGACCTCTATGAACAGCAGAGATGATATATAACAAAGCAGTCTCTTTGTTTCTCTTAGGCAACTTATCTTTATGGACCTGAGCCCCATTGTTCTAGGTACTTCAAAATGCAGAACAAAAAGGCACTCTGCAAAGAACTTATCATCTAAGTGTAACACAACAGATGGATACAAAAAGAGAGGGAATACAAGGAGGCAAAATTGATGGGTATGATAAACAGTGGTCTTAGCTCACCTGAAGTCACTTCCCTGTCAAGCTTTCTGTAGGCAGCATGGTAAAAGAGAGTTTTAAAGAGGGATTTGAGGAAAGCAATGAAGTGTTCTGTGGAAACCCATGGAAGCTTCTTCCAAGCATGAGGGGCAGCATACCAGAAAGAGCTCAAAGAAACTAGTTTGAAAATTTTACAGGAGGTTATGGATGCTGGCATGGGTCAGTCAAAGCTGGGACTTGACTTGTTTACTGTAAGTAGACAAGGCGGGTTGGGAAGAACTTTAGACACAGTATGTTTTATGGTATTAAAAAAAATATCTTTAGGTACATATGTTTACTAGCAGATTAAGTAAAAGCAATGAGATATGTTAGTGCTTTTGCAACAACATTCTTGATGAATACAGCAGTAACTGGGACATGGAAATAGGTCCAAGTTAAAAATGATTCACAATTGTGGGTCCAGAGTAGAGGTTTTTTTTTAAAAAAAAAAAAGAAAAAAGAAAAAAGAAAAAGAGAGAGAGAAGGGAACCAGCAAAAGCCCTTGGGGAAATCCCTTAGAAAACTGTCAAAGGGGTAAAAGGATCTTCTAAAGCACAACTAAACCAGGAGAATTGAGAGGAGAAATCATGAATGTTAGGAAGAATAAGTTTTCAAGAAGAACATAATGGTCAATTACATTGAGGGCAAGTGAAATGTCAAGGAAAATGTCAAAGATGAGATATAAACCTGAGTTTTGTCTAGGAAAAGTTGATTAAAAACTGGTGAGTGAGTTGAATTTCTGTTTAGTAGCTAGAACCCAGAGTGAAAAGGAATTACGGTTGGAAAACCAGAGGGAAGGGGACTGCTAGACTGTCATAGTAAACAGCTGTATATGAACTTGGAGATGAAAAGGTAAGAGAAGCAAATTGTATGAGGAATGCTTCATTTCTTACAAGATGGATGAATTGACCTGCAGTTGAATAAGGCTGCAGTTTGAATGAAGACACAGGCAAGAATATGCACCTAAGGGATCAGATGGGTCTTCAACATGAAGCTGAAGTCAATGCATATAGTGTGAAAATTTGTATAAGGAACAGAATGAATAATGAACTAACTAAATTCAGCAATGAAGTCTTACAGAGACTAGTTAGACAGTTAACAACATAAAACGGCTGCAAACCAAGGCAAGGGTAAAAAAAATGCAATATTATTTAAAAAAAAATTACATTGGGAACCAAGTGGAAAGAGTAATTAACTTGGCAGAAATAGGAAGCTAGAAACATTTTATTCCCACCACAGTCTAGTCTGAGGACAGTCTTTAATAGGAAAATATTGGATGAGGAGGTCTGAGCTTCTTTGAGAATGGCAGCTGGAGAAAGTGATACATGAAAAGAATATAGATGCTCATGATCTATTTAGGGATGAAACAGGATTTCCAGAGACAGTAATAGAAAAGGATTAAAAAGGAAGGAATTAGTTCAGTAATAGTGACTAAAAACAGGGAGAAAACAAGTCATAAAGACCAAGGGGAACTGAGCTGAGAAGGTGAGGATAAAGGAAGAAGCATAGTGAGGCACACAAAGGGGCAGAAAAAGGATAGAATGGATGCAAGATCTAGACTTGAAGTGCTAAGGGGAGAGTCGGAGGTGGACAAATGAAGAGGAGCTCTGAAAACTGTAGAAGAGATAACATAACAAAACTGTCAAATGAAATAAAAGTCTGTATGGGAGATGCAGATGGCACTCTGAGTCACTGGTGTTTCAATGTAAGAGAATGCATGCAAGGTCACATTGCCACAGATATTTCCACCTTCTTTAAGATAACACAGTTAATAGTCTCACATCAATTAATTTGTCAAATTTCACATGAACATTTATGCAATTTCTACTGGGTTTTTTGCATCCCAAATTTAGTACTTTTCTGATATAAAACATGAAATTCCTTTGCATGTGTGCAGCAATTTTTGAAGCCACTGATCCTGCTGAATACATCCATCTTGATAGGGATATAGGTCCATTTTTATTAAGAAACTTGAAATACATATTATTTTGATTTTTCACACATTGATTCAGAATAAAAAAAAATCAAATTCCTACAGTTTCATCTTTGGCTGCAAGTATTAACATGGTCATACTTTGATTTAAGATATTAAAGAACGTGTGGTATCTTTTGCAAGAACTGACCCAACTACTTTACAGGGTTTTGTTTATATGATGAGTAGACAGCAAAGGTGTTTAAGAGGTAATAATATTATGGTACCTGGTGTGGGGAAGAGAATCTCTTTTCGTATGTCAGTCTATTCCCTTCAATGGAAAATCGGAAACCTTTCCTTTTGATGCTGTCCTCTGATTCAGATTTATGAAATTCTTCACCATCCTTCTCCTCGCCTTCAGATTGTTCTTTCTGCTTTTTTTTCTTTCTTCTATTCCTCCTCTCTTTAGCACTCTTTGAGCTCAGTTTTGATGCCTCAGAAGAACTTTCGGAGAATCCACCTATTCCACCTACTCCACTATAATCTCTTGAGTCAGCTGCTGCAGCTGCTGCTGCTGCCTATACATACAAGCACATATGCAATTTAAAACATTTAGACAAACACACGCCACTCACTATTTTAAATTTATTGCCATTCTTAAAAAAATAATGTTTTTAAAACAAAAGCAATGATCCCACTTCACTGAACCCAGCATATAATAAGTATAATTTGTGAAATACCACAGGAACCATAATTTACCATTGCTCCATAAACCAGGAGTTAGAGCAGCCCGAGGGAAAACTTTGCTGTTGAAGAACCAAGTTAACAAGCATCTGTTTTAGACTGGAGCAATATGTTGCAATGAATTTTTCATCTGAAATACTATGTAAAAGTAAGAAATTAAGGCTCAAAAACCAGGAAAAATCCCTGTTAACAGGAAGCAACACTTTCTTACACCATTTTCCTGTATTTTGAACATCCTCTAGTCTACAAGGATCTGATGTAACATTGTTTATCTCAGTTTTGCAAATCATAATAAGAGATTTTAGTTAAATTGCAGGTTATGAGAGACCTGTTGCTGTTTGAAGTTTCAAACATTTATGGAGGGTTTTATTAACATTTATTTACAAGTTTTGGTAAAAAAATCCCACAAACCAACTAAACAATGAACCAAAAACTCCCTATTGCTAACTTTAGATATGTGTTCATAGTTCAACCTTTGCTGTATGTGGCCATATGCCAATATGAACTATGCTATTAAAGATATCAGTCTTCAAAAAATGAAAAGGAATTTCAAAGCAGTATGTAATCATGGTGTCTGTACCACAGGAGAGTTTTCTCCAGTTTCTCCAATTTTTTCTGGTTTTCTTTAAAACTGGAACACTATGACTTGCTGGTGTGTGAGCTGGGGAAGGAGTAAAAAAAGCCAAATCTTGCCGAAGCAAAATATTTCTCACACATAACCCACAACATTTTTGCTTCCATTATTTAAAATAAGCAGCATTCCTGTGGTTGTTTTTTTTTTCCCCCACATCTCAATCTCCATTTCACAGAATCACAAAATAGTTGAGGTTGGAAAGGAATCTGTGGGGTCCAACTCCCCAGCACAGACAGGGTCACCTAAAGCAGGTTGCCCAGGACCATGACCAGACATCTTTTGATTATCTCCAAGGATGGTGATTCCACCAGAAGTCTGGGAAACTTATTCAAGTGCTCAGTAAAAGTTAATTTCCATCCCCAACTTGAAAATCCAGTATTTTAGCTTATTGGTTATCATTTTTGTCACAAATTAACAGGTATACTGAAGCCAGCAGAAACAGTGCAATGGAAAACATTAAAGATTGTTTCCAAAATTAAAGAATTTATAATACTGAAGGTAATACATTGTTAGAAGTAGGGGAGTATAAGTATTCTCATATGTGGACATGAAGCATCCAATCACAATCATGAATGGAAGAAGGAATTCTACTTTACAGGGATACCTGAGCTTCTTCCTGTTGCTTTTTCAGTTGTTCCAGCATTTGCTGAAATTCTGCTTCTTTCTGTTCTGCTTCTTCCATGGTTGCTTGGTTCTGTTCTTCATAGGCCATGGCAACCACAGCCAAGATCAAGTTAATCAGGTAGAAAGAACCCAGGAAAATGACCAAAACAAAAAATATCATGTATGTTTTCCCAGCAGCACGCAGTGTCTGGGGGGGGAAAAAAAAAAAGAAAAGAAAAAAAAAAAAAAGAGATAATACACATTTTTAGCAGACTTTGAAATACTGTTGTATAATATGGTTGCATCTCTGTGATAATCTAGAAATACATTATAAGATTGCTTTGTGTTAGCACAAGATTATTAAGTTACTTTTTCCATATACAAATATTATTATATCCTTGCTACATGTGCAAAAATCCAAGTTTTGTGTCTACTATGGTCAAAGTAAATAATATTCTGTAGCTTGAATACTTCAAAACTTCTACCAATGAGAATCTGTAGTACCAGTTGCTGCCCCTATTATAGGTCTATATTACAGCTTTTAAATCTAACAGTTGTGGAGCCACTAACTAGCATCTTACCTTCTTGTCTCATTAGTCTCAAAATACAATGCCACGAAGACAGTGCAGAATACAAAATGTCATGCTGCACAACATCACTGTCCTTCAGGTTAAGGATATGTGTAGTTCAGGGACAAGATGTAACCTTTTCAAAGACAACATATTTGTACTAGACTGCAAATCACTTTAACTGACATCTACTTACAGCATGTTTGGGCAAGAAGCTTTAACAAATTAAGTGAATTTACCCATTTGTGAAAAGAAACAATAATGCTTAACCACCTTAATAAAATAGTAGCTATTTCTTATTATGTTTTTGAGTAGCACATGGGAATCTGAATAATGAACAAGCCTCTATTGTTTTAGACAGCTTACATATAAGAAATAAAAGATGATTTCTGTCCCAAAAGCCCTAAGGGACATGTGAATGAGAATAACTATACAAGTACTATGTAGTAATGGTATTGGTGATGGTGCTGTTTATTTTAATAAGTCCTCACCAGCTGGTAAAGATTCTCCCAAAAGTCCTGAGTCATCAATCGAAACAGTGACAAGAATGCCCAACTGAATGTATCAAAACTTGTGTAGCCATAGTTGGGGTTTCTACCAGCTTTCACACATATATATCCTTCTGGACATTGACTACAAAAGAAGAGGAAATGCTATTTTTAACAACTACTCTAAATTACGATAAGCTATAGTAAATAATAAACTTGTTCAAGAGTACCAGTTGCTAATGAAATTATGAACACGTAAAATTTTATTCTACATACCTAAGATAAAAATATTTATCCTAATGGTTTTCAATTTTATTTCCATATGCTAATGATATTTCAATGCTTTAATAATATAACTAATAGTAATCTACCCTTCCCCACAATTTGTCATATCAATGTATCTCCCCCAGGACAAGAGAAGAATGTCAACCAGCATGGCTGATGACAAACAGTTGTCAGCAAGCTGGCAGTAACATTTATGCACATAGCATTCATGTGGTTACCTTTACAAAATTAGCCATAGATGCTGAAGAAAGTGCCTGTGTAAACTCAAATCACATAGATGGTTATATTTATGTATAGTATCAATTACAAAACATTGGTAATTTGCAAATCTACAGTACAGTTGATACTCAAGCTGACCACCTGAGCTATTCTAAGTAGCTATTTCCTCTTGATGCATGATGAAAAAAGATGACTGTTTTCTTACCCTGCATCTGAGCTATTGCCACAGAGTAGAGCGTCATTTTGTCCTTCCAAGAAGTAGAAATGATCTGTTTAAAAAAAAAATAAATTAAAAACATGATGAGAAAGACATCATTTATACCTAATGGAAATTGAGCAGCGATATAGACTTTTATGCTTTAAAGAAATAAGAACAGCCAACAAACAGTTTAACTGCAATACATAAAGATTAGGACTGAAAAAAGCACAGAAAATACTGTTTTGACAGGAAAATGACCTTCTACAGAGTCTTGAAGTTGGCCTTTCTTTAGAAAATAGAAAAGTAGTAGTATTCTCAGCTAATTCTCAGCAACCTACCCAAATGAACAAGATAACAATGGGTGGATTATCAAATTGTGTAAATCAGCAAATGAGTGAACAAATACCAGGGAACAAGGCAAAGGATAAAGGTGATTCCCTGCCTCTGTTCATGCATTTTGATATATACCATTTAGTGTTAATGATTTATAATTGTTTCTTATATACTAGTATCCAAATATTACTTGAAAAATAACGAGATTTTTGCAGCATGGAAACACAACATGCACAAGAAACTGCTAACTGGATCTTGACTTGAGCAGCTGAGGGAGAAACCAAGCTTTTATTGTACATTACAAAAAATTACTACACAAAATTCTATAGCACATAAATGTTCTTGAAATATCTATATCTATTTTGTTAATAGGCTAACGATGAAAATTAGGTAAAATATAACTTAAAGAGATGGAAGTCTCAAAAGTCCTTGGCACATTCTCCCCCCTGCCTTTGTTCTGCTTTAAGCAGAAAGGGAAAACCAATTTGCTATCAATTCCTAGTTTGGGATTCTTATGGCAAAACGGGAATCTCTACTGCAGATTTTTGGGTCAGGTGGCACATTAAGCTAAAGGTGCCCAAATTAGGTACATTCTGGCTGTTCCCAGGAAGCAGATGGTTCCTTGAGATTCACTGCCAGCTGGCATGGACTAGCTTAGCTGGCATGAACTGAGGGCTAATGCTAAAGAGACAAACAGGGAATTGCAACCAGTTCCTATTGACTGCTTCTACTCTGTCACCACCAGTATACAATAGAAACAGCATAAAATCTGTTTATTTTAAAGAGAGAGAGATAGATTGTGTGCATAACTTGTGCATCTGCAATCTATTCTCAGATATCAGATAAGAAAACAGTGGATTTTCAGACATTCCAGTGCTCACATAGTCATGTCCTGCAAGAGATCTAGCCCCTATTTAAAAACCTGGAAAAATTCAAAGATGCAGATAGGCATCAAGCTGGATTTTCAAAATTGTCTGTGGGCCTAATTCACATTCTTACGTGGCATAGTTCCTCTGGTAAGTAGAAGATCCAGTTAAACTATCCAATGAGCTCAATTCTCAACCAACTATTTTGGAAAACATTTAAATAATATTTTTTTTCAATACAAAGATTATAATGATAAAGTAATAAAAATAGTCAATATGATTTTATAAACAATATGCCATATATAAAACTATTCCTGTCTCCTTCCAACTTAATAACATAAGAGTCACAAGTCCTACATGACATTTTCCTATGCAAATAAAGGAGATATATTCTGTCTGGAATCATCACAAAATGCTAGAAAAAAGATTCTTAGAGAGCAGTTGCCAGTGGCCCAATGTTAATTCATTCATAAGGGCACTTTCTGAAGATTCCTCCAGGAACGTATGCTATACATGGTTTTCATAACAAGTTTCATTACCAGTTCAAGACATGAAATAATAGAAAAAAAAAATGCATCAAGCATTCTGAAGACGTCAAGCTAGGAGAGAAGATGACTGAAATTTAGAATGACCTTTACAAACTGACAAGCTGGTCCAAAAGCAATTGGAAAATGCAACAGTTGACAAGGCAAAATAAAATACGTAAATACAAAAAAGACAGGATCTGGCCACAGCCACCACTGTACGAAAAGGTGCAGTGTCTGTCATGAATTGGAAGTTGACTGTCAATAACATGTTGCTGATATAAAAATGATGTAATTTTGAGATGTGTTAATAGGAATCTTGCATATATGTCTCGTGGTAAATACTTCTGATTTGTACCTTTATGAGAAGACTAAGTATCAGACTCGAGCATCTCATTAAAAAAGAAAAACCCGAAGAAAAACAAAAAACCCAAACAACAGAAAAAAACCCAAAGTCCCAGACTAATGGGAAAGAGTCAAAAACAGCAAAAAAAGTTAGAATAGTTATAGAAAATGCAAAAGACGTAAAACAGAAAATAGTCTTGCTTGATTTAGAAAAGACCAGAAATAAAGGAGAAAACAGTTTTAAAATATCATAAAGACTAATATGAAATAGTCTATGATTATCTTACTTCTAAATCCACAGGAGAAGTAGTAATATATTCAGTCTGAACTTGGGAAAATTTAGGTCAGATATTTAGAAAAAAATTTTTCTATTTGTGATGTAGTACCAGAAGCAGCTTAAGGGGAATGGAATGGAATCTGTTTTTCAGATGTTTTTAAGAATAGGTTATATCCCAAAATCTTCTCCAAGACAACATTTCTATGATACCAGAAGCATGCTGAGACAATAAGTCTATTATAAGATTATAAGGCAATAAGACTTGGATCCAAAAGCATTTAGCTGTTAAACTGAGGTTTCCTAGCTTTCAGCGATACAGGCATCAGTTACAACATTTATACAGACTTTATAAAAAACCCCTAAGATTATGCCTAATTACAAAGTTAAAAAACTAAATACACTACAATAAATAGGAGAGACTGAATAGATAAATTGGAGACACTGAAGCTATTTACCCTTATGAAAGATAGAATAGCTATCTGCTACAGAGATGTTCAGATTTGTTCTATCTGAATTTTAAAATATTTTTTGTTAACATAGTAGTGACATTAACTACATAAAATGGTGAAAATACTGTTTTATGAGGTACAAAGGAGACCAAAATGCTAGTTTCTTGATTTTCCACAGATAAGACAAAAATTACATAATATGGCATCTAGCTCTTACGTTGCTAGAATAAGAAGCATGGGATAAACTAACAGTACTCTCATAAAGGCACATCTGTGCTTTGCAAGTAACTGCAAATGGGCAAAGACTAATCAAGTTCCAGAAGAAACAATGCAGCTGCATTCACATGCTATGGCAGGATTCATGAGCTAACTGACATTAAAATCTGGATTTATGATATAGGGCATTATCTTGCACTAATGGAGCTATATTATTTCGGATCCCATATTAGGCCTGTCACACTATTTCAGGAGGCTTGAAGCTAGCACAGAAATTTCTTTGTGCTACAACACAGATTTACCCTAAAAGTCATATTCAGTAAAAGCTAAAAAGATATTTTGGTACACAGTATAATATTGTGAGTATGTTAAACTACATTATGACCGTTCTTTCATTTACTACGCATGATAAGGACTTTTATATCTCTTGGCCTGATTACAGCATTTTATTTGCAATGGAAAGACACTTTGTAGCTGTTCAAAGAAAATCCAGAAAATCAATGCAGTAGAAGATATAATTAACTCTTACTTCTGTCTTCGATGTACTCATCCCAGTTAAATGTTGTCATTGTTGTATTAATAAATGTACCATTTTCACCTATAGAGCTATTAAAGTAGGAAATAACAGTTGTTTCAAAAGTAGAATTGTCTGGAGGCCACTGCAGGCATTTATTCCTCAAGTTGCCCATGAACAACTGCAGCCCTATTAGTGCAAATACACTCAGACAAAACACAGTCAGGATCATAACGTCCGAGAGCTTCTTCACAGACTGAATTAGGGCTCCCACAATAGTCTTCAAGCCTGAAAAGGGAAAAGATTTTTATTATGATGTTAAACAGATACTAAAAGCACCAAAAAATCATGTGTTTTTTCCTGACAAGATAAAGATTTCATGCAAAATGACAACTGAGTCTAATATTTGTGATACAATAATTTTAATGAAAGCCTGATTACTTGTGAAGATGAATGAAAAGCTGTAAGTTGTTTATTTTATAGTGTACAGAAATAAAAAGTAGAAAATACCGAACACATTGTTTATGCCAAAAGAAGTGATTTTATTATTCATGCTATATATCAACCCTACAAAGAAAAGCATCATTTGCTTTTGCTGATGCTTCTTGCCCAAACCTTTCTCATATGAACCTTTTAAAACATATTCTGCATTAGTAAACCCATTTATAAGTACATATTTGAATTATATTCTTGTAATAATCTTCTTACTATATAACAGGGGTGATGGTTTGGAGAAGAAAGACATCTTTAAAACAATACCCCATGCATGGCCCATGCTATCCTTTAAAGTTTAATTTTTTATACATGACTTAAAACTGCATTAAGTTGCTACATCAAGTGCCTGCAATAAATGATAAAATTTGCATCAGTATGAAAGCTTAAAAATAACTTATTTAAAACATGTAAAGGAAAGCTTGATGTCATAAGATGCAAATCACATAGGCTGTTTACTGCAAATATCTCATGCAAGAATTTGTTAAACTCAAAGGCTGATTTTTTTGAAAAGAAAATTCAAATAATATAAGAAAAGCAAGGATCAATTTAAACAAAATTACATGTCTTGATTCCTGCTTTTTTATGTTGTTAACAATGTGTAGCAAACAAGGCTTATGCTTTAAAAACGTGAGTACAGCCTCTGTGGAACAAAAGTCAGCCTCAGTGTTTAACCTAGCTCTCACCTGGAATGACTGATATTGTTTTCAAAGCTCGGAGAACTCTGAATGTTCTCAACGCTGAGACATTGCCCAGGTCCACAAACTCTGTCACATATCTGTAATAGGGGAGTTCACACACAAACACAATGACAGCACACAAATAACAGTTGGAGATACGAGGGGCCTAACACCTTACACCAACTACTTCTTACCTGGGATTACAGAAATAGTTTTCAAAGCTCTCAATACTCTGAAAGTTCGAAGAGCTGAAACATTGCCTAGGTTTACAAATTCTGTTACATACCTGTAGGATTAAATCACAGTTACTCAGAATTGAGGCAGAACTTATCCTATTTGCTTGGGTCTTTGAGCAAGACCTCTTCACCATTCACTGTAAGTTGCCTGTGTCATAACTGCTTCTGACCACTAAATTAAGTTTTATCAAAATCAACTACATTGAATTGATATTTGAAAACTAATTTGGTCAGCTTATAGCAGGAAGTCAAAAGGATTCCTTTAACTCTGGTATGCAGAGAGGAGACAGGATATGAACAGTTCAGGCTGATGGCATTCACAATCCTAATGGGCTGGCACACCATGCTGGCCTCTGCAGCACATGCTTAGTTAGAAATACTAAAATGTGTAAAAGAGGGAGAAGAAACATATTGAAACCGCAGGAAGTCCAGGCTCCAAATGTTCTGGCTGACAAAATATGAGGCAATTTTTAGTCACTAATTTCATGCTATCAGAAAAAAAAAAGTAGAAGACTTACGCAAATGTAATGACAGTGAAATCAAGCCAGTTCCATGGGTCTCGAAGAAAAGTAAAATCTTCTAAACAGAAGCCCCTTGCAAGAATTTTAATAAGTGATTCAAAGGTATAAATTCCAGTGAATGTGTATCTGAGGAAAATATGCAAGACAGAGTTTATAGAAACACACCCGTGTTACCTTTACATTTTATGCTCTCTAGTTGCTTTATTCTCATTTTCTTTAAGTGGCATAAGAATTCGATGGAAGTTACAAACAACTTTAAACATATGCAGAATTTATACCATAAGGAAGGAGGAATCAAATTATGATTAAAAGAATAAATGACAACCCACAGCTTAAATTAAAATTCTATAATCTGCACCAACGAGACAGCTGCAAAATTCCCAGCTGGTGCATTGGTTTATGTCCATTGGTGCATGTTTCTGTCCAATCTGAATCCATGTTATAACAAAACACACAGATGGAGTATGATAGGATTTTAGAAGTTTCTTCCAGATGAAAACAATACTTTCTTCAATGTTATTTTTATGCTGAAATATTGCTTAATACCATGAGCTGTCAATTTGCCAACACTCATCAGTCCTCATTAACTTTTTTACAGAGTAGGTGTATCCAGTACTTCACCTTCAGCAAGACAGGCATAGTACTGGAATTAAATGAGTGTTTTCAGATGCAAAATTCTGTTCAAGAACAACCAAAAATATTTACAAATACCAACAAAATTCAGCTACTAAAAATGTGGCTGAAAAGTAAAAAATAAAAATATTTAATTCTGGCATTCTGAGTAATTTAAACCTTCTATCTCCAATGATGTAATATTGAAATTTAGTTTCATTTATATCTTTAATGGAAAAGAATTCAAATTAAACTGCTTAAAAGACTTGAACCGGTTTTCAGACTTGAGCCAACCTGAAACTTATCTGCCAATGTGAATTTTTTCAGTTCAATTACTAAAACATTTATTTCCTGCACAACTTTACTCAACATATGCGGACTTCTGTTGTATATCTAAATAGCACAGTATAAAGACATGAAGAAATATTCAAGCTAGCTATCTTTATTCATAAATATTTACTATATGCTAGACATCCTGAATACTTAATACTGAACTCAAAATGAAAATGGCTCTCCTGACTTTGATAGCCCTATGATTTCACTTTTGATTACTGAAGATTAAAGTGGTATGTGTCATCCAAAGCAGTTAGGAATAAAGAAGAAGCAGAAGCATAAAATGCTATTGCAAAAAATGAAGCACCATGAAGAGCAGTGTTTCACACTGTGGTCTACAGCTTTGGAACTATCATAAAATATGCACCAATTGTATACTGGCACCAAGTAGTTGACATCATATTGGACCTTTTCTCTTCCTATGGAAAGATTAGCCAATCACTTAAACACTTTTTTCATAGCTTATATTTCATACAAGCATTCCATTGTTAGATTGTCTTTAGTAAAAGAAAGCTGCAGTGTGGTGAACACAGCCATCCACTAGATGATCTCTTTATCTGTAATGGTTATTGCAATGGAGATGGAAGAGCGTATTTCCCCGCATACTTGCACAGACCTAACATAGAATGCAGTGGAAAACATTTATAATCCACTTTTTTTGCATGGTTGTAAGACCATTGTTGTAAGCTTCTCTTCTAATATCCCCCATCCAGTACTTCAAACAGCAGATGAACACTGAACAACTTGTAATGAGGGAAGTATTGTAAAAGATATGTATTTAATACTACACAGAAGAAACTAGCATCAGAATAGCTGCCGAAAGGATATGCCAACAAGGTGGCTGCTGCCAGCGGATACCGTACTAATACAAAATAATTTACAGCAGTTTATTTCAGATTACTGAATATTATTCAAAGAAAATCCATTTAACTTACTCTACATTCTTTGTCCAGTCAGGAGGGTTACTCATGGTCATAAATACACAGTTGGTCAAAATAGTGCACATGATAAGCATGCTGAATAATGTAGGTTAAGAGTTAAGGAATGTAAGCCAGAAAATCACATAAAAAGAGTATCAAATAACACATTGCTTTGGCAGATTTCCACTATCAGGAGCCATTTATCCCTCCACTGCTCTGTTAACACTCAGGGGAAAGCCCTGAATATGTTAAAGCTTCCACAGTCACTGCTTTATAGCTAAAAAAGAACAATCACATACTAAAAATTACAAAATCTGAAACATATAAAAACCCCTCAACCATTAATTTTAAAAATACCTTAGATTACTTTTTCTTGTGAATAAAAATGTGAAAGTTCGAAGTAGTATCTTCTAATTTAGTGGAATAACACAAGAAACGTTTGTTTTGGATGATCTAGAGAAGTCTGATCTACTTCATGCTTATGAAACAGTGAAAAAACCATTTTCTTCACTTTTCTTCTAGTTATCTAATTCTAGAAAGGGAGTTATCACATAGTAGGAGAGAGCATAGGGAAATTTTAGGAAAAAAATATATTTTTTACTTTATATATAGCTTTTATAACATAAACATTGGTGAAGGGGAAGGCACATGATATTCTCAAAAAAGAAATCTAAAAAGAATTCCAGAACAGGTCCATGTCATAAATAATTTAATTTATTTTAACAGAACTGCTCTGGATCTACAACCTTTCACTCTCAGGACTGATGACATTCCGCTTAGAAATGAAAATACAAACACCAAAATGAAAAGCACACAGGTGATGCACAAAATGTCCACATGATGGCACCATCAAAACCAGAAAGCTGAATTTTGAGAAGAGCTTTACCTTCTGTAAGTAAAATACAGGTTCACACAGTGCTCCTAAATAGAAATCCAAGTAAAATGGGGTGGGGGAAGTACTGTGAAGTTCCCCTTACAAAGCCTTCTTTACATGTCAACATTAATTTAAAAAAAAACAACTTCAAGCAACACTAAATACCTCTGCCTTCTGAACAGTCAAAAAACTGTGGCATTACATTAAACAATTCTTTGAGTTTTCTGCTCATTAAATATATTTCAAATCCGTTATTCAGAATCTAGCTTCTCACTATGTAATTTGTATGTGAACAGAGCAGAAGAGAAAGGTATTTTAAAAAACATTAAAAATAATGTGTCATAAGAGTGTTTCACAAGCCTGTATCTTATATAGGCTTTCAAAATCCTTTTTGATGAAATGTCCTCTCAGAGTTGTAATCATCACTATTCTTTCATCAGTGGAGAAATAACTAGAATATACCTTCCCATAATTTAAAATGTTTTTTTTACATCCTGACTGTAATGCTTTTCACCACCTTCTCAGTCCATGATCTTCCATTATTTCATGTAATTGAGCAATGCTCTATAACGTGCTAAGGAGTGTCATGTAATTGACAAATAATTATTTGCAGTGGCACCTGTAACAAGCAAATACAAAACAGGCTATGTAGTGTCATGATTGATTCTGAAGTCATTTGTAGGCTAGCCATTGACAACATCCAACACATAACCATTGTAATTCTCAGATTTCCATTAGACCAAGATTGAAAAAAAAAAAAATCCTTTCAAGATTTATTCTACATGATCTTAGGATCCCTATATGTAATGCTACACAAAACTACTTTTAGTGGGCTTATGTTAGTCTCTTGTAAAATTTAAGTGTGCAAACATTTTTATTTGTTCCTTAAGTAATCGGACTTGCTGAAGATGATGCCCTCATTGCTCATATCAGCATTTGGGATCAAAGCAGTGGAATGCTTACTATAGTCAGCTATCAAAACACTGAAAAAGACAAAATAAGATAATTCATTATGATAATTTAGCTTTGCAAATTCTGCCTGCAATGTGGAAATCTCACAACATACTGGAAGACTGAAATTAAAACATCTACAGGATTACAAGTGCATAATGCAATAATGATCAAGAAATAAAATAGGTAGGGTACATATAGGACTGAAAAAGTATAATAAAACAATAAACCTAAGCTGTTTTACCAACCTATCCTTTGCAACTGTGATCTGAATAGAAAATGAAAAGGAATAAAGAAACTGTATTTTCACTAAATATTAATGCAAGCACAAACCTGGGATCAAAGATTTGATTTTTAACACAAAGTGTCAGTGATGAACTGAAATTATCTTAAGCAAGGTTTCTGCAGCTTCTGAAAAATGTGGAGAAGGGGAAAAGATGAAAAACATGTGATGATTACAGGAAAAATGAGGGAAGGGAAAAATAGGTGGGGGGAGAAAAAAGACACAGGAAGAAATTGTAAAGGACAACAAATGGTCATCCGGCTTCTGATATTACTAATGAACACAAATGTAAAAAGAGAACAAGAAAAAGAACAGAAGACAGAAATAGTAGAGGGAAGAGGGACAAAGCACTATAGATCATATTGATCCTGGGACATGTGCCAGAGAATGATTTAAATACTAAGTAACATCTCATTCACTGCACTTTTAGACTAACCACTTGAAAAGGATATGAATGTACCAAAATCTTAATAGCTATTTTTCTAAGAGGATTGAAGGGAGTTAACATGTACAGGGCAGAGGTGGCACTGAATCGGAAGATTGCCTTCCCTTTATTCAATACTATAAAGGTCTGGAAAAAGAAACACAGAATGAAAAACAGCATTTAAAAGATACCAAGTTACAAACAAGTTACAAGTTCAAACCCAGAATCATTTCATTTCATCTTTAATCACATTTGGTCAAACTCTTCTTCCATTTACACATCCTCCAGAATCATGGCCCCCTTGTCCAGTTCACACATAGTAGAGTTCAGACAAATGACTATAAATATAATTGCATTAAAACATTTGAATAAGTTCATTTAGAAATCATAAGTAATCCTGATTTTGCTAGCTAGAAAACAAAGACAGGTATATAAGGTACAAATGTACATAATATTAGGAAGAGTTAGTATGCTTTTTGTACCTTATAACATATACACTGAGGAACATAACTTTAAATAAAATGAAAAACATTAAAACATTGACATTTCTTGAATCAAATAACCAGCATTAACGATCATACCAAAGTACTATGACAATAGTACTGCAAAGTATTCTAAATTTCAAGTGATCTTCATGAAAATAAGGAAATTGAGAGCGTTCAGTAACCACTGTTTCAACATAACACTAATGTACTGCATAGTTTTTGCTGTACTGTAAGAATAACTTATTACTTCTCTTTTCTTGTTTCATACCTGCAATTCTATTTTTCTTGTCCTGCTTTACTTTTACCTAATATAGAATACAATAATCCATGTATTTTCACCATCTCTCTAAAGCTTCAGCAATAACTCATGCATACTACCAACATTTTTTAAAAAGCATTTATAAATGTAATAGTTTTCTTAAAACCTAGGAAATAAAGAATAAAGCCTTTATTGAACATGTAGTAAGTTTAAAATTATTTAGATAACCATGCATTTGGGGAAATTCCTATCTATTTCTATCATGTCTTCTTTCTACACACAGGTGAAAGTTCATGCTTCTTGAAAGTAACTGGATCTAGCTAACACTGTGGCAGCCCTAAAAAACCCAAAGAGAACGTAAGCCATGCAAACCTGGAGCACTGCCAGCAGCCATGATCTGCCTCAGCTGGAATCAGAAGGGAGCATTTGTAAAGATTATACTCTACTTTCTGAGCAGGTGTTCCAAATACAGCAGCTGAAATCCTGAAAATACAATGCCTCCCCCTGCTCTGAAATTGTAAATTTCAGCTGTTCCAGACTGAACATATTTGCATTCCCAGATACCCATTGATTCTCCAGCCATATTTTGCCACCATTGCTTTTCAACTCTATTACTATTCTTCCTGGAGCTCAAGAAAATCTGCCCTGAAATCAGCATTTTTCATATGTTTTCTGTTCCCTTTACTCTGACAAAACCTCTGATGAGGCACCACTGTGCAATGCTTACTCGCCAAGACATTAAAAAATTTAAATGAAGCCTGCCCTAAACAAGGATGTTCAAAGATATGCAATGAACAACAAGGAAAATAATAGGAGAAATTACGATTGCAAAGCATGTATAGTTTGGAGTCTTACATCTCCCACTAGAAATCACTACGTTTTTGGTAAAATCAAGACAACTGCTATGCATTTCTCAATCAGGAACAAGCAATTCAGCCAGATTCTACTGCATATCCACAGTTAATTGGAGAATTACTTTTCTAGCTTTCAAAGCATGGTAATACATGTGCTAACTTTAGGACTTCCAGCACCTTATTTAGATTTTTACTACTGCAGAACCAGGAAAGAAGGAAGGAAAGAGATCAGTACTTTGACCTAAATTCCATTTGCCTTACTTTCAGACTTCAACAGGGTAAATCACTTGAGTAAAGGGAGCAGAACACAACATTTAATTGAAAACCTTATTTTCAAATTTAACTCATGATCTTACATAGCACAAATTGAGTTTTAGAAATTCTGCAATGAAGATTTAAAGTACAGCTGGTTTGGTTTTTTAAGGCTGTTCTCTCTGTTTAGATTACCACAGTATGCCTATATTGTTATTGTTTCAACATATTAGTGATGAGGCGTACCCTTAACTCCTGCAGGAATTTTCAAGTTTGACTCCTAAAATTCTTGGGGGTTTTCTTCCTTTTTAAATTCACATCCTTTTACTCACTAGCTAATTTCCACAGGAAAGAAAAGAAAGCATAGGAAAAAAATTATGAAGACAGATTTTTTATTTTTTTTAATCAGTAATTTCTTCTTTACTGGTAGAATAATGATGGTGCAATACATATGGTGCCAAAATCTGAGGGACTGGAATTCTGGAGGAAACCAAACACCATCTGGTCAAAGGTCTAAAGCTGAGCACTCTTGTGCTTGGCCACAACAGTTGCTGTTGTTACTTTAAACAAAAAGAAAATGTTTGTTTGTTTTTTCAAATGAACTTCTCCATAAAATATTTTTAAAATTAGATAACATTCTGTCAACATTCCAAGAGGAATTCCTACATCCTCTTTATTTATTTCCCTCTTTTAAACACCTCCTCTTTGTTAACAATCATAGACCAATACAAATCTGGATATGAAAAACTTTTCACCTAGACTCTCTAAGTCAGAGAAATGATGCCTCTATAGAGTACAAAATGGAAGAGAAAGATCTTCAGTATATCCTGAGAAATTACCTTTACATACTTCCCTATCCTTCCCAGCAACAAGAGAAGGAAACCTAGGCTTTCCCCATGACAGTGAAGAAAGCTAGTGAGAAGGTGTCTATCTACCTTTGAGATGGATTTCATAGCGAAGATCTGTTCCTTTCACATCTATAATACAGCAATTAATAAAATAATAAATCTAAAGATAACCCCTGTGCTACTTCTTCAATTCTCCTGTGTGTAAAATGTTTAAAGTTGCAAATTTTAGCAAAATGCCAGGTATATTAAAATAAACCTAAATGCATCTCTACCTACAGACTAGGTCCCACAAAATTTCATTACTAATTTCTATTCTTACAATTGAGATTTCTGCCAATGAAATGAGCTGCTGAGGGAATGTGTTATATGTAAAGATCATGTCCAAAATACTGGAAATACTATGCCTTTGAGAGAGTTTGTTGTATTTTAATCTTATTAAGGTCTTATAGAAATATACACCAGACTCACTTTTTTATTGATATAATATGGGTCCAGGTCTTCCAAGGGCTCAGACACCATTCCTGGAGGTATGTCACCGTAAATAAATGGCAGTGTCTTTCCTGCCTCCAAGTCACTATTTGGCTTTGGGCCATCTTCATCATCATCATCTTTGCGTTCTTGTTTGGATTTTTTAGCTTTTTCTTCATTGACACGCTGCTCAATAGCTGCAAGTGATTCTCTTGTGAAATAGCGGAAGCTGTCAGGTCCTGGTGGTACCAGCACTGATTGTGCCATCTTTTCATCCTGCACCTCTTAATTACTGTTTAGCCTCTCTCATAAAAAAGTGCTAAAAGTATAAAAAACACAGAAAAAATTTAGAGCAACACAAACAACGTAGAGGAATATATCTGCATAGAATTTTCTGTGGGACATCTTGTTAAATTTGGTAATTATCATCCAAGAGGAGGCTGCTGCGAAACGGATTTTTTAAACTGTTTTTATTTCAAGACAAACCATTTTCCTTTGCAGCTGGCCTCTTAGGGTTGTCTTGAAGGCATCAATTCTTAAAACATTTAGTTTAAAATTTACTTAATGCTTGTGAACATACATTGCCAATTCTATAGACTATAAAAAAAAAAAAAGGCACATACACTACAATAACATCTTCTTGCCTTTATCAAGAGTAATGCTATCTATTCCCACAAATAAAGTAGGAGATATTTTCCACCACTGAATGTGGTGGAATAAACAGTTCTGAAGTGTTGCTGGTTTGGTATTGCAAAGTGAGACTCCAGACAATTAATCTCTTTATTATCCCGAAAGCTGCAGCTTGGACCAACCGTCCCTCTAGCTAGAAGGACCAGAAATGACTGGTAGCATCCACTACTGCCATGTAAGGCCAGAGGGATCAGTTGAAAGCAATGTGAGATGCTGCTTTGCTTCGGGTATGAATATGCTGCCTTTGCAGATCTGCCAGCTCAGGAAACAAGATTCAGGCATAAGCACCTGTATTCAGATCCCCTGCCTGGCAACATATTGTGCACTAGAAGAATTGCTGAATTTAACAAAAATTATCTTTAATCATTACATGCTACACTTAGATCTTTTACATCTGATACTATATCAGTTGTATATATTTTTCACAATTTTCACTAACAAGATTAGAACCAGACCAAATAAATTCTTAATGTTTCCAGGCAGTTCAGTTAAAAAGAACAAGTGGAAAATATTCCCAGTGCAAATACTTTGATCTGAAATAATAAACGCCATCTCAGCCACAGCCTTCAAGAATTTTTCGAGTCCTTCTCCTGAGTAAACACAATAAAAACATAGCAAATGCAATAAAAAGTAACAACTTCTGAGTAAGACAATATACCCAAGAAACAATTATAAAATTAAAATTATACAATAGTTAGAATACAATCATCCTATTTCACTGTCTCACTAAATACACGTAATTCAGCACAGCTGCAACAAATTCATATTTTTGAAACATGCTAAATAAACTGCAACATGATGCTTTCTCCTCCGTGTCAACCCTATGCACACAGGCACTGACACCTAGGCAGCCATCCTCACATCCCAGCTCCTGCAGCTCTCCCTGTGACCATGCTTTCCCACTGCGGGCAAATGCACCTGGTGCATTCTGTCATGGACGGTCTGTGGCAAACTGCTGCTGGAAGCTGCACTCACTAGTAGCAGCAGAAGGGTTAATTAGGAAAATGAAAGTGGTCCTGTAGCAGAACCCTGTTAGATTTCATTGTAAATTACAGGGGGTGAAAGGCATAATCCTGTTATAATGCTGCAGGAAACAATTAAAAATTCATTACCAGTGAAGAATCTTGCACTTATGTGGGTTTGGAATGGCACCAAGGAAGGCTGCAGCTAAAATTCCATCATGTCTTTTCCTTTTTCTTTTTTTTTTTTTTTTTAAATTCTCCTTCCACAGACCACACCTAACTTCCTGCTGAAGAATCCTGGTTATTGAAGTAAAATCTGGCATTTCCTGTGCGAGCCTGCTAAGTGGTATAACTCTTATTGCCACTAGATGGTACTGGTATACATCGGTAAATTCTTGTCAGAGACGGTAAAGAATTTCTGCATGCTCGAACACTTGCTTAAACTGAGATTCTGGGACTAAAATACACGATTTTATATAACCAGCCAGGTCTCAGGATTCTAAAAAATTCTTTTGAATATATAGCAGCTACTGCTGATGAGACCATAGCTGTTAAAACTGTGAAGGTGACACAGAAAGAAAGTAGGAGGGATAGCAAAGGAGGAGAAACGGAAAAATGGAGGTTGCACAGGCAGTGCACAACCAAAGCAGTTGCTGAGACTGGATCATCGGCAGTCTGGACTGTTTTGAATTATAGTGTGTATCAGTTTTCTAAAATAGATTTATACAATGTATTGATGTGTATTCTTTCTAAACTGGGGAAAGCCAGCAATGAGAGGGATGAATAGCAGTTTTGAGTGTTCACTGCAGTGGTGAATTCCTGTGCAGAAACCACCCACTGTAGCAGGGAACAAGACTAGATGATCAGGAGCGCTGCAAGCCCCTCCCATGGGGCAAAGCAGTGAGACATCATCTTTGGGCACCACTCCGCCTAAATGCCATCCTACTTCTTCTCGCTCTCCTGCTTTTTCAGCATTTTCTATGCTTGCTGATTTTCATACTTTTTCTCCCACTGCACTAATAAAACATTTTAACCTCTCTCTTTCCCCAGCATCGACTGTCCACCCTTCCCACCCTCTCTCAAACATGCCCAAACCTCTTTCAAACTTCTCAAGCAACACATTCGTGTATCTACAGATTCAGAGCTTCAGGCAGTCATTTACTTCTCTGTCTCTCTGCCATCTCCTTTCCTTCAACTGTAAAGGGGACTAAAGAAGATGTGGGAAGTAATAAAAAAGCAAAGGGCCACTCTAAAGTGAGAAAGGTTGGAGAAAGAAAGAATACCGTAGCTGAAGAAATGCCACTGTGGCTTTGAAAAAAGGACAATGAAGAGAGGGACAAATATTGATAATTTGGTTCTTTGGTAATTGTAGTGAGAGAATGAGCAGTTTGACTGGGTCAAAATAATGTTTTTGAAATTTTCAGCAACTAAGAAAAAATGTGTTGAATGAGAAATACAATTTAACCACATCAGCAGTATTGACTTGGTTTTACATCATTTAAACATTGCACAATTTAAAAATAATGTTAAAAACCTTTTTAGAAAAGTCTTTTATTTGATAGGGTTTTCTATTTTCACAAACAATTCAATGGAATCAATAGAAATTTTGCAAACAATTCCATGTAACCAATACTATTTGTTAAAAAGCTTTGGATGAAAACTTCTGGCTGGCTCTAATTAGGACTGTGGTTTACTTTGAGCTGCTCTGCAGTCTCAAAATAAGAGGATTATGAGACAGCAGATTCACAGAAGGGGTAAAGAAGCTTCTAACTACAAAAGTATTTCGATTACTTGTATGTGTGGATATTTACATATGTGTTTATGCAGCTGCATTTGAAAGTTACAATAAACCAAGGACCTGGAAAGCTGGACTAATTCACACAATATGGTAAAGGAGCTTCATTCTGCCATTAATGGTATATTAAGTTAAAGTGTCTGATTATTTGTTGCTTATCATATGGGTCTGAAATTACCTAAGATCTCAATTTGATTTCCACCAGTGCTACACAATTGACATGCACAGTGTTAGATGGACAGTGAACAGTAAAGACAAAAAGGAAATAGGCAGTGGGACATTGTATCTCATGGCCTTAGATACTTGGATCTACAGTCTTACTGTAGGCTGTAAGATGAAAAGAACAAGTATTCCAAAGACACAGAATAGGCAGAAAATGCTGTATTACCTTTCCAGTCTACAAGAGACATATATACACTTCTAAAGATGACACCACAGTAGTACACCTAGAGAAGCTAGTAACAATCCTTAAAAGAAATTACAGTAATTAAATACTACACGGCTATAGTAAATGTAATAGATAAAATTAGTAGAGATAGGAAAAGAGATCACCAGTTTCTCCTCAGAAATCTGTAAAAATTAACTGTCTTCATTGTTAAAGTGGAGCATTAAAATGCCCAAGTAGTAACTTGCCATCGTTCTGTGATCCTTTTGCTCTCCAGCTGTGTGTTCCTGTAATATATCAGAATTGTCCCTAAGTGCATGACTTTTCATTTATAGTTCTGAACTTCATCTCATTCCAGAAACCCCAGTCATCAAACTCATCTAGTCCTCTCTGTATAATAGCTTGCTCCTTCTTTGACAATGCATCCCAACTTTGTGATAGGAGCAAATTACATTGGCGTGTTTCCACTTTCTTTGTTGAAACAATTAATTAAATTTTAAATAAAATCTGTCCCAAAATTATAATGGTGATGAGAAACTTTGAGCAAAGCGTAGGTTACTGTGATACTTGCTGTAATTTGCAAAATATGTTAATACTACTTTACAAACTTTAATCTTAAAAAAAAATCTGAAGTTTATGCTCTAAAATGAAATATTATTTTTTGCATTTAATGAGCAAAACGGGTAGAAGAAGGAAAAGGGAGCTTTTTCTTCTTGTAAATAGTATACTTTTAATCAAATATACTGAATCCAAAGAAATTAATGTCACCTCTTCCCCCATGCTACTTAAAAATTCCTATACTACTAAATTTTTCATGGTGATCTAGATGACTGAAAAACATGTTTGCTACCTTTGCAGATGACATGACACTGGAAGGGCTACAGGTAAACAGGAGAGCAGTATTAGAATTTAAAATGACCTGACAAATAATAAAATGGTCTCAAAAAATGATGTAATTCAAGATATACAAGTCCTAAGTTTTATATTTAGGCAAGAATAAATAACTGAAAAATTACAGGATGAGGAACAAAACCCTACCAATAGCTCTGCAGGAAGAGATCTAGAGTACTTACTGCATCACAAACCAAGCGTGATTGAAAACTGTCAGTCTTGGGGGGTGGGGAGGAAAGGCAAGTACTTGGGATTTATAAATTTGTGAAATTATCTTCCACTCTTCTGTTTGGAGCAGTAAGTACAACTTGTGTACTATATTTCAAAAAATATGGGGGCCACCTGGAAAGAATTCAGACCACAGCAATAAAAACATAATTTATGAGAAAATATTCAAAAAATTGTGGGATGAGTTCATGAGTTCTTTCTGTCTTAATTTTATATCTAAAAGATTGATGGAAGACACACTGACAGTCTTTAAATGTCTAGAAAGCTCCTCCAAGAAAGAGGAGAAATTTTATTTATCTGGCATATAGGCAAAGAGGTTGTGGGGTTAAACTGCAGCAAGAGGGATTTGTTAGGAAAACCTTTTACCCATGAAAATAGAGAATAAACAAAGTAGACACACCACAGTCATTCAAGGGCTTTAAGAAAGGCTAAGCCTTGTAAAAAGAAAGATCAGTGATGAGTGTGAGATCTGTAGCAAAACTGATCAGGATGAGAATCAATAAGCTTATAACAGGCCCTCCCTGTTTTAGGGCCCTAGTAAGTGTAAGTTTCTCATTCTTTTGTGCTTCTCCATCTCTTATGTTTCTCCCCAGCCCTCAAGGGAGCAAGGGCTTACTTATTGTTTATATACCAGAGAACCATAAGAGAAAGGTATTCTGATGTCAGTCACTGTTGGCTGAGAAAGTTCTTGAAGAGTCAGTGGGGTGTAGGATAGGAAAAAAAGTGACATCGCATGCAGGAAAACGCCAAGGACTTCTTCACAGAGAAAGAGATGAGAGTGCATAATGAAGTATTGTTGTGGAATAGCAGAGATCTGCCCTCAGTTCCTCCTTATTTACCTCTTTCCTTCCAGTATTTTCCTTTTCCCCTAGCCTGACAAAAAGAAATTAAAACAATCATAGTCCATTCTCTTACTTGCACTTTGCATCACTGCTATTCCTACACATGGGCAAAATAAATGCTGGAAAAACCCAGTTCTGTCTCAAAGGGCCACAGCCCTTCTGGATGCGTCAGCACTCCGTGGTACTGCATGAAAGACTGTACAACATCTGATTGCCTTGTCTGAAGGTGGAAGGTTTACAGCTGGTGTAGTATCTCTGCTAAGATTTATGGTCTCACCACTCCACAGATGAAATTAGTAGACAGCAAATAAAAAATCAATTTTTCTGAGCTTTAGGCTTGTGTGTTTCAGACTATGCTGCACTGTATGAATACTGTTCAGTAGTCAGAGCTCCGATAGAGGTCTCTTCATACAGCATCTATCTGCTGAATTGTGAGATTTGAACAGTAGGTGTTTCTATACATTTTTTTTTTCCAAGAAGAGTTATGTAAAAATACAGCTTCCTACACATTGTCCAACATTTTAAATGGATGTACGACTAGCAAGTCACCTTTAAAACGCAGTTTCTGAAAATCTTAAGCTAACATATATGAGATGGAGCTGTCAGAAGGGACTGTCCCATTTTTCACCCACTCTTACCCTGGTCATTTCCCACTGTGCTGGCTTGAGCACCTCTGCATTTTAGCCGTATCTGCTCACTGGCTGAAAAATACAAGTGGCCGGCTTTCAGGCAGATCAAAGAGCTAGCTGATCCATCACACAACAGAAAAGTTAAGAGGCTTAATACATCCCCTCGCTTTTAGAGTGCAAAGGACTAGGTGTCTACAGTGTCTTTCAAATTTTAGGCTTCTCCTAACTGCAAAGCTCATAGGGCTTAAGGTGCCACAGTATGAATAAACGGATCTTCTCTGCCTGAATGCTGGAGCTGAACAGAGCTCTAACAATTGTACAGCCAACAAATACCATCACAGATCCTGTACCTGGTGTAGAAACCAGTATAGGTATGATTAAAAAAGCAAAAAGGTTTATTACAAGCCCCAAACAGTAGCAAATCTAGAAAATTGGGCTAGCATTCTGTTACAGCAGCCTCGGGACTGCTCTTCCAAGATCAGGAGGTGACCAGGATAACCTTCTGCCTTTCACCTTGGACATCATGACATCAGGATAGCATTTTATGCAAAATGTGAGGCAAGGACCATCTAATGTGAAAGTAAGTATACAAAGACCTCTATTGGGAAAGTTTTGGGGTTCCTTCAAATCAGTTCTCTCACCCTCTCTAAAACTTATTTCAGGGTACTGCCCATGGGGCTACTGCAAAACATACTCCAAGGGAATATGAAAAATACATCGGTAAAAATCAGTTGATCACTATCTTTACTTACTTTTAGCCAATAAATGGCAATGACTTGTATTTCGTTATAGTTATATACTATGTTTTCAATCAAATGTCAGTGAATGAGCAAAAAAGCTATTTGTTTTTCCGGATAAGAGGCCCTTTGGTCCTTCTTTCTAGCATTGTACAATTTGTTTTTTTCACTTGATGACAATACCATTCTTAACTTTTTTGTATATGGTGAAATAAGCTTTCTGCCAGACCCGGGTGCTCAATGACCAGAGGAACAAACAAAGTGCAACGCATACCTCAGAAAGATTCAAAACAGCAGTTCATCAAGTTTCCCTTTCCAAAAAGAGAAATACACTGACTGTCTCCAAAGCAAACAGCAACGTGGGAGACAAAGTAATGCAAGAAGAGCATTCACCAAATCCCTAATGGGCTGGTTAAGTGATTAAGGCCTTCCAGCCAACTAGCTGAGGTGGGGTTTTCATCAAATCAATCTTTGCCCCGATATCCATTGTGAGAAATGTGTCCCCATGAGTACATTCTTGTATACTTAAGTGTCAGGCTAGAGATATATCCATTTTTAGTGTGTTTGTGTGGGGAGAGTGACTATACAATTCAAAGATGTAATGATAACAGAAGTGCCATATGTATGGGATGAGCTAGATATTTCCAGATGCCTGAATAAGAGAATGTGCTGACTACTCATGCTGTTAATAAAACACGCTGTGATTTCTTTCCAGACAATCCAGAACCCCGAGTTTAACAACCCCAGTATGGGCACTATGTAAAGATGTTTAGAATGAAATCTCCATTAATCTTAACAACAGCACAGCTACAGAAAATGCAATCATATGTAATTTATATCCTTTTAGATAAAAAACATCAGGTAGATAGGAGATTTTAATATCCTCTCTAACAACTACCGACCAATTTTGGATGAACAACATAAATCATGATTCTGAACCTACTGACAAGTGATCATGGAAGTGTGCTTCCACTTTTCTAGCCTCTTAATAATGTCTACTGCAAACACAACCTATGAACAAAACCATGCTATTTCAGACATCACTCGTCGAAGCTCAGGCCAGGCTCTGACAACGAAACTGGGCCAAACTGCCCTCAAGTCAAGGACAAAGGGCCAAGGACCCCTCTACTTCAGCAAACTGCTGCAACCAGCTTCCACTTCCACCTGCTCCTTCCAGCCTCACAGAGCCAGCCGGCCGGTAACATGGGCGTTGCGGTAAAGCGAGAGGAAGGGCGGGGCGGGGCGCAGACCGCAGTGCCGAGCGCACCGGGTGCCACCTCCCCCGCCCGCCTCAGGTGCGGCAGCCGAACCTCCGCCCCGGGCCTCGTCACCTCCCGCCGCCGCACCGCGCTGCAGCAAGGGAAGCCGGGCAGCCCGATGTCGCTTTGAAACGACAATACGGAGTGGAAAGCCGGCTGGGGAGAGGGTCGGGGAGCCGCTGGGTTGCAAAGGGACGCGGCTCTGCAATGGCGGCGGGACTCGCCAGCACGGAGCGGCGCCGAGGGGAGTGCGGGGGGAGGTTGCCTAGCAACCGGCCCGGCGGCTGCGGCACCCGCGCTGCGTCCTGGCAGACAGCGCTGTGCGGGGGGAGCCACCGCCCGCGGGCTGCCGAGACTCCCCGAGATAAACCCACTCCAGGAAAGCTCCCCCAGCCCGCCTCGGCGGGGCCTGGTCGAACGGGAGGGGAAGAGCAGGCATCCAGCGTAGGGCAGATAACGGCAGCGTTACAGGGGGGCAGAGTTACAAGGCACAGCCGAGGTCCTGAGCAAGCCCCAGCCCGGGCAGAGGCTGGAGCCCTGGCCAGCGAGGTCCCCTCCGTCTCGCCAGCTGAGCAGGGGTGCTGCCAAAGGCAGGCGTTACCGCCGAGGCGGGACGGAACTGGGAGATCGTCCTCCCTCCTTCCGTTAAAGTTTGTTTATTGTCGGTAGTGGATGCGGAGTCAGCCATGCTGCACACTGTCTGCAGTCAGGCAGCTCCCCCTCTGCATGTGGGGGCGTTTGGGGCTTTTTTTAAATAGGAAATGGTGACTGTAAACCCCTAGAAATGGACATGGGGATCTGGGACAGTTTTTACATCATCTCCACTTTTAAAAGATGTTGTCCTTTTTTCAAGCTGTTGGTATGTTTTTAAGAAAAAATAACCTCCTCCACCACATGCCAAATAGCCCCAGGTTTAGGTTTGTTATATGTGAGAGAGCATCAGGAGGTATGTATCCAATTTGTAAGTTTGCAAAATAAATAGAATCTGAAGCTAAACAGAGTCTTCTCTAAATAGGCCCACAATTACAAAGATAGCTCCCTAGAAACAAACACAACTGCCTCTTGAGGAACTTATTTCCTAAAACCAAAACACAATGGACACTGAAAGTGTGACCATCCCTTATGGGGAAAACTAACATCTCCGTGGATAACATCTGAGGGTTTTCCCCTGGGAGCTGTGCTGCAGCCGACAGGCTCCCTGCAGCTGTGCAGCACCAGCTGCCGAGGGGATCCTGCAGTTAATGCAGTTTGAAAGAAACATTAACTCCCTGGATATCTGTCAGCATCCAAGGGCAGGATGCCACAGACTGTCTTTCCTCCTCAGCACTACTCATGCCCTTACCTGCATGTCCTACTACGTAGCTGCACCTAGAAACATACCAAGGTGTTTGAGGCAGATAGAAACAGTGAAAAGCACAACTCCCTTCCCCATGTGTGTTCTCCACCAGATACCCTTTGCCGCTGGAATGGAAGAGCTGGCTTTGTTTCAGGGAAGTGACACTTCAAATAAGCCAAAGTGGTTTCAGTGATTCTGGAAATTAACTCATAGACAAGGTCCCGTATTTACTTTTAAATATTATTGTAGTCTTATGACAGTTTATGGGTTAGCAGTTGTTAGTATATCCTTAGGGATAGAGTGCAGATGGGTCCAAGCCAGCTACTAGTTACGGGTTTTCATGCTTCATGATAATTACAGATGGGACTGGCAGTACTGTTTATAACTGAGATGCCTAACCTGTCCTGTTTTCCTTTCCTTTTATTTTATTTTTTTTTTCCTTTCCTGTGCTTGATTATGCCAAAGTTGAAGCACTGGGGCTAAAATTTTCCATTTTTGCCTCAGGCTGATTTTTGGAAGGAAGCTTAAACTCAAATGATTCAACTATTTTCAAGAAAAAGCTACAGATATATATATTTCTCTTCAAAATTTTATAGCAGATAATTTTCAAAGCATGAATATGAAGTCTTGCAGAACTTTTTGCAGAACAACATTGTGAATTCTGGACTTTCTGTGGGAGTGATATATGTAATACTTGCCCAGACTTGAAATTTTTTAAAAAATTAGTTTGCATATATTTGGAAGTACACCCCAGAGGTTTAAAGGTGTGAATTCCAGAGATAATGCTTTTTATGTTAGTGTTTCAATGTCCAGCTGAAGGAATTTTCCTGCAGCTGAAGTCTGTCTCTGTGGACTGTGCTGACCTAACAATGGGAATGCTTTCATCCTATATGTTGGTTATTTAAAAAAACAAAACAAAAACAAAAAACCTGCAAAAAAACACAGAAGGAAATAGAGAAGGAAAAGAAGGGAGCTAGGAAGAAAGGGAGACATATCTGGGATTGAAGTGAAGACTGGCAGCAGAAAAAACCTCCAGGGAAATGATATGTGGAGGAACTGTCTGCCTGCATAAAGAGATTGTCTCAAAATCAGCTGTAGTATTCCTGGAGGCTGGTTGGAGAGACAAGAAAAGACTTGTAGATTATTGTGACCAAGAAAATAATTTAAGTTGATCAGTCTGACCTCAGAGGAGACCAGTCTGGAAAAAAACGAAAGAAAAAGGAAAAGGGGATAAGGGAGAGCAAGTAAAATGGGCCAAGCTGAGATAGGACAAAGCAAAAAAGCTTGGAATGAATGAGGAAGAGGGGGAATAAAAAGCTGAGATAATTGGACTGGAATTAATTGGAAGGGTGGACACTAAGATCTGAAAATGAGTTTATAGGCAACTATAAAGATGACAAATACAGAGGTCTGTGAAGTACATGTGAACATACATTGAATAACTCCTAATCTCATTCCTATGGGTATCAATATGGTCTCCCTACAATTATGTACAAACACTCCAATTAAAAACACCTATTGCCGCAGGAAGGAGGACTCAAATGACAGCATATGCTAGAACTGAGATCTGCCTTACTTTTGGTCCATTCAACATGCAACATTCACTATCTTCTGTAGTACACAGTATGGACAAGCTCTTAAAAGCAGTGAAATTTGCTTTGGAGGAGACTTTCTTGATTCACTGGTGTTGCACAGGGACTGGGAGAACTGACTAGTGGGAAAGGGAAAAAGGACTGTCCTTTGTGTAAGGTCTGTATGCTGTCTTGGAGAACTGGATGTCACCTCTGCCTGTGTCATCAGTAGGATTCACCTTCCCTGGCATCAGATGTCTGTATCTGTAGGCATCTGCATCTAAGCCAATCTGAACTTCTTTCATATTTACTGGAGAAAAATGGGTCCTTTAAAAGGCAATTCTTCTGACTTATTTTAGATATCTACCTTAAGATGAGGCAAGTTGTGTCCTCAAAGTGCCTGTTTCTCTCCATTGACTATAAAGGGAGAGAGAGGAGATGAATCCTTCTCAGTAGTCCAATATGACTGCAGGCAATTCACTGAAATCACACTTTTCACACATGGCTACAAATTGTATCTCTAATTTCCAGAATGTAAAGACAGCCTTAATTCAGTGTCACATAACTGGCTGTTTGACTCTAATATATATTTAACATGATTTTAAAAATGTGAAATATTTAGTGGAACCTTGTACTTCCACACATCTTTATTAAGTATCAGACATATACTTTGCACCTAGTAACATTATTCCCACTTTATATTTTGAGAAACAGAACGAGGTGTGGTTTTGGAAACGGAATGACATGTGAAAGTATCTGTGGTTTGCCTACTGATACACATACATGAGGCAGGGTAAGAGCTGAGTATTCCTGTTGTAGTACTTAACATATATATTAATTACAATCATTGTAATAGTTATGATTTATTCCAGCTCTGCCAATTGTCCAAAACTTCACACTACAGGCATCTCTACACTTGAGTAAGTATATCTTTTAAATGAAGATGTCATCAGTGTGAGGCACATAAGGCTGGATGTATATTCAAAATTTAGCAACCAAAAAGGAAAAACTAAACCAAACAGCATGAAATTAGACCACATGATGAGTCATATGGTTGGCGACTTGTGCAGAACACAGCCAAGTGGTTACATAGCATTTCCCAGACCATCATACAGGAACCATTAGAAAACTTAAGAGCTACAGCTTCATCATCCCCCACCTCCCCGTGCAAAGGAAGATGGCAAACATCACCACTACTCCCTGGTGACCTGACCAGCATGTTTGTTTCTCTGAGTAATGAAATGCTCAGTCAGATACACAACATTAGGAAGCATTAAACAACTCTCTATTAAATTTAGAAGATTTTTTTTTTAATCTGAAAGGAAACTGAGTAGTTAATTGGCCCACAATTAAATAGAAATGCCATTAAATACCCCCCTGAAACAGCTTGCCAGGCCCAGTTTCTGCTTGCCTTTTATAGTGTCCTGATAACCTAACTGTCATATCAAGACATTAATTGAGACTATTCTGAACACTATAAAAACACCTTTATGGATCAATTTGTCCTGAGGGACAAAGTGCATATGGCAGACATACGCAGTTAAGTAAGAACAGAAAGGTAATATCACTGTTCCATCAAAAAAACTTGAAAGGCCTAAGGGAGCAACACCAATTCATAAATGTAGGATCAGAGGAGATCATTACGAGTGTTTATTCTGACATTCTGCACAATATGCCTTTTAACAGTCCCCTGATTTAACATGAGCCTCAGCTGGAACATAGCTTTTTAGAATGCCAAAGTCATGAGAATCCCTTGATAAGTTACCTGATGGCAAAGGTATTATTGCATTTTATTGAGTGCCTTATTTCATACTTAGACATCAGTTCCTTGGGTAGTGAAGTTAATAAGACTTCTGTGCTACTTCTCCTTTTTTAAATATAGGAATGTGCCAGAAATGGAAAGCTGAATGGTTACACCACATATCTGCCCCAAACTAGTTTATTTTAGCTCCTGCATTTCTTACTAAGAGGGGAAAAACTCATGAAAAGACACAGAACTAACAGCTATAAAGTTCAGTCACTGTCTTTGAAACAGCAGATTCAGTTTCAAGGTAACTTCCAAAAAAAAGGGAGAAGAGCAATGTTCATTATAGTATCAATATATAACTATGAGGAAATGAAGAATTGCTCAGGATAATCTACAAAGTCTGGGCTAAAATACAACCGCCGCCCATTATATAGGTGGGTGATTTAAAACTGAGATTTGTTCTGTGAAGTTTGACAATTTACTCCAGTTCAGAATCATTTCCTAAATTTAAATTTTCTTTGAATATATTCCATTTGTGTTTGTTGGTACATGTGAAAAAAGCAAGGGAGCAGATGTTGAAAACCTCCTCAGGAGAGTTTTTCCTTTCCCACTATGTTTGAGCCAGCAAAACGGGTTCTGATTAGAGGGAATACAAGAACTCCCCAAGGAGCTCTCACAAGTGTTCCTTGCTCACAGTATCACCTGCGACCTGGAGCTGTACCACTGCGAGGAAATCTTCCCACTGAAGCCATGCATGCTGCACTGCTCACCTCCGTAAAGGAACACAGATATATATTTCAGTATTTGCCTTACAATGGATTCTGCTTTTTTCTCATATGAACTGACTTTGTGTACCCTCCTAAAATTTCTCTTTTTCCCCCCTACATTTGATTGCTTTCCCCATCAATCTCTCTTCAGATTCCCAGGGGATATTTTGTTTCCTTATCACAGTTTCAGATCTATTTGCCCATCTTCACAATATTTATACCACCTTACTCAACTTCTGCATCATATCCATCATCTTTCTCACTAAGGACAGATTATTTTGAGAATGTGTGAATCCCTAAACTAATTTGGAAGAGAGGTCAATACTGAAAAAAGCAATAAAATCTCTTTCCCAGCAATGGAGAATGCTTCTGGGTTCCCAGCCTCTGCCACTCCACAGAGCAAGATATCAGCATGAGTAATAGCACCCTAGTGTCCTATATAATATTAAAGGTCATCATCATCATACCCTGAGGCTTAAATTCAATTTTTTTTTTTTTTTGTCTTTTCCTGAAGGATACTGGTGGAGTAGAGTAACAGATTCCTCTCTGTGCAAAGGCTAACCTGCCTTCAGCTTGGCTTAGAGGGCCAAAGGTTTGCTTCAGATCAAAGATCATGTAATTCATAAAAACTACAGCTGGCAAAAGCAGAAATATCTTTTTATAGTCACAAATGTTGTAAAAGGCTGTGGAGCACTTTAAATGTTCACTCTAACTGAATATATTGTAAAAAAAACATATTTGAAACAATTACTCTTGAAAATGTTCTGTGACTGTTACCTATGTTTAGCCAACAAAACTACAAAAGCAAACCGTTTGCAAGGTATAAAATGTTAATCTATTGAAAAGTGACTCCCATAAATGTGGCCCAGTAACACTTAAGGTCTGTTGCTTCCTAGTCAAATTAATTTCCTTAATAACTTTACAATTTGCAGCTTACCATTGCCACTGACAGTAAAATTTGGCACTTTCCATTTTGTCTATTGGTATTGTCCAGAAGCCAAATGAAAATAAGGCATTAGCTCATCCTACACCCTAGTATTTTCAAAGCATGTTCTCATTGCTTCACTAGGAGAGCTTTTCAGTAGCATTATCATGGTACCTAGGAGGCTACCATCAGCACTTTTGTGGTACTTGCCATTCTACAGAATGAGAAACTGCCCCTGCACCACAAAATCTAACCTGTGCAAATGCATTTGCTATCAGGATGTTTGTGCGGCCATTAATGAAGTCTCAATCTGGAAACAATCATGCAGTGTTTGCCCCATGTCTACTTTCAGGCTAATGCAACTACGGATGGAAGATTTTTTTCATTTTGCCTCATATCAGTACTTATCTTTCAGTTTCCATGGTTTCGTTATCGACTCTTAGTAAAGAGAAAACATACGGAACTCACACACTCTACAAACACACCTGCTATACTCTTGTGATATGACCTTGCATGCCACAGTCCCAGTTAAAATAACCTCTCCAGAGACTTCCAGTGGGGAAAACTGATCTAACAAAGCTTGCCTTGTGGCCCAGGAGGTATGATTTTCCACTGGTTTGCATTTGGTACAAATATTTACTAATAAACAAAATATAATGAGTATACTTAGAGATAGGCTGTCAGATTTCAAATATCCTGAGCAGAGTTCTCATTTCATAATAGTTGTGGATTTATAGAAATTTGCCCTACACTTCCTTATAAGCACATGGTCTTTTTGGATATTCAGGTGCTACTTCAACCTTCTTTCTGTTGGCATCTGTTTATGGAACTCATTTTTAAACAGCAAATTCAGACCATGGTGTCCAAGGAAAGGATACTTCTTTCTGACCTTGCTCTATCTGTGTGCAGTTTATGATGCATTAATCTCTGGCCACTATTCTCGAGGTCACAGATTGTCAATTTGTTCTGCATGCTCATGACTCCATGTTGTAATCTATGTATGTGTAATCTAGCTCCTAATATATCTGTGATCCTGCAGAGACAAATGGATGAGTCTAGAACACGGTGTATTGCTTCAGAGAACTTGAATCAGACTCCAAATTTTGGAATGAGTCATGTACATTTATCGCCAAACAAAACTACATCGGGGTCAAAGTCTGCTGAGAGTTTTGCAGTTACACTGAGAAGGGTGAGACATGGTGAAGATGATCCAGAAAAAAGTAATGGATAAATAACACCTATTCGAACAGCAAAACTGTTTCTGCCCTACTCTGAAAGCCTGCTGGTAATAATTTAACTAAGGCAAAATTCACACTGTTGTCAGAGGAACAACAGCAGTAGATGTGATTATTGTAGCTTTAATTTAGTTAGCTCAGCACCAGTGACTGGAAAGCAATGGAGTGATGGGCTAGCAAGCCAAATGAGTAGCCAAAATAATCAGGTGGGTTTGTACTGTTCCAAAAAGCACATACGCTGCCTTTGAAACCAAAGTACTAAGCTGAGAGCTGGCTAAACCTACTGCAGTCATGCTTTTTACTGCGGGTGTGAACGGTACCCATCTAGTCTGGAGTGGGTCATTTGATATTTTCTAAATGTTCTCAAAAACTGTATGTTGCAACTCCATTTCAGACTAGACAAGCAGCACCATATGACATAAAAACCAGGCGTCTCCTGTCATATGACAGGTCCACATTAGGCCATGAGAAGACACTTGCTGTATGCTCAAGACCTGGACATCCCTCATCCTAAAATGCATGTCTGCTAATGTGATATGTTATCACTTTGACCAAGTAAGGTAACTATACACTGCATGGAGCAATCGTTATCTTATTGAACTTGATCCTCTTTCTTGATGGGGGAAGTCTGTATTTTCACTACATAATGGGAGGTACCTGTGAAGACTTTCAGAAAGATGGCGAGAACTGGCTAGCATTAGCAGGTGAAAAAACAAATTCATCCGGCCAAAATCAGATCCTGCCCACATTTAAGGGAAGCTGAGCCAAGAATCAACTGCGATCACAATGACACAAAACCTAAGAAAACTTCACATAGAAACAATCGCTAAACTTCAGATAGAGAGACCTAAAAAACAAGTTATTGATGATTTTTTTTATATTTTTTGAACTTTTTTCAATAAAGTATGAACAGATCTGATGGTTTTGTTTGCTTAACAGTTTCCATCATGAGAATCTCTTCCCAATGCCTACCGCTTTGCTATACCTTAATTGTTGAGACTGAATTTGTCTATGCTGCTGGCCTCACCCTGATTTCTTTCTTTAATGACACTATAAATAGTGATTTTTTTTTTTTCAAGGAAGATAGAAAGAAAAGCTTTACTTGACAATATGGATCCATGTGTCCTCCTGATACTTCTTATTTCTTTCATCCTGAATTCTTATAATAACAAAAACTTCACCACTTAATAGAAAAAGTACATTTGTAGTCTGCTTATTGGGAAAAGTTTGAAAGTATTATTTCACTAATCTACAAGTTTAAAAAAAAGCAAAAGGAGAGAAAATGAATCTATGTTGTTTGGTTTCTTAATAGGAAGATTAAAAACTATTTTTGTGATTATTTAATGAGTATGTTGGTAGTACTGCAGCTTTAAAATATATTTCCAGCTTTTTTTTTTTTTTTTTTTTTTTGAGAACTTTAGCTACAATCTCTTTACTTTGAATTATGTCTAGTAGGCTGCTCAGGCAATATAAGAATTTACACTTTGTTGCTCCTGTTTAAATTTATTGAAATCTGGCCATTCAGCACTTCTTTAAAATAATTTCTAAATATGCTCAGAAAAAGCTACTTAGCAGCTTGCAATAAATACTTACAGAGCTGACACATGTTGACAGTGTTTCTGCCTAGCATTAGCAGCCCCTTCAGTGGAATTGATAACAGCTGCTGAGGCATCAAATGCTGAAACTAGGAGAAAAAGCAAAGCTCTCCTGCTGGTCCCAAATCAGTAAGAGGAAGCAGCCTGAATTAAATTTGAGGTACGGGGAGAAAAAGAGAACAATAACAGGGTCAGGAGCAGAAATAAGAGAGGTAAAGTTGCACACTTGGAAACAAGAGGAATTTGAACTGAATAACATTGATGTAGTTATTCAATGTTTTCTCAAATCACCTTATTTCAGTATTTTGGCCCTAAACCTTCTTTGCTACATATCTTCCCAAGCATGCCATGATTACAGTATTATTAATTTCCTCCTTATCTTTTAAAAATTATTATCTTTATGGTATTTAGTGTTTCACACCATCATTTGCCTCCCCTGATTAACACCTCTTTGAAAGGAGGTACATTTGTCCTTCAAAGATGGTAACAGAAGAACAGGAGATTTAGGTGACCATTGTCAGAAATGTCTTTTAACCCAGCATTTCTGAGACTGGTAGGTGTTGGTGAGAGGAAAGGAGGGACAAAAAATTGATTATTTCGAGTAGTTTCAGGAAGCCACTAGAAAGGAGGCCTCCGGATTCCCCAACACCTGCTCATCAAGCTGGGGCTGAGGGTAAGGGAAAGGAACAGGGAGGTTCTGATGGATGAGAGGGTGCCCCTGCTCTGGAGGAGTCCAGGACCAGGGTCTGCTGCTGCAAAAGATCTACACTGTCCTCTGGACAAGGTGTGAGTATGTGCATGGCCTTAAAACAATGGTAGCAACACAGTAAAAAGCTTATTTGTGATTTTTGTGCTGCAGCCAAGAGCTGCACACATAAAAAGGGATTATGGTTGCATTCCTTGGTACCTAGTACAATTCAAGCAGATTGGCTATATTAGATTTCAGTGTCCTCTCTGTCCTCTGTAGGGAAGAGTTTAGGGGCTACTCGAGGGTAGAGCAGGGCTACAGCTAGTGACGCAGAAAACCCATTCATCAAGGTCTGTGATGAAGAAATTGGGCAAGCAGCACTAGCAGTGTAACTGCTGCTGGGCTCTTGCTCTGGCTGCAGAGACCCGATGCTTATAGGTGTCCAGAGTGCACTTCAATTAGAGTAATTCAGATGAACAAAAAAAATAACAAGAAGGCTTAAATATCCCCTAAAATTAAGTTTCACAAAAGGTAGGGAGGGCCAGCTTTCTCTCAGGGTCAACTTTCTGTTGAACTCCTCCAGAAACATTTGACTTTAGCCATTGCTACTGAAAGGTAACTAGATCATGGTTGGATATGACATGGCCATTTCTGTGTTTGTATTTCCCAAAGACTAATGTTCACAACTAATGTACTCAAAATCTGTAAGAATTCAGCTTCAGTATTTTCCTTTAAGGCTTGTAGCAACTCAGTTGATTTTATTTTTATTTTTAACTGTAAAAGTAAATCCATAGCTTGTCCTTGAAGCTATATGCTTGTTTGGCCTACTAACTGTATTTTATGAACACTGCAAAATGTCTGTGATTAAAAAAAAGTGTTATCCTCTCCATAAACATTGGTGCAGTTTAAAAATCAAGAGAACAGATGCAGGTACTTATCCACTTGCCTAATATTAAGAATGTGAGTCATCCCATTGACATGCCTGTTTGTTGTTGAATTGGGGCCTATAGACATGAGAACATCATTTATTTAATACATTTGTCACAGGAGGGAACTGCAGAGCATTTGGATGCAATTATTAATCTTTTCTCCAGATCTGTTCAAGAATGGATGATTCTTTACCATCTAGTGAAGACAGCTTCAGACACTACAATAGCTGAGCTATACCCATATATACATATGGTAAATACTAATCAGAAAAATAGAACTAAGCAGGCAACAGGCACAAATGGCAAGAATCCGTGTGAACCTTCTTAATGTTTCACACATATCTGAGGAATCATCTAAAGCCAAGGCAGTATCTAGCATTCAAATCCCAACAGGCAATTTTCTGTTGCTTCGCTAATCACTGCTAAAATAAAACATAGGTGTGTAAAAATTTTTATTCCATGCTTTCATACTTGCCACCTTATAATAGAAAGCAAAATGCATTTAAGTTAATCTTACTTTTTATTTTCTTTTACATGCTGGCTACTGAGCCCTTTCTCAAATCTGTGACTGTGTAAGTCAATGCATTTCTGTTGTTTTTCCCAACTAAATAAATTTTTGTTGTTATTAAAGGAAGGTAAGAAAAAAACCCCAGAAGACTTGAATGAAGAGTCAGGGGGTGCTGCATGAGCTTCCCACCTCCTGAGTCATTCTGCTGTCTCTTAGAGTGTATAATGCATTTTAAAAAATAATGAAAATAATATATTTCTTATGCAATACAGAATAAAGTTTTTGCAATACAAAAAAAAATATCACTCTTTTATACATATGAAATGATTTACAGAATATATGTGTTTCATTTTGCAGCAGTGCAAAACCATGTTTAGTCACAGGCAAGTCCTCCATTCTGTCTTCTGCCAGGGAGAGGCTGTTTTGAGAGATGAGGGAGGGGAAAATCCTGTAAATTTCCTATACCTCATAGAAAAATAAGATGAATTTAAGAAGTAAAGGAAGCCTCTGACTGAAGATGGTATAAAGAAGCACAGCACATTTCTGCATTAAAATTGGGCAACCCCAGGGATGTATTCATATGCTTTAAAGGATACTCCAATTTGTATTCTGGATATAGCACCAATATAACCTCCAATAGAAAAAGAAAACACTTGTGGATGACCACTTCAAAACAATAGCAACAAATTACCACAATTAGGATGAAAAATACAAACTCAAAAATAATTTTAATTATAAACATACAGTCTCAAAAAAAAGTGGGGCCAGAGAACTCAAAATAACATTTTTTATTATTATGCAAAGACCTAATTAAATACTATGAAGAATCCATGTAGTGGCAAAGATGGCTATTATTTCCTCCCCTCTTGCTCTATTAATATTAACTGCAAACTAGGTGTGGCACCACAAGAGAAGAATCTTGGTACAAAACAACTGGAATTTGTTGCCTAAGCATTTTTATTAAATATCATGCTGTCTTACCTGATTAGAAGAGAATTACAAATCATGGCATAAGAAATATCCATACACTTGTAGATGATGCAGCTCCTTCTACTGCAGGTTCAGGTTCCTGGGCAAAGCAGCTTGTAAACTCTTAATTTCACTGAAATGAAAAAGGATAGAAATGAAGAAAGAACCTCGCCATCCAAGCAACAAAGGAACCTCTGCAGTATTCTATAGTCTCTTCGCTTGCCTCCTGTTCTGAGATTCACTCTTTGAATCCCAGCATCGATCAGAAAATTGGTTGTGAGGAAAAAAAGAGGAGAGAGGGGAAGAGAGGAGGGGGGGGAACAGGAGGCAGCATGTTACGTGCTGGCTCCACCTACTGGCAAGGAAATGAGCTCAGCTGGGTTCTTAACACCCTCAGAACAACCCTAGCTCAGTTTTAAATCGCGTATTAGCCCTTCATTATATTATACAGCTTTAAAATAAAGAAACCAGGTTAGGACTAATGAATACTTACATATTTTTTAAAAATTGTTTTGAAGTTTAAACTGCACAACTTTTAAAATTATTATTAATGAAGCAGGTATCTGGACACATCTGTATATAAATAATTGCAGAAAACCAAAGGTTCACCCTATACCTTTATTTTACTATATACTGATGAATATTATGTTTAAAAATAAAAAAAAGTCATTCTTTACTCAGAATCCACCACTACAAAATAGTAGAAGATAAGAGTACCTGCTTTTCTTCCCTTTGATCACTGATTGTGCAAAATATAAATTACATTTATATCTTCATTGAAAGCAAGAGGGAAAACAAAACAAAACAAAAAAACCCAAACCAAAAGTGTTATGTAGGACACGAGGAATGGCTGCTTGGATTTAGCCAGAACTGTTACATTATTGCTCTAAATAAGAGTTTTTACGGTGATCTGTTTTACTTACTTTTGTCCAGGGCTTTCTTCTGTATTTTATAGCATATTGAAACTACTCTTTGGCACTCTGGATATATTAGTTATAAAATCCCCATGACAGCAATGTTGGATTTACTGTTACTAAAGGATCCTGAATGCTCCATAGCTAAATGTGTCTACTTTTATCTCTCTGTTTCCTTAAATTATTCTATCACTTACACGTGCTCTGTCACACCAAACAGCTCCCAGCCACCTGTGTGCAGGGCTAGCTCAACAATTCTCAGCTGTAGAGGAAAATTTTATTGCACCAAATCATGGGGGTTGGGGGAGGAAAAAGTGCAAGAGTTAACAAGGAATGGATCTAGATGAAAATCATGCAATTTTAAATTAGGATCCAGGATCTAACTTATCACAAAAATCACTAACATTAACACAGGGAAGTTGCTGGTGAGACTGTGCCTTTCAGTAGCAACTCATATTTGTATCAGCTTAAACCATTCATCACGGTTATCACAAACCCTCGGAGTGTCAGTTCTTTAAGAAAAAGATCAATTTCTATGCTTGTTCAAGCCATACAATGGGATCTTGGTCCATGAAAGAACTCCAAAATACTGAAATAGTTCAAGTAATTATAATAAGTCAAAAAAACCTATTGTGTGAGCATGGACTGAAATTCATTTTAAGAAAACCTATTGTCACAAAAAACTACACTCTCCTTTGACCTGATTTTAAGGAAATTTTGCTCTGAAATACTATTTTATTAAAAACCCCCCAATATTCATGCCTTGAAAAAGGGTTTCAGTGTAAGTACAGACAAGTTCTGCTGAGTGTTGTCCCCGTAGACAGGGGCGCTGGGGGCGCTGTCAGTGGTGCTGAAGCGCATCTCGGCTGCGTGGAGACCTTGCACGTCAAAACGCCCAGAGGCCAGAGTGCATATAACGTTAAATACTTCTGAATAGACTTTGACAACTTTGTGTATGTATGGGAATGCACCATGAATGAATACAGGCCTAACATAGGCCTAAATCGGCAAAGCTGATGTTCTAAAGCTTACTTTAATTATTTATTTAATGTACTTTTCACCAAGCAATCATTCCATTAGAATACGTAACACTAAAATTTTGAGTACTAATTTAACTTACTTCATAAACTAAACAGGAAATTCTGTGTTATCTAAAAAACAAACATAAATTGAATTAATAAAATCTGAACTATAAAAAAAATATATAAAAGTATTACAACATATTTTGAGATTGTATGAATCTTTATTATAATATATAACCCTTAGCTGTAGAGTAACCATTTAGTTAAAGGAGTGCTAGGAAGAAACATGCATTTCAGCTCCATTATTAGCACTATTTTCTCTCTCCCAAACTCAGATTTTTTTTTTTTTTAATTCTGTAACCTTCATCCTTCTACAGTCTATCACTCTCTCACTTATTTAGTCTGTAGGTATATAACAATTACATCTTAATGGTAAAGCTCATTGGCAAAGTTAGCTTTGCTTTTCTTTATCCTCTGTGAAGAGTACAATGAAAATGAGATATGATAATATCTCACATGTACCACGATAAAATGATAAGTCATAGACAATCAAAAATCAACTTCTCAGATTCACAGCAATTTTCTAAGTTTAAATTTTCTTATAAGATCTGCATTTGTCAGTGGCAAAAACTTGCCCAGTTACAAGTATGTGAGAAAATTAAGTTTTTCTATGAAAAATTCAGAAGAATGCTGTGAGAACCAACACATTCCAGTAAATCTCTGAGCTAATTCTAGGTTTATTAAAGCTCTCCAACAACACCTACAAACATGGTTTATTAATGGTTTAATTAATCATATTAATAGCAATTATATAGGAATTAAAACAAATATCCGTTGAACAAATATCTTTTTCTCATTTTTTTACTTAAGTGTCTTAAAGCTAGGATAGATAGAAGAATCTTTCTGTTTATTCAGCCATGCTGATAGAGCTTGTTTCTGCCAGGCTCTTTTCCTCTCAGAGCATGGCTAACAGTCATCTGCATAAAAAATAACCATTCTATTAAATCATGCAAAAACATTTACCCAGAAGAGATGAAGCAAAAGGTCAAACTCCAGTTTCCACAGCACATGGGATGTTAAGCCTAAGGAGCAATGCCAGTAGCTACTCTGGCCAACAGACACTTATCTACACTTGTCCTTTATATGCCTCAAAGAAATAGCTATTTCACATATTTAGTGCCCTTAATTTTTATTTTTGTCATTTTTATCCACAAATCTGTTAACTCGCAAACGCTAGACCTGAATCTGTAAACTGATAAAGCAAAAGACAGGTCTGCAGAGTGAACAGGTCCATAGTTCCTTCATGTGTCTTCTTATTAAAAGATATAAATTAATCTCAATCAAAAGTTATCAACCTTTGTTATTTAGTTCTGATGAAATAATGAAGCCTATTACTCTTTCCTTTAGAGTCTGAGAGTTACCTTTGCAAATTACTCATTGAATTAAAAATGAACTTTAAGATTATTCTAAATATGAGGCATATTTTTTCCCCTGTTCCAGAGTTCCTTTAACAGAAATTACCCTGGTGACTACTAAACATCATCAATCTTTTAATTTTGTTTCATTTCTTTTATGTCTAAAATCTTTGCATCTGAGGTGTATCAGTGGAAGCTGCCAGTTTTTCACCTCTGCCTAAGAAGAAAGATAGCTTTGGAATTTAAAAGACTTCTGAACATTTTTCTATATAATGAAAATTATTTGGTCTTGATAATTATTTCTGAATAAGGGAATATTTTAAATCACATTCATAATGTTTTCAAAATGTAAAGCCAGTAATTTCTTGGCTGCCTGGGGCTAACACTGAAGTCACTTTTAATGACCAATGGTGAAGACAGATTTGAAAAGGAATGTGTACAACAGTTTTTGAAAGTACCTATCTCTTCCATCTTTGCTTTTTGAATCATGAGTATGCCTACAGTCAGAAACATTAAGGCATTAGATTGTGCTTACTTCATGATTCAGTCCACCAAACAGCTTACATGTTCTGTATCTTCATCATTCTTGGCCAAAAGCAGATCAAAGTAAAGTTATTTTTCTTAACATATTAGAATCAATTGTTTAAAATTTTGTATCATCTCTCTCAGTGTAGTATATTTTCACAGTTTCATTATAAAAGTACTATTTTCAGTGCAGATAACTGCTAGGCATACTGTGAGATGCAGAGAAACTAATGCAAAATCAACTTGGCAAGCATATGTTATTAAACAGAGCAATTCTTCTAGGCATTCCAGCTTTAAAAGACTAGCAAATAAATAAATCATAACTTGAGGTTTGCTTAACAAAACCTCCCCTCTCTCCAAGTGATGATTACCTTTCATCTGACCAATTAAACCACATGACTCAGCAGCAATAAATGGAATGAAAACATATGAATGCAATCTCTTTGTTTATAGGTGTCCTGGGAGAACATGATTAGATTTTGCTACTAGCTCTGAGAACACTACTACACTTGTTGCTGAGGTATCATTTAATTCATTTGTCCACCTCTTAAAATCTGTCTATCTGAAATTGTATTTGTTCACTCTGAATTTGCTTGCTTGCATTTTGTCTTTGTTTATTTGTCTTGTCATAGGTATATATAAATATAGTAGATTCTTTTGAACACACTCTGTGTCCTGTGAATATATAGTGCCTAAAATAATAGTGTCCTAGGCCTGGTTCACCTCTTTGGACATTACAAGGAATATTAAATACTTCTTCAGTCTTGTTCTCTACAGCATGGTTAGCTAACAAAATTAATTTATCCTATAGCCCCTTTGAAGTCATGAATTATTATCCCCATTCCATAGATGAGGAACTGAGATACAAACATACATTATGTTCTGGAAGTTGCACAAGAAGCTTGCAAGCCTTAGATACTGAATCCTTATTATCTGCATCACTGCCTGCTCCCTGTTCTAACTCTTATTACTCACATAAATATCTAGTGTTTTTCAGAATCCTCCTAAGCTGTTGGCCTGTATATCTGTAAGTTCTTAAGGTACATGTCATGCAAAAAGGTATTTCCTTATGAATTAGTTGCCTTCCATGACTCTCCTGTCTTATACCAAAATGGACTTAAAATTAAAAGTCTTATAATGCAAAATTAACAAGATTAGAAGGAATATTGCTCCTAGCACTCAGAAATTACTAAACACCTGTAGTGGGTCGATGCAGTGCCTGCTACATGCTTGAGGAGGGAAACATCTAGCACAAATATGGTGGAAAAGCTGTATCTTTACAGTTGACCTATGTAACTTTTCACTAACTGTCTCACACTAAGTAATTAATAATGCCAAGTGAAGTTGGCCATGAAGTTCCTGCAACCAAGTAGTGTGCCAGCTAAACCCACCTCTAGCTTGAGGATCACTGGCATAAGAAAAAGTCTTTTTTTTGACCACTTATTTTATTATTGTCTGCTGCTAATTACCTTGAACTTAGAAGCCTGTGGTGCTGGCCACTGTCAGACCACTAGACTAAACAGATATGAGTCTCACATGATTATTTTATTTCTTCAAAATGTAGGTACACGTGATCTGTAATCTTTCTATATATAAACACAAAGTGTGTGTGTATATGCATCTACTATACATAATGTGAATATTTTAAGACACCTCTAAGCTGAGATTGTAGTGTACATTTTGTTCATCTCACAGTAATTTTATAATTGTGATTGTAGTTCATCTGAATAACAAGGAAGTTGTAACTAGAGGTCGTCAATATTTTGGAAGAACTTACTTAGGTACGTATGGAAGGTAGTTGGGGTGGTTTATGCTTTGAGACTTATTTTTAATTCATTTTTACAAAAACAATGGAATTATTTGGACCACAATGACTGAAGCCTTTTGGGTATGGCCTTCGCATTTTTTTTCTAAAAGAATAGGAAGGGTCTAACTATTAATTAGTAACAATGTTAAAATAATTTTGTATTATTATTGAAAGCTACAGCCATTAAAGTACAGATTGCTGATCATATATCTTTATTGCAACATTATTATGAATACCATAAAGCAGATAACTTTTCAGACAGTATGCTCTATGGCCTGTTACAATATTTTAGTGGTCAAAGGCTTAAGTTACTGTGAATTCCTTATACTTTTAAGTGATCCCATGCAAACAGAATATTATGTTATTACTGATGATACAGCAAGCATGTGGAGTTGAGGTGTATCCTCAGGCTCCTCTTTACCCCAGGAAGTTCTGCATTTCTGTTCTATAAAGTATATTTGACTGCTTCCCACATTTTATATTTTCTTTTCCAGTTTTGAAATTCCATATGTGCAATCTGTAAGTTTTTGAATAAAAAGAAGCTGTAGAAAATTCTCTGCAAGTCTATCACTGATCTTCTGTAAATGTTAGACTAGATTCTTCCAATGCAGTTCAGTGCATTGCCTTCCCTAAATTCTGCTTACCACCCTAAGTGTGAGTCACATAAATACAGATTCTCAAGTAAAAGTGCAGACTATTAGCTGGAAAGCCACTATGTCAGGTCCATGGCTTTTAAATATGCATTAGTTACTCTAGTACAAAATTGATTAAAAGCAGTTTTTTTGATTCTGCACTCTAGAGACTAAAAGGAGAAAAAAAGAAAGAAACCAAAAGTAGAAAAATACATTTCACACTTATATCAGCCAGTCTTGAATTAAAGTCAGAGCCATCATACTTAGCTAAATACTGCAATTTAGGTCACCTTCAAAGGCTAAGACAGGTAAGTAGTTGAAGGAATAGATATGAAAGTATGTCACATATTTTGGCACCTTTACATATGTGTTAATTTGACAAATTTGACAGAGAAATTGAGTAGTGTAATGTATAGTTTTCACAAAAGTGCCTTACTAAAGAGAATTATTGCCCCAAAATAATGGTATTAATAAAACAAAATATTTGATGTTAAAACAGGCTGATGACTGCACTGCTGAGAAGCTACATGTGAACTATGTACAGGGCTTGGCCTTATATGAGACCTCATAGAGGGGCTGTATTCGTTCCTATTTAACACTTCAAAATTTTCTCTTTGCAACTAAGATCCTTCAACATTTCTGTTTCAGCTGTTTAGTTAAAAGTGACTGAATAGCTTTGCATTTATGCACTTATTACTGAGAGCATAACTGCACCTGGGGCAGGATTCCGAGACAAACATTATTTAGAAATGTCAAGGCTTTTCAAGATGTATTTTTAAATGTAATTTCTGAGATGAACTTTCTGTGATGATTCACTAAAAGTTGTACTAATAATTTAAGTTGAAACAAGTGGCAGGCTGGCATTGTTGTAAATTGCTTTTGTCAAAGCAGCCTATTCGTAGTGATCTTTTAAAAGACCACTTCTGATTTTTAGATCTGGCAGTCAACTCTTCAGTGGGATCTAGTGAGGCAAAGGAAAGGAAGGAGAGAGACTTTATATACATAGTATGTATATATTTGCTATATATAGTATGTACTACATTTATACACTTTATATAGATTTGTGGTGAAAGACCATTTCTTTAAATGAAATTTTCAAGTTTAAAAATTTAGGTGTGTGTATGAGTTTGTTCCATATAGATGGTTTGGTGTTTTTATAGTATGAATGTATATCTGTGCATATTGCATAGTTATTTGTTTCTGCCCTGTTATGCCACTAATAGATTTAAAAAGTGCTAAGGAATTCTTAAGAACATGATTCAAACTCTGTTTCAGTAAATCAAAAACTCTGTCTGGTTTCAACGAATTTGAATCACTATACAGGCAATCCTATACACCGATTAAAGAACAATATGAGCCGTATTCATAAATGAATATTTACCATGACTCTGTGTGCCATGTTTATTTCTACAAACAAAACTTGCAATTTCTGGATTTTTTTTTTGTGTAAGGGTTGATAATTAAACTGTTTAAATCAGTGACACAGCATTTCTCTCATATCAGACCTACACCTATGAGAAGGCTGTCTTGGTATAGATGAATACATTATGTACAGTCATTGTACCAACTGATATATCACAGAAGATTGCACTCAAAGTAAGGAAACTACCACAGAAAAGCAGGAATGGGGGTTCTGTAATAATATGATGTTAATCTAACCATCTTTTGGAACATTAGCACACAAAAATTAGTTATTCCAAGAATACGCTGTTATAAAACTTACCAGAGAATCACATTTCTGAACCAGCTCAGGTTCAGAACTAGTTTTTATACACCTTTCTCTTTGGAAGTACACTGCTGGTACTATGTTTCCTATTTTTTAATGAGGTCACAAAGTATGTGACCAGTGGGACAGAGAATGGGGCTATCTCTAGCCAATAGTAAAGACCTACTTAAAGAAAATACAGGAGCTACCAGAGAGTGAAATACTCATTGTCTCTTATACCCTTTTTTCTTGTTTTGGGGAGCAATGTTTGTTTACTAAATCCCACATGACTGAACAAACTGTTAGCTTGATATTGAATTAGTTGGGAACTATAGTAGTCCATAACCCCAGGCTATGAGTCAATATATTGCACACACTCACTGACATTGCTCAGCACTTCTACATCTTGCTTTCCTCAGACACAATACTCCTCAAACTGACATGCAGGGCAAAATAATATGTTGCCTGTCAATACTGTTGCCCATGGACCAGGTGATGTTGGAGCCTCTGCTCTAGTAATTCTTCCCAGTGTAGCCAAAGGAATCCTAGGTAAGGAAATGTAAATCTGCACATGCCCAGGAATCCTGTCTAAGGGAAAGACTTAGAGCAATGTTTTTTACATAAGCATAGTACATTTTACACGTAAAATAAATTAACATGATTCCAAAAATGCATGGTAGTATGTAATGAATAACTATTAGGATTATCAGCAAGTTCAGCACATACCAGTTAGGGGTGCAGTCAGTGTCTAGGCTGTTTTATTTACACATTCCTCTCTTCCCATGGATTTTTAAAGGAAACAGCACATTTAAAACTAAATGCTCTGCTGAATGTATATAGACAATTTAATTATTTCAAAAATAGGTCTTTCAAATGGTTATTCACTAATCAGTGTGGATTTGTTGATCTGTTCTGCTTCTTGCCTGGAGGAACTTACTACACAGGAGCTATTTGAAGTGTAGGTCGGAATAAACTGGGATAAAGATGCTTCATAAACTGATGCTTTGTACGTATTCATTATCTTTACCAGTAGGTGGAGCTGCCACGTTAGGTGCTGCATTTTTTTCACTTCTCCCTCTCCAATCCCCCACCCTTCACTCCCCCCTTTCCTAATAAGCTGTTTTCTGATATATGTTGGGTACCATAGAGTGAGACTGAGAACAGGAAGCGGAGGCAGAATCAGAGAGAATTCTGGAAAGGTCTCTGTGTTTTCTTTTCCACTGAGAATACAGAAATTATAATTAATTAGTAAAGCTTTGTGGATGGAAATCTGGACTATTTCAGGAGGAGACATATATTATTTTTGGATGCTGGGTTTTGCAGTGATTTGTCATTCTGTTTCTATCAGGTAAGCTGGCAAAACATTTCATTGTACCCATAATATATCTTAGTAATATGATCTTTTCCACATTTCGGAATCAGATTGTACCCTCTGGTTGGCTGTTAAGGTAGAGCCAAAGATGGAATGGGGAATTCAAAGCCATTTTGTACTGACTGATTGTGATGATGGTGTGATTTTTTTTTTCATTTTAACCTCGTTAAATCTGATATCTGGCCTCTTACTCTTAATGTGATGTTGTGATGCAGTAGTCTTACTTAGAAAATAAGATCATTTTATAATCAAGGTATACTAAATTAATTCCTAGCATTTTATAGAAGTGACCTTGTTTCTTCTTTCCTAAGAAGAAAAATCTGGTGATATTCAGGCTCAGGAAGAGCAGGTCTCTCAAGATTCTGAGCATCTCAGATTCTGATGTTCCAGGAATAAAATCTATGAGGTTTGTTACTGCTATTTTCAATATATATAAATAAATAAATAAATAAATATATATATATGGTATTTGAATAAATTCCCTTATTACCTAGATTTTATAAAAGATATATTAGAAAATATTTTCTTTCTGTGCCATTTTGTATAGTTGTGTATCTGTGTGTATGAGAGAATGGGCTCACCAACTGTTAATTATCCAAAAGTCCACACCGACGATGCAGTTCACATTTTGACTGTAACATTACTGTCTAGCTTAATATATTCTTAATAGGACTGTTTGAAGAAATCAGCACAAGAATGATTATATTTCTTCATGTTATTGTCCATTTAGCTATTGTCTCATTTATTGTTGTCAGTAATAATTAAGCTGACGGTTATTAAAGGTAAAGGGGAAATATCTATTGAAGATTAGTTTGATATGTGAATTCTTTTTTCACTAGTGGTTCTACAGACACACATTCACATTAAATCTATATATGTTATCATAGTATTAATTTGGAAATTATTTTCAAGAGAAAACAGTAGAAATAAAAAAATGCCCCAAAAATGTACAACAGAATAAGGAGCCCACTGTTTACAAATCACCTTCTCAATCCATGTAAGAAAAAGAAAGCACAATTTGGTCTCAGGTGGTACTCAGAGTAGCAAGTGAGGCCTGTACCTGAAGTAGTGATATCAAAGAATGAAGTTTTTAATTTATATTTTTTATGGTGCCAAATCAATGTGCCTGTGGTGTCCTTGTGTAACTTCAAAATAAATAAATGATAATAATAATCACGTTTGTTTTAAAAACATATCGTATTTGTGTTTTCATAATTGATTTGTCAGGAAAACAGTTTCAGAAGAAGACTTTTTAACTCTAACAATTTAATATTTAATTTCTGTTCTCTTGCACATCTCCATTTTGGGAGGAAAGATTGTTAAAGACTAGAGTGTGAGCTGCTGCAGTAATTTGAAGCTTCATAGCACCTGTTAAACAGATTGGTTGTTTACTAGGCCTTGATATTTATAGAAATCATGATTGTATTGTTAGCTTATGATTTTTCCCTCTAATGTGCAGAAGTTAAGAGCCCATACTGATCTTATCTGTGCCAATTAAGCTCAGTATTGTAAAGTTCTCTTTAGACAATACTAGATGCTAGCAGAGGTAGAGAAATTCACGTTTTCATTGGAGAACACAAAACAATTCCCCTGTGCCCTCTCACATTCTGTCAGAGTGGTAGCTTTGTCATTTCCATGTATTATCAGGTAACCTGGAGTGGGAAGGGATCAAAGGAAAGGATAAAGTATAGAACATAGGGAGGTTTTAATCAATATGCTGATGATACATTTTGTGTTTTCACCTCTTTTTCTTCATCAGATAGCATTAGATGAGTTAACTTGTACCTTATGAAGATTAGGTAGGGAAATTAATTTATTTACTCTCAGAAGACTAAGGATTTCAGAAGCAAAAAGGATGGTGGGATGTAAGATGGAACTTTATGACTGATAGTATCCATTTCCTTCTGCTGCTCACATTCTCAGCCCGATATAAATGTTATGTATATGCTATGCATTGATTACATTGCTGGAGTCCCACAACTTCTGATGGATCCAAGAATAGCAGATACTAAGAGAGTTCTTTGTGCAAAGCAAGAAAGTTGTGACCTTGTTCTCTACAGTGCAAATCCTGGCCCTTTTTACCTATATGCTGTTCTTGCAATAAGGTGACAAATAAAAAACTTGCTTAAACTCCGCTTGAGTTAAACCTAAGGCAAAATAAACACAAGTTTTTGATATTTGGTACTTTATTTGTTAAGTTGATCTATTTGTTGAACTCAGAACATGACTATTGAAATAAGGTTTCAGGAAGTTACATTTACTATATTCTTTATCAGAAAATTCTAGTAAGAAGTTAGAAACTTAACTTTCAAAAGTCTAATTAATTAGGCTATTTGTCACTCAGTGTAACTCTTCTATATTTTTTTTTACCTTATAGCTGTTAATCAGCAATAGAGACTGTTGCCATTTGCAGGGAATACTGTTTTTTCATCCTAACCTGAATAAATAAAAGGTTCAAAATATCATAATAAAATTGATGCTCACTAATTCAGACTGCTTATGGAAAAAATGTACACATTCTGAGCTGTGGCTTCAGTAAGCCCATCAAATCAAGTGTTAACCAGCATAAAATCCACCTGTAGGAACTTGCATCCTCTTCGTTGGAAAGCTGCTGTTACTCGTTACAGCTACCACTCCGGATTAAAAGCTCAGAAGCACAACGCCAACAGCATCTCTAAGTTTGGTATTGACTGCCCTCCCATAGGACCTTGATATTGGAGCTGGTATCTTACAACCAGTTCATCTGCTTTCATCAAAATTTTATTTATGGACAACTAGAATCCCTAGTATATTGTTGGTATAGAGTTATTGCTTGATTTTCTTTGTCTTACGATGAGGTAAAGTAGAGGGAATAGGGGTAAGAGCAGCTCAGGCAGGGACTGTACTACTTCAAAGTATAGAGTAGGAGCACCATATGCTCTTGAGTGACCACAATGTGTGCATAATACCACTGTAATCCTGAACAGGATTGCCACTGTAATCCTAAACACGTTAAATTCTAGGCCACAAAAGCATCTGATCTCTCATTTGTTCATTATATCAACCATCCCAAAATTATTTATTTCTGTTACCAAAAAAAAACCCCAAACCAACCAAAATCAAAAATCCACCACGAAAACAAAAGCACCAGCCAACACACCCCAAACCTGTAATTTCAAATGACAATTTAAAATTGTTGCTAAACTTTAAAGTGATTGCCAGTCTTAGTAAAGTCTTCCTACAAAAAAATACTATTCACTTACTCTACCAACTAAGACACATCACAGAATGTGTTTTACAGAAAAAACTCAACTAGACAGTTCAAATTTAATTAAAGAGCCTAAGCTTTTATGAAGCTCTTTCACAAGTAAAAACCTTAAGGAAAAGGTTATTTATGCTCAGATTAATTATTTGTCTAGTCATTAATTTTTTATTGTTATTGATCTCTTCTTACTGAGTAGTTTCACTTAGGCAAGTGTAATCATAGAGCTACCATATGCACAGGTCCCTTCTTTAACCTGGAATTGTTTTTCCTACTACTTCTCTGGTTTCCTGACTTGAACTGTCAGCTTGCTGGATGTCATATATCCTTATCAAATGATCATGTTTTGAATATGCATATACTGACTGTGTAGTCTATATGTCGTGAGTCTGGCACATCCGAGATATATCGATTGCATATATGGTATACTGTTGAGCTACCTGCTCAGCAAAACTGATCTTTCATATGTGTTGAAGTCACTACATATATATAGATCAGCTGAACATCACACAGACTGACTCCTGATACGTGCACTGCATCAGGCACATCCTCATATATCTTTGCAGGATTTCCTGAATGAAAGTATGAGGGACATTAGTAAATCTGAAAGGATATCACAGATACCTGTATGGAAAATGCCTGAGAAGAGTATCAGTACTATTGGCTCTGTGGTACCCTCTACTATACCCAGAATAACCACTTAACAGGAAGATCTTTGGATAGAGATATATAGCAAGCAATTTATATTTATAGATTATTTCTGCTTAAATTAGACATTGCTTATTTAATATTTGGCCCTCCTTTTTGAAATGAGAGGGGAGCAGTGTTTCTGGTCTTTTAGAATAATTCATTTTAAGAACAATGTGAAGTGGGAAACTTCCTTTACGTGTGTATGAAATCTGGGGCTAGCACAAATTGTTGTGTGATATGCTTAACTATAAAGTATTATTATGTATGATTACATATAGGTTTCTAAGAAGTTACAAGTTCGTATTCAAAATGACTACAGAAATGCAGATGAAGAATTAAAATGAGCAAGGAATAAAAGGAAAAAAAATGTTCACAGGAGAAATAGTACTTTAATGTAAGTCAGCATATCACTACGTGGCCTGGCTAGTCTATTCACTGAGAAAAAAACTTCCATTGTTTCTCATAAATCATGTGCTTTTACTGTCTGGTAGTCCTGGGAAAGGACTAGAAATTTCCTGAGCCCATGTAGCCTGAATTTGGGCCCACATGCCCCAAATTATTGCTTACATTGGTTTGAGTAGCCTGAAAAGTCTGCCCTTTCTTATGTATTATTGTATTATCTTTTCATATTTGGACACACTGAGGAATTCCAAATTTATGTGGGTTAAAAATGTACTCTCAGAAAACCAAAGTTCTTGTTCTAATTTTAAATATGTCCAAATAAGAATTTTTCAGATATTAAAATGAATGCACTTTGTAAACAACTCTACTGCCACTCACAGAGTACAACTGTGTAACTGTACCAAGACTTTAATACGATAATATTTTTATCCCTTTTAATTCATATTTGAATTATATGTATGGCAATCTTGGAAACCTGAAGGTGAATTTGCCTCTGTCCCATCTAAAACCACAGGATTTTTTCTTTTCTCAGATGCAGTTTACATGATACCAAGTTTATTTCCTTCAGCATTGAAATATCTGTACTACTACTAGTGTTAAGAGTATTTGCTTTTGAATGTGTATGTGATTGTGCAGTGGTTAAGTAATAAGGATCTGGCTGATAGACCACAAGACTAGGATATTAAGTCATAGGAATGAAGGAGCCCTCTACATTTTAGAAAAGTTAACCTAACTCCAAAGTGCGGGTCAAAGAGAGACGTTTTTCACCACAGTTAAATTGTTCTTATGTGAACAGATGTTTGAGTGTGTTCTCCATTGAAAAGCACTCTTTAGAGAGAAAGAATATCCTAAATCCACACTGTGTCCAAAAATTCAAGTTTCCTGTGACAACTTTTATGTGACAGTGAGACAGCACTTTTAAATGATAAGTGTAGGTATACACCTAACTTGCACTCTTGTACCCTATCAAGGAGCAAAGCAAACTCTAAACATCACAAACAGCTTTGAATCTTTTAAAAATTCTGTTTAACTTTATTTTAACTTAAAGCCCAATCATCTGTAAAGCTTGTGTACAACAGATGAAAGCAAAAGTGCTTGGATTTACAGTAAGAAAGGCAATTTATTTATGCTGTTATCTTAGGTCTGAGTGGAATAAACTTGGTGATAGAAATAAGTAGTTAATCTCACAAGGGCCTGAGAGTCCAAAGGCAGATTGAACTGAAAGAATAACGAGGGCAGTCCTAATGTTTACTTTCATTCAGATGAAATGTCTGAAGAAAAGCCTGTCACTAATATTTAAGGCCAAAGTGTTCATATGAAAAAGTCTGACCTGAGACAGAAGTTCTGACCAAAAGCACTATTAAAATATCCAACCTGTGTTGAGTATTAAAGGAATCTGCCTGAAAGGTTTAACAAACACCAGTTTAAGTTTCTTGCCTTTTTTTTCCTACGTATCAAATTGCTTTAGTTTGTATTATAACAGGAAGAATTTGAATAGCTACTCTCAAACTACTCATTATTCTGTAGTGTATAATACTTAAAGATATAAGCCTCTAATTTGTACAATATTTGGTTAATATACTTAATTTCAACATTATAACAAGAGACATCTTTTAAAGAGGTGGTAGAACTTGTACCTCATAGGCTTTGCTCTTTGGATTTATCACATACAGGTAGTGACTAGGCCAAAATCATACTTCCATAATCCATTCAGAAAACATTCCAAACTTAGGGCTTGGTTAAGTTTTACTGGGTACTTCTATGATGCCTGAAAGAATAGCTTGAAGAAATCCATGTACATTTTTCATAGGCTGTGTTAAACCACAGCTATAAAGCATTCTATTTTCATGTTGACTTTCTGCGCATTTTGCTCCTTGTGTAGTAATGATCACATTCAGCCGAGAATTGTGTGTAAGCCTCTCAGCCAGAATTTCCAATTTTTGCCTTTCTGTTTCCTAGACAACTGTCAAAGTCTCAATACAGTCCATTAATCTTGAGCTGTACAAAGTTTATTCTTTCATATTTTGTATTGATTAGTTTCTGGGTCTTAGTAAGACTAGGAAAGGAAGTGCTCCATCTGCACGGTTCTTAATGATTCAGTTAATTTTCTGATTTTAGTTTGTTATTTCTTTTTAGGTTCATAAGCAATATTTTCTGTTGCAGATACATTTTCATAAGCTTCCATAGAAAAATTTAGAGGAGAGCATTACATTATAAACAACATTTTCTAATTTTTTTACAAAGCAAAATGGATACTGTGATGTATTTAGATATTGCTAACTGATGTTTTATTGTGACTTCTTTAACACCTCTGCAGTGGATACCAGTGTACATTCCAGTGTTTCTCTTGTCAGCACATTTAAATTTTAATTTGAGTACAAAAAATATTAGGAAGTAGTTTAATTTAGATGGTAGGGAACATGCAATAAGTAATTCTAAACCTGGACAATGAATTTTGTGGATAACTGTTTCTTGTCAATCTGAAACCAGATTAATATTTTTATAATCACTTAACATTTCAAATGTCCATATGGTTGCCAACAATTTCCATTCATTGTCTGGCATTTGTCCCTAAAATGAGATTTCACTTAGTTGAAGCCATCACTGGCATACTGTCCTCTAATGGTCTTTATAAAAGTATCTAATTTTGAATAACCCCATTTCTTTTCTAAATCACATTTCAGATGGAATCACACATTTTGCCATGGGACAATGTGACAATAATATGCAACTATCTTTTCCAGCTCATCATTATATTGAAAAGGAGCTCAAGTGCATGAGGATATAGTTTCGAACTTTTTTTGAAGCCACATCATGTCTCAGAATTTGAAAGATATTCCAACAACTCTTAAAATAAATGCTGATGCCATATAGGCAGAAGAGTTCAGAAAAGAGTCCACAGGAAAGGATATATATAGTCTGTCCATCAGGAATCACCTCTGACTAGGCTTGAGATTTTATTTATGATTCAGTCTTAGAAGATGAATCAGGATAATCTACCCTAAATAAAAAAGATTTTGGTCAATGTGGTATCAGCCAAACTAATTCTCTATCGCCACTTTCAGCTACAGCAAAATAATGTATAATCTGGACCTGCCTATGAAAGTCTTGAGGTGAGAACCCAAGATACTAGATTAAATAAATAAATAAATAAATAAAACATTTTCTTCAGTGTATTGCAAATATCTGCATTATAGAGAAAAAAGTAGCTAACAAATACATTAGATGAGTTATTAATTGAAATTCTGTAATGAAATTACTCTGATATGCCCTAGGCCTATTATAAATGCAGGACAAAACACTCACAATTCTGTCAACTTCCTTCAATTTTTGCTGTTGCTACCACTGATACTACTATATAGCATTAGTAGATACAAAGCTACATTCCTTATCCACTGGAGGTACAGCCAGTACAAATACATGTGGGATATAAAATATAAGGAGATGGAGACTAGGTGATGGGTTTACATGTGAAAAAAGGTTCTCTGTGACTGCCTTGTGCTCTAATTCAAAATACAGATTTATTGAAATTACCTGCACTGCCAGTGTTATTAACAATTTTCACATTAAAGATTAATTCCTCGACACAATATTAAAGATAAATTATTCAATGTTTTGCAAGATGGCAAATATTTTAACAACTGGCTAGAAGTTACACCTCCTCTTTGGAAAATAAGTGCTATATTAATGCTGAGTATTATCAATTACTCTTTTATTAGGAAGCTATCGTATGCTTTTCGTATTCTTTTAAAACCTGCAAGCAACCGCACTTACACATTTTGCTGATTTGCACTCTATCTGAACATGAGATTGGATTTCAACCACAATGCTACTTCAGAGGCAGAATCCAGATGCACCCAACAGGCAAAGGGATGGGGAAATCCCGACGTACCTCCAGGGAAAGCTGCATTCGGTGGAAAATATGCATTGGTGGATAAGTATCATAGGTGGCAGTATGCGAGTCATGAACCCCCGAGGGAAATAGTGGAGACACAGCTTTCAGATGTCTTCAGTGGAGCCTCTCCAGTAGTGACTCACCACAGTAAGATGTGCTGAATCAGTGCTGTACTCAAAATGACCAGGATATTAAGAGTTTGCTGTTAGCAATTGTCGGAATGACTTTATGTTACATTATTAAGCAAATACAAGCTCTAATTTTGGTACCACTTATTGTATCTTTGGGAAAATGTAGTTCTAGATTAACAGCAACCAGTAAATTCTAGGTTGGTTTTTGAAGTATATTTTCTATAGGAGTGCTTGCAGATCTTCTATCTTTATAAACTGGAGAAGCAGCTTTCACTTTCTGTTTCCCTGCCTTCTGTGTTCTCTTTGACTTGATCTCTGTCTTCATAAATTTTCTTTATTTTATCTACAGAGTTTCTACAGTGGCTGTTCATTCTCACTACATTTGGGGAAAAGTGTTATTAAGGGCTGCTTTAGCAGGAGCAGAGACCTAAAAGATAGAGATGTCTTTTTCTTTTCTTTTCTTTTCTAGGAATAAATACAAAATAACAACAACATAAAAAAGCATGAAAAGAACTAGAAAAATAACTAGTTCAAATCAGAATAAATGTCCCAAAGACATCTCAATCTCAATGGCCAAATAGCGTTTGCAAGCTGTAAGTAGACTATTTAAATTTAATGAACTAGCTTAACTAGATTAACAAAGCTTTAAAGACTGGGGAAGCTACAGCTAACCTTTGGTCAACTCCTGTAATGATGCAATCTTTAAATTGAAGAACCTGGAGAAGAAATTGTCTTTTTTTGCTATTACACTGCTTGAGATGGAAGAAAAATTTTGTCACACAAAGAAAAACTTATACTAACATTCTTTAAGATAAATAATATATTTTCATGCAAATATAGACTGATTTAACTTCGATTCCTGGTTAAAGACACTATATCCATTGAGAAGTAATGATACACTGTGCAGTTCCCTAAGTGACAGATGAGAACATTCCTGTTAGCCTGGGTACAATTATCCTATCTCTACTAAAGACTTCACTGTTCATGCAGTAATCTCAACAAGACCCATTTTGTCTTCTAGTTAAAGCATGCAGGTAAAAGAATAAAAGGAATTTTTGAAACTTATATCACTTAAAGAATACATTCTTAAATATACTTTTGGTCTGTGTTAGGTTTTGTGGACTAACCCATGTTCCGTCCTGCTTTTCCCACATGTCCTTGCTCTTAGGTTGAAAACGTGTGTCTGTGTGATTATGTAGACTTACCTTTGTCTACCACAATTAATTTTGGGGAGCTTGGTACACAGGAACAAAGAATGAGAGTGTCTTGAAGAAACTTCAGTCTTGAAGAAGCTTCAGCTCCCAAGGAGAAACTTTTCTTATAAATTCTATTTTCTACTAGAAATGTAGTCTTTTTATTTTCAAGATCCAGTGGCTAAACTCTGAGATTTGTCATTTCTTAGAAAAATAAAGGTAAGACTATCTTTTCTTCTCATCCAGAAACAAGATGACCATTTGATATAGCCCTATGTATCTTCACTAAAATATCAGCGGGAAAATGATGATCTTTAATAAGGTCTAGGTGTAGAAATTTGTGTTAGGTGTATTGTAGCTTTTTTCTGTTACAATGTAAGGATCTTTAACATTGGAAGGTATTTGCAAAATACTAGTACTGTATTAGTACTGTATTCCAGCAAGGTTGATGGGCTAAGAAAGAGACCCTTCCTTTTCCTCCGAAGTTGCATACAGTTTTCATTTGGCCTTCTCCAGGTTTCTCCAATAGTTCAAGTATTCACACTTAGTCTCTTTTCAGATTTTCTCAAAGGCAGCTTATGATGTTAAAGACAATATAAGGCAGGCCTACATTTAAAGAATTCCTAGAGGTTTTTGTCAATTTTTAGGTATAGGTCAAACAATTTATTTTGGGTGTTCTACAGCTTGCAGGTATGTGTCTGAGGAATCAGGTTCATTTTTTTACATAACCAATTTATTTTTGATTACTCTAGTTTACTAGGTACAGCATATTTTACCTTGATGTAAGAATTTCAATCCACTATTTCCACTCCTAGGTAGGAGGAGAGATGAAATAGGAACAAATTAATTCAAAAGCAAATGTTCTAGTGAGGTAGAGAGGGAAGAAAAGAGATGAGTGTAGAACAGCAATGGGTACAAACAGGCAAATAAGCAGGGGGAAAAACTATGTATAGCAATGTCTTGGTGAGAGAGAGCAGTGTCCAAAGATGTGCTCCCAAGACGCAGCTTCTGGATCTTTCAGACACATCTGAGACGTGAACTACCAGTTCATATTCAGCCACATATCACTACCCCATTCTAAAACCTTTTAAAGTAAGGTTTTATTAAGGAAATATTTCTGTTACATACCCTTATTAGTTGATTTCATATTCTCATAACAAGTATTTTTATATTCTGTGATTTATTAATTTTATTAACAAATACCTGGTGGTGATTTCATTATTTTTGTTTTGAATAGTTATGTAATACTAATGCCTACAGGCTACTGAAGCTGACTGTACAAATCCACACAAAAATTATACTCATTGCTACAGATAAACTATAGTATAAGGAAAATGACACAATAGGTGAATGATAAATGCTGGAAGGAATGGAAAAAGGAAAACAAATCCTACATATTAGTCAGTTAGGACCTGTAAACACAAATTATCAGAGTTCAGATTAGTAGATTACAGTTTAAAGAAGAGGCAGGTTCTGAGCAGGTGCTAAATGCTAGAGGGTGACTTCAGCTTTGAGGAAGTCACTCCTTTCCTTGAAAATAGCTACTTTTGTGGAACCAGCATTCATGGATTCCTTGGCTTAGAACCCATGGATAGTTTTGACTATCCATGGTTTTGAATTAACTCTGCATTGCATTGCATTCACCACTTTGAATTACAGCACTGACATTTTGGGGCTCATTTTCTTTTTGGAGTTCTGTTTCTTATTAAAATATTTTTAAAGTGGTAAAATATAGTGAAGATGCCAGGAAAAACAAGGTAAATGTCAGTTACGAAAGATAGTAATCTGTAACTGTTAAAAAAAAATACTTCAAAGCATTTCAGCAACGAGGATAGGTTTTTCTTTGTGAACTTAGCCTCTGTGCACAAATGCCAAGAGAAATTTCAATCAAAATGTTTCATTTTAGACCATCTTCACAACAAACTAATATTTACCCATCCTTTTGTTTTTAGGATAAATTGAATACAGCATTACCCAGTTGGGAATTTGATCAGAGCATAGTAACTTAAACATAATGTATTTTCACTTCCAGAAAGCTAATACCTGAATTTTGCAAAACTAATTCCCAAATACTAAGAGAGGGAGTTAAGTTGATTAATTTCCTTAGACTCTTCCTACATACACTCCCTCTGTACTCCTTTCCTCCTCAGGACAGTGGTGGTTTGAGTTGAGGTAATTTTCTGTTGACATCAGCACACAACAGCTGCACTTTTTACTTCTAAAGCTGCAGAAAATAATCTCTAACTAATGCTGAAGTGGTGCCACTAGCTCTGTTGTTTCTGTCTCTTCTAGCATGGGAACCCCAGCATTTTGATTTGGACAAGTCTCTTTACTGGCCTAATGTGACACAGCTAGTCTTATTAACACTAGGGATTTAGAGTAGAGTTTCTAATCCAGGTTTTAGCATCTGAGAGGCTATTGCTGTGCTTGGTACAGAGGAAGATATTATTGCCAAATTACAGCCTATTGAACAAAAGATTAGCATAAGAAAATTATGATAGTTGGTCATTTTACAGATTCCATTTCCTATCCTTGCACTTATTCCAACTCTAATAAAACACATGTTTATGTGCCAGTGTTTCAGTTTTAATGGAATGAAAATCCCAGTAGTCAGCTTTTTCAAGGTTTTTAGCAGGAAAATAATTCTAATGCCAGTGCTCTAAAAGAAAAAAAAACAACAAACAACAACAAAAAAACCCCAAACAAACCCATAAGAAACACTGCAAGGTTTGCTATTTGAAAATTTTGAAGGGTGTATATGGCCTATTTAATGCAGAATGAAAATAACCTGTTAGATAACTTGATGATTTTAAAAAATAATTATAGTACTCACCTGGCTCTTCCACTGATGCTTTCACTTTAGCCCTTTGCCTGATTTAAGATACCATAAAAATAGATACCTTCAGGCCACTTCTGGCTTTTTCAGAGATATAAAAATTAATTTGACATTGTTAGCACAGATATTTCACTTACTTTCTGAGTCATCTTCTGTGTAAATGGTGAGAAGATAATTATATTAAAAAAGAAAATTTAACAAGTTATCCATGGACATAATATAATTAACTGAAATATTAATTAAAAAAGGAACACATGAATAGTGTTTATTGCTCAATCTTATTATTTAAAGGAAGGGACTGAAGGAAAACTGGAGAAAAATTTATGGAATGCAATGTTCAAATACAACTAAATGGATTTATTTGGCAAAAGCGTGTCTTTAATAAATTGGAGCTTATTTTTCCTCATGAAATCTATTGAATTGTAGACCATAATACATATGGTATCTAGGCCCAAACTGTATTTCAAATACTTGAAATTCTTTTTGCTGAGCAGTATCAAGTACTGAGGGGCCTGGACCACAAGTATTTTTGAGACTATACCTTTAAAAATTGTTTTTTAATTAAAGCTATTCTGAAAAGATTAGATATACAGGATTCTTTGTCTGAATTCTGCCCAGTATCATGCATGTCCTGTCAATTTAGTTACTGGATAACAAGTGATTTTAAAACCAGTGAAGGAAGAAGAGAGAAGCTATCACTAAGAAACAAGTGGTTCATAGTTCAGGGATTGCTAAAACCTTGTTCAGGGCTCAGTGCAGGGAACAGAATTACTTTTGTTTCATTGTTGTATTAAACTACTGCATGTATAGCAACAGTAATCAAATACACATTTGTATGTCGTTCTATTAAGCTCTGTAATATGAAGGAAAACACTTGGGACATATTTGTATAGGAAAAATCTTCTTGTGTAATAGCAGCAGCCAGGAAAGATATAGCTGCACTAAACAGTAGTGGAGGCAGGACTCAAGTAATGTTTCCAACTTGTCAAGGAAACTTTTCTAAAGCATGTTTTATGAGTGTCTGAGAAATACAATCAAACTCAAAGTCTGCTAATATTACTTTTCCCAGTCATTCATTGTCCCCTTTGTGGACTTCTAGCAATAACAAATACATATATTTCTAGTGAGGACAATGTGTTTTGTTATAGCATTCATAACCATAAGTGTTTACATATGAAAAGCAACCTAACCAAATGCACTGAACTAAAACATGAGACAGACCCACTGATGACTCTAGGAGAGTGCACCTTTTAAGACTAGTTTCATAGAAAAGGCACCTAGGTCATCAACTTGAACCACAGACCTGTAAGATGTGGAATAAAGGCATCAATTATTCAGAAAGACCAAAGGGAAACTTCAAACATCTTCTTAGTTCATTAATTCTGGATGGGCAAAAACAATAATCAAAGGAGTGTGGAATGTATCCTGAGAATGCATGTGCTTTTAATTCTCAAATAAAGGACAATTTTGAATTTAGGCTCCTTATAACTGGGAGTTACCTTAATAAAAAACAGGTATCAGCAAAGGCTTCCATCTTGTACAAACTAAAATTCAGTAGCAGAAGTTTCAGTATAGCAACATGCGATAATGTTGCCTGATGGAGGCTCTGGCTAGCTTAAACAATTTATTTTCCAATTTATACCGCATCAGTACCTCCAGCCCCGCCAGGATCTCTGTGATTCTACACATTATATTAACTCATGGTTCTTCAGGCTCTTCCTTGAGAAAAGTTATCTCCATGTCTACATTACAGTACATTTTATTTACTAATTTACGGTCAGATACCTCATTTCTGGTCTTGTGTTATAGATTCTTGGTGCTATAATCTACCAACTGAATTACTTCAGTAATCTTGGTTCTGATTGTACCTACACCTGATGCTATGCTCTGAACCCACTCCAGAGATAAAGACTTGAGGTGGGACAGGAGCAGGTTTACCTACCATGTAATTGAATTGGTAATTCAGATTTAGGAATATACAGTCTCTTTTCTTTCCTCCAGTTTTCTATTGTAGATTCTTCAAGCACCTCTTAACATCCCCCTCTACCTTTGTACAGGATTTGATTTTTTGTGGGTCATTTGAAAAGGAATCCATTATTTCATAAGATCATTACTGTAGTGCTTTGTGTGTGTGTGTGTGCACATGCGATTTCTACAAAGCGCTCCAGACTGGCAAGAAGCTTTAGGAGAAAGACTACTGAATGAATGAAAATGAATACAATATCATGTCTGAAATCTAGACATGGCAACTCCAGAATACAGATGTTGCACATTCATGAAGTAACATAGGGAAGGCTACATGGCTTCATGTACAAAAAACACAGTTAGAACTAATTTCAGGCACTGAAACTCACTCTTAAAAATTTGTTTTCATAATTAAAATTATTACTACACTATGCCACAAACTTTTGCAAAGTAGACATCAAATAAGGCTATAATTTCTTATTTGCTGGCACAGCTCCTTAACCAGATCTGTCTTCCTTCTGCTATTCCCTCCCTCCAGCCATTCAAATCTCTCCGCTGTGCTGTACAGCGAATCAATTTAAGCCACTGGTCCTGCTACAGAGGGACTTGGAAGAAAGAAAAGAACATTACTTTCAGTAAAATGCACTGCAGGGCTTCATAAAGAGACCTGTTGCACAGTGGAGGATTTAGTGCAGAGAGCAGGAAAAAGCAGCAGGGATTACTTCAACCAGCACTGACACCAGAAGATATGTATAGTGAACCAGAGTACTAGATTTCAGACTAGTTTAAGTCTGCAATAATATTATGACAGTTACTTACCTTGCAAAAAATCAGGAGCAGCATTTTTTTCCTACATACTCCTGATCAAACATCCTGTTTCCAGGATGGAAACTTAAAAGGCCTGTGGTGTTGGTTCACAATCAATAAATGCAGCCTAATCTGCTCTGGCATCTAACGCTAACCTTCAGTACAGTAAACTGTCAATAAGAAAGAATTATGCTTGTTCCTCCCATTCAATTTCTGTAATTTAAAAAGCATTAATAGTACAAAAAATTATTTTTCATTTAATTAAAGTATTTACATTTGCAAAGTTGGATTACTGACACTTGAAAAAATATGGGAAGATAAAATGTGTTAACTAGTAAAACAAAGGTTTACAATTTTTAAGAGTACTTCATAGAATATGCATTTATACTTGCTGTTAAAAAAAGATTAACTGTTAAAACACTTATATTGGTATTTTGCTCTAACTGGGTAAGTCTAAGGACAGAGACAAAGCAGTGTTTGTGAGCAGAAGTAGTGTCTTTTTCCAGACTAGCAGAAAAAAGCTGGAAAATAATTTATAAAATATCTAAACAAATTCTGAGCAGTTGCTTTTAACTTTCATTCAGCCTTGAAATATGCTGCTTCTATTTCAGGCCTGGAAAGGATCTCTGACTGAATGTTGGAGTTTTTTCTATTGGTACAATCTAGTTTTACTAAATTATCTATTTTTCTCTTATAGGTCATTCTTATGCAAGAGGCTAAAAGTAATTAAATTTGCAGGATGAAAACATGGCACAGGCACTGCTGGTACCACCAGGACCTGAAAGCTTCCGTTATTTTACTAGAGATTCTCTCGCAGCTATTGAAAAGCGTTCTGCAGAAGAAAAAGCTAAAAAGCCCAAGCAAGAACATACGGATGATGATGATGAAAATGGTCCAAAACCAAACAGTGACTTGGAGGCAGGAAAGACGCTGCCATTTATTTACGGTGACATACCTCCAGGAATGGTATCTGAACCTTTGGAAGACCTGGACCCATATTATCTCAATAAAAAAGTGAGTGAATCATCTTTTTCACAAAATAGAATATAATTTTCTACACTAGAAAAGTTTAATCACAAAATATGATGGTAAGAGCCATCAAGCCACTAAATTTTTGTAAGTCATCCTCTCATTTAATAGAATTTATTTATGTCTTCTATATTGTGACTCCTTCAAGTTCCCTTGAGTTACTTGTTATTTACTTCACTGTAAGGAAGACATAGCTTCCTTGAGCTTGCCTGAACTTGAGAACATGACTGCATTTTCCTGATTTCAATGCAGCAGTAAGACTGGATGACAAACAACATGTACCAAGCATGGTTTTGCAGTGGAGATGGTTGTAGATAACCAGGTAGCATCCATCAAAGTCAGTGAAATAAAGGACTGTAACTGTATTCTGTTACAGCTATATAACAGATGTAAATATTTATCTATATATGTATGTACAAAATCTATCTATCTACATGTAGCATATAGAGACTCTGCAAATCTTGGGTTATATAAAACTACCACAATGAAAGCTGTTGCTTGAGGTGCTCGGGGTTGCTATGATAGATCTCTGCTGCACAGCTGTCAATTAGAAGTCTGTGGCAGACACCACAGAAAAGCTGTGTTTTGAGGAAGGAATCAAAAAAAGACAGTTATGTTTTTCTGAAGGCTAATCGAGAGTTTTCATACAGAAAGAACAGAGCAAAAAGCTATGTGTTGTGACAGAAAAGTAACGTGCCTGAGTTACATGTGTGAGGCTGTAACACAATTGGACCATTAACAGTTTGCCCCTTAACCTCTTTAAAGGTCAAGATCTATAGTAGAGTTTGGTCTTGTAGAAATGAGCATACAATAACATTATATAACTTAAGGGAAAGACAAGGAACAAATAAGTATATCCACATAGCTGGGATTAGTTGTAGACTGTGTTCAACTCTCCAGGACCTTAAAAAGTGCAGGGAATAGTTTAAAACACCTTACATCCTTCACAGATTAGTAAAAAATACAGTTGACAGTAAGAACAAGTTCTCCTCTGTACTCTGTTTGCTTATTTCTGCATGCTCCTTTAGCAGCACCAAGATGTTCTCTCAGTTCCTGATAGATCTGCAAAGTGTTGTGGCTAAGGAAAGTGAAGGAAGATGAAGCTGTGGATAATAAACTGAAATTTAAAAATGCAGGTGTTCTATGGAAAAGTGCTTGGGATTATCTTTCCCTGTTTCTCTGAAACTGAGAAGGAAACAAACACTGTTTCTCTGATGACAGCTTGAGGCATTCTAGGCTGCCATTCGGATAAGAAACAATGCTGAGCAACTGTAAAAAATAAAGATATAAAATATTTTAAACTGAAAAGGAAGTTATTTTGTTTGTTAGGAAAAAATCATGCCAATAGTGCTCTCAGTTTTATGGCTAAATTTATGGTTGCCTTTGGTTCACAAAACTATTTTAAAAATTATGGCTTCAGTAAAAGGAACAGAAAATAAAGCAGAATCCATATGTAGTTGCCTAACCTGACAGCTGCCAAAGTTAAATAAACAATGCTGTAGATAATACAAATATTAACATTATTAAAGGAAAATTAAAGAAATGAAAGCTCAGAGAAGGAGTGCTGCCAAGGGTTATTTTCATTCACATGGTTTTGGTTTTACTGGCAGTTCCATGCAGATTCTTATTTACAATATAACTGTGTGCACTAAGCCCTTTTCTTGATAGCTGCAAAATAATTCAGGAATAAAGTTGCATAAATAAATGCAGGATTAAAGTTTTCTAAACAAGACTTTTACAAATGGAGTATCAGAAATCCTGAGAAGTACTGAAGAATACTTTTTAACTTCTAATGACAGAAAGAGTAGTCAGATTTTTTGGAGCAAAAGTGTAAAAAACTCAGACGGGCCTAGTAGTCTATCAGAGTAATTAGTAAACTGCAGGATCTCTTGTCACAGGTGACATCTGTATTTATGTTACGTACCAGCCCAATGTGCTCAACAGAAAACAAATGGACATAAGTGATGAACTAGAATCAGTCATCCCTCCTCCAGTTTATAGAGGAAACTACTCATAATCATCAACTTGTCAGTGCAGGGAAAATCGTATGTGAACTGTAGTCTCTCTTCAGTCTGCTGCAGCAGTGACCTTGGGACAGGCAACAACTTTCTACCACTTTTAGCTGAGTGAAGGACTGTAGGACAGAGAGAAATGCCAATGAGTGTAAGTCCATTCTCTTCCATCCTCAATGCTCTGCTTGATGTTATTCTGTGAACAGGCACTGGCAACATTCCTTTACCTGTTTTCTCTCCCACTGTAGAAAGGTTTGCTTTCTCTCCTAGAGACAGCAGACCAGATAGGCAGTAAAGGCCACAGAGAGGGCAGCACTTTTCTGATCACAGCCAAGTTTTTACAGAGAATGGAAATCAACATGGAGAACAGTGATACTATGTAGCTCTGCTGAGAGCATAACAAAGACTCTATTATGGTAACGCAAAGCAGGGCCATTACCATCGACAAAGAGCGAAAGGAATGAAGAACAGTCATGTCCCGAAGAAATTTCAAACAGCACCAAAGATGCAAGTAAACCTCACATACAAATACACTTGGAATAAAAATGAAAACACTTTGGCAATGATCACCAACAAGAACAGAATGATAGTGAACAAGAACTGTAGGTTTCTCAGGTCAAATTTTAAAACATGATAACTATCTAAATTTGAAGCTCATATATAGGGAAAATAAAAACATATTGTTAAAAATGAAAACAGCATTTATTTAAAGAAAAGATTTGTTGTTATAGGATGCCAAATCTGGTGTACATGTCTCAGATTGCTCAGAATGATGTCAGCTGGAACTTTATTAATCCCTTTTATTTTTTCAGATACATTTTTTGAAGAGACATATGATTGCTATTAGTAGTATTTAAAAATCTAAAATGAAACAAAAATTATTTTTAAATTATGACTGTTTAGCAATACGTGTTTGTCCTTGTCAGCATATATGTGTGTATATAATTCTTTCAAGTATTTGTTCCAACTACAAACGGTGTTTAGAGTTGCCCTTTTTCTGTTTTGGTTTTCTTTGTGTTTCCTCACAAGGTAGAATTTATTTGATTAATTTGAAACTCTGACTTTAATCAAAGACTTCATTAGAAATAAAATTGAAAATATTTTAGTGATTAAATGATGCATTTTGCTATTATTGATAAATTGGCTTTGGTGAAAATTCCTACCAATTTTAATAATATCAGAATTCAGTCCACATGCTGTGAAATTTAGCAAATTGGAGAACTGGCTGTGGAAGACTTAATCCACTGTAATCATAGAAACCAGTCCTTTTCCTACCACGAGTAGACAGTAGAATGGAACTTGAACCTCCCAGGCAGAGAATGGAATCCTTCAGAAGGAAGTAAGGACATTTATGTAGTCAACACTGTATTTTAATTTTGTATTTCTTTTTTGCAGACTTTCATAGTATTGAATAAGGGAAAGGCAATTTTCCGATTCAGTGCCACATCTGCCTTGTACATTTTAACTCCTTTTAATCCCATCAGAAAAGTTGCTATCAAGATTTTGGTACATTCATATCCTTTTTTCTTAATGTTGATTTAAGGGTTGCCATTTAAAACTATTTAGTTACTGAAATAATACTTTTCATATTGATTTACAAATTTTGTTCATGTGGGTGTACTATGCTAATTAAACATGCTGATCACACTTAAAGAGCAGCAATATCACTGTGAATTGCAGTATGATCTTCATTCTTAGCAGGAGAATATTCTACTGAACCACCTAAAGCTGTCAGAGTTTAAACATCAGGCTTTATATACAAAAGGAGACCTGATCCCATACTAAGCCCTGCAGCTAAGGCCAAATTAGTAACAAACCATTGCACTTGAATATATCTAAGGTCACACTTTTACCAAGACTACTAGCACTATTCATGAACTAGACTCACTTAGCAAGGAGAAAAGAGCATGAAGAAAGAGCTGCTTTTTCAGGCATACTTTTTCAGCATTGTGTTTTCATCATTGGGGTAGGTGTCCTATAAAAGATCCAGGTCAGAATAAAGGATAATATTTTAAATTATATTTCAATCATGACCAAAGAACAACTTAGGTGCAAACAACCAACCTCTGCCTTAAGGTCTTTCAGAATGATCCCCCTGGGTTCAATGAGTAATTACATTAGGGTACTTATTTCATATTTTTACAGACTTAAGGATGTGTTTAAGTTTCATTTAAATCCTAAACCTGCCATAATTATAAAAGTAATGCATTGTTTTACAGTAAGTGCACCATAAAATGCCAGATGGCATACCATTTAAAATAGATAGCATTATGTGCAAAGCTTTATTTTCAGATTTATTTAGAATGTCACATTATTTGTACATATTTTTATACACAATATTTTTAATGAGTTCAGTGTTATAAATCTGTCATAACTTTTTTACTTACATGCCTTGACTATAATCTACATTATTTAGCATGCTTATCATGTGCACTATTTTGACCAACTGTGTATTTATGACCATGAGTAACCCTCCTGACTGGACAAAGAATGTAGAGTAAGTTACATATTTTTATTTCTTTATTTTTACATCTTTGTTTTTGTGTGACTCCAAACAAGAACCACTTATGGAAAGTTGCATGCCAGAATGGGCCTTTCTAGAGTAATGAAGAATCAGATTCCATGAGATCATCAATATATTTCTGGTTTTGTCCTGAATAATTTAAGTAGTTTAAAAGGAATGCCTTGTTCTTAAAAATTATGTCTGAGGAATATCTGAACTACTATGAACTACAAACACAAGCTCTTGTCCTTGGGTCTTCTGAGCTGTAAATTGGAAAAGGAGCTTGAGCTTCAAGTGTGCATGTAAAATTGTTGCATGTCATTGTTGAGGTCAGCCATGTATTGCTTGAGTATCTATGATCTTAGCACCATGGGACATTCATTGTGGCTCACTGGTGTGAACTCCCAAGTGCCAGCCACAGCAAGCACACACAGCACTCAAACCACAAGAAACTCAAGCTGCTAAGGAAAGGGCCTTACCTATGAGGAAGTAATAAAGAGCTGATAGAAGCAAGGAAACCACAAAGTATCTGTTTCTCTTTCTTGTCCATGGTTATACATGGATATTTGTTCTCTAACAAAATTCAAATAGATGTTTTCCTTTGAAATATTATGTTTCTATTTGAAATAATACTACTCATGAAAAACCTGCTTCTAACCACTTGTGGTTTCTTTAATTCCTTCCTGCTTTCCAGTAGTCGTTACTGATTTCTATTTATTTATTTCACTGCAATAAGGAATCATACTCTGTGTGCTACATTTAGAAACTGCACTAGTATTCACCTGTTCCAAGTATGCTCAACAGTGACTATGGCTTGTTGGGGTTGCGGAGAATCTGAAAGAGAGCATTAGGGTCTGTAGGTAGATTTCCTTTATTCTGGAGGTCTGTGCAGACCCATGTGGGTCTGAGGAAGTCCCTGCATTATGCTGGTTATAACTGACTATTCTATGTTTATAAATGAATGATTATTCCTGCACCAGGTAAATTGGTAATCATGCTCCAGACTTTCAAGAATAACAATCTAGGCATGCTTTCTGATATTTAATGATTATTTATGAAATAAACCTGTATTATAGGCATGAGTATAGTTATTATCCAGAACTGATTTTCACAGAACTCTGATTTTGACATAAAAAATTTTCTCAGTTTTTTCTAACACTTCGACATCTACCTGATTTGTGAATGCAAGCAAATAGGCAGCCCTGTGAGTGCCAGAGAACATATATATAAATATCAAAGCCTGAAATGTATCTATAAATTATTTGCAAGCACAAAAACTGAGATTACATCAACCTTTTAGAAAATTAATAGTACATATGCATGAGGTTTACATTTCATCTACTGAAAAACGATTACATTCTTAAGGGTTTGGGACACCTTAAGGATTTCCTCCTTTCACTTTAAACACTTATTTTCTTGCAAGTCATCTTTGATAAACAATGGCACTGTCTATAAGCATTTGTGTGCAAAAATCCATTATTCCTGCTCTGATGCTTTTCAGGTACACTTTCACTGGAATTTATACTTTTGAATCACTTATAAAAATTCTTGCAAGGGGCTTCTGCTTAGAAGGCTTTACTTTTCTGCGAGACCCATGGAACTGGCTCGACTTCAGTGTCATTCTAATGGCGTAAGTGGTTCAAGAATTTTTTAAGCTTTTAGGGCATGAAATTAGTGGCAATTATAATAAATATATTGATTTAAGTGTATTTAATTAATTTCTGCAACCTGTGAAGTTTAGACACTGTATCACATACGTTAGTACTCATAAATCAAAGTAAAATATGGCAGGAGCTAGCCCAGAATGTCAGCCACTAGCTTAATGACTGCTGAGGGACGCTAATTTCATGTCCTATATTTTTCTGCTCACCAGAATGGAAGCCATCCCTTTGACTTCATGCCACTGTCCTATTGCAAGCTAATTAGTTTAATTAGCTGTTCAAATAGAAAACAGAGAGCTTCACTTCAATGAAATTTAAGCAAAACCAATGAAAATAAATAATTATAAAAGCCAGGTATACTGAAGAGAATGGTTAAATTTTGAAGTATGATTGCTAATAATTGCCACAGAGGTTTTGAAGACCCACATAATTAGTATAAGCTCTGCCTCAATTCTGAATAACTGTGATTTAATCCTACAGGTATGTAACAGAATTTGTAAACCTAGGCAATGTTTCAGCTCTTCGAACTTTCAGAGTATTGAGAGCTTTGAAAACTATTTCTGTAATCCCAGGTAAGAAGTAGTTGGTGTAAGGTGTTAGGCCCCTCGTATCTCCAACTGTTATTTGTGTGCTGTCATTGTGTTTGTGTGTGAACTCCCCTATTACAGATATGTGACAGAGTTTGTGGACCTGGGCAATGTCTCAGCGTTGAGAACATTCAGAGTTCTCCGAGCTTTGAAAACAATATCAGTCATTCCAGGTGAGAGCAAGGTTAAACACCGAGGCTGACTTTTGTTCCATTGAAGTTGAATTCACTTCTTTTGAGCATAAGTCTTGCTGTTTGCTGCTCGCATTGCCAAAAAAACCTCAAATCAAAAAATGGCATGGATCATAAGCCTGGATTATGATTCTTTGCCTTTTCAGCATTAGCTTCTTTTATTTTGCAAAATCAGCCTTTGAGTTTAACAGATTCTTGCATGAAACACACAATATGAGGCCTATGGATTATTTTGCTTCGTTTTTCTGCATTTTACTATGACAAGTTATCTCTTTTACATTAAAGAAGCTTTAGCGTTATGGCTTTCTTGATTTTTATTTTTTTTCCTTTATTTTACCACTTAAAATTGACATTAGTCTGAAAGACAACCAAGTAACAACAGAAACGCTATCAAAATGGAGATAAATATTGCACAGGAAAATTTATCAAATGCAAATTGTTTTTTTCCTCAAAATTACTTGCAGTTCTATCTCATACTATCTTCATACTGTTGTTAAGTCATATTTAATTTTTTTTTCAAGATCTACTTGCCATTCTATCTCATTCTATCTTCATATTGTTGTGAAGTCATATTTAATATCAAATAGAAACAGAATTATTGGCATAATACTAAATGCAGAGAAAAATTAAGAAATAGAATCAAATCTATAACAGGAAAGCATGATTGATAAAATTTCCTGCTTGATAATAACATTATGTATTGCGATTATTGGAATATATGTACATTTCATATCCATAAAAAAGAATTTTCATTCATCTTCACAAGCTCTGAGGCTGCTCGTGAAGCTTTACTTTTTGAGAAATAAAAAATATTTTTTTTTAAGCATCTATCTGCATGACATCTTAATTATATGGGAAAGGCAAAGATACTCTTTGATAAATATATGGATCTTTTCTCTTTGCAGGCCTAAAGACTATCGTGGGAGCCCTAATTCAGTCTGTGAAGAAGCTCTCGGACGTTATGATCCTGACTGTGTTTTGTCTGAGTGTATTTGCACTAATTGGGCTGCAGTTGTTCATGGGCAACTTGAGGAATAAATGCCTGCAGTGGCCTCCAGACAATTCTACTTTTGAAATAAACGTTATTTCCTACTTTAATAGCACAATGGATGAAAATGGTACATTTGTTAATATGACAGTGAGCACATTTAACTGGAAGGATTACATTGAGGATGAAAGTAAGAATGACAGATGTAACTATTTTTAATATATTTGTGACTATAATATGTAACTATTTGTGATCAAAGAATATTGAACAGTTTATATTTCTGCCTTATATAGAACTGCTTACAGTTGCTGACTGACAGAAATCAAATACATAAAATAAACAAGTATAATAACCAGAAGGGTTCCTAAACAAACTAGAAAGTGATTAGCCGCTAGCCACTCCCATTGTATTACAATTTGTTTTTATTTTACTTTCTAGTACTTTCAGATTCATTTGATTTATTCACATCTATTTCTAATGCTTTCTACACAGCTCATTTTTACATTTTGGAAGGACAAAGAGATGCTCTACTTTGTGGTAATAGCTCTGATGCAGGGTAAGACCCTTTAAAAAATCTGTTATGTTCTGCAGAAAATGCAATAACATGAAACCTATCCATAGCAGTTGCAACTCCATATTTAGCAGTGTAACAGAACTTGCAGTGTTTTGCTGCTAAACAATGATTTCTTGCTTAACTAAAAATATTTTACTCTCTGGCTAAACAAGAGACTCATTAACAGCCTTTCTTACTGCTTAATTGGAAAATGATGTTGGTGTTAATGATAAAATCTGAACTCTTGTAAAGTCTGTTTTGGAGATATATTGATTGAAGAAAGTAGGATGAAAGCAAAGGTTAGAACTGAGGATAAGAATACATAAAGTATTAAGAAAGCAAAGTAGTGACTTTATAGTTCAAGACTGAATCTTTATTTTTCAAGCCTAACTCTTTTCCAGTACTGGCAAATTCTGTCATACACACGTGTCCAATGATGAGTGTAGAATTGTTAGGTGAACTTCGATACCTAACTGGCAACAGCGAAGAAACTTTAAAAAAAAAAAAAAAAAAAATCTCAGCATTATATGGGAGAACCATAACAGTAAAAGTGGCTTTAGCTAATAATATTGCTTAATCTGTCTGTAACCTTAACAACATTTTAGCAATTATTTCTGCCAGGAAATTATTCGTTTGGAATAAAGATTCTATTTGCAAAATATGATGAAGGAAAATTTAAATATTTAGGTAATTTCAACCAGTGAACAGATGAAAAGCGTGTCTTGCATTTATTCTCATTAATTCATTCTTTGGAATTTTTTTTTCTGAATTAATTAATTGTAATTCATGGATTTCCTGTGTAAAAATAACATTGTTCCAAAAGATAATAAATATATTCTAGAAGTAAATAAAAGTTATGTCTAAGTACTTCCTGTTTGGTTTTCACACAGGCAGTGTCCAGAGGGATATATATGTGTGAAAGCTGGTAGAAACCCCAACTATGGTTACACAAGTTTTGATACCTTTAGTTGGGCTTTTTTGTCACTCTTTCGGCTAATGACTCAGGACTTCTGGGAAAACCTGTATCAGCTGGTAAGGAGATTTTATGACATAAAAAGTAAACTGTAAGTGGCATCCATTTATAATTATAAATAGGCTTATCTGTACAAGAACTGAAAGCATAATGTTGTTGCAAATTGTGGAATAATATATAGATATGCTTTCTACTATAGACACTGCGTGCTGCTGGGAAGACATACATGATATTTTTTGTTCTGGTGATTTTTCTGGGCTCTTTCTACCTGATCAACTTGATCCTGGCTGTGGTTGCCATGGCCTACGAAGAGCAGAATCAAGCAACCATGGAAGAAGCAGAACAGAAAGAGGCAGAATTTCAACAGATGCTGGAACAACTGAAGAAGCAACAAGAAGAAGCTCAGGTAATGATGGAAGTTTTACTTTCTGAACAGCTTTATTCTTATGGCAAGGATAATAATCTTTCGTGAATTAGAACATGTATAAATTGTGCAATGAATTGCAAAGAGAAAAAAGTCTTGTTTACTATGCAAATTATAAAAGTGGAAACAGAAAAAAAGCAAGCTAATGGTACAGACAAGAATGCTACTAAGTTCACCAAAAGACTGTAAAAGCAAAATATTTGTGATGAGTGTCCTAGAAAGCTGACTTTAAGTAGTCACAGTTCATGATGCTTTTATGTTACAGATCTTATGAACAGCATGAAAAAAGTCTAGTGACATTAATTCTGGTTTACAGTCTGGGTGAGAATAGCCAGGCTTGCTGTACCTAATAGTTCTTAGCCAATATTCAGAAAATAGAGAGAAGGATTTTAATCAGTGTTCTTTTAAGTTTCTATCCAGCAAAGTATTTAAGCATTTCCCTAATTCAAACACACTGAAGTAAATCAGAAGTTTATATATCCTTAGAGCAGACTAGCAATATTTATAACAAAGGTATTACTTCAGAATCCTTTTAAAGTAAGCTTTCTTTTCTTCAAAAAGAGAATAAGATTATTTAAAGATTTATGAGAAAAAGATATTTAAATAGATACTTTTGTGTGAGGTTTTCATATCTGCAAGTTAAATATATGCAGGAATTCAGCTCTGTGAGTTAAGATGTCTGTCTAATTTCTGGACCGATTTTCCATTGTTTTTCATCTGGCATATAGTCATTTTCAACAAAACAATGTTTTAAAAATGATAGCAAATTAGAATCTTCTGTGAAGCTATAGCTTTGGTATTATTTTGCAGCTACTTTCACTAAGTTAGAATGATTCTATAAAGTAAAACTCTACACCTTTTTCTTGAAAAGAAAGCTTTATGGATGACCTGTGGAATCTGATTAGAATATCTCTGTTTTAGTCATTATACCTTATCACTTCCAAATCACTAAAGAATTTGCAGAATCCTGCAAAATTCAAATTTTAAAAAGTTAAATATCAAACAGAGTAATTTTTATTTTTAAAAAAATTTGATATTTTCATCAATGAAAGGGACTAAATCGCATTATAGCAAAAGATACCAGGAGGCTCCTCTAGATGTTTGTGTGTTTGAGAGTGGGGACAGAGATGAAGCCGAACTAGGATTAGGAAGAGAACCATATGAAACAGAGAGTACGAGGAAGGTTGGATAAAGACCCTTGAAAGTTGTTACTTTTTAAAATGAATGACCACTGGATTCATAATAAGAAAAGCAGTATTACAGTCAAGATCCATTTTGCACGTGAAAGTGTTAGCAGAAAGTATGCATTAAAAAGTGGATCACTGAGCTGCTGAATTGGAATGAGTGTGGGACCCTTCACTTCCTTGACACTGAACTTATTTAATCCACAGACATAAGTCATCACAGAGGTCTTTGGATTGCTCCAATTGTCTGACCTTGGGCATTAGTATTATGAGGTAGATGAGTGATGACTCAGCATCTGCTGCCTTTGTTTCTTCTAACGCATTTGCAGGCTGATATTCTGAAACCAGTACAACAAAATTTTTAGTATCATTTTTAAAAATTGATAAACATTGAAGACTCCTGATAATACTCCATTTAGCAAAAAGGTCTGTATAGAGTCAACTTGTATAGCATGGGTTGTATATTATGGTGCAGAAACTAATTCATACTACGAGCTTTCAAACTATCCTTTCCTGCTGAAGAGAGATATCTCATCATTCCTGAAATACTTGGCATTGAATATAGTATGTTTTAACAGAAGATTACTAGTTATCTTTGTTATATAACAAATTGTTTTGTTATATTTCTTTTGTTTTATGTATATATATATATATATATATAAATATATATAATGTCTCTTGCAATTTCTTATACCACCCTTTTTTGTAAGCTCACAGCAGCCTATCAGCTTCCCAAACATATTTTCCCCCGCAGAATTTCATAGCAGTCTCCCAGACAGTTCTCTCTCGGTAGAGCACTGGGGACATTTGATGACTAAACAAACCAGTTTCCCTAATGAACCAAATCAGGTAGGCTGACCACTGTAGTTGAAGATACTGGTCCTGAGTTTTGGGATGGCTCTTTGCTCCAGTAAGTAATGTCATTCCTTTACATCAGAGAAGAAATTTAAACCTTTTCTTCTCTTTATTCACAGCAGCAACAGGCAATAAATGTACCTTTGCATATCTACAACAAAGACCTAGAGTCCTATTACAAAGGGAAATGTGGGAGGAGAAACATGAAGAGGGAGGGAGGGCTTGAAGACATGTCTGGAGGGTGTGCCTGTTGCCAATGAAGGTAGAAGGAAATTGAGGGGAATGTCCTTGCTTTGAAGACAATGAGGAAAGGCTGGATTCAACTACTTGCAGGCTGCTAGTTGGATTATGATGCATTAACTCCTATGGGGCATGTTAGGGATTAGTTTTCTCTGTAGGGACTCAGAAGGGATAATCCAAATTAGAGCATGATGTGGGGCTTTTCTCAAGAGAAAATGGGGAAGCAGGTCTGAAATACATGAAAAAGCCCCATGTTTATATCTGCCCGCCTTAATATTAGACCAGTGCTTTGTGCAGTAAGTCTCTAAGGAACAGTGATGCCATTGTTTTGCTGAAGATGGTACTTCAAGTAGCTCATGCTACTAAACAATGAGAAGCTATACAACTCAATAGTTTATCTTCAGTTCAATTTGTTTGTGTATATTTGCATACTCAAGGGTGTACAACCAGCAGTGTTACCACAGTGAAGATAGCACAGTAGATAAAAGCCTGTAAAATTGTTCATCTTTGGTCTATAAGAATACTTTGCTTTGTAACCTGACAGGCAACAGCAGCAGTAGCAGCAGCATCAGTTGCATCAAGAGATTTCAGTGGTGTAGGGGGATTAGGAGAACTCTTGGAAAGTTCTTCAGAAGCATCAAAGTTGAGCTCAAAGAGTGCTAAAGAAAGAAGAAACAGAAGGAAGAAAAGAAGACAGAAAGAAATGGCTGAAGCAGAGGACAGAGGAGATATCGATAAGTTCCCCAAGTCTGAGTCAGAAGACAGTATCAGAAGGAAGAGTTTCCGCTTCTCCACAGAAGGAAGTCAACTGACATATGAAAAAAGGTTCACATCTCCCCACCAGGTACAACACTCTTTTTAGATTAAATCATTTATATCTACTCTAATTTGGTTTTGAGTGACGTTACAGCAGCTTTACATATTAGAAGTTATGTAAAAGATGACTGAAGGAAAAAAAACAGTGGTAATACTGTTAACAGTGTGACACTTTGACATGATTTGACCCATTCCATTAGCAAAGGGATAAAAGAAGGATGAAAAGAAGGTCTGAAAAATTTACATTTGCATGTCTAAGAAAGTGAAGTTTATTATAATTAAGAAGAATGATCAAATTGTTCTCTGGATAAGAAATAAATAAAATGTAAGAAAATCAAATTATTAAATCTATCTCAGTTCCTTTGAGAAATATTGTAAAAGTGTATTTCCAGTGTAATAAAATGTACTACTAGTTTTGGGCCAAAGTCACTCCAAAAAATCTTTGATTAATTGGAATGGGCTTAGAGTCAGGCTGATAACAAGGTACTGCAGCCAAAGATTTTAGACTGCACAGTTCTGTCTCACTTAGATATATATATGTGTCCATAGCTCATAGATAAGGATGAGTGACTTGACCACACTAAAGAAGAGTCACTGACAAACTCTGAGCAGAAAACAATTTCTGACTGCTGGTCTTGTGCTTTAACTGCTTGATAAAAGGCCTCTCCATCATTTAGTCTAAATTCCCTGATGCTGTTTTAAATACTTCTGGTGAAGAGACTGATTAACGAATATATTATGTTTATATTAAACACATTTTTCAGTGCACAGAAAAAAATACTTAATACAGAAGCATGTATACCAAGGGGAGAAGAATTTGAGACAGAGATTCATAGATAATAAATGTTCTGCAGCTTTATTAACATACAATAAAGCATTGTTGCATGTATTCCTTCATACTTTGAAACTCTCAGAAAACTTTAATCCTGGGAAGTGCCATGAAGAACTGTGAAGCTTCCACAGAAACTTAAGAAGCCTAGGAAAGCAAGGCATTTCAAATTACTTTTGATAATATTAAAATTAAATGTTAATTCATGTTGTAGAATAAATAATTAGCATCCATTAAAATAAAGTGAAAACAGATACTGTATATGTCTTAGATTTGAAAGAAAATAAAGGAATGGTGCAATAGACAGGAAACAGCTAATCTTCAGACATCATGAATTACACAGCAGAAAGGAAATAAATGACCATCTGAAACAAATATTCAAAAATTAATTTAAAATTTTTAAATACAGAGATCGGTATCAAGGAAATAGTTTAAATGAAGATAATTTATTAATTAATGACTGTTTTGGTAATTGTTTTTGCAGTTGTAAAAATGCTTTGGAGAAACACTACCCGGATATAACTGAAATAAAATAGAGCTGCCACAAGAGTGGAAAGATTATGGGTAGTAGAACTAGTAAAGGGAGAGCTGGGTTGTCTTCTTAGCCACGCAGTTAGCTCCCTGCTGAAACAGGGTGGCAGAGCATGAAACAGTGCAGCAGAATGCTAAAGGGAGATAATCTGCCCAATCAGCCCCCTGTAGAGGGTCTGTCCTTTGACACAATATTCCATGTGCAAGTGAATGATGCAGCCTGTAAAAAAAGCCAAGCTTTCCTTTCAGACCTTACTTTCCAGGAGCATGTATACACACATATTTCTGCCTCTACATGTGCTAGAATTGCACTCGTTTTGACTTACATCTTTTTTCTCAATCCAGCAGGGACTTTCAGAGCATGCATTACTCCTCCTAAATCCCTGAGGGGCCTGATCCATTTAGCCGTGCTCAGAGCATAAGACATATTGGAGAGATTGGACAGCAAACAAAACATAGCAGCCATGGAAACATTATGTAAAACACATGGGTAGCAGTGGTAGTCAGATGAAACCTAGTGAGTGTGTGATTTTTTTGAAGGACTGTAGGTTGGATAAATACATTTACAAAAAAAAAAATGTATGAAGTGTGCAGTAAACAGTTTACCACTTTGTCAGAATTCAGTACCATGCTCTATAGCAGCTAGAAGTTTTTTTTTAGATAAAATTACCTTTCAGCATAAGCAAAACAGCACTTTTTCTCCAGCCGAGTTTACGTAAATGGGTTAGCAAACACATTTGACTGATATTCTTCAAGTAACTCAGCCTGAGGCTGACAGCCAGCATAGAAAATTTCAGCCCAAATTATTAAAATTTGGTATAGCTGTAAGAGCAGAAAAAATACATCTCATAATGGTAAATACTTGCCACCCTTTATAATGGGGAGCACTACTAATTCAACTCGCACATTATGTGCGTATAAATCTGAGTATGCATATACAGAGGCACATATGTATTCATATATGTATATATTTAGTATTCAGTTTTCACAGTATTAACATAGGCTTATATATTATAGTGCAGTTTTCATTTTCACTTTAATTATCCTGGGATAAAAACCACTGCTATTACACATGAGCACCTTCCACCTGCAAAACTAGTGAAAAAAAAGAATCATCTTGAATCAGGTTTTTGATGCACCAGGATGCAAAGATCTGTACAAATGCAGAATTGAAGAAAGCTTAATGCAAGGTTTCTTTTTTCCACAATTAGTGCTCATTTTATTTATTGATGAATGCTGTTAATAAAATATGTAGCAAGGCAGAACATTCCATTAACCAGCTTCTACTGTAATTAAAAGATGAATTACCAACAACCACTGATTTATTTTTCTCATTTGTAAGAGGATATCTTTAGGTAACTGTGTCCCTGGTGCTTTCTTGCTTGCTCTGAGCTGCCTGATGGCCAAGTGGTACCTTCTAGTGTGTGTGCAGTTTGCTGTAGCCCCCAGAGTGCTCTGCCCAAGGGTGCTACTAGTCATGTTCACACTGTACCTCCAGAGCTTCCCCAAGCTGTTGCCTGTCTTCTAGTTTTAGAGTACTGTGCATGTTGTTCCCACACTATTGAGCTTATTGTGAAGATGGCAGACAAGTTTTTTACATCAACTTAGACTGAACTTAATACCAAACTTAACATCACTTCTGCCTCTATCAAATAGAATAGAAAAAAATGATTGGTGAGCGTTATCAGTTGTTATCCCTAGGAATCCATCAGATGAAGAAAGGAAGAAAAGTAAAATATTTTTAGCTCTGTCCTCTAGTAGAAGGAATAAAAGACAAATAATTACAAAATCTAAATCTTGATAGTGATGTTGAGAACTGTCTCCAGCGCAGTCATGGGTCCATACCAATTCAACCTGCCTTCTTTGCTCAAAACTACCCAACTTAACTTATGTCTTCTGCACAACTTTTCCCCAGTCCTGCTACTTTACCTCAAAAAGGCTTTTTCCCCTCTACTTCAAGTCCCCTAATGAGCACATGATCCTAATGGACATACTGATACTACTGAAGAAAAAAAGTTACTATCCTTCCTCCAGCACTGTAACTATTCTTTGAAAAGCCAAGACTTTAGAATTTCAGTTTTAACACTCTTTTGGTTTGGTTTGTTTTAAATCTTTTACAGTCTTTGCTGAGCATTCGTGGCTCCCTGTTTTCTCCAAGGCGCAACAGCAAAACAAGCATTTTCAGTTTCAGAGGTCGTGCAAAGGATGTAGGATCTGAAAATGACTTTGCTGATGATGAGCACAGCACTCTTGAAGACAATGAGAGCAGAAGAGATTCCCTCTTTGTTCCAAATCGACATGGAGAACGGCGCAACAGTAACATTAGTCAGGCGAGTGTGTCATCTAGAATGGTACCAGCCCTTCCAGTAAATGGGAAGATGCACAGCTCTGTGGATTGCAACGGAGTAGTTTCCTTGGTTGGAGGACCTTCAACTGTAACTTCACCTACTGGTCAGCTTATAATAGAGGTAATTATAAGTAAACCAGTAATTATTACAGTTTGGTTCCGTTATGGAATTTTTTCTTACTGCTCACCTCCACTTCTCTTATCGTTTCTTAGAGCTGTGAAAAATAACTTGCAATAGTTTCTCAGTAATAAAACAAAAGAGGAAAAAAAGTCTCCAACCTCCTAAGTCTGAGACTCAATGAAGTATTATATTCTCCTTGCCTTCAGCAACAGATAAGCACATAGAAAGGAAAAAAATACAAGTTGAATTTGCACATAATTTTGCCTCACAAACAAAGGTAGACATTTGATATACAACTAAGGATATAAGTTGTAAATATGTATAGGAAAACACCTGCAAAATTAAGCAGGATGACGTTACTACACATTATACCTTTTACTAAATTTAGTGAAATTTTTCACAACTTTAATGAGAAAAATATGCACAAATCCTCTGTACCTTTGCAATTACACTACATTTCAATCCCAGTTTCAGACTTTTTTAGAAGCCATACAAAACAGCGAGGACTTGCATATTCATTGCAAGAATATATCACAAATTCTGTATAAGCATTGTGGTGGGTGAGAATTAGGTAGAAGAAATAATTAAGATGTGATTTTTTTCTCATATAAAATTTTCCAACCATGCTTATCAGGTTAGGAATGTAGTATATCGTATTAGAGAGATAATTAATTCCTAGAATTATAATCATGTTTCTTGTATCAAAGTTACTTTCTTGAATAACAGTTCACTACTTCCTGTACTCGCACTTTAATTACTTAACATGACAAGCTGCTGGAAATTTAAGGTGACAGGTTTCCACTTTGATAGTTTTTTCCTGAAAGAATAATAATAATATTTATTAGCAAAAAGATACCTAACAAAAATTTTGTTCACCCAGTCATTTAAATGAGAACCACTTTTGGTGGGGCATTGCCATAGTATTGTGTCCCCCAGTTGATTATTCGTAGCACTGTACAAAATTCCCACTGTGTGCCTCAATAAAGAACAAAGAAATTCCTACAGAAACAGAAATCTTCAGTGTGTAAGGAAAGCCCAGTATGCTGCACAAAGCTGATTTTGATTAGCAATCAGTACAATATTTATATAGCAAATATCATTAACTGGCTGTTGAAAGAATGTTTTAATGCCTCAGTATTTAATTTACAGGGCACCACTACAGAAACAGAAATAAGAAAAAGAAGACTGAGTTCCTATCAAATTTCCATGGAAATGCTGGAAGATTCTGCTGCAAGACAAAGAGCAATGAGTATAGCCAGCATACTTACAAATACAATGGAAGGTATTTGAGACATTTTATCTGACAGGCAGTTCAGTGAATTTCTGCTAACCATATGTACAGAGCAATTCTTTATGTAATTTCCATCGTAAATGTAAAACTGGACATGTGAAATCTCTGAACATCAGATACAAAGGCTTTTGAGTGTTTCTAAGATAGCTGACACATTCTAAATGCTTAGTAATTTATTTTGCAAGACACCACACAAAATATTACTCTATTGAGTGGACTAACAGACTAACAGAAACAAAATAATCACAGTTACGGGTTGGTCAGGGGACGGCCCCAAACAGAAAATCCAGGGATCTTCTCCCTTTATCAACAGGAAAAATCAATTAAGATAAACAAAGAATTGCTGTGATAAAGGCAGTGATACACTAGCACAGTCATTTCCCTTAGACTTAAAATCCAAGGATAGATAATAGGAAATTAAAATGCAAAAGGTAGTTTTAAAGAAAAAAATGAACTGTAATCAACCATTGCAATGCACAAGAACTGCCTTCCTTAACTTTTTCTTAAATTTTCTTACATAAGTATAATAAAGATTAAAAATTATTATATTTACTATATGAAAAAGCATACATTGTTGGAATTGTTTTGCCTATTTAATGGAAACTGAGTACACTCACACTTCATACATATGCCATTAAAATATTTTTATAAGCTTAAAGGATCTATCTACTGGCTACTGGCACAGTGTGACAGCTGTTAGTCAGACAAACCCTGAGGATGTCCTACAACACATATTCTAAAAGGACAAGAATTACCAAGAAATTTACAGATTACTTCAAGTCAGAATTGAAATGTACTTTTTAAAGTGAGTTCTTAAGCCCTTTGCTCTCAGATTAACAAATAGACCCCAAACTAATTGTAATTAGAAATATAAGGCTTATATCACCTGTTTCCTTCTAAAGGTATTCACAAACCATTCTCACAAAAATATGTTTCTGAGTATATCTTCCTAGTTCAGTGCAAGCGTGAACTTATGCCACCTCTTGATTCTTGGTGTGCAATTCTTAGTTCTCCTCCCAGGTACAGAGGATACCTGTAAATGTAAACTATGTCATCCTGATAGTCACCTCCTACCCACATTTGGTTTCCATTATTTCAGAAGTTGCTGAGTGCAAGCAATGGAGTCTTCCATGCCAAGTCAGCATCCAGTGTGAATGGCTACTTTTGTCCAAGGCCAGTCCCATCCTATCTCGCAGCATTCTGAGTTACATGTTCAGAAATGTGATTATTCCACCCAATCCAGATATTCCTCTGGAAGTACTGTCTTAATTATAGTTTATAAAGATTATAGAAGACTTACGCTACTTAAATACCATTTTCTGCCTGTAGGCTACAGTCTGATGTAATGAGAGAGCTTGTTAGTTTCAATGAATTTGAGAGCTGTGGCAAACGACCTTTTAACTTTCTGTAATTCCACCCATATAGGACAATATTAGAGGCAAAAATCAATCCATTGTTCCTCAAAGTGAAGAGTTTGTCCTTAAACCGCCAAAGACTAAAACCTTCTTTGCAAATACTGTAAAACAGCATGTTTGCTATTTTAGCAAGAACACCCATAAGTGTCACCATGGTGGACACCTCCCCGTGCTCTAAGGGATGTCTGAAAACTGGCAAAATTCAGATTTGGGTTGATGCCACTATGTAGAAATTTTATCGAAACTGTTGTGTCCATTACTTACATATTTTGTAGATCAAGTATTTCTCACTTAAGTAAATATCAATCTTCCTTCTGGGCTGTCCTCAAACAACCCATCACATTAGGCATTCATCCTTGCTATTATTAACTCAGTAGAAGTTACTATTCTTCTGTATCTTTGGAAATATTGGCAGTGAAATTGAAAATAAAAAAAGTTTGTGAAATTCTAACTGAGAGCAGAGTTGTTATGCTAATACTAATATTGTTCTGTTTCTCAATTGATAGACATTGCAACTGTATAAGACATTTTCAAACAAATTCAAATGATAATTTCTTAAATAAAAGGTAGGCATTCTGTATATCAAAAATATTGATTCAAATAAGCAATGACAGATATGTGCACTGAGTCATTTATCTGCTGTGATATTGTAGTGGTTCAGTGTAGTAGCAAATACAATACTTTTAGTAGTTTAAATCAAAATATGTACTCATGTTACATACTTAACACAAAAAAATCATATTTTATGAAATTTATACAAATTGTATACATCAGCTCACTGACAACAGAATCATGTTAAGTTTCACCATCCAAAATTAAGACATCTGCTGAAAGCAAGTCAACTAACCTAACTAAATGTCTATACTCTCCCTATTGTCATGGGAAAGGGACAAACACATTTCTCTCTTTAGATAAATGTCTGGGATGAATCACTCTTTAGAGATAACTTCATTGTCCACTGGTTGTATAGTTTGAATGATTTAATCTTTTATCATACTTTAAACAAGAACTTACAGAGGATGTAACTGGAATATTCATTACTTGGGTTTTTTTTGTTGTTGTTGTTGTTTGTTTTTTTTTTTTTCAGAGCTTGAAGAATCCAGACAGAAATGCCCACCATGCTGGTACAGATTTGCAAATACTTTCTTGATCTGGGATTGCTGGAGTCCATGGTTAAAAGTAAAACACGTTGTCAATTTAGTTGTGATGGATCCATTTGTTGATCTTGCTATAACTATTTGCATTGTTTTAAACACCTTGTTTATGGCTATGGAACATTACCCAATGACCGAACAGTTTAGCAGTGTCCTTTCTGTGGGGAACCTGGTAAGTGATTTGTCATGCACCACTTGGTGTAAAAATAAACTCTTCTAAAAAAGGAAATTCATTGCATTGGTTTTAAATTTATTCCAGCTTGGTTTTTTATAATCAGTTTAGAAACTGTGTATATGATTTTCATAGAGAAAGTGATTTTTGATGGAGCCTTTAACTTTCATGAATCTATTTTGTGACTACTATAATGAAATAACTGAGTATGTGTGGAAGTGCAGTCTTCTCTGAATTGTCAGATTTCTTAAAGTCTAGCTTGGGATTTTTCTTTAAAATGTTAAGGTAGATTAACTAATTTTCACCCTGGTACTGATATTGCATCACAGAAAATATTTTTAGTTTGTAAGAAATTGATGAAATTTCTTACAAAAATATTCATATTCAGATGTCAGAAATATTCAGATGTCAGAATTTCTCTTTGAATTTTTTTCAGTTACACTACAGTGAAAGTACATTAGATGCTGTAGAACATTTCCATATATTAGGAAATGTGTAAGTACATTTCCATATATTAGGTAACTAAAAAATACTTTATTAAACTAGAAGATCATTATTTCTTCTCTAACAAAAATAACTTTGTATCTTTAAGTTCATTAGGGATTCCTTTCCTGATTGTAACCTGATCCAGAGATCTAAGGGTACACACAATTGCTTTTCAGAGTAGATGCCACCTAAATGTGGCATAACACTTATATGTTCTTGTATGTTTCTTTCCATTTGCTTCTAGTGCTCAGGAAGCAGAGGACTGAAATTTGCAAGTGTTTGTTTCAGCAGGAGTCATCCATTTTCAAATTTTTGCCAGTTCACATAACTACCAATAGTTTACACAGGAGAAGTCAGGATTGACTCACACAGTATGCAATCATGAAAATCAAAACCAACCAAGTTTTCTGAACTAACCACTCAAATTGTTTAGTTTTGAAGTCTGATAATATTTAAATGGAGCAGTAATATATTCCTCAGTTAGAGTATGTTTTAAAGTCTAAACATTTTCCTTATATATACTGGTAATACATCCTATGACATTTTTACAAAATAAAACTAAAAATGAAATTTAGTACCTGCATATTCTTGTGTGCATTACAATTACCTTTCTCCTGGACAAAGATTTAATTGCTGGCATATTCTTATATTCATCACAGATTACAGAATATTGAATATGTATATTGTATGTCTGTCATATTGTTAGATTTCTCTCCAATTATTTGTACTTACAAGGTCTCCTGCTTTTTCCCATCTCATATTTTTATTTTTTCATGCTAAGCTATCAACAGCCATATTTTTAACTACCTTTGTAACAATCCAGTATCCTTAATTAGGACTATATATATGCAGTGAATACTATTCCTGCTGGTTTCAATTAAATTCTCTGTTCCTCACTGTATTAATCTATTAAACTTAATTTTGTGATTTCCATTCAAAATACGTTATTTTACTCTTTGCTTGTGACATCACAGTCTGTTTGAGGATAAATATGATAAATATAACTCTGCCTTCCCCATAGCATTTAAATGAGAAGGAAGAAATAGTTCTAAAATGCAGTGATTTCTTTATATAATACTAAAATTATTTCAATATTCCAAAGTCCTACGTAATTATAAGAAAACTTGAGTTTACATCTGTTAAAATGTATTTTTGTGTATTTGGGGATGCAGTTATGCTTAAGAAAAAGTAGTTTGTGGATGGAACGGGTTTGTGAAGGAAGTCTTTTAAAATTAAATGTTTTTCATTGCTTTTTTTCAATTATTTTGACAAATATGACAGTTTTGTCAAGAATAATCTTCTTTGTTGTCTTCTGTTTACCACACATAGCAATATCTGTTACATTTTTCTGATCGTGTGGTAACATCTCTTATATCTCAGTTTAAGATATAGTGTTTCTCGCTATGTTTCTAGTTTCTCAAAAGTACACACTTTAAAAAATATTAATATTTAACTTTCACAAAGGTGAATGTTTTCACAGCATTATATCTACCTCCTAATCTTCCTAAATTAAAAGGTAATCCTGAGTGTTGTTAGATAGTGTTGTAAAAAGTCAGCTGTGCTTCCATAAACTTGCTGTAGGAGGACTGAGAACAAGCTGGGTAAAACTATCACAAGGAAATGGCAGAGTACGTTGGTGTACTTTAGCAGACTTTTGGATTATCTAGGATATTCTTTGAGTGTTATGCAGAATATTCATATGTTTTTAGTGATTTTGCATTATGCTCCAAAACTTCTTTATTCTGCTGCACAAACCACTGATCCCTTCTTATTGCAAGAAAGTGTTGGGTTAAATTCTGGACTTTAAAACACTAAGCCATGTTGATAATTTCACATTTGGCACTTCCAGATATTTCAAAAAACATGATCACCGCAAAGTTCTTTTTCCCAAAAGGAGATAGCTATCATGCAGAATAGTAGCTGTTCTTGAAACCTCTATAGCCTTACAAAAAGCCCAGTGCAAGAAACCCCAGCTTCCCCTGTCTATTCCACCATGCTCTTCAACTCTGACCTAAAAGACAGACCTTAGAGAGACTATCCTTAGAGAGTCTAACCTTAAAGAGTTTCTTCTAATCCTCCTGTTTAGACTATAACCAAGGAAAAAAAATCGCTGTCCAGTTTTCTTTTGCTTTACTGGGACTGTGCTCTAGAAACAAGACTGAAAACTGGATGATATCACATCAACTGGATGGATAGTCCAGCACATGTCAGTCAAATATGAACTGGGGCTGAGCTGATGACTGGTGAATAGCTTTTTATAGCTTTACCAGACTTCTGCCCTCCTGTATCTGCCCTGATTTAGGAATTTGGCTTTATCAGTTTTCAGTGTTTAGAAATATTTAGATGGCACTTGGAGATGGCAATCAGCTGTTTTATATAGTAACAGGTAAAAGTAACAGGTATGAGAACTAAACTTGTATTAGAAAAATTTACTGGGGTATATAAATTTCTCATAACAACTCAACTAATTAATTACATTTTGTTTTAGGTATTTACTGGGATATTCACAGCAGAAATGGTACTGAAGATAATTGCCATGGACCCTTATTATTATTTCCAAGAAGGCTGGAATATTTTTGATGGTATTATCGTTAGCCTTAGTTTAATGGAGCTTGGTCTTGCAAATGTTGAAGGATTATCTGTTCTTCGGTCATTCAGATTGGTAAATGCCTTGATAATTAACTACTTGCATGCAACTGTCGCACTCAAAAAAAAAAAAAAAAGTGCTGATGTCTATAATAATTACCAGTATTGTAAAGATATTATTTACTGAAAAGGCTCATTGTTTTTCATATATGCCTAATTTGTAAGCGATATTTGATAAGTGCAAGTTTAAGGTGTGTGTTAGTGGATATCCTTTGATATCTTTTGGGATCAAATTATCCTATTGATACCCTATCCTACTGATATCCTTGGCCAGCATAAGACTAACGGCTACTTTTTGAGAATTTTGTAAATCTTCATGATACTGATTTCATTAAGATTCATCAAAGGTCAATATCTGTAAAAACACATGTATTGTCACCAGACTAAAGAATCATCACGTTTTTAGTCTTTATATTGTGAACATTACTTTGTGTTCCTCATATAGCCCCTAAGTAGATCCTCTCTTCACAACACTTATTTTAATTGGCAGTGAGAATAAATATTTAGTAATTCCATAATATATAACAAAGAGTCATAGCAATCTGACTTTAGGATAAAACTTAAATTGAAATACTACTGAGCTTGTACTAGAAATGTCTTCATTAGTATTGTACACAAACTAATTTATAGATTTGTTTACTGGAGACACCAGAGTAATCATTTAAAAGTCTGTATTACTAATATTTATCATATTAGTTGAAAACCTAGGTAATTTCCTAATATACAGAGAAGGAAGTAGTGACTTCGTTTATTAGCACCAGTTGCCATGGTACCCAACTTCACATACCATAGTTTGGTCACTGAATATTATTTTTAAGTTAATGTTTATGATTTGAATGGACATTAAAATATCAGCATCAAATTGCTGCTTCAAAAATTGTCCTCCAAGTAAGACTGGAAGACCTAATGTGGTGCTGAGGGAAATGTGGATCCAAACTTGCAAAGTGGGAGTAGTAGTGAAGGTAATGAAAAGAGTACAAACTTCTAAAATGTCTAAGAAATTTAGTAATTCAATAATCATCTGTAACTGGACATTCAAAAATATTAAAATCAAATGTGATACAAACACAAATTATGGGGTTTTTTTCTATGTGCATCACGAAGATGAAATGCTGAACAATGCAGTTTAGGCTGATACCAAACTCCATGCTTCCTTTTTTCCATCAAAATAATCATATGTTCCTACTGAAGAAAAAATTAATCTAGAAAAACTGATATGCTCTGCTAAACAACTTGGACCTAGCTTCTATTTCATAATTAACTCTAATGATTCCTCTGCCATTTTGTTTTTCAGCTTCGAGTTTTCAAATTGGCAAAATCTTGGCCAACTCTAAATATGCTGATAAAAATTATTGGCAACTCGGTGGGGGCTCTGGGGAATTTGACCCTGGTGCTGGCCATCATTGTGTTCATTTTTGCTGTGGTTGGGATGCAGCTGTTTGGGAAAAGCTACAAGGAATGTGTCTGCAAGATCTCCAGTGACTGTGTGCTTCCACGCTGGCACATGCATGACTTTTTCCACTCTTTCCTGATTGTGTTTCGAGTGCTGTGTGGAGAATGGATAGAAACGATGTGGGACTGCATGGAGGTTGCAGGCCAAACCATGTGCCTTATTGTTTTCATGCTGGTCATGGTGATTGGAAACCTAGTGGTATGTGATGAATGTTTTTGAACGTTAACTCTGATGCAAAATGTACATAAATTACAGGCAGGCAATGAGAATGTTTGTCACACTTCTGCTTAGAATAAAAAAAAAATAATCTGAATGTGCTAGATTTTGGCTAAAAACATATGATGATTTGCTTCTCCCCTCTTTCACTCATTTCCATGCACTGAAGTACTCTCACCATGGGTCCAGGAATTTGGGAATATACCCAAATGTCAAATCAAACACCCTATGATGGGAGCGCTGCAGGTAATTTTGGAGTGCTGTTGTAATCCAAATGTCTTCCTAACTACTTTGAAATAATAAAGCTTATGCTGCACCAGCTCCTGGGCAGCTACTTCTTCAGAGGAAAAAATCTAACAAACTTTCTTAACCCCATTACAGCTAATTACCACACTAGTACTTCTGACCTAATAAAAATAAAGTGTGATATAGATGTTATTATACAGAATATCTTGAATTTAAGTACTGAACTTCTTTGCCTGCTTAGGTGTAAAAAACAAAAAATGAAATACAGAGTGATTGGACGTTCAGCATTAAAATGTGTTTGAAAGTTTCTAACTCAAAATTATAGAAGAAACCTTTAGAGATAAATTTTAATTCAAGCTGACAACTTAAAATGCCAAAGGTTCAATTGATAAATACTGAATTCATAAGAACTTCTTAGATATCAAAATTATAACTGGAATGCACCATTTACAGTTTGACTTTAAGTTTCTTTTACCTTTAATCTTTGCATTTCATTCTCATATGCTTAAAAACTATCACAGAATCACAGAATCACAGAATCACAGAATGTTAGGGATTGGAAGGGACCTCAAAAGATCATCTAGTCCAATCCCCCTGCCGGAGCAGGAACACCTACATGAGATCACACAGGAAGGCGTCCAGGCGGGTCTTGAATGTCTCCAGAGAAGGAGACTCCACAACCTCCCTGGGCAGCCTGTTCCAGTGCTCTGTTACCCTCATAGTAAAGAAGTTCCTCCTCAAATCCAAGTGGAACTATATTTCATTACTTGTCAAAATTCTCTTCTTTTAGTGAAATATTTTAATGTGATTTAATTTTTATAAAATAATATTCAAAGTGTTCATAACCTAGCTGTTTACATGACCTTGCAATTTTTTCATTATATCAGCAGAAATGTGCAGCGCCCCAGAAAGTTATTTATGATCAGTAACATGCTCCACTTTTTTTTTTTTTTTTGTATTAGCTTCAGCATAGAAATACTGTTTCAGATTCATATTGTCTTCCTTCTTCCAAGCACCTTGTGAAAGTTTGCAGAATTAAATCTCAGAGAGAGTATGAATGAGAGACCTAACACATTTAAGTATGGGGGAATTTATGCCATTTTGCCATATCATGGTAACTTTTGATGCCTGGTAGTATATCAGAATGAAAGTATGAAGTGATTAACTGCTTGTAAGCTTTAGTGAAATAGCTACAATTTATAGAAGACTATATTAAAAGAAGAGTAATGATGTTTGAATTCTGAGACAATAAACCACAGTTCTCAGGTAATGCTGGTGCTACGATTGTTACCTGTAATGAGAGAGATTAATTTTATTTTTAAATTCCTACATGAGAGCAAATAAAATTTCCATTTTTTGCCAAGTGAAAAAGAGAAAAAAATCCAATTACAAATAATAATATTATTATAAATAATAGTGATGAAAGTGTAAAATTCATTTTAAAATATTCCTTTTATCCTCTTACGACAAGCTTTACAGAATATAAGAGAGACAAGCCCAGAATTAACAGAAAATCACAGTCTCATGGTATAATCTTCCAAACAGTAGTTAGAAATTGTAAGTAGCATTATAAGTTATTACAGCGTTTACTGATATAAGTTTCTAAAATATTTGCATCATAGAAACTCATCTAATTTTACAATTCATGTTTATTTAATTCTACTTAAATCCCAAGTGATTTTAAGAGATTTAGACAGCAGCCTTTCAAACCTCTGATGAATGTGTATAGCTAGATTTTTTGTAACTTTTTTTTAATTTTAGACATTTTATGTTAGACTCTTGCTGCTTCAAACAAAGATCAAAAAGTTTAAAATAATTAGGTATTAGTTTGACAGTTTTCATCTTCTGAGTGAACACTGATCAAAACAAGTAAGGACATCTTTTGTAATTTAAGGTGCTATATGGTTGTCTAAAATTAGTGAATGTTGTTTTTCAAAACAACGTGTGCTATTTCACAGTATCCTGTAAAAATACTCGGTTCTTATATGTATGTATTTACTATACAGCTGCATTCTCTCATCTTTCAGGTATTGAACCTGTTTCTGGCCTTGCTGCTGAGCTCATTTAGTTCAGACAACCTTGCTGCTACCGATGATGATAATGAAATGAACAATCTCCAGATTGCTGTGGCAAGAATTCAGAAGGGAATAGATTATGTAAAAAAAAAGATACAGGAGTTCATCCAAAAAGCCTTCATTAGAAAGCAGAAAGCTTTAGAGGAAATCAAAGCACTTGAAGAGCTAAACAAGAAAGACAGCTGCATTTCCAATCATACTGCTGTTGAAATAAGCAAAGATCTGAACTGTCTTAAAGATGGGAATGGAACCACCAGTGGTGTAGGCACAGGCAGCAGTGTGGAAAAATATGTAATTGATGAAAATGATTACATGTCATTCATAAACAACCCAGGCCTCACTGTGACAGTGCCAATTGCAGTTGGAGAATCAGATTTTGAAAATTTAAACACAGAAGAATTTAGCAGTGAATCTGACATGGAAGAAAGCAAACAGGTAGGATTTTTTGTATCTTAACAATTAAATTGTAGTCATTAATTTACATATTTAGAATTGTCTTATCCCAAATATATATGTAAAATATTTTATATTTTATTATTTTATATAATTATAATTGAAGAAAAAAATACTCTACAAGATGGTATACTAGGAGGTCCTTAGAGTTTACATTTTTAATACCCTGTTTATTAACATTTGGAAGATGTCTATTTTTAAATATGAATATTTGTTTTGCAATTTTATGATGTTTTATGATGTTTAGGACTAGTGCACATTTAATGAAGCATTCTTTCTGTAGTACCTATAATGTGATCAGGATTTATGGAATAAGAGTATTGTAGAAGGCTAAGGAACAATCAAGAGTATACAGCATTCCACACCCAATCAAATATAAGTGGAGAAAAATATTTTTTTCTGTATTAAGAGTATTTATAAAAATGAACCCTGAAATATCATAAAGCAGTGATGTATTCTGGATTATCTAAAAAGCTTTGTGAGTAATTTTCATACAGATTTTGCGTTCAGAGACTTTGTCTGGAAAAAGTGAAGTAGTGCAGATACCAACCAATGCCATGGTAAAGTAGTATCTCAAGTTATCCCAGAGAGCAGAACAGTCTTGTCATATAGATTCATGTGGAAACAGTTTACTTAAAAGCCTTATACTATTGTTACTGTGCAGAGACAGAAGTCAGTTTAAAAACCAGAAGCCATGTGCCTCAAAATGTAAGTGGCTCAAATACCAGAAGTGATCATGAACAGGCAATGGTATTCAAGGAAAATTTTGTATTTTGGAGTAATGATCAATGACAAGCTAATAAATGCATTAGCAGAATATAATTATAAGGGATCAGGAATGATGGATAAATATGTTTTCAACTATATTAGAAGCTATGAAATTGTGTGATAATTCATTAATACAAAAGAGTTTGTTTACCATAAAGGAAGTTCCTATATAAAGAAGCCCTGCATTCATGACTGTATCATAGCTGTATAGCTGCCATATTTGGAAATAATGCTGTATTAATTCCTCAGCAATACCAAATTATACCACATAAAATTAATGGATAGCCACGATCCAGTTAATCATAGTATGGGTTTTTTTTTGCTAAGGAACATAAAGAAATATAAAGAGTGTGCATTTATTTGTAACTGCAAAGGTTACTCTGCATAACAACTGTAAGATTAAGAGCAAGATATTCTGTCATCTGAGTTGTTCAGGTATGAGACAAACATTTTCAATGCAGATGGATAAGATAGTATAGCAGTAGTGATAGCACGGCAATTTAAGAATATAAGAGAAGCAAGAGGTGTAAAGTGATACAATTTATGAGATCAACTAGTATCAAAAAACAAGTTTTCAAAGTGACTGGGTCTGAGAGTTAAGTATTCTTCATGTAAGCTGATCTAATAAAAGGTAATTATCTTTTCCAATGAAACTTTAGCAAAGTCTTCTATGCCTTTTCATATATTCTGATGTTCATTTTACTATAAATTTTCTGCTTTCCTTGTGGTTAGTTTTGATAAATACAGTGATGAGTGCCTTCCTACTAACTCCATCTTATGAAGTTACATGCTTATAGAATTTTCTGGATATCTTATAAGTATGCAATATGCATTAGGAAGTTGGGAGGCTTATAAACTGTGCCGATAACAAATGTGTGGTTATGTGACATGCTAGCCTCAGCAGCAGAGCTGGCTTGGGAAGTTCCCATCCACACCTGGCTCTGATTCCCTTGGCAGGCTTTACCCCTTTCTCTGCTACAGTGCTTGTGGGTCCCTACTATAAGGCATGTCACTGGAGTTATGCAAGTTAAATAACATCATCCTGTAGGTATTATTTGTTTATTTCTTCTTTAAAATAGATTGAATGGTTCAGTTTACAGTTTATTGCCATATAATCTATCAGAACAGCTGAAGACAAACCAAAATGCAATGCAAAGGCAGAAACTCCTCTGCTTTCCAAATGAATATATGATGTAAGTACAACCCAAGAAAATAGAGTAAGAGCCCTTGTTGTGCTGAGAAGTTCTGAAATACACCAATTTCAAGGTGACTTTCACAAGTCAATCGCTCTGTTCATTCCCATCTTTGCTTGGTTCAGGCATCATGCTTTTTTTTTCCTAAGCACATCCTGAAGTTTCAGGACTGTAATAAATCAAAAGGGATTTTGCCTTTTTGGTGGACTTTAGATTTATCCATATGTCGTCAGGAACAGACATCAAATCCAGCAGCAATTTGAAACTGAAAATTTCAGGTCACTGTGGGAAATCCACCAGTAAATGATGGATAGTGCATGTATTAAGAACTAGAGAAATTTTCAATGGGGATAGGATAAGTTTAGGACTTCTGTGGAGCCTCAATATTTCCATAGAGTGTAATAATCACTTCCATTGCGAAGATGGAGCAATAGTGCTTCCCTCAAGTTCTGCTCACACACAACTGTTCATCATGTGACTGTTTGACATGTATTTGTACAGTGTAAGTGTGCATATTGTGAATGGTATCTAATAAGATAGGAATTTCTTACCAGTGCCCTGAAAATTGTGAATTCTATATTAATTGCAGTTTCTGTTCTGGATTCCTTATTCCATTCCTTCTGGATGATCTTTAGGGAAAGGACAAAGTGCTTTTTTTATTGTGTGTAAAAAATCCACCTGCTTTGGTAATACATAAACATATATTCTGACATGTGACAATAATTTGTGAAGATTCCAAATCTTCTCCTACCAAGTCAACAGTTCTGTTGAATCTTTTTCTGCCTTCTGACTATATTTTGAGGAAGATAAAGGAATAGAACAGTACACCATCATTTGCTTTATTTTGCCTCTCAAGGGATACCACCAAGACAACATTCCTGCCAGAAGAAAGCCTGGTCTGCAAAAGGAGAAGTAAGAGATGGGGCAGAAACTTTCCCCTCCTTACTGTACTGTAGCAGTACTTAGCACTTAAAATACCCTCAGGAGGTATCCCCTTTAATAACTTTATATTTAACAACAGATCCGTGGGAAGCTAGATCTGCACAGGAACTGAAAAACGAACCATTTTTTCCTGGTGTCTTACTGACTGCTGTTGATGTTCAGAGCAGAATGATTATTTAAAGTCTATCATCAATAACAGGTGATGCTAGAAGTGGGGCAGGGTCTGTGTGCCAAGAGCAGGTAATTGCTATAGAAATTGTAACTGCGGGTAAGTGAGGACCAAATTGTATTTTTTTTTTCTATTTTTATTATCAGATGCACTATGGTACAAAATAACTCTAGCTATTAAGTGTCTTTTGGAAGGCTGGTTCCTTTTTGTTTGGGGTTGTTGTTGTTGTTGTTGTTTTTTCCTTTCATGAAAACACTTTCTAATTAATTTGCTAGCGAGTAACTTCCCAAATCTGCCAGAATCTATTATGGAACCTGGTTGCAAGTTCCAGACCTAAACAGATCTTTCTAATACATATCACCAGAAATTTGTTGAAGTGTCTGTTTGGATGAAAGATAACAATAACATTTATTAGATTGAAAAGTTACTCACTACTTTACAGTAGTAGTTGGCTGAAAGCACCTTAAAGAAGCAAAGATTTCACTGATACTTTTAAGGAGGATTTTCTCAATATCTACCATTAAATAATAAACAGATGTGCAATACCCAATGAAATAACCATCAGAAATAAGAGATTTCTGCTCTGAAAATAAGATACTCAAGATAATGAAATTTAACGATAATAAGAAAATTGGAAGTAACTAAAGGGAATAATTTGGTGCCTTTTAAAGTTAGCACTGTGGATGCTGTTTCTATTATGAATATGCCTACTAATCAGTGAAATGAATAGACTATGTTAATCTCACCTAACATAAGACTTCTAACTATTGTATTTCTGTACCACTTAACAACTGTTCATTATATCTGAATCAAAACTTTATGAATGAAGTTTTGGATTTCAGCATTGAACAGTTATTTCAAAGATATTAATCAGTTATGGAAAGCTTATTTCAGAACTAAAGAAATACATGTACAGTAAGTAAAAATTCAGATTGGAGAGTAACTGTAATTGCAACAGGTGGTTTTAATAAAATTAAAAATATCCTTCATAATCAAAGCCACTGAATTTTCAAAGCAAGAAATAAATTCACTTTTCTGATTGGTTTCACTAAGGCTTTTGTGACTAGATGAAGTAAAAAGAGAGGAACAGTTATTACATTCCCAAATGTTAAGCGTTGCCATTAGGCTTCAATAAATTTTGGAGCCAAAGAGTACCCAGTAGTGATTTGATCAATTTGTTAGATGTTTTGTTATCACATTTCTTATGAAATTTCCAATAATCTGAATTCCCTTCTTCTAAAACTGACCAATTCTGGGACCGTATCTTCAAAAGTCACAGATTCTATAAGTTACAGACTAGCTGTGGATAAGTGTAATGTTAATAAATGTAACCATATCTCTGGATACACTGATGGGCCACGGTCCAGACACTGATCCAATTCTCTTTTGAAACAATTATAGAGAGATTATAGAGTCAGAAGTATATAGCACACTAAATCTAAACTAGAAACTTACACAATATGACACTGCATCACATTTAATTTGAACATTAACTGAGGTTTATTTTCATTGAGATCCCCAAGTTCTACCACCATTATTAGAGCATGAAGGAGGAATGTGAAGACATACATCTTCAAAGTATTTTGCATGCTGTATGTACATTTTTTTAAAATAAAAGAGATAATCCCATAGTCAGCTAAACAAAGACTAGAACATTAAACTAAAAAACCTCTTAAAATTTTCATTAATATGCATTAGCACTATATAAATACTGGAATACTTAAAAAATCTGTAACCATGTCTTTCTTAATTTAATTAATTGTATTTTTATTTATGAATCACAATTTCAGAGTGTGGTTTATTAGGTCTAGCTTCTGCATTTCTTATTTCTCTAAAATAAACTAAAAAGTTTTGTAGAAAAGTTTGTTGAACATTTCAGGTGGTATGTATTTCCCTTTTTGCCAACTGATCATAAAATATTTAATAATTATGTTTTAATTGTGTTAAAGACATGTTTGAATTAGAGATTCCAGAAAGAGGAAAAATAGAGATCCTGTGTCTTGAACTTCACTACCTACCATTCTTACTTCTCACAGGGGTAAAACCAAGCTGGAGCAATCAAGAATGCAGCTCTGGTGCTTTTTAACCAGGTAGAGCAACGTGTCACCACTTTCACACAGGTTACCTAAGCAAGTTATACATATATATGTATATATATATATAATCACTTTTTAATGGATTTTGACTGGCCTGCATGCTCTTCAGCTATGTACCTTCCCTCTCCATTGCAAGACAGTAGAAACATGCACAGCTGCTCTCTGCTGAGTCATGGGACTCACATCACAGCATGGTCAGGCGGGATTGGCAACCCCGACATACATTTTTTGACTCTGCCAATGATTTTTCTGGATATTTTAATACAGTATTTAGCAATAACTGCATGCTCTACAGGTTTTGAAGTATGGATCATAAAAGTACTGGAATGTTATACGTTCAAGAGGCCAAAGAAAAAGGGAGCATGCATAGTTTTTAAAAAATAAAAACAACCCTTTTTGATTCAGCCCTTATAAATGTAAATATTTAATGGCATGTGTTAAGTGATTTATGTAATGATCACTGCCATAACTTCAGCTCCTTAATGAAGAACATTTAAACTACTGCCATAGCTACTCACATAAAAATTACACTGTAATACTTCTAAATCTACAATGCACTGTAATGTGAATCTTCAAGATGCTAACAAACTACGTTCCGTATTCATTTGGGCAGTGCATATCTTGAGTTTTATAAAGTGTAAGCAGAGCAAACAGTTTCATAATTGTTAAAATTATACTTAGCAAATAACCCCCCTTAAAAAACTCCCTAAGCAAAGCATTTTACAAATACTCCTTTCTTAAACTTCTTCATAAACAGTGGTATTTTGGAATGTGTTTCACAATAGCAGTCTGTGACTGAGTTTGGGGACTTTACTTGGTGTAAATTAGAAAGACTACGGAGCAGTCGGCATAATTTTTATAAAATTCCATGTATATTTACCCTAGGGTTTGGGGTTTTTTTTCATTATAGGCAATTATAATCTCCATTTATGCATAATTGGCAGAGCCTTCGGGAATAATGATAGCAACTATTGCACAGGAGCCAAAGTCACATGAAACTAAGGAGATTAAATTATCCTAGTAAAACTTGGCATCAAGATTTTATTGGGATTGAGATTTCAGTCCTATAGCAGGATTCAAAGCTGTCACCTTCAAAGTCTCACTGGCTTCACAAGGAAAAACAAATGGTTTGTTTTGTACCATTGATCATAGAATTGTTTGTTTGGAAAAGACGATTATGATCATCTAGTCCAACCATAAACATTGTAGTGTAGTGTGATCTATCTGTATTATATCATAGTATAAAATGTCCAGAAATGCCATAATAAATTAATATTGGTGTGTATTCTGAAAATTCTCAGAATTTACTGATTAAATTTTAAACCAAGATATGCTTCAAACATCAATAAAACTCTAAGGAAAGATATTTTAAAAGTGGTTTTCTTAACATTATATAAAAGTCAAGTTTCATAAGATCTGAGATTTAAAGTCAGTTATTCTAAACTTTGGAATAATTGATCCCCATTATTTTATATTTTGTCACTCAATTACAGTGCAGCTTTTGAGATTCAAAGGATAAAATCGCATGGCTGAATTACTAAAGGCAATTTGTAATGGCTGAATCCCTTTATTCTATTGTCACTTGAATCATGAAGCCGTTTGTAAAGCTTTAAATTTTAGTAGCCTGCTCTTGCTCTTATTGAAATCCAGAATGAAATCAAATGAGAGCAAGACTGGGTCTTAAGTGAATGCATTTTCTTGTAAATGGGCACATTAACTTGCTGTTGGTCAAAGCTTGTTTTAATGACCTAAGCTGTCGAATAGAGATGCACTGCTCTGAAAGGACAGTATGGAGGCTGATTATACATATATTAAGCAAGTATTTGGGTTGGTGATGAAGCATTTTTTCATGTTATATTCTATACAATAATATTTATAATAATATTTTCAGAAAAATATAAACCCATTGAGGTAGTCTTATTTTTTTATTTTATTTTTGTGTGTGATTTCCACAGTATTGCTCAGGCTTCTGCTCTAGTCAAGCATGTTGTTTTGCTGATTCAGGCCTTGAGAATGCTGCATCATAAGCAATTGCTTTCAAATGTACCCTTGTAAAGGAAAATGTAATATCACTGAAGATGCAAATAAGTATTTACAGGGCATGGCACATTCTAGAGGCTGATAATCACATTTACGAGGTGAAAAGAAGGTTGTATCAATCCATCATGTACCTTAAGTTTCCTATTAGTTTTACTGATAGGAAAAAAAAATCATTAAAGTCGGCTTATTTAAAATGCAATGGTTCTTTTCTAATTTAGGGTCTTGAAGCAAAGAAGCGGAGTTTTATTAACTTCATGAGTGGTTTTGGGTTTTTTTTTTTATAATGCAATTTTTTGAGATTATTTGAAAAATAATGATGAGAGTGATTTATATGAAAAATAATGAAGAGAATTATAGTAGGCTTTGTTTCTACCAATTATAAATTGAACTTCTGTCACTTGTTTTTTAGAAAGTGTGCTGACAGGACTATATCTGCAACAGAGTTTATATGGGAAGAAGCAGTTAAAAAATTGACTGCCTTTTAAGTGACACTCAGATATTAACAATTGATGCTTACTATGAACCTTTATCTTGCTACTATTAAGTAATTGATTTAGTGATGATGGATCAGGCCATGAATTAGTTTTAATTTTCCTAACTTGACTCTTACAAATTATTATTTTCATAATATTTGGTTTTTATTTAATGAAGAAACTGCCTATAATTTCAGTGACAAGTTTCAGAGTTGTTTCTTTATATTACAAAGATATATAATAAAAAAATTAATTAATAACTCTTATTTCCTTTTTAAAAGAGGGCCTTATGTGTGGATAATAAAGTGGTGTGCTAATAATGCTTAATATAACGTACATTAATGTGCATTTTGGTCTCTAAATGTAATACAGAAAGCGAAGTTTTAAAAGATTCTCACTATATGAGGTACACTATATTTTATTTCAGACTTACTGATCTATATGACAAGTAATAAAATTATTCCATTTAGAGACAATATGGCTGTAACTATTTTGCATATATAAATTCTGGAAATCATAGAGGAAGTGCAGTATGAAAAAGGAAACATAATATTTTAACATGTTTACTAAGCAAAAATTAGCCATTGGAAACATCCAAATCTCAATGTATTTATCCAAATCTTTTCACAATTGTCAGCATGATTTTCCACGTACAAAAGATCATGATATTTAAAAAGGGAAAGAATGGCTTTCAAACTCATACTTGTATGCCTGTCAGAAACCTTTTCTGTTATGCAACAAGTCCTTTATTTTTGGTCCCAATGCAGTAACAGCCATGCAGCCTGAGGTCTGAGAGATCCTATATTGACTACATTTGCATGTGTGTGTGAAGGGCAGCTTCTTGAATCTTAACTCTGAAATTATTCATCACCCAATATGATTTTTTTTTAAATCTTTGTTCATCTCATTTAAGAGTTGAATATGAAGAAAGAATTGCTTACCAAACTATATAACGACATATGTTCCATTTACTTAATTTCTGGCAGAAAAAAGCCCTTTGCTCCAAATGCATTTTCCTGAAGGGACTGAGTTTTAACTGAAAAGTTAAATAACTAATTTTAATTTGCAACATTGTCTCTGAAGGAGAGAATATTTGGAAATGACTCTTGTAAAAGTTTTGTTTATTAATTATTGCAAAATAATTCAAATAATCTGAACAGTATTATTTTTATTCTAAAAATTTCACTACCTTAAAAACTAAATATGAAAAGTACTTGGAATTAAGCATTCTTTCAAAAAATTTGTACAGAAATGTCTCAATATAGGTCAAAGGGCATGATCAGATCTGCTTAACTGAAATTTAGTGACCAAATGCCCCTTTGTTACATCAGTGCCTGTACAATTTAAAGTATTTAAGTTGGATGTGCATTATAGATCCCCCTCAAAATTCCTATATGTTACAGCTACATGGTATATAAAAAAGACATATTTTGCTGCCACGCTTTTTTAATGTTGCTTAAAGATTTATTTCACAGTAAAAGAGATTGTATTTTGGATGAAAGCATTTAAAGATGCAAACAGTATTGACAACTGAAAACTCTATATAGTTATAAACTCTATGTCCAATTACTGCATTAGTTGTGTGCATCTTTAGCAGGTTTGTCCTTTCTTAAAAGGACTAAATTATGGGCAGTCTTGCATGACTGATAAACCACTTGATCTGATCCAAATTTCAGTGCACTTAGTCAACTAAGTTACTTAATTTCAGTTGCTTTCTATTACTCTCCAGTTCTTGCAGTTTTCAGATCTAGAAGTGTTTTTACCATAGTAAGGACTACAGTATTTCACTGTACACAAAAGTAGTTGAATGACAGAAAAAATCAGGATGGAAAGGACCTCAGGAGGTGTCTCAATATGTACAGGAGACTGGAATGCAAAGAAGATATTCAGATCTGGTAATTTGTGTTTACCACAAAAATTAAACTGTGCAGAAATTTGCCATTAAATACCATTAAATTTACAACTTTCTAATCCAGATATGGTGTATGTTTGTGAACACATCATCTGTAGTGGACATGAAGATATATGTGGAGCTTCCTCTTAGTTCACTTCACTGGGAAACTAAGACATTTTCAGTGTAATCCAGTATAGTAAAGATAATTAAATAACTCGAGAGTGTGGCACATGCAAGCTCTCCAGTTTTAATACCACTGAGAATACTTCAGAAGTCTTATACATGGATCAGGTTAGTAGCCAAATTGTATTTAATTGTTCCCTATGACTAGATAAACTGGGAAACAGAACTATACAATGCACATCTCATTACTATGTTGTTACTTATGGTGATGCATATTTATCAGTATAAACTTAGCATTCCTCAAAAGTCAGAGACTGGCATGATTTGATCAGTAGCATTTTTTACAGAATATGTATCTAATGAGAAATAATTGTTCTGTGGAACTTTACTTGCAGAAACTAAATGCATCCAGTTCATCAGAAGGCAGCACAGTTGATATTGCCCCTCCTGGAGAGGGTGAACAAGCAGAAATTGAAAGTGAAGAAGCTCTTGAACCAGAAGCCTGTTTTACAGAAGGTTGTAGAATAACTGTTGACTTAAGATATGTATGAGTAAAATGCCATTATTGCTAGGCATGTTTAAGTTCCAGAGACTTTCAAATCCAGTGGACCTTCACGACTTTAACAATCAAAAGAAAACACTCTTAGCCTAGAATGCTGGAAAGCAGATGCCAAAACAAGGTTTCCCTAGGCTTTGATAAACTTTATCTGCCTGGACACTGCATACATCTTGTAACTAAGAAACTTCACTAAGTTTTCTATCTTGAAATGCTTTTCAGTTATTTGAAAGGGCCCTTGAAATTTGGAAAAAATAATTTTTGTGAGACCCTATCAACAAATGGAACAGTTACATGCCAACAGTAAAAAATATCAATGATTTTGGGATTGAGTTTACTCATAATTATATTTAGTATTTTCTGGTTTCTTTCCAAATTATTTAACTAAGTTCAGGATCCTATAAAAGAGGATTCCAGTGTTTAATTAATTAAAAAAAAAAAATTGTTAAAGCTTCTAACAATGTTGACACCGCAATAAATATTGACATTGAAATAACTTGCTTTTGGATCCTCATATCTCTTAATCTAATGCAGGTTGTGTGCAGAAATTTCCATGTTGTCAAGTAAGTATAGAGGATGGCAAAGGAAAAATTTGGTGGAATCTTAGAAAAACCTGCTACAGCATCGTTGAGCACAACTGGTTTGAGACCTTCATTGTTTTCATGATTCTCCTCAGCAGTGGAGCACTAGTAAGTAGAAAAAATTTGCATATGCTTAAATAATTAGATATCTCCTTAGAAGCAACAGCAAAATTCAAATTTTCTTCAGAAAGACCTGTTTTGCTTGGAGCTCTATAAAGCTCCCTGCATTCCACCATTTCAGGATGGAATGAAACTTGGCTTAAACTTGAAATTTCAAGTCTGTTCAATTTCATATGCACATTTTTAGTGATAGATTTGGTTTACCACTGTAAACTTGGTGCAATTTTATTTAAGCCAGCATAGTTGCTCAAGATGAAATGGCCTGCTAATTGTCAGCATGTTTGTCAAGAGATTTGAGTACAAAGGACCATTGTTAACTGTGAATATATAGCTAAATTTATAATTTTAAGTCCTTAAGTCTGAGGGTCAGTTACTTCTCGGATCCTGCTTACGAAAGATCATGCAAAAAATGGAATAATTACTTCATTCTGTTCCTTTTTTGGAGACAGGAGATAGGGAAGAGGGTGACAGCAAATTAAACCTAACAACCACTTTCCAACAAGATTTACATTACCAACCTTTCCAGCTTTACTCAAGTTGAACATGTGCTACAGTATCAATGTGCATAGTGTACATTCTAGCAAATATATTGCTCTTTAATTTGACTTCTAGACTTAAGTTTGATTGATGGAAGATAACATGTAATCTCCCTAACTGGTTTCTAGAATGGAATGTACATATCTGGAACAGATTTTTTACAAGAAAAGCTTTTTTTTTGTGTGTGTGTATGAAGATTTATTAATATCACAGTGGATGAAAATTCATTAGTAAAACAGGATATACAGGTATCCAACCCCAGATAGGGCAGAATACATAAGGGTGCTCCACATTGTAGTATGGTTATAGACTGGAAATATGTAAAATAAAAGGATGCAGAAGAACAAGGGGAAATACTAACTCTGACCTACTTATTTTTACTGATTTATTCCTTATTATTATCATGTAGGTTCTGTGAAAAATTAGTAATACCTGAATATATTTTTCTCATAGGCTTTTGAAGACATATATATTGAACAGCGCAAAACTATCAAGACCATGTTGGAATATGCTGACAAAGTTTTTACATATATTTTCATTTTGGAAATGCTTTTAAAATGGGTAGCGTATGGTTTTCAAATGTATTTTACTAATGCCTGGTGCTGGCTGGACTTCCTGATTGTTGATGTAAGTACACAGTCTTTAATGTTGTAAAGTCCTTTATGATGTCAAACTCATTCCTACTAAGTAATCTTCTTATAAACATGCAAAAATAATTCACATTGTATAGTTATACTGGATTATTAATAGCCTGCAGTGATCTGGATGTGTTATTTATATGCCAGAAGGAAAAGGATGGCTGGCCATCAATTTGTTCATTCTTCATGGTTAATAATTTCATACCCAGGATATATCAAACTTGAGCTTTTATGAGGAAAAAAGATAATTTTGAAATATTCTATTTTTAATAGACTCTGATCATACTATCTTACTCCGTAGCAAATAAGACTCTATATTGTGCAAGCTTCTTCTACAAAAATTGCTGCTTTGCAAGTGAAAAAATACATTTGGTCCAGATTTCATCTGAGTTCTCAGAACTTCATTCCTCAAAACTATCCTCTTATTATTTTTAGTAAAACAGAAAGACAGTGGCTATTTGGTCTAGAAATTAATTAGTTTTAACAGGCTGACAATCTGCAAAGGTTAAATAAGCAGGGTTTATGATAGAAGAGAATACAAGATTTCTTGGCTGCCTTCCCAGCTGTGATATATTTCTGTGCAAAGGCCTTGCTTATGTTGTCAGAGGGATCAAAGCTGGTTTTACTCTCAAGAGTATTTTACTCTCTTGCCTTCACACATTATCTGACCCAGTTCATTGGCTATACATGTCCTCTCAGTGTGGAAATGAGAGATGGCATCTCAGGGCAAATGTGCATTTATAGTAATTTCTGCCCAACCTACTGTATTTCTTGAGAAGTTTGCATAAATCCTTATCCCATAAATACTTATTCTTTATGAATATATATAATAGAAATGTATCAGATTTGTGAGTCCCATAGGAAAAGAAAACCTAGCTAGATTGGTCCATAATTCAAAATGGAAGACCTTCTGTTGTTTTTAACCTGCCTAAATTAGTTTCGTTATGTTAATCTCTAGCTTGTCCTCGAAATCAACACTTGAATGAAGCAGTGTGAATGGTTTTCTTAAGAGGATGTTAATCCTCCCTTCCAGGATTATGTTAAGAATGGATTTTTTTTTTTTATAAACTACAACTCATGTTTTAATTATTCTTTTTGTAACATAAACCTGAACAGATTATTCTAAGACACACTCCACGGTTTCACAGCAATAGTTTAGCCTTAGAGATGCTGTTATCTGAGCAGGCTCTCAGAATTATAAACATCACTGTAAGTAAAGAAGCTTATTTTGCCAGCTTTTTACCCATAATTTTTAATTTTATAAACAAAAGCATGACTAAATGAGATTGGAATCTTCTACATCCGAAGAATTGTATTCAACATTCCAGAAAGTGGTAAAAACGTCGTACTGTATGTCTCGGGCTAATTCAGCAATTCCTTCAGCACCATCAGACAGCAGTTGAAAGAAATACATGAAATAATGTAATCTTCCTACAGAAATGCAGAGAATCTACACTGCTTTAACAGGCAGTTTGAACAGGTGTGATTCGGTGGCATTCTCCCAGTGTGCACACCACTGAGCCTATCTTCATTAGAAGTGACTAAAGTTAATTGAATTAATTCCATCCTCTAAAATTATTCAAGAGTAAACACTGATATTTACATACCTGAGTCTCTCAACACGAGAAATAGCCATAGTTGCTCTCAGTGATTATGATCAAAGTACATTTTAATAATTAAACAAAGAAATGACAATTTTCAGCTCTGTGAATTTACAGCCATGACAGATGATTTGGTACATCTGGCTACCTCAGTTTAAGACCTTATCATGCCATCTCTCTACCCCACTCTCCTGCTATATGTAACAATATCTGTAGCAAGGAGCAGATATTTGGGTGGTATACCTTATCTACCCAAAATCACAGTCGGACAAACTAGTTCAATTAGTTAACGTTTATCGTTGGTTTAAGATAAGAAACTGAATTTTGGTTGCAAGCAGCCAAGAAGCAGGGATGTATTAGCTTTTTGGGGGGATACTAATTCTGGTGGATGCATTCAGCAAAGGCTTGAGACAGCAATATATTGACCCAGTACAAGTAGATGCTATAGAGCATGTCATCCTGTACCTTGGTTTTTGCTCTTACCTCTTTTTACAGAAGCCATCTGTCATGAGTTTATGATGTCTAGGTTTTGATGTACAGCTGTAATGACTCTAAGTTGTCTTTGCCACATAAAAGGCTAAAAGACAGGACATCAGGGGAGGAGGTAGGGAACCTGGGAATACCCAATGAGTTTGTCAGTTATCAAATATGTTTGTGTGGTTTTCTGCTATAATGTGTAATCTTAGATAATCTTAAGGGACTACTGTTTTATGCTGTATATTTCTAAACTTTATAAGATAGTCCTAGAATCTGGTATGGACACTTTATTTCTAAATTATTGTGTTAATAAATTGTACTTGAATGAAATGGAAATAAGTAACATTTAAAACAAAACATGTATTTGCCAAATACTGTGGAGCAGTGATGAATCTGTAAGTGGAATAAAATCTTTGACCTTGCTGAAATTGCTCATGCCTGATAAAATTCCACTGGGTACAGTTTTTGAACAATTAAATGTAGCAAAACAACCCTCCAATTTGGCTTGTTGTGTAGTACACTAGAAGTTGGTCATATTGATGGCTTATATAATATTTCTTCATATAGATAGAAATGTTTCATGCTTTTTGTTGAAACAGTTAAACTAATTTAATTAAACTGTGCTCTCAATCTTTTAATTAGCTTTTCAGAATAATTAAATTAGCAGCAACATTCTGGAAAAAATCAGAGTCACATTATACTAATATACTAAATGCTGTATGCACAGAGTAAGAAGAAATCGCTGCCCTAACAAATTCATAACAAAAATAAGAAGAAATACGAAGTTGAGCATATTGATGTTTTGGGAAACCAGATACAGAAAGAGATGTCACTTTGTCTTCCTAGACAGTGTCATATGTCTTTATGTGTATCCTAACATGGTACACTATGATAACATTGAATAATCTGGAAATTAATGAAATTAATTAATTAATTCAAAGGGATATTCAGATTATATATGCATGAAAATTAAGGCCCTCCCTCTGCTCTAAGGAAACAGAATCATAGGTTTCAATCATGCCTCTTAACAAAATGTATTTTGAATAATTGCCAGTAAAATACCATAACCTAAGAATTATTCACCAAGTACATATAAAAAAAATAATATCTTAGCATAGAACTATAATATATGGAAGGCTACATAGGGCATAAGAAAGTGGGGGTTTTTTCCCAAATCTTGCAGTTTATTTTTATTCCTAGTTAAGTGTAATACTTGAACACTTAAACTACATGAAAGATAGGATAAGCAAAGTTGGAAGAAGGGCCATATGCTACTGAGGACCTCTAATCAAATCACATAGTAGCCACCTCACCAATTAGCACAGAATTAATATGGATTAAAATTTTATGCCTAAATAGAAATAAAGTCAGTGTGGAGCTATATGACCAATGGTGTGGCTCAGATGACAACCTGACTGAAGATCTTGAGCAGGGCTAATTGTGATTGCTAAGTTTCAAAACATTTTTTCAACAGATAGTCTACATTAGAAGATCCATACACAAAAATGTGGACATACAACAGTTTTAGGAGATGAATGTAAAAATTATTTCCACCATTTTGAGTTCATTTTCATTGCTTAAAAGTACTGCATTTGCATGCACTCCTATCTCAAAAGAAAGAAATTAATCTATTTATCAGTGTACAGAGATTTTTAGTTTCTCATCCACTAGTGACAAACAGATGGAATAGAAGACAGAAGACCAAGCTAAGATACTGAGAAAACCAGAGCACTACAAACAGCTGTATATCCTTATGCTGTATATACAATAGAATTAATATCAAAGAATTCCAAGCAAATCTTTGCCTCTCATTTGACCTGTCCCTCAGAGGAAAACATGTTTTTTACAATAGATGAAGTATTTCTCTGTGCAATGACTTCAGATTTCTGATGTAAAAGCAGTAACATCATGGTAAGAAAGCTGCAAATAGGTTGGAATGGAAAGCACAAACTAGGCTGAGAATGACTTACAATCAGAACCTAAAAACTGCCAGTATACAGAGTGCCACTGAAGTTGCAATAGCACAGCTATGTAGCTAGTATGTATGGAGTCCTGTTTGCAAAAGATAGCTAAAGCACAGTGCTAGTTTGGGGAGAAAAGTATAAAATGGCAAGATATATTAATGTGCATTCAGGTGTAAAAGAGGTATCTTGCTTTTCCAGTGAAAGACATCTTTTTAATATATATTTCACAGTTTATTTTTATTTCATAAAATGTGCTGTCTTTCCACTAAAGTTTATTGTTATGGCTAGGTATCTTGTTGATGTGAGTGAATCAATGAATATTCTATTAAAAATACAGAGAATTCCATGTCTTGTTATCTCTGGAATATATTAAGAGTAGCTAAGGATAAAAAAATAACATTCTCACTCTAGTATCATAGGACAAATACATTGTAATAATTACAATTATTAATAACAATTAATGACAATAATTTAGGTAATGGCAGAAACAATAATGTTATCTCTTGTAAGTGAACAGACTTCAGTTAAAGACTAAAGAAAATCACTATGATTTTCTTTTTAGTATGCTTATAAATCACAGAATTCTATCCTGACGTAATCCAGTTGAAAGGTACAGGTGATTTGAATTCACTGAAGTACTATTTTCTGTTGGATTAATTTACATTGCAACATGGTAATGAATAATTGATTTCTATCTGCTCTCAGATTGTCCTTTTGAGACATGAACTTGTAACTTCTGTTTGTGACTCATCTAAATGTTTTTTATGGATACAAGTAACATAGGAAACCACCTTTTCATATAACGGGCAAAATCTTGCCACCACTATCAGTGAATGCCTATCTCTGTACAGCCAATTATTTGAAGAACTCTCTAGACTGAGGTACAGAAATGAGCATCTGAAGGATTTTTTCAGGGACTGAAATATGTCTATGTTCTTTTATGTCTTCCATGCTTTTGGTGGTAGAACTGAATAAAATATGAATAAGGTATGACTTCTGTCTCCAAAACTGCTCAAAGTAAATTAAATTCTTTCACATTAACACTGTTTAAAACTCAGTTCCATTTGAGAAGCAAATTATTGCTCCTTCCTGAAGTGGATTGTCTTATAACAAAATCCCGTTAACACGAATCAGGAGCTCACTACTATTGTAGACAATAAAGCACTTACTGTTATAATGCTAGCATCTGCTAATATCTATCCCATAATATTTTCCTATACTTAGAAGACAAAAAAAATTATTGAAAGAGTTGTCAGGCAAGTGAGAAAGTACCTGTCAATATATATTTCATAGATACCCTTGCTATTGTTGCTACGAATTATAACAAAAGCTAATTAATCACTACATGATTTAGCATCTTATTAGTGATTATAGATATTAATAATTTTGCCAGTAGTTAATAAACTATCTTAATGTATTCAGAATTTTAAATTCCTTAGAGGGTTGAACCTTAATGAAGTCTCTGCAAGTATGGCTATTTTGTCTTTAAATATTTCTAAAAATTTTATCTTTCAACAACAGTGTGCTTCCATCTGACTGCTTCCATCCAGCTGTAATAGGCATTTAATAGCATATATTCCTATTTCAAACATGCCATCCTATGACCTCTTACCTTTCCAGCAAGTATGGAAATTGTGGCATTGGGCCTCCTATGTCACTATAAACAAGAATGGTGTTCTTCCATTTGTCATTGTTAATCTTTGTGTTGATTGAATACCTATTCATTTTAAATAAAGAGTGTAGAACAATTTTTATAATAATATCTTTTTCTGTATTTTTATAGGTCTCATTAGTTAGTTTAATAGCCAATGCTTTGGGCTATTCTGAACTTGGTGCCATTAAATCGCTTCGGACATTAAGAGCTTTAAGACCTTTAAGAGCCTTGTCACGATTTGAAGGAATGAGGGTGAGATAAACTGAATGAGTCTGAATGAATGTATGCATAAAAAATTAATGTAGAAGTGTGACACTCATGCCTTCTGCAAAGAACTCCACCATGGGAACACATGCAAAAATGTGTGTAAAAAAGGCCTTCCAACCTGTCTTTATACACAAGTGTACAGTTTACATTTGGAGATTAGACCTTGAGCTCATTAAATTTACCTGCTCACTGCTTCATCGTTGTGTTATCCCAGTCCCCTGACCATTAAAATTTACACTGATTTGTGGACCTATATAGAAAAGCAAAAAGTCATGAGAAATTTTAGAAAAGAAGGTTGGGGTTTTTTTCTCCAATTTAGCTGAGGACTTTACCTTATAAATTTCTGTAGCTAACTTCTGTTCTCTGTTAGTTTGTCAGTGGTTCAGGATGGAACAGGATTAGCCAGAAAACAAAACAGAACAAAACAAAAAAAGGTGAAGAAGCTGATTACAGTGACATACCAGAAATTAAAGACTCCCTGTGGCTCTCTGTGTACCTGCCTGGGGAAAAAAAAAACATAATAAATGCTGTAGTAAAGATGGGGTTGGAAGTATAGAAAGGGAGAGATGGGAAATAATTTGTTCCGATAGTGTCCTTTGCTTCATATGAATGCACCTGCTGCCATCTTACCTCTCCTCCTACACAGCTAAATCCTTCCTGTTGAGGAAAGTATTATTTTAATATTCTGGCAATCTGACAAAAAACCCCCTAACCCCAAACTATTACAAGCTGTCTGCTGTAAATGACAACTATGCTATTTCCTGGAAAAACTGATGCATAAAAATTTAACAGGTAACATTATTGAGAAATGTTCTTTTAATCTTTCACCTCAAAATACCCAGATGCTGCAATAGATGTTTATAGTTTGGTCATAGGTCTTAAGTTTCCAAAAGAACAGTGTGGTTCCTGTCTGGGTTGAGGCTGCTGATATTCAAGTGGTGGCCGCACCGGCCAGTGTAGGGGAGTGTGTCTTGTGGCACATGATCATCACCACTACGTTTTGCACGATTTGCATTGCAAACCACACATAAGTCTCCGTCTAAATGGGCAAAACCTCTATTGACCTTCAGCTCCTTTCAGTCACATTAGTGAACTGAAAAATACTACTATTTTCAAAACCATACACAAAAAACTACTGCAGTCACTACTCATTTGGTAGAAAATTATTGTCTGAATATCTGCAGCTTTCTTTTAGTTCAGTCACAATACGTAAAAAACAAAATTTGTCAAGGGATTTCATCTGATCTTTTACTGCCACCTGCCCATAGAGAGTAGCTCAACTGTATTAAATGCAGCCAATTAAAAAAAACCCTAACAGATAAGTGTAAGAGCAACTATAGTGAACCAGGTAATTTAAAACCCAAGACTTACAGCAGATGTTGCTAATAAAAACTAAATAAAATATGCTTAATTATGTTACATTGTATGATGACCAAATACAATGGTGCCAATATACACAAAAAGTTCATGAGAATAAAATCATTAGTAATTATAGTTTTACATGCAGACATTTTTATTCAGTCTTCCACATCATCATTCTTTGATCTTTTTCTGGTTTATTTTCTATTTATAAATTTTGATTTGTATTGTTGGAATTTAACATTTATTTCTCTCTTTTTTCTCTAGCGTTCAAAAATTCTAAGAATCCATCTTGCTACTAACAGGTTTTCTTTTGCTTTTTGATTTTTTTTCAGACTTTTACATTGTCTTAATTTCTGTATTTTATTTCTCGCTTTTTTGCAATCTCATTAGTGTTTTAATTGAACTTTAAATAATGTTTCCCCCAAAAATGTTAATGTAATATTTTAACTGTCCATTCCATATTAATACTGTATTAACATTTTTATAGTATTTGTATTTTTCTGTTCATAAACTAAGTGGCTATTTTGTCTAATTTGTACACTAGGTGGTTGTAAATGCCCTTATAGGAGCAATTCCATCTATAATGAATGTATTGCTGGTTTGTCTTATATTCTGGCTCATCTTCAGCATCATGGGAGTAAATCTGTTTGCTGGCAAATTCTATCACTGTGTCAACACCACAACTGGTGAGATGTTTGATGTCAGTGATGTCAACAATTATACTCAGTGTGAGGAACTCATAAAAAACAATCAAAGTGCCCGATGGAAAAATGTGAAAGTAAACTTTGATAACGTAGGAGCTGGATATCTTGCTCTGCTTCAAGTAGTAAGTAAATTTATATATTCTCTTTTGCTCTTTTTAAAGAAGTCTAGGAAAAATGGGCAAGTTAACACTGTTAAATAGCGGAATAATGTTTTGACAGTAATGATATAGAGCTTACACAACTCTATTGCATTCTTACCTGTAGTTTTTGCATTAATGGTAGTGCAGTAACTTTCCATTCCAAGGCTAGGGAATACAGTCTCATGATGATAATAATGTGAAAATAATAAGTGAAAAAGGTACAATAATCTTTTTAGTGGTGTGCAATATAAACTTCAGGAATGCATTTCATGAGTCTTGCCATGGCAGACAGGGCTTAGAGGTCCTTCTAATTATTAAAAAGGTCTCTCCTCTCTTTTAGGAGCTCAGTTGCCTTGTAAGACAGGAGGGCAGACAGCAGCTTAAAAGAGTAGAGGCACCCTAACTGACTGTCTGGTTTCAAATGAGCAACTACTGCCAATGTGTCTGACATAATCTGTTCCTAGGCATCATTACACACTCATAGCAACATTCTTTCACAGTCAAAATCCACTAATCTAGGCACTTTGGGCACTGTTAAATAATTTTTCTTTTGTCAATAGCCTGGTCAGGGTAGAGTGGATTTTTCTTCATGTCTATACTCTATGGAACTACTTTGTAATTTAAATGGTAAAAATAAAAATATATCAACCTGCTGTCTCCAGTGCAGATATTTGTTTAATAGGAGCTTGGTTTTCCAGACCAGAAAGTGGGTTTAGGGAAAGGAATCATAAATAATGCAAGATCTGAGACTGGCGCACCCAATGTTTCACGTAGCGTGGAGCCAATTATTTCCCTATTATCATACTTCTGTAAGAGAAGAGAGAAGTAGAAGCTGCCCATGGGAAGAATATGCATAGTTACTGACAGACAGATCCTAATAGAGTATTAGGTCTGATTAATCATATAACACTTTCTCTTGATGTTTACAGATAAACAGCACTTGCTACTAAAATAAATGCATTTCATTAAGAAGTACATGAAACTGCAAAGACATTAAACTGTGGGTAAAATAGGAAAATGTAAAATACTTTTATGATAGAAAATACTAATAATTTATAACTATAATATTCCACTAATATTTGTTAAAGAGTCATAATCTACTAAATAAATATTATCTTACTTACAGTATTACCCTTGCAAAGTATTAGATGTTATTGTATTGCATGGAATATTCATTCTACTAATTACTGCTACTTATACAAACTCTATAAATTGTGTTTCATCTTCAAGTCTTTTTCCTATGCACTGTGGTACAGAAACTTATTTGTTCTAGGTACTGAGCATACCTTTTATTAAGCTAGAGGAATAAAAACCTTAGCTCTTTACAGGGTCCTTGGCTTAGAATTAAGGTTCTGATAGCTGATATCTGACCCAAAACACAAGCAAGAAAGTAAAAAATGATGTTTAGATGAATGAGCTCTGTAGAATCACTCGTCTATGACTTATGAAAAGGTGTTAGAAATGTCATGGGATAGTCACTGCTCTGATATCACCAAGTTCTCCAAGTTCTCTAAGAATGATATGCTTGTTCCTTCTATCCCAGAGCATGTCAGTACCCCTAGCTGACCTTGATTCCCAAATTAACTACCTAGCTTAAAACATTTTGCATCTAAAGGCAATGTGACTCTCGTGCTGAGTAGTACTGCTGCATGATGATTCTAATTCTCTGACTTCAGATCTTTTGCCATAGCAAAACCATTCAGATGCATGTTAGTATCTGTCCAAAGTTGTATTGCTGACTCCAATAATTCATGCTGTAAACTTGATAAAATGGTTGTTACCATGAGTGATTCTAGTATATTCTACCTGAACATCTCCAGCATTACTGTCTACCTGAGTGTACCATTCTTCATCTGCGAAGTAGGCATCTGCAGCTCCAAACACACTGTGCCCTCGCTGATACCTTCAGAGCCTGATTTTTTATATTTTTTTAATACCTAAACGTGGTGGTTTCAACCTGGCCAGCAGCCAAACACCACACAGCTGCTCACTCACCCTCCTGCAATAGGATAGGGGAGAGAATCAGAAAGGTAAAAGTGAGAAAACTCCTGAGCTGAGATAAAAGCAATTTAAAAATTGAAATAAAATAAGAATGACAACAATAATTATAATAACAGTAATAATGGAATATACAAATGAGTGATGCACAGTGCAATTGCTCTCCACCTGCCGACTGATGCCCAGCCTGTTCCCCAGCTAGTGATCTCAGAGCAGAGACAACCCTGAAACCAAAACTGCAATCTTGGAAGGCAGAGAGAGAGCCCCAGCAAGAGCTTTCTGTCCAACCCTCACTTATATACTGAACATGATGTTATATGATATGGAATATTCCACTGGCATACCCAAACACCAATTTGGGTCTGTCAATCTACTACGCTCCCCCTGAGTTTCTTCTCCATCTGTCGATTAGCAAAACATGGAAAGTTGGAAAGTCCTTGATTTCTCAGCAACAACTAAAAACATCAGTATTTAATCAACATTCTTCTCATAACAAACCCTATACCAAAACAAAAACATAGCACTATTCTAACTACTAAGAAGAAAATTAACTCTATCCCAACTGAAACCAGGACACTAAAAATAATTTCTCAAAAAACCCTAGCATTACTATGAAAAAATATTTTATTATGCCTGTGTTATTATATATAGTTTATATATGTAGATATTATTTTATTAAAAGTTAAGGTACAAATGCTGTGATCTACTTATTTTTCACATTGTGAATTTTTATGTGAAAGATAAACAACTGTATTTTATTTCTAGGCTACTTTCAAAGGATGGATGGATATTATGTATGCTGCTGTTGATTCAAGAGATGTAAGTGTAAGACTTTCAAAGATCATCTGCTGGTTATATTCTGATATACGAATAGAGTATAGAATTTAAACAGCTACACATACAATAACATTAAGAATTATAATCAGCAGTGATACATATTTTTTGCAGATACATTTAATCTAGAAAAGAACTTTTATGCAACTTCATGAATCTTAGAATTTCTAGTGGAAAGAATTAATCTCACTTCCATCTGTTTAACCAGATAAGTTAAATTAACTGAACTGGGCTGTTTTTGGAAAAGCTAATGTTAATGAAAAAAAAAAAATTGTTTGAGTGCATTTCTACACTCCAGCACATTGTGCAGTAGAGGTGCAGGAACTGAGATGTGGAATCCAGAAGAACTGAGACAATAAAAAAATCCTCCTTAGAAATATGCCTCAATTTAATGGATTTTACAAAACATATACCCACTAGAAATTTATTGAAAGCATCTGTTCTTAACTGTCTGTAACAACACTCATGTAAAACCAAAAGAGTTCCAAGGAGATTTAGGCGATAATAAAATTGATTGATTCTGTTGAAAATATACTGAACACAATATAAAATATTTAGATTTGTGCTGTTAAAATTTTAAGTACTAATGACTGCCCTCAGTCCCACATTTTTTTTTTCTTCTATACAAGGAACTTTGTGTACATACATAAAAATACCTGTGTACACATTTACTTTAAAATTCCATATGAGCAATCATTCTGTCAGCTTCCAGTTCTCCAAATATTGATTGGAATGGACATGTTTGGTCTCTAATAACTGAGTGTAGTTTATAGCTTTTCTAGCTGAGATAGCATATACCTATTCATATATTATATACATTGGTTTTTACATCCAGTATTTTAATGGGTAACAAAATTTATAATATTTTGTAGGTAGAAGATCAACCTAAGTATGAGGAAAACTTGTATATGTATCTTTATTTTGTCATCTTTATCATATTTGGATCATTCTTTACCTTGAACCTTTTCATTGGTGTCATTATAGACAACTTCAACCAACAAAAAAAGAAGATAAGTATTCAAAATGTTTCCATAGTGCTATAAACTATTACCTATGATGAATTAATAAATTTTTAATGTAAAGCTAATAAAAATCAACAGCTATTTCAAGTCCTTGAAAAAAAATTGTCTCTTTTTTTTTTTTTTATCATAATGTGTGTTAAATCTGTGGATGTGATTTTGACCTTTCAGCATTTTGACAAGTGAACAGGTACAAATCATGAGCTGGTTCACAATAATTTCTTTTGATTAGATGTAATATTATCTGCCACAGAAGAGTTTATTTTTAATTCACTTTGAAGAATTAAGATAAATTAATTTTAATTAATCTTATAAACTGTTGGCACAATGTAAGATACAATATGGAATTATGTTCATACAATAGATAATAGCTCTGCAAACTGATTAAACAGTGGGTTAAGAGTAAGTCCAATAGACCTCACACAAATAGGCTTAATGACACAAGTAAAATTGTGTACAAAAGAGCTCTATTTTTCTAACACTTTTGTGAGAAATAAGATGACTTTGTTAAGCACAAATAGAATATATAAATTATTATAAATAATAAAGCAAAGGTATAAAAGGATATTTTTTCTGCATACTTTTGACATACAAGTATGTTTAATTATATTGATAATGCATATAGTTTTATCTAAAATAACTAAAAATACAAATAGTCACATTTAAAATATTTTGAAGCCTCACGATTCTTAGCCTTCAACTGCCAAAAAGAATTGCAACCTCAGGATCATTCTAAATCTTTGTACGCTGTGAAAAATTGGTTTCATACAATATGGTTTTATCCAAACAGCAAATAAAAAGCAGCAGTACCACACAATCTACCGTAAAAGTAAATTGTGAACTACAGAAATTTTTCCTTGTGAAGATATTCTTTAGTTTCTTAAAAGAGCCACAAACATGTCTGGGGGTACTTCCTCAGTTTCTACCAATTATGCCGTGCTTTGGGCTCCGATATCCAGTTTAGCAGATAGTGGCTTTTACAATGTGTTTCCATCTGACTTAGTTCAGACTCATCAATAAGCACAATTTACTTTGTACTGAAATTCAGTCAGTTGCACATCTGACTGGCAGCATTTGCATCTGCAAACAAAGGCTAATTTGAGGTAGTCAAGGTTCCAGTGGTGTTTTAATTAATAATTTGCTATGGCATCATTTGGATTACTTTTCTTAAGTTTATATCAATGGTGGTTTTTTTGCTGTCATTAAAACCCTCAGATTGGACCCACATACTCTCCCTTGACACTTGTACCTCAAAATTACCTCACTTTTAGACCTGGCAAGCTGCTAATCCTAAAAGTTTATCGAGCATTTAGGACTTGTAAGGCACCAGTCAGGCTTCTATGCCCTAAACATATCCTAATCAGCAAGTTATTTAAAAGCATCAGTACAGTAAGAACCATTTTAGCCAGGTAAGCAAAAGTGACATGAAGACACTGGAAAAACTCAACTGTCAGCCTGACAAGGCACCAGTAAGGAGCTCTTCTGTGTGCTAGGAATGCATATGAGCATCCACGCTATAAATACCTGAAAAAATCCCTTTTGTTATGTAAATCAAATACAAATGAAATATTATATTACAGAGAGACATACTGTATTTCAATGTTGTATGTGTGAACATGATAGTAATTAGTTTTGGTATTATTTCTTTACTTTGGAGGTCAGGATATATTTATGACAGAAGAACAGAAGAAATATTACAATGCAATGAAAAAACTGGGATCCAAAAAACCACAGAAACCTATACCAAGGCCAGTGGTAAGACTGATTTAATTTTAATACCCCTAATATTAAATACACATTTGGGAGTATTATTTTAGCCAACAAAAGGTTATATGCCTGGAAAGAAAACATTTTTTACATTTATTTTCTTGTAAAGGTAGAACTTGTCCCCTCTATTTTTTTATTTCAGCTGACTAGATTGTTCATGTTTCATTTAAAAACATAACTCTGAAATATGAACTGTAGAATTTAATAAGGTTAATGTGATACATTTCATAATTCCCTGCCTAAGTCCTAGAAAAGTATCATTGATAGGATCATTTATTGGTTCTTGTTACCCATGGATAAACTTCATTTTCTGTTTTTTTCTCCTCCCAGAGGATTTATAGGAAATGGCGATGCACTAGCCCTTGCTGCTGAAGACAGAAGGGGGCAGTGGTCACCTAATGTGAAAGAGAAAGACAGATGCAGATAATCTTACAGAATAAAAGAATGCCCTAGAGAGTAAAGTATAAACTAGGATGAATTTGTCTCTAAGAAACTACTCTGTTATTTACTGAACTCCTCAGTGTTTGGAAAAAATAAACTAATTGTTGCACCTTATGCACTGAGTGCTTAAAAATAGTCTTTCTAAGGAGAGACATATGGTAATTAACATTTAGCTAAGTACTAAAGGAAAACTAGGTAATTGCAATCATAGTGTCTTTGAGACATGTAACTTCAGTGGTCCAATGATCTCACCAAGCACAATTAGTTTAAGGAAGAGAGAGACATCTCTGGGGGTTAGTACTCTAAAACCAGCTAAGAACAAAAATAAGAAAAATGAGTTTCTATTTGGGTTTCTTGCTGTGTATCAAGTTATACCACCTTTTTTACACCAATAATATCAATTATTACTGCATTGTTTCCATTCCTGTCCCTTCAGCCAACAGTGGTACACTTCTTGATCCACTCTAACAGGATGATACTCAAACAAGCACAGGGCTGTGTACATTAACAGATGTATTTGGAATGGGTCTTTCTCTGCACTCCTAAATCTTGCAGGGACTTGCTTTCCCATTTGGCATTCATAAAGACAAACATTTTTAGAGTATAAACTGTCTTCCATCTTTGGTTTTGCAGAACAAATTCCAAGGCATGGTCTTTGATTTTGTAACCAAACAAGTATTTGACATCAGCATCATGATACTCATCTGCCTCAACATGGTCACAATGATGGTAGAAACAGATGACCAGAGCAAAGAAATGGAAACAATTTTATCCCGGATTAACCTGGTGTTCATTATCCTTTTCACTGGAGAATGTGTCCTGAAATTGATTTCACTTCGCCATTACTACTTCACTATAGGCTGGAACATTTTTGATTTTGTGGTTGTGATTCTGTCCATAGTAGGTAAGAGCAACTCCCTTTCAAGAATGAACTAGTGGAAGGAAAAGAGAACATTTGTTTTGATAATGTTATGATACTGAATATGAAATTTTATGCTTCCTATATGACTTACATGTTGATTCAGATCTTCATACTTTATAGCATACAATGTATGAAATGCTGCATATGAGATTTTTAGCTCTCCCAATAGATTCACTATCATCTTCCACATCAAATGACATGGAGGAAGTACTTGGTGCATTAGATTATCATGTACAAATATAAAGAGGAATGTTTAGTGGTTTATGCAAACTAACCACTGATTTGCTTTCAGTACTAAAACTGAAAGTATGTGAAGGGTGTAAGATTTTTAATTCCTTTTGCTAACTAAGGTCTTGGTGAATATTTAGATTTTGTGTCAACTACAAGCTAACGACTCGCCAAGGTGCAAATGAGTTGTGCGTCAGAACTTAGGTCAAAAAGAGTGATACACCTGAAAGAAGTTGTGCTGATTAAGTGTAGGTCCTCAGGTAAAACAAAATCACTAATTTGCAGAAATTAAGCCAATACAGACCTTCATAAAAGACAATGGCAATAGGCTCAGCTTCAAGAACTCATTCTAAGAGAGAAACTTCTCTTTCCAGGCTACTTTAGGAATAACTGAAAGCTTAGACAGACATTAGCTACCTTGTCACGAGCTGTCTCCTTTCTTTTACTTATTTCCCTTCCCCTAGATAGCATTTCAACAGAAGGAAGGTGCTTTCACCTTAGTAACAGCTTTCAATAAAATGTAGCAACTTGTATGATGTTTTGCTACAGCACAGACTCCCTATACTGATTGTTTTGGAGACAGCAATAAATAAATCTTTCTATTGGTAATGAATTAATAAATTTAAACCATATTTTTAATGATCACTTTTTTTTCTCTAGGTATGTTTTTAGCTGAGATGATTGAGAAATATTTTGTATCCCCCACACTATTCCGAGTTATCCGACTTGCCAGAATTGGTCGAATCCTGCGTCTCATCAAAGGCGCGAAGGGAATCCGCACTCTGCTTTTTGCTTTGATGATGTCTCTTCCTGCTTTGTTCAACATTGGTCTGCTGCTGTTCCTGGTCATGTTTATCTATGCGATATTTGGCATGTCCAACTTTGCCTATGTTAAGAGGGAAGTTGGGATTGATGACATGTTCAACTTTGAAACATTTGGCAACAGCATGATCTGCCTGTTTCAAATTACCACATCTGCTGGCTGGGATGGCTTGCTAGCCCCAATTCTTAACAGTGGGGAGCCAGACTGTGACCCCCATAAAGATCATCCAGGGAGCTCTGTGAAAGGCGACTGCGGCAACCCTTCCGTTGGGATTTTCTTCTTTGTCAGCTACATTATCATATCATTTCTGGTAGTGGTGAACATGTACATTGCTGTGATTTTGGAGAACTTCAGTGTTGCTACTGAAGAAAGTGCTGAACCCTTGAGCGAGGATGACTTTGAGATGTTCTATGAAGTCTGGGAGAAGTTTGATCCTGACGCAACACAATTCATAGAATACAGTAAGCTATCAGACTTTGCAGCTTCGTTAGATCCTCCTCTGCTTATAGCCAAACCAAACAAAGTCCAGCTTATTGCAATGGATCTGCCCATGGTAAGCGGTGACAGAATTCACTGCCTTGACATCTTGTTTGCTTTCACAAAGCGTGTTTTGGGGGAAAGTGGGGAGATGGACACCCTCAGAATACAGATGGAAGACCGGTTTATGGCAGCCAATCCTTCTAAAGTCTCCTACGAACCAATTACAACCACATTGAAACGAAAACAGGAGGAGGTATCTGCTGTCATTATTCAGCGTGCTTATAGGTGTTACCTTTTAAAGCAAAAAGTTAAAAAGGTATCTAGTATATATAACAGAAATAAAAACATAGAAGGAGATGGACCAGTTATAAAAGAGATAATTATTGATAAACTAAATGGGAACTCCACTCCAGAAAAAACGGATGAGAGTTCCTCTACAACTTCCCCACCTTCTTATGATAGTGTAACAAAGCCAGACAAAGAAAAATATGAAAAAGATAAAGCAGAAAAGAACTACAAAGGTAAAGATGTCAGGGAAAATAAAAAATAAAGATCTAAGAATTCCACTTGTGGGACAACTTGTTTACAGTCTTTGAGAATGAAGCATCAACTGGACTCCTGCAGGAGATTTATGCCAAACTGTCAGTTTTTACACATATATATGCGTGTGTGTGCGCGCGTGTGTGTGTGTGCATATATATACGTTATATATATACTTAAGGTCAGTGCCTATAACAAAACAGTGAACCTTCATCATCAAAATGTGACTCTGTGAATCAGGGTAACAAACTTGACAAGAGGTTACTGTTTTCACTACAGCTGACACTGCTAAGAATGAGGAAAAAAGTGGCTCCACAGAGAACATGGAGCATGAAATGAGTGCAAAGTGATACTTTTTTGTGTTTCACATACTGCAAAACATGTAGAACAGTAATTCTCTTCACTGTTTGTAATGCAACTGCTACATTTGTCATATTTTTACAAAATCAGTATTAGCGTATTTATCATTTTTTAATTCACAAGTTGTTTACTATTATATGTGACTATTTTTGTAATAGGTTTTATGTTGGGGAAAGAGGCATGAGGACCAGGTGTTCTACTCTCAGATTCTCTATAATGTATAGATAGAAGTGATTTGCATAAGCATGCTGCACTTGTCAATCATGCGTAAATAAAAATATGACATTGCACAAAGCTAAAGATTTTAAGAACTTCCATGTTTCAGGGTTGCTCTTAAATTTGAGGCATTCTAACTACTTGTATGGCTGCATCCAGATTATGTGCATCCAGATTAATGTGCCTGGAAAGTCTCCTCTAATTTACAGGAACCTGCAATGACTTATTTTTATGCAAATCATAAACATGAACAAGTTATTGTTTTTGTTAGAATATTCACAGCTTAAAAAATATTGTATAGTTTTTGCACTGGAAAAATAGCTTCACCAAAATATACCTGGGAGTTCTGTTTTCTTTTTTTTTTTTTAAACAGCTCAATTTTTTTCCTAGACTGTTCTTTAGTTACTGTCTTCTCTCATTTTGGCCAACATCCCATGAATCAATAAAATGTTGTATTCTGTGTAAATATTAACAATATACTGTTGTGCATATTTGAGCATAAAATTTAACAGTTTTGCCACACTGAATTGCATCAGATATGTACCACAGAATGGGTAATTTGCAAGAACTCAACAGGACAAGTTCTATTCTGTGTCTTTATAGATAGTTTGGAGAGTATGACTGATGCATGTCAATGCTTTTGCTGCTGTATCTTGCTCCTTCCACTGTCCACAGTCTCCACTACAGGAAGCCATGTGTCAGTGGTGAAGTGAATCAAATTGTCCAACCAGACCTCATTCTTTCAAAGCATTAAGCAATAGTTTGCAGCTATTTATAAGCTTCTTTAGTTTTGCATTTTAAATTTGAAGTGGCTACTACATGGTATAGAATCAGATTGTTCAGGCCATATTGCAAACTGTTTAACCTGTTGAAAATGTGGTTAGCATATATAAATAATGTAAAGAAATACCATTTGGCAACAGTTTTGTACATAAGAAAAGTGTCTTCAAGTTCAGATCACTGTTTCTTATATTTCTTTCCTCATCTACTTGGCTTACTTTCTAACCACAGTAATTTCAAACTGGCATCATCACACTATGAGACAAAAGTGAGTATTTGTAGACTATCTTGTTTTAATATTATATTTGCATATATTTCGATGTGAAGTAAGTTGTGTAAATCTGGAACCCAGCTTGTTTCCAAATAGTTATATCTGGTAACAGGACATAGCAAGGAAAGTATTAGGGAAATGTGCAAATTTCTAGTGCTGTTAGCATTGGAAGTTTCAAGATAGTCTCATTGTTCATAAAATCCTTGCTATCTTGCAGTGTCTGTTTACATAGCCTATTCTTATTCTTTCTGAATCACGCTGCACTAGACTTGTACAAATAGGATCCACAATATTTCCCAAGAACAAAATGGCACATTTGTATAAAGGACATCAGGACATTTTGTGTTTCATACACAAGCTAACATTAAACGTAGATTCTTTCTTTTACAAATGCTTTTGACTTGTAATGTGCTGGTGAAATGCATGCAGGAAATTGGTATTATCATAAACAATGTAAACAATATTACAAATGAGCCAAAAAAATAAAGATTTCATTTTTTATTGTATTTAGTTTTCTTTCTCTCTGTCCTTCTGTTGGTTAAAGCAAGATAAAAACTAGCTTTGGTACAAATAAAGAATGCTTTCTTATTCTTCATATTTTAACCTTTATATGTAAAACAATTTTTAAAAATCTGAGAGCTCTGACCACGCCCCATTGATTTCTACTTCTTTGTCACCAGTGCACTGTCTGGGGATAACACAGGACACCTACACATTCTGCCCCAACAGCCCTTCTGTCAGCCCTCAAGAGCCCTTCCAAACCATAGAGGCACTGCTCAGTGTCTAAGGTATTGTTTTAGTTTGCCACATTGCTGCTACCAAAGCTGCCCACGCTTTACTTGTCTTAAATATGCAAAACAAACTCTCCAACAAAGTTCCTCTATTTGGTCCTGTATAACCTTCTGTCAAAGGGATCATTGCAAACAGATAAAAGTTGGGTTTTGTTGTACAGTGATTCTTTTCATTCCAGTAATTTTCAAAAGTAATAAATACCATTTCACTTGATCTCCCAAGAAATGGACTGCACTGACACTCAGCTGTGTTAAGTAGTGTTCATAATCATAATATCCATATGTTACGCAGTAACTTTTGACTTAAAATGGATCTTCTTGCTCTTCAAGGGCAGAAAGATATAGTACATTGAATTACAATATTATCTTATTGAATTTAAAATATTATATTACTGAATATAAAATACTATATTCAAAATTATCAGTACGTAGAATATTCCTGGACTTTGCTCACTGGCATGTTTTTAGTGTTTTCTTCATCTGTGGATGTTATGCCATATTAGCCATATTTTGGCCAAATATTAAATTGCTTGGATAGCCATGAAATAACTGATGGACTATTCTAACACAATCCTTTAAGATCGCTTATATGATAAGCATCAGCAAGGGCTGCAGCAGAGTCTCTTGAGTTGGCATACCATGCAATAGGAAAGCCATATTTGCTTACAGGAATGACTTTACCTACACCAGAAAAAAAAGCCTTACCAAGAACACACAGAATCATCTAGTCTGCTCATACTATGAGTTTCTGGAGCTGGTCCCTGACACTCTTAGAATACGGGGTTAAAGCTCAAGACATAGTTTTCCGTAGTTGTCTGGGCATTCTTACAAGTACCTGGCCTCCAGGCCTGAATGAGAGAATCCTCTAATCACATTGTGTTAACGTCAATATGTGAATCCTTGAAGTCAAAGTAATGTACATTATTTATTCCACCACTCCTCTGACTACCTTATCTAACCTCATAAATGATTCAATTTACTTCCAGAGACTTTTGGAGCTCTTCTGCTTCTTTGGTCCCTGACTTCACATCTAACAATTGCATTTTACTCATACCTATTCATTTTACCTGTTCAAAACAGCACCTAATATCTGCAGAACTTCTGCCCTGTGAACAGGTTGGAAAATGTTCTGATGAGGAATTACAGTTCATCAGTAATTTCCAGGAACCTGGAGTCTCTGACAGTACTCTGTAAAAAATTACTGTACCCAGCTTCATTACCAAGCACTGCGTGTGGGGAATATTGACAATGCTTTTGGCCTGGACCAGCAGGAATGGCTGAGGGTCTTGGATTAACCTGGATTGGAAATAGGCTCACTGCTTCGAGGTCATGTATGTCCTCCTAATTACCTTTGCTGCTTCTGTGAACTTCCTCTTCACTTCTACCTATTCCTTTTTCCACAGAAGTCAATAGAGTTTGTATAATTTAAATCTCACATTACACACTCCACTTCTATGCTTCTGCCACATTTGAGCAGAAATACCACTTAAAAAAAACTCCCTGCATGCTACTAGGCAAGCCAGTAGCGATGGTTATCCCAGTCAAGCATGGTTTTATATTCCTACCACGTTGTGCTGGTAGCCCACTGTTTCCAGTCAGCAAAGGAGGATCCCTTACAGGCTATTAAAATCCTTGTTGTATGACTATACTGATCCATGTTCATGAATGGGTGAATTTTCAATGTGCCCAACTACATGCCTTCCACTATGTATTAAACCTCTTATCTGTCATATATTGCCAACGTAAGAGTACTAGTAATGCTGACAGTAGAGCTAGGTCACTCCCATAGCCTAAGTTCATTACTTGCTGCTTTTATTTAATGAGTTTTTAGATTAAAAAATTTCCACATGGTCTCCCAGAAAGCAGACGTATTCTTTTTCAGTACACTGCACATTAATTCACAAGGCAGCACAGCTTAATGCTGTTCCCAAGCAAGTGTTCCCAGAAGTCCTAGTGCCTCACATGAGCTAATGTAGCAGTGCTAACATGTGCACAGTCATAAAAGAGTAATGAGCTTGCAGAATTAACTGAACGTAATTCAGCACTGAAGTAATATTAACAAAAGAGGAAAGCTCAAGTGTGTGGTGGCAAATCCCCCCATTTCCTTAAAAAAAGAGCACACTGGCTGCAGTAATGATAAGCAGAACTGTCAGGCATGTTAGGATCCCCAGTATTTAATGTATTTACTCTGAAATTCATTGATCCATTAAAGGAAACTGTGAATCTTCAGCACTTCTTAGTCCATTATGAATTGCATACTGTAGTTTATTTTTAAAAAACAGTCAATCATTTAGAAGATAATATTATAATGGGAATTAATAAAATCAAGAAAGCCCTCACTCAGAGGGTTCATCTCCAGTATGACTTACATGTTACATCATTATTATTGCTACATGAATTGTTACAATCATGTGAATAATTTTACATTGAAGAGCTTAACTCTCTCAAAGTGCCATTGGTTGTGATTTTTATGTTAATCTATTTAGTTCCTCATCTAGATACAGAAATTTGAAAAACCATAAAGAACTGAGCAGGAAAAAGGATCACTGGACTAACAACAAAACCTTATACTTAAAATAAGTTTTCCTTATTCTCTACTTGTTCCTTGGCTGAAGAATGTTTGGTTATTCAGAGATAAGACTCAGAAAAGAGAAATAACACCATGTGTCTGGGGCTGAAAACCACAGAAATAATTTGTTACAAATAGGCAAAGCAAATAGTAATCACAGTTCACTAGTCATGTTCAAATTGATCTAGTTACAATGGATGTTTTCTAAAAGATCGTGATTAGTTCATGTGCAATTTAATAACAAGACAGGATAAGGTAAAGGGGGATGGTGGAGTGCTGTGATGTTGCCACTAAACACCACAGAGCAGGGATGTGCTTTGTCTTTGTAGTGCAATGCATATTCTCCACCACGTTACAAATTAAGTACTTCACCCTCACAGAAGAAAACATGCTGCAACATGAGCCTCAGCTAAGCTAAGAAAATAAATTGTCCTGCAGTAGCCTAAGTAAACTGAAGCCAATTACCATCTCTCGGGAGAGAAGACAAATCACATGCATCTCTGCAGCAAGTGCTATGTTTGATGCATATAAGAAAAGACATATCATGAACAATTTATAGTGGTAAAGCAGGCATCGTTCCCAAGCATTCTACGCTTCAAGTACACTTCCTGTATAATAAAAGCCATTTAATGTTTTCTCTCATAACCTACATTAAGGGGTAAGGCGAAAAATGGTATAGCCCTAAAAGGCATTCTTCATGCTTATAGGAAACACACATAAAACAAAAACACATTTCCCAGACCTTTACATGGCATTCCTGTTTTTTTTATAAAACTATAAGCCTCTCCTGAGAAATTCAGTATCAGAGGGTTATTTACTCTTTATTCTAAAAGCCTTATAGCCTGTACAGGACACCATGTACACATCACACTCTGCCCCACCAGTCTCCTAATGTAGGAATGTTGGGTTGTTCTCAGAAGGCATAGCCCCAGGTATGTGCTTACAGCAAAGTACAGTCTTAATGAGTGAAATCGGCCATCCTAAGTCAAAGTGGGTCAGGCGGTTTTTTCCCTCAGTCTAATGCAGCGACATCAAATCCAGCAAAACAAAAGAAGCAGTTTAACAACATGCCATATAATAGCAGCTATACTCAAAGATAACAGGCATAGGTTTTTTAATTATGTCATACAAAGACTGTAAGCAGTTGTCTTATGAGTTTCCCAGAGAACTGGCACTGATTGAGTTCAACAGCCACAAAAATTTACACTTCTTCACATTTTTTCTCTTGTTGCTATTACAGGGAGATGACAGTGATGGGTCTAATTTTGCAACTCTGCAGGAAGCTCAGTTCTTGTATGCACTTCAGAGATCCCAGCTCTGATCTAAGGAAAAAAATTGATTGACCCAGAAAAAAATAACAGCTTTTTGTCTCTGCTGAATACCAAAGGCCTTATCCTACCTCTTCATGCAAATAAGCAGAGAAAGATCTGAGAAGCATGTGAAAGTATGCAGCAGGAAAGCTGTATAAATTCTCTCTCTCAACTAAGAAATATTAAATAAAATATGTAAACACAAAAAGATACAGAAGAAAAAAGGCTTGGTAGCTTTAATTGGCATAGTCACATCCTAACATGTGGGACACATATCATAAGTATTTACTCTTTTGAAAGGATTTTGCTACTGCAACTCCAGGCACCAGGGAACAGCACATTCTTTTCAGACTCTGAAAATGACAAGGGACAAAACTGGCAGAGCATATGCTACTTCCATGAAAGTGCGCTGTGTAGAAAGGATGTTACTAACATCTCCCATCTGCACCAGGCACATCCTTAATTCATGTGTTGCGGAGTTTGTGCAGAAATGAGGACAAGCAATGATTTTTATTTTAGTGTTATCTTCATTTCATAATGCAGCATTTTAACCCAGAGTCTGCATTTTTAAATGCTTATTTTAGAAGTGTATTTTCAATTATATGTTTTAGACATAAAAACTTGTAACTGCTCTATTTAGCACACTTTTTTTTTTTCTTCCAAAGAATGAGAACAAATTATCTGGTTCATCCAAGTTGTGCAATAAGAAATGCAGAAAAGCAGCAGTGGTATTTAAATTACTCTGTCCATGTCCTCCGGGTTTCTGATACACAGCAGAAGAATTTCAAGAGTTCCAAATGGGGACATGAAGGGGATATCTCACTTGCTGGCCATATACATGGAAATATATACTGAGTGTAAAGAGCCTTAAGGGGTACTTGTCCTCCAGTGGGCAGCCCTATAGAGGAATTCTGAACTCCCAGACCCAGCATGATTTTAGCCTTTTTGCATACCATGATCTAAGCTCCTCAGAACTCTGATGCTGACACCTTCTATGGCCTCCTGATTGACATGCAAGAACAAGTCCTAAAACCTAGTAGGTAACTAAAATAAAAAGCCCCCCATTGTTTTATTAGTCTCAGAATACTCGGAACAAGTAATGCTATTTATCTAGGTGATTTATGCTATTTAATTGTCAATGGAGCAGGTAAGGCATGGCTGGGCTAGTAAATTTTTAAAGTGATTTTGCAAGCCTTATTTCTTGTTCTAATCATTCTACTTCTATTTTACAGATTGTATACATATACAAGAATGCTCCCTGTTGTACTTCAGATTAAAATATGTAACTGATAATTTTGGAAGACAATGCAGTTTACTAGCATGGCTGCTCCCAATCCATCATTCTGCAGAATTTGTCTAGCTGAAGCTAGAGATCGTAAATATTTTACAGTAAAATGATATTTCTATGTTTTCTAGGTCACTGCTTCTTTTTGTTCCTGAATTATTAGGAGCAAACAGCAGACTGAATGAACTGCTGCATCTGAAGATGGAGCACAAAGGAGATCAATCATTCCACACAGCTCACCCCCACTCCCACACTCCTCCACAGCACCGAAAACATACACAGAACCTCATCCCTTGGGAAACTAGATCCAAGTGGTAACTCATTCACTCACAATAAGGACTTACACACTTCAAGGAAGTACTAGCCGGAGTCATTTCTTCCATTTAGCCTATTCGCTTTAATTAATTTCCCATTAAAAGGCAGGGTTTCTTCCCATCTTTACTCCCCTCATGCACTATACTCTCCTTCTTCTGTCAGCCTACATTAAATTTGAATCAGGGAGATCTTCCTCTTCTCTGTGTGCAGCATTACTGGCTGAAGCTTAGAGTGAAAATTCCAACACTGAATAATATTAGTAACATCACAGATTACAAATTCTTTTCCACAACTCATCTTCACCAGGTATTACGTGCAGACATACAGAGTGACAGCTGCATGGTCCTTAAAGTAAGATTTCAGTCATGTAAACAAAAATATCCCTTCTGAATCGCAAGGCCAGCTTTCATTTAACTTGTTCTGTCCCTTTATGTCTGACAGTCCTTTACCATTTTTCACTTTATTTGATGCTCTTACATCCCTCTCAAGTTTCTCTCTCCTTACTAAAACACATTACTTCCTCCAGAAGCAGAGATGTTTACCTGCACTGCTGCAAAGGAGGAGCAGAATCAAAACGACAAGTATCCTGCAGCAACAGCAACTCCAGCTGTGGTCTTGGCAGATCTTAGAAGTTTAAACAAGTCCATGCCAGGTCAGGCCACAGAAAAGCATGTAGAGGGAAAATACACTCAGTGGCACTTTTTGAGCCACTGGAATCTGAAACCAAAGATGATGCAACCTCATTTTTTCAGCTGACATCAACAAGGTCAAACCATACTTAATCCCTGAAAATGCTCTTAGACCTCTTTCACAAGTGAAAGCTGGTGGTCTGTGTGTGCTAGGCACAGTCCAGCTTCTTAATTCTTCTTACCTAAATTGCTGGAATATACTGAGGGAAGAGAGAGCTGAAGGACTTTGTCCATTTGCTCTCATTAACACTTCCCAGCACAGCACGTCTACTTTCTGTTACTAGATGCAGTCACAGCCACAGAGCCCTCCCTCCTCATTCAGACCAATGCCCCAAACTGCTGCCATAGTAACCTGCTTTCACCTCAGCATGGGTATACTTTTCCTTCTAGAGTGCCTAACTCTGGGAAAACCTATGGTCAATACAACACAGAAGCTCAGCCAGTCTCACTGTAATCATCCTTTTGCCTTTCTAATCCATGTAAAGACTAAATGGTAAATGTGAGCAGCCCCTGTCACACTGTCTGTACTGATGTACTCCTTCCGATTGCTGCATTTCAGGGAGCGCACATGCATGCGACAGGGTAGGTGTGTAATCGAGTGCAACCCATACAAAAGAACCCACAGCTAGAAGCAATATATCTTGATGCCCTTCCCCCCATTCAGGAATTACTATCATTTTACGAGAGCCCTCCCTAAGGGCTGCATGTAGTCATGGTGACAGGACATCACCACCTGTCTGCCCCTGCAATGGAGGCAATGAGCCAGAATACAAGGCTTTGTTTTGCTGCTGCTGAATGCATACAGCACATTTCCAAATAACTTGATCTTAACAGTAATGAAAAACAGAAACAAAGTACAGAATCTGAAGAAAGTTCCAGATTTATTAGTAAAGGCTTATGAAAATGAATCAATAAAACAAACAGTGGCTTGAAAATTTACACAAATGGATATGTTCCACATTCTTAAAAATGCAATTTTGAGCGTAAAATCATAAAAAGGATGCTTCATGTCTAAAGTGCAGATATTAGAAACAGATTGCACAGTGGGCTGCGATTGCTACTACACATTGCTTTTATTCCAGGGGAAATGCACACAGGTTTTTATATACTGTGCTTCCAGTTAACAGTGTCCAGCTTGCAGCATTTTGCCAATTCATGAGACTCTAAACATCAGCTGAACAAAAATCAGAGAAACTGGCTAAACTACTATAATTGGTACCACTCAGTGAAATGAAGAAGCAGTGTAAGTAATGATATAAGCAGGCAAAATGCATTCCAGCATAGACAGGAGACAGCTTAAACAGAATGGGAGCAGAGGAACTCCTCCTTCTTATCCCATATATCTAGTCTACCTCTGAGGTTACGTGTACATTATAGAAATAGGCAGCATCTCACAGCTCTCAGATGTGGGTGCATACCCCTACCTTAGCTTGACCTTACACAAGGGGGCAAGACACAGAGAGCATCTCCGTTTTCTTCTCTTCCCAGAGCACTGAGTTTCCCCAGGAAAGAAATGCAGGCTGCTAGGGATTTTCAGTGTTCAACAGGTTCCCTAAAATGGGTGACTGGAGGGTGATGACTAAAAGGCAAGCTGCAGAATTCTCCATCTTTTGATTTAGATTTATCATCAGAGACCATATGTAGATTTTCCAGAGGTTGCGCTGCTGAATTGGGTTGGACCTCTATTTCCATAAGTAGACAGGAGCTACTGGACACCTAGAGCTCCTACGGATTCATTCACATCCGCTGGCTTTCCCAATACAGCAGACAACTATGTTCAGAATGGAAGATCATAGAATCAGGTTTGAAAGGACCTTTAAGATCAAGTCCAACCATTAACCTAACACTGCCAAGTCCATCACTAAAGCGTGTCCTTAGGCACTGCATCTACATGTCTTTTCAATGCCCCAAGGGGTGGTGACTCCACCATTTCCCTGGGCAGCCTGTTCCAGTTCCTGACAACCTTTTCAGTAAATAACTTTTTCCTAATACCGAATCTAAACCTCCCCTGGCACAACTTGAGGCCATTTCCTCTTGTCCTATTGCTTATTACTTGGGAGAAGAGACCAACACCACCTTGCTATCTTTCAGGTAGTTGTAGGGAGTGATAAGGTCTCCCCTGAACCCCCTTTTCTCCAGGCTAAACAACCCCAGTTCCCTAAGCTGCTCCTCATCACACTTCTTCTCTAGACTCTTCACCAGTTTCATTACCCTTCTTTGGACACGCTCCAGCATCTCAATGTCTTTCTTGTAGTGAGCGGCCCAAAACTGAACACAGTATTCAAGGTGGGTCCTGTAGTGTTGCATACGGTTGTTGTCATCCAAGTGCAGGACCCAGCCCTGAGCCTTGTTGAATCTCATACAGTTGGCCTTGGCCCATTGATCCAGTCTGTCCAGATCCTTCTGTAGAGCCTTTCTGCCCTCAGGTAGATCAACACTGCCATCCAACTGCATTCTTACTGAAGATGCACTTGATCTCCTTGTCCAGATCAGTGAAAGATATTAAACAGAAGGGTCTCCAAAACTGGACCCAAAACTGAGAGCAGCACTTACGACTGGCCATCAACTGCATTTAACTCCATTCACCACCACTTTTTGGGCCTGGCCATCCAGCCAGTTTTTTATCCAGTAAAGCATATGCCCATCCATGAGCAGCCAGTTTCTCCAGGAAAATGCTGTAGAAAACAGTGTCAAAGGATTTACTAAAGTCTAGGCAGACTACATCCACAGCCTTTCCCTCATCCACTAAGCAGGTCACCTTGTCATAGAAGGAGATCAGGTTAGATGTTTTTTCATCCTTTACTACATCATTTGTAAACAACAAACATTTTATCTTTCAAATGGTTGTCAGAGAAGATAGAGTTTTGATAAAGTTAGGAAGAATGAAAAGGGTGGTTCAGTGTTCTCAGTTATGTTACTGCTTCAGTTTTGACTAATTCTTATCACTGCACAAAGGGGAGGAGCTTATGCACTCTTCCTATAGTCACTCTTTCCAATACATACCCATTTAACAGGCAGAGGCTTTATGGCATTAATAAAATGTTAAGGCCTCATATCTAAAAAAACAAATTCAGCAAAAGCTGAAGGTCACATAGGCTAAAGTTAATCTGCCATCTTGTGGGTATATACCACAATACACTGTTTTTTAAATATCTACTATACAATTTATTACAGACAAAGCAGTACTAAGGCCTTGGGACAACTGCTGAAAGGGTCTGGGGCTCAAGTGATTTTCTCTTCCCTCCTTCCACTTTCGGGTGCTGACGTGGGATGGAATGGCAGAATTAAGGCCATAAATGACTGGCTCCAGGACTGGTGCTACAGGCAGGACTTTGGGTTCTTTGATAATGGCTGGTTTTATAAGACACCAGTCCAGACAGTGATTTGTGGGGAAGGCCTATCCCGCAGGGGCAAAAGGAGGCTGGGGCAGGAATTGGCAGGACTCATTTGGAGAGCTATAAACTAGATTGGAAGGGGGAAGGGGTCACAGCTGGGCTTGTGCCAGTGGGGCAGCACCCTAGAATTGATGAAGGCCAGGAGGCCTCCCACCCCCCTAGGCTGAAACTGGTGCACTCGGCTCGCTCCCTGCAATGCCTGTACACGCAGCGTGGGGAACAAGCAGGAGGAGTTAGAAACCCGTGTGTGGTCAGGGGATTATGATCTGGTGGCAATTACAGAGACATGGTGGGATTGCTCACATGACTGGAATGTGGCCATGGATGGCTCTGTCCTTCTCAGGAAAGACAGGCCAGCAAGGCGAGGTGGTGGAGTTGCTCTTTACGTGAGAGAGCAACTGCAGTGTATTGAGATCTGTCCAGGGGCGGATGAGGAGCGAGTGGAGAGCCTGTGGGTGAAAATCAAGGGGCAGGCTGGTAGGGTTGATACCATTGTGGGGTCTATTACAGGCCACCAGATCAGGGTGAGGAAGTTGATGAGGCCTTCTACAGACAGCTGAGAGCAGCCTCGCAATCACAGGCCCTGGTTGTTGTGGGGGATTTTAACTCCTCTGATGTTTGCTGGAGGGACCACTCAGCCAGCCACCCACAATCCAGGAGGTTCCTCCAGTGCATCAATGACAACTTCCTGATGCAAATGGTGGATGAACCAACCAGGAGGGGAGTGATGCTGGATCTCATCCTCACTAACAAGGAGGGTCTGGTTGAAGCGGTAAAGGTTGAGGACTGCCTGGGCTGCAGTGATCATGAGATGGTGAAGTTCAGGATCTCATGTGGCAGGAAGAGAATTCCAAGCAGAATCGCAACCCTGGACTTCAGGAGGGCCAACTTTGGCCTTTTCAAACAATTGCTAGGGGAAATCCCATGGGACAGGGTACTTGAAGGTAAAGGGGCCCAAGATAGCTGGTTAGCATTCAGGGACTGCTTCTTCCTAGCTCAAGATCAGAGCATCCCGAAATGAAGAAACAAGAAAGGGAGCCAGGAGACCTGCTTGGTTAAACACGGAACTGCTGGCCAAACTCAAGTGGAAGAGGAGAGTTTAGAGATCATGGAAGGAGGGGCTGGCCACTTGGGAAGAATATAAGGATGTTGTCAGAGGATGTAGGGAGGCAACTAGGAAAGCCAAGGCCTCCTTAGAATTAGATCTTGCCAGAGGGGTCAAGGACAACAGGAAGAGCTTCTTCAAATACATGGCAGATAAAGCCAACTTTAGAGGCAATGTAGGCCCACTGATGAATGAGGTGGGTGCCCTGGTGACAGAGCATACAGAGAAGGCAGAGCTATTGAATGCCATCTTTGCCTCTGTCTACTCTGCCAGAAGCTGTCCTGAGGAGCCTCAGACCCCTGAGGCCCCAGAGGGAGTCAGGACAATAGAGGAGTTTGCCTTGGTTGATGAGGACTGGGTCAGGGACCAATTAAGCACTCTGGCCATCCATAAATCTATGGGTCCAGATGGGATGCACCCACAGGTGTTGAGGGAACTGGCTGAAGTCATTGCTAGACCGCTCTCCATCATCTTTGCTAAGTCGTGGGGAACAGGAGAGGTGCCTGAGGACTGGAGGAAAGCAAATGTCACTGCAATCTTCAAAAAGGGCAAGAAGGAGGACCCAGGTAACTACAGACTGGTCAGCCTCACCTCCACCCCTGGGAAGGTGATGGAACGACTTATCCTTGGTGCCATCTCTAAGCATATCAAGGATAAGAGGGTCATTAGGGGCAGTCAGCACGGCTTCACCAAGGGGAAGTCATGCTTGACCAACCTTCTAGACTTTTATGAAAATACAACGAGGTGGCTTGATGATGGCAGAGCAGTGGATGTGGTCTATCTTGATTTCAGCAAGGCACTTGACACAGTCTCCCATAGCATCCTTGCTGACAAATTGAGGAGGTCTGGATTGGATGGTCAGATAGTGAGATGGACTGAACTGGCTGGTGGGAAGAAGCCAGAGAGTGGTGGACAATGAGGCAGAGTCTAGTTAGAGACCTGTGTTTAGTGGAGTCCCTCAAGGGTCGGTACTAGGACCAGTATTATTCAGTCATTCAATAGAAGTCTTCCAACCAATACCTTATCCACCAAGTGGTACATCCATCTAGTCCATGCCTCTCTAACTTACAGACAAGGATGTAATGTGGGACAGTGTCAAGTGCCTTGCACAAGTGCAGGTAGATGGCATCAGTTGCTCTTCCCTTATCCACCAATGCTGTAACCCTGTCATAGAAGGACACCAAATTGGTCAGGCATGATTTATCCTTGGTGAAGCCATGCTGGCTGTCACCAATCACCTCCTCACTTCCCATGTGCCTCAGCATACTTTCCAGGAGTACCTGCTCCATGATCTTGCCAAGCACAGATGTGAGACTGACCAGTCTGTAGTTAGCCAGATCTTCCTTGTTTACCTATTTAAAAATGGGGGTTATGTTTCCCCTTTTCCAGTCTTTATGAACTTCACTAGACTGCCACAACTTCTCAGATATGATGGATGGTGGCTTGGCAACTTTGTCCACCAGTTCTCTCAGGACTCCTGGATGCAGCTTATGAGGTCCCATGGACTTGTGCACCTTCAGGTTCTTCAGATGGTCTCAGACCTGACCTTCTCCTACAGTGGGCAGCTCTTCATTCTCCCAGTCCCTGCCTCTGCCTTCTGTGACTTGGTGGGTGGGGCCCAAGCACTTGAAGACTGAGGCAGAGTCATTGAATACCTCACCCTTCTCCATATCCTGGGTGAACAGGTCTCCTGTTTCCTTCTGGAGGTAGCCTTCATTTTTCCTAGTCTTCCTTTTGTCCCTGATGTACTTATGTTTTTCTTGTTGGCCTTGACATCCCTGATCAGATTTAATTCTGTCAGTGCTTTATCTTTTCTAACCCAATTCCCGGCTTCTCAGGCAATTTCCCTGTATTCCTCCCAGGCTAACAAAATGCAGTTCAGAGAATTTAATATACAAGGATTCAGCAGTGTTACACAGACAAAGGTGACAACATCTCATTTATGTGTGCTAGAGATTAAGTGGATGTCTCTCCATGGTCAAAACAGACTTTATGTAACCTGAACACTGGGATTCTGTTCTCCTTGCCACCTACATGTAAGCATGCTTCATGCCTACTCATCAGATTGTAAAGATATTTTGACACTGTTTAGGACAAGTCAGATCACACCTGTCGAGAGTGACTCATACAGATAAGGCAACAGGCTTATCAAGAGATAGTTGCCATGGCAAACAGGTAGTGAGTTCAGGTTTGTATGAATCAAAAAGAGGAGAAATAACCTACAAAATAGCTAGGCACTGTCTTCAGTACACTATGGGTTTGGTTTTTTTTCCTTCTGCAAATATTGAGCCAGTGCTATACAAATCACTGAGTTATACCATACACCTCATAGATGCATTTTGATGAAGAGATACTGTAACTTCAGTAAGTTCTAATACTGATGAGTTACAAAAATACCAGATCCCTCTCCCTGGCACTTTTCTTAAATATTGTAGATATATTCTAGAGACAATGTGCTTGAAAACATCAGAATCAGCACACAGAATCAGTACATTATTTAGAAAAATCATTAATTCTTTTTTATATAAAAAGGAGAAAAGGTATAAAACTGCTGCCAAGATAGTTTTGATACCAAGTCATCCATGAACAAGTCAGTGTAATAACACCAATAAAATCTGAAAGGCAGTATCAAACCAATACTAATTTAATGTCTTTTACAATACATCATTAATATTTGAGAAAATGAATAAATAATACCACTACAGTTGGAAAGGAAAAGCCAAGATGGTTCATGCAGTTAACTAGTTTTAGCCTAAAAAACAGATATTCTGCTCCAAAATCTTGCCATGCAATCCCAATACATCTGCAAAAAGAATCAGCAGTAAGAATTACAGTACAATGCATAATATACTGCCATTAACTATTAACTACTTTGATTTCAAAGCATTTCAGAGGGTCTGTGTGTGATTCACATACTCAAGATACATCATTTCTAAAGCAAGTCAACTGTATTATAAGAGGACAAATGCCATTAAGAATGTCTCTGCCAGAACAGGGGGGAGAAAAAAAATTCCAGCCTATTCAAGAGTTTGGTATTTTATTTGCAAATAATTAACACACAATGCATGAAAACATATTTCAGATCAACTTGAACAACTGCAAACTTCCGCTGAAGTAAATGCCTTTAAAACTGCACTAAAATAGTATTGTTGCTTCAGTGCTTCTCACACGTATTACATTTGCTTGGATGGCAAATCAAGTAAACTTAAGGAAATAATTCACTAAGTTGAGTTGTTCTGTTTGTTTTTCTTCCATTCCAAATTCAAATTCCAGAAACAGAATTTGAAGGTCAGGCTAAGTTATTTGTCTTTTCTACTGGCTTGGATTGAAACATGTTCTTGCCCCACAGGCTGTAATTTACCTATCACTCTTAAGTAAACGATCACCTTGGTACCTCTCCTCCCTGCTTATATCCTCCCTCCCCGCTTCACTCCATAGGAACCAGCTATCTCCTTTCTCATAAAATGTGAGACTAGTTATTCTCAACAGTATTTAATTCTGAAGTTTGTTGTTTCTTTTTCAGATCTTAAAAAGAGGCTTCTGTGATCAAATGCCACTTTGCCAACCATACCAACTGTTCCAAGAAATCATATCACCTGTACCTACAATTTCAATCTAGCATCTGGTAGGTAAGACATACACAGCCAGTATTATCAACATCTTCTGTGTAGTAGTCTTAACAATTCAGAATGAGTCAAAGAAGAGACCATTGCCTCACTTTATACATCCTGTCCAATTACTTTATGGTATTTTTACAGACTGCATTGAATAGTTACTGAGGTGACACAACTGAGATTTGTGCATAAGTGAATAGAAGACATCATAGTTTAAAACTTTGATAAAATGCTAGCAAGGGTGAAATTCTGCTTTAATCCTTGGACAGCTGAGTCACATGGCTGCTACTGAACCTGCTCTTTGCCTCAAGCTTTTCTTTGTAATATGTCTTCATCTGTAAAGGAGTGATGAATAAAATGACTAGAAAATGCTATTTCTTCTGTCATGGTGAAGTAAGGGAGAGAAGGGAGAGCAAGATTCAGTACACATAGCAGACTATGTAGTGAAGTTAAAGAACCCAGTGTACAAAGAAAAGCAAAAAGTGGCATCAAAAATGATAATTATTTACTTACTACAGTATTACTTACACTGAAAAATTAAGATGAGAACAGGACTCTTTGCAGTTTTTAGTTATTTAGTTTTAAATGAGTTAGCCATTTGTCATAAAGAAATAGTTTTGTTAAAAACGGTAATTTGGTGAAAAACAGAACACTATCAACCCAGCCTAGTCATTTTTTAAAATTTAATCTTAAATAAGAAAATAAATTTTCCAAGTGAAGCAATGTTCTAAAAAACAAAGCCAACTTCCTGCATTTCTGTTCTATCACCTCACTGAGTTTAAAGTGTTAATGTTTTGAGTAAACCCCACACACTATCATAAAGTGAAGGAATCACTGAAAAAAATCACAAATTTTACGATATCACTTATGTACATATGTCTTTCTAAAATAGAAATAGACAGGAAGATAGCAGGCAGAACAGAAAAAGGCAGGGAAACAGAAAGATAATAAGTCTTTCATGTGGACAATACACTCAACCTACCAAGCGCTGCAGTAAGATTCTAGTACATGTATTCCTATACTACTTCTGAGTAAAAAAAGGTGATGAATGCAAAAGAAAGGTATGTCACAGAGACAGTTTCTTATGTTGGCATTAATACAGATTTTAGCATGGGCACTCTACTCATTTACAGAGACTAAGATAAATAATATGCAAAAATTAAGACTAATAAAACATTAACAGTTTTCTCTCCTTTAGCTCTCATGAAACTGCATTTTTGTTCTGAACAAGACTGGAAACTAGCAGGGGTAAATGAAACACCATTCTTGTGCTATTTACCAAACTGACATAAAAAACACTGATACCTGATAAAGTTTTCTTAGTATCTTCCTTATTACTGCCATAAAGAGGCAAGAAATTCAAAAAAGAAAACAAAACTGAACTGCAAATAGGTCTTCATTAGCAAGCCAGATTGCATTTAAATTCACTAGAATCAATTCACTGATGATACTGACTGTGAACAGGCAGCGTAGATAAGGCAGAGAAAAATTTTCAAAAATCTCACCTTGTCTTTCGGGTGTTTACCCTAGTTCAACACATGTGATCCTGAAATTTTTTACTCTCTTGAGAAATGACAGCTCAAAACTAAGAAACAGTACAAGCTAAGTATAAAGTACCACCATGACACTAAACACAATTTTCACATGTAGCCTCCATATAACCAGTTGTGATGCCAGTATTTTAACACTTACCCTCATACTTCTGACTAATACTTAATAAGGTTTTGCAGTCAAGAAAACAACTATTAGCCTGTTTATGCATCACTTCAACAAACTGAATGGCCCAGTGGGGATATGGTATGACTAACATGAGGTAAAGGAAGGAAACAGATTTATGTCACCACATTTCGAATGAACCTCATGGTTAAAAAGATGGTATGATTATGTAATCTGGCTTGATCCTGTTCTCTGCATGGTGACCAGTCTTGTGTAAAGTTACCCTACAAAGGAGACTGAATTATGGAAAGCATTGGCTCAATCCTGGTTAAATGCCAGTCTTTCTTTGATTCCATGGGTTACATTTTTAGTAAAGGATCTCCCTAAAAATCACTCATCCAAAGTCTGGTAATTAAAGCAAATCCAAATAAGTGAAAAAAAAAAAAAGAATTATAATAGGTGAACAACTAATGAAAAATAATGGCTAGTTTATGGCAGGATGCAATAAGGATGCTCTAACATTTGTAATCCTAGGAAAATCCTTCTAATTTGTTTTTATAGACCATCACTCTGCAGTACAACAAGCAGAATTTGTGCATAAACAAGATGACCTAGTTTTCAACATCTGCAAGTCTTAGCTTGAAGCTTGTTTGATACTTGAAAAGGCAATTAAAATTTAAACAAGTGTGAAGGAACAAACTCATTTTCCCTGAATTTCTGTGAAAAAAAAACCAAACAAAAAACCAAACAGTTAAGCATTAACTAATATTCCATACAAAGTCATATCAGAATTCAAAATAGCAGAGGATAATTAATAGTAATATTCTCTGACAATAAAACAAATCACAGATAGATACTAAAGCATATGCAGGAATATACAAGAACAGTAGAGGTAAACATTTCAGAAGACTTGGTCAGGCAACTCCTTTCAAATTATAAGCCATGTAAAGGACATGTAATTACGTAGAACACCCTTCAAGTAAGAAATAAATAAGCTCTGAGCTGATGAACAAAGTGACCTGCATATTTTTGTATGGAATTATTTAAAAATAAAGGCACTCAACCTGCAACAGACAAAGACTAACACTTCACAGAACCAGAGAAGCTGTGGCTGCCCCCTCCCTGGAAGTGTTCAAGGCCAGGCTGGATGAGGCTTTGAGTAACCTGGTCTAGTGGAAGGTGTCCCTGCTCATGGCAGGGGGGTTGGAACTAAGTGATGTCTAGGGTTCTTTCCAACCCTAACCATTCTATAGTTCTATAAAAGGTGACTTTTAAACTTCAGTAAGTATTTGCATAGGCAGACTTATTCTTTTTTCTTCTATTTGTATTTTTTTTCATTGCATTTACATCTGTTATTGTTTAATTATGCATTTCAGGACAGATTTACTGTTATTTATTGAACATGTTACTTATTACAAGCTGAAAAGTGATACACAAACCAAAACAATTTCTGTTCCAAAGAGCTTGTAAACTAGACAAACACAGGGAAATACAAAAAATTGTCAAAGGACCAAGGGGCATTACAGACCCCATTTTTCAAGGAAGCTTAAGAACCCAAGTAATTTATACTTCTCAGTGTCCTGAAAAGTGTTCTGGAAGACAAAGGTGCCAGAACTTATTCTACATCATACTAACAAACTATTATGAGTAAATCCAGCTCCACCTCTGTCACTGCTCCAAAAGATGGCTTTTTAATTAAAGCCCAAATGCTGAAGTCAAAAGGACTATTCTCCTTCACAGAACTTCAGATCTTTGGCCAAGACTGTTACATTTATTCTTTACTTCATTCTGCATTAAGAATACAAAGGTCACTACTTACACAAATGCACTCTAACATTTACATAAACAAGTGTTCTAGACTTTTCCCATGAAACTACTTTTTTATGTAAGGTATACAAACTATTTTGATGACAAAAATCTGGTGTCCTACAGACAATTGGATGATACTATGTGGTAGTTTCACTCAGCTAGCAGCCAAATACAGCGGCTCACTCACTCTCCCCCTGCCACAGGGAATAGGGGAGAGAAATGGAAGGGCAATGGTAAGGAGACCTGCGAGTTGAGATAAAAACAATTTACTAACTGAAGTAAAATAACAGTAATAATACAAAATGCAAATAATTAATGCACAGTCAGTTGCTCACCACTCACCAACCAATACCCAGCCTGTCCCCATCTAGCAATACCAGAGCAGAGACAGTTGCAAAACTGAAAATGCAATCCCAGAAAAGCGAGTCCAAGTGATCCCAGAGATAATCCTCCAGCTTTCCAGTCAACCCTCATTAATATACTGAACATGACTTTATGATATGGGATCACATTGGCAGATCCAAATGCCAGTTTTGGATTTTGCTAACTACTATGCCTTTTCCCCTCCAAGTCCTTTGCACCCACAGACTAGCAAAACACCAAGTCCTTTGGCTTTCAGCAGAAACTAAAGACATTAGTATGTTATCAACATTCTTATAACAAATCCCATACAGAAACCAAAACACAGTGCTTTCTAGCTAATAAGAAAATTAACTCTGTCCTAGTGAAACCAGAACATACTATGAATGCTTAAGATTTCTGCTTCCACAGACTATGGCATTCATAAAAGTAATAACTGATAAATTAAGATGAAGGATGGGAAAGAGTAGTCAGAGGAAATGAAATCTCTAAAATTAAGTATACATTGCCATTCTTTGTGAACTTACATTTAAAAACTCAAATATTATTCAAAACACAAATAAACTATCTGATTATATAAATATAAGATCTCAGATGTGCTAAAGGAACATGGAGTAGGGGATGAGGTTGCCATTAGTGCAGAGATGTTAATATTAGTATTTCCTCACTGTACATTTATGAACTTTGATTTAACATTTCTCTAAAATTCACTCTGAATTATCCTGATTATTTTTAATTACAACCTTCTTTGAATTTTTTCTCTTATTAATGTAAGGTATTTACAAAGGATGAAAGATAACAGCCATGTAAATATATGGCTGGTTACTCTGACACTGATCCTGGGTAAAATCATAGAATGGAAAATAAAGATTACAATCAGTTTAGAATTAGAGATGCTAGAATATCAGATGATCAGCAGAACAGCTTTAGGAGAATTAAGTCTTGCCAAATACCACTTTTTTTCTGAATACACATTTATTTGATCAAAGTAACTCTGTTGACATCAAATGCCTTGCAGAAGTCTTTTAATAGGCATATATGACATTCTGAGACACACAAAAAAATCAGTCTTAAAAAAATTTGTATAGGGTCTGAAATCGATTATATATATGTAAAGTACAGGTATCCAAAGGTTAATGTAAATGAGATGCTACTAATACAAGGGAGCATTCCCATGCAGATCCTATGTGGCTGGTTTTGGCCAACAGTGACATTGGCATCTTTATCATAGATTGGAACATGGCCTTGCATCACATCCTGACACTTAAGAAAAGGAGAAAAAACTTGTCAAACTGAAAGTTATCTGGGAGAAAAAAAAATAGTCAAGGAACAATTTTAGACTTTAAATAATGACATGTGAAAACTGTACTTCATGTACTAATTACTTTATCCAGCTGAATACTGAAGCAATGTGATTATCATCTATGTATTACTACATGCCAAAGAGATTCATTTTACATTTTAAGATGTAAAGTGTTATGAGAATATGGTTTCCATACCACTCTCTTCAATATCATAACCTAGTAATAGATGCTAAGTCTAATACAGAATCTCAGAATTCTTGTCGAATACTTGCATACAAAAAATTTGAGTTATAGCTCTGTAAAATCACCCCTTTTCTTTAAGTATGATTTATGTACCTTCTTTTACTCTCATGAGGAAGAGATATTAGAATTATTACTAGAATACTGGATACAATACTAGGAATCAAAACCCCTTCAAGAAATAGGAAAAAACAGGAACTAGAAGTTTAAAAAAACCCATAGAAACTTCCCCTCAGACTTGCTGTATCATCACACACCTGAAATTACATACATTAGAATTCCAATTGTGTGATTCCAGTATCCTTTTCAGCATTTGTACAGCTTTATACCTTAAAAGGTATTTATTTAAATCACACACATCTTGTTATTGAAGAATTCTGTCTTAGTGTGACTTATATTTGGATTTCTTCTTTCCACTATCCCCTCATTCTCTTAGGTAATCCATTTACTTATAGTACCATCCGAGGAAAGACTACATGTTAGCATCCTGGAACCTATTAGCCAGCAGACTGTTACCATTCTAGGACAGCACCGCTGGGCAGATGGCCCAGCAAGCCAATTCACTCCATCCTGATTCTCCCCAGTCAGGGAAGACAAGTGATTCATCCCTCCTGGCAGATAAGCTGCTGACATTTCCATCTCTGTTTACTGGGTTAGCTGACAGATTGTTTACATGACCCTTTTATTTTCTCCCTATTCTCTTCACATTAGAGCCCAGAACTTTAGCAAGTGAGCATTCACTTTCTGCTACAGTCTGAGACACCACATAGAGTCAACTTTACTAGTAGCTTCATTTTCAGAGTATAAAAGTTAAGCATGCGTATTAAAAATCTACATTGCAAAACTCAATTTGACAAGAAATTAGAAGGTCCTGAGAAAAAATGCATCACAAGTCATATGATAAATATTAATTTCACATACAGATGTTATTTATCAAGGAAAATAAAAGATTTTGCAAAGATTTCTTAAGGCATCGAATAAACACTTGTGAACAGATACTGCTCCATAAAAAAATTGGATCAGACCTTTTTTTTGACTTAAGTGACAAGGAGTTAATTTCTAGAGGCTAAAGAATTTTAAACTCAAAATGTGGAAAAAGAAACACATGTTTTTTTAAAGCAAAGAACTGACTTAACTTCAGGAGTGCAAGAGTCAGATGCAAAGGTTCTATTAAGCTATAAGAAAATGATATAAATTTTAATGATGTCTGGCAGATCCATAAGTTTAAGCAAGTTGATCTTGAGGCTTCTCAACTGCACAGTATACAAAACACATATATAGCATTACACAACTAAATTTTTCTAGGACTGGAACCTTACAAGGTCTACAGGACATGGAAAGAGGCAGGAGAGGCTTATACACAGGGTCAGCAGAATAAAAATAGACCACTAGTACTCTAAGCATTCCCTAACCACTCTAAGACATGGATCCATAAACTTCCAATGCCACTAGAATACATTACATGGCACACAAAACCATGAAAAACCATTTGTTTCATCACTGTTTACTGAAAACTCACTAAACCATGGTATTTCTAACATTCAAGAGAAAAACCTTAAGTTTTGCATCATGATTGTACCATTTCTAAACTGTTAGGACACAACATAAAGGTAAACGCTGACAAGATATTTGGTTCTGGATTCTCCCTTCTTTGCCCTCAACTACTACCAGCTATACTTTTAGCTTTGAGCTCTGCCCACGGCTTTTTTGTTGTTGCCCGTCTCTCAGAAAGAGCACACACTTTTTTTTTCATGTTGATGTGATGGGCTTCTTTAAAAATGCTAAGCTGGAAAATTTACACATAGAAATAAACACTAAGCACCTCTAAGGCTGAATAAATATTTGGTCATATTTCCCAGCCTCCAGGGTGCTTAGTACTGTAATATTTTTGCTGAATAATTTCAAAGTACCTAGGAACTAATTCTAATGCCTGTATTTTGGATCTGACTGGCACGTGTAATCAGTCTGATGAAGAATAAAAATATCCTAAGAAGCAGAAACAAAATATTCTTTCACTGGAGTCCAAATCTCCAAGTATTTTCTTATTAGCATATAAATAAGAAATTAGACTATTAAAAAAAATCTTTATTATATCAACATCGGTCATACATTTTTTTGTGCATTTAAGTGATACTGGAAACAGACTTTTTTTCCTAATTCAAGAACCTGAAGTTGCAAAAGCAGCCATTTCAAATACCCTTCTCCTATTCACTGTTAATGATTTACATCACCTATTAGCTTCTGAAACTTTTAAGAGACAAGAAAATATCTCTTCAGATAATCATAACAGAGAATGGAAATAATTCCTAGCAGCATGTTTTCAGTGATAATAAGAGTGGTGCTGAAAATTTGCCTCTCTTTTACCCAGTTTCCTGGGCAGTAGTGTAGAAATCTCTAAACAGATGGGGAACATTTAAAAGGAAAAACAATTAAACATTTCTTTTCAAAGTCTGTAGGACAGGAGTTATTCAAAATAGGAAGGATGCCACAGATCTATAAACATAGAAATTAGTGTTAGACAAAGCACAATGTTAAAGGGATTAAAAAGTAACAATAAAAGAGAGTGCACATATATAACACCACTATCAGAGCTGTAAAACATTTGGTATATATTTATTTTTAATGATTTATAGAACATTTCTGAAAAGGTATCAACTAAAACATGGAGGATATAGCTAAAAATTACTTCTACAGATCTCAAAAGACAGAAGTCTTCAAATGAAGACTCATTTATCTGTCCAGGGCTTTTGGTCTTATTTATTGCTTTTCATTCAGCAGAAAATAACTTTTTTTTTTTTACAAGTTTCTCTTGAAAACCACTTTAGATACACACATGATGTAATACATTTGGCAAAATATATCCTTGAGTTACACCAATTTATCTGAACCTGATTTAAGTTAAACTCAGACTGGTGCAAATATGGCATATGGGAAAATGGGCCTCTGGAAAATATTTACAAGAAGATTCAAGTTTCTCAAGATCTGAGCAAGAGTCCCTAAGTTAGCCAGAATGGTATTACAACTTATTAGAAGTTATATTCTTTGCCATCATGAAGGAGCTGGAATAAGTAATATCCTGCAATAGAGAACTACAAAGAAAGTTTGAAGAATTTCTCCAGCTAATCATCCATGGTTTAGCATTACAGGGAAAATACATGAGAAGTCTGATTGACTTGGTGTTATAGAGTAAGAGTATCTATTATAGAATACCTTAGTATCAGGAAAAAAATTCTGAATCAACGAAACTTCAAAAAGCTATGTTTTTTATTATTATTACATCTCTGAAAGATAAAGACAAAATAAAAATGAAGCTAATTAAGCAGTGAAGTTTTCATCGTTCTGTTAAATATTTCCTCATAATGTTCCTAAATCACACAGGCGGAAAAAAAAAAATCCCGTATTTTCCAGTTAGGTTAAATTACTTCATTGGAAGATGAGAAAAAAACCTAAACCCAAAACACAATTCACAATCTACACTGATACTCTGTAGCCTTAAAATAATTTGAATTAATTTAGTGCCAAAGTTCTACAGAGATTTCAAATCCTCCCCAACTTCAACACAAACAATGCACCTTTTGCAACATATAATGTCCACATTATCAAATACAACTTTTTAGTACCTCTCATATTTTATAAAAACTTTATATTATTATTATTTGGCCCCTATTTAAGACACACTTTCAGAATTTTGTGTGAATAAATTTTATTACTTTAAAAAAATGTTTAAATTCTAGTTTGCTGTGGGGACATCTGCAAAAATAAAATATTCTGTTACATTCTTATTCTGCATTTTTATGTTAATCAATTTGAGAATCAAAAAATAATACTCCCCTTTAAGAAACAGCTAACCCTTTTGGGGGGATCAGCAAATTTAGTAGTTTATAGCAAGAATTTAGTTAAATTACTGAATTAAACAATAACCTACGTGAAATGTTTTCATATGACAAAATAATTAGACTAACAAGAAAAAAATGAATATAATTAAACATTGAAGAGTCCTTACAATTTGTATTGTCCTGGTATGTCCCTAACTTCCTAGTTATTCTAGAGCAGCAAATAGAACAAAGCTACACTCACAGCAGTGTTTCATTCCTGTTATATCCATTTCCTGAAAGAAAGATGCTTAGCTACTGTAAACAGGTTCAGAAGATGTGTTAGCTCCATGTATTTAAATGAAGTCAATACTGAAAAGGGGAACAGTTTCTTCATTAAATTTTCTGACTGCTTATAGATTTGACCTCCTCCAGGTTATGTGCCTTTCTTCTCCATTTTATTTACATGAATATACAGCCAACCATTTTAAGATTTTTACATACACACAGGTAACTATAGGAAGTATGCTCAGTCTGCTGACTTACTGACAGGACAGCCAGGCCATTTACAGTGAAAAACAACTGCTCAAAACCATACACTGCTTTTTCCAAAGAATAATCAAAAAGTACCTTTTTGCATATAGGTTTGTCTGGCAAGGATAGTTAAAAAACCAAAACATTCTGCAGCATCCTAATACAAGACAAAAATCACTGCCTAAGTGTTAACATACTCTAGAAATTCAAAGAATTTCAGCATGCCCAATTCCTCCTCTCTAGGCTAAGATTCCTTTTTTCGGTTTCTTAGACCCAAACACATGCTTCTTGCCCACAATTAAAGTCTCTGTAAAAAAATATGTTATTAGTGATAGCCTCTGAAAATAAATCAAAATTAACTTACTCTGCTGAAGCACATCATGAGCTGTATCACTTCTACACGTTCTTAGACTCCTCCTTTCTCAGTATATTTGTTCCTTGTCAGTTTTAATGGGAGAAGGCACTAATCACTGGACCCACCAGAACTTCAGTGTTCATGACACAGCACCTAATGGGACAGTAGAATAAAGTTGGTTTGAATAATTTCATTACAAAAAAAAAAAAGGTGGTGGGAAGGAAGGTGAGGAGACAAAACTGTCGCAAAGCAAATGCAATTTTTTATTTCCACCAAATTCTAGGTTTGAATTCTTCCTGTTTGCAAACATAGACTACTTCTAGTAAAATTGCGAGATTCCTTCACTAAACATTTCAAAGTGAAATGGGACAGAACTACTGAAGGGTAAACTAAATGAGTTAAATAGATTATAGAATAAAGATCTGAATCTAGTTAAATTCTGTATTGATCATAATTATGAGCATTAATTATTATTCAGTAGTCCACTCAATTTCTAGTTTCTGAAAGTCTTGTTAATCCCGGCTGGCATATTTAGAAAATATAATCAACAAGAATGTTGATCCTAGGAGACCAAAGACCAGGCTACACCAAGATACACAGGGAATTTGATACATGTAGGATCCTCTCTATGTCTGTAGAGGTGGACATTCCATTGCACTATAAATGATTGTTTTCAGATACTTGCATAAACTAAGTTGATTTATTAGTTTTTACAGCATATAATGGTTTTTACTTTAAAAAAATTTACAGCTCCCTCCCTGCTCCCCCTCCAGTATTCATTTCCCATATTACACCTCATTTTTTTTACAGGAAAGCAAGAAGGATTTTTTCTGATTCAAAATGCCTTTCAGCTTATTTTACAAAGAGAGACTTTAAAAGACAAAACTGAATTTGGCAGAAAGCGAACATCTTTTTGTACTTTATAAAATGGAGACCTGCAAGTAAATTCAATTTGCAGTCAAAAGAGGCACAATGTTTCCTTCAAGTGCATGGTAGGATAGCTCAAAGTGCCTGTAAAATGTGCTCACTGATGCAAATGCTTAAAACATTATCTACTGCCAGTAGCTGCACCACTGGCAGTAGATTACAAGTGCAGAAAATGTCTGTCTACTATAGCAGAAAACTGACACTTTATACATGCTTGCAACTAGGCAGAAAAGCCTAACAAAAAGAATAAAAGCATTTTTAATAAATATAATTATAAAAATGAGGTTTTAAATAAAAATTTTTATACACTATAAAATCTTATCTTACTGAGTTAGCACTGATGAATAATATTTAACAAAATTATGTTTACTATAGGTTTTTACCTATCTCTAAGAATGGACCTTTAAAATCTGAAAAATCTGAGATCTACAGGCTTGAAAGCAAAGAAACCATGTTAATAGTGGCCACCTAGCTGTTAGGACTAGTTCTAAGTTTTGAATTTCTCAATGCATTAAATATCTCAGATTGTCTGCAAATGTTTACATCAATTCTGCTTCTACCAAGTGAAAACGGTGTTATGCAAATATTTTATTAAGCCATTCATTATTTTTACTGTCATACCTCAGTGCCAGATGAACATTTCACATCATCTGCTGACACACTGGATCTATAAAAGCTGAAACTGGAAATTTTTTTCATGGATCTGTACGTACCAGTAAAGTTCTGGTGGGAAAGATACCAGAATCCACTGGTTTAAGCACAATTCAATAAGTTTATGGGGAAGCACAATGAGCACAGGATGCACTGCTGCTCCAGTGATGGATTCTACCACACCTTTCCACATTTCAGTCTCATTAAGCACAACTGCCTGAGATTTATGTACATACACAGTCATTGTAATGATTTTTTTCCACCATATTATCTGAAGGCAGGAGAAATCACAGAATCATTTAGGTTCAAAGGGAGCTCTTGAGATCACCTAGTCTAACCCCTTTATGCAAGCAGGGTCACCCAGACCAGGTTGTGCAGGACCACATCCAGACAGCTTTTGACTATCTCCATAGATGGAGACTTCACAATCTCTCCAGGCAACCTGTTCCAATGTTTGACCATCCTCACACTAAAAAAGGTTTTTCTTTTGTTCAGAGGGAATTTCGAGTGTTTTAATTTGTGCCCATCACCTCTTGTCCTATCAGCAGGCACTACTGGCAAGAGCCTAGCTGTCTCCTGTTCATTCTCTCCCAGGAAGTACTTATGCACAAAACAAGATCTCAGCTGAACCTTCTCTTCTCTGGACTGAAAGTACCAGTTCTCTCAGCCTCTCCTCATACGACAGATGCTCCAATCACTTGGTGATCTTTGTGGTCCTTGTGTGGACCCACCCCAGGAAGCCCACATATTTCTTATACTGGGGAGCCCAGAAGTGGACTTGGTACTTCACCAATGCTGAATACAGAGGAAAAGGATCAGCTGCCTCAACCTGCTGGCAGTGCTCTTCCTAATGCAGCCCAAGACACTGCTGGCTTTCTTTGCTGTGAAGGCACGTTGCTGGCTCATGGTCAACCTATCATCCACCTGGAGCCCAGAATCCCACTCTGCAGATCCACTTTCCAGCCACTTGGCCCCCAGCATGTGCTTGCAGGAGTTGGCACTGTCCTTTGTTGAACACCATGAGATTGCTCTCTGCCCAATTCTCCAGCCTGTCCAGGTCCATCTGAATAGCAGCACAACTACCTGGTGTACAGTTTTGTGTAGTATCTCCTCACCTTTTTTGTATTGTCTGCAAGTTTGCTGAGGGTGCACTCTGTCCTATCACCAAGTTATTAACGAAGAGGTTGAACAATACTGGCCCCAGCATCAACCTCTGGGGTACACACCAGTTAGTGACTTGTCTCCAACTGAACTTTGTACTATAACATTATTCTTCAGCAATTAACATAAGAACTTTGGTTTGTTTGATTCAAATTCATTATTTATATTTTGTCTGGATTCAACAAATTCCATAAATACTAATATACATGCTATCTCTTAAATAACTTTTTTTTTTTTCTATTTTACCATCTGCAGGCAAATGAACTTTCTGCACCAAAATGGAGAGGAAATCCAAGTACTACAAAGCCTAAGAGCACATGGATTTAAAATAGAGACTATCTAAAGACAGGTTTAAGTCACTGTATCCTGTTTTAATACTGTGTTATCTTTGTACTATTAACAATACTACACATATTTTATCACCATTTCCCTTTTGACAGAACTAGGTCTCCATAAACACATACAGATCTGGAAGCAGAGTAAGTGTTTGAAAACAAACACCTCAAATGTTGGGCAGCATATAAAAGCTAAAACATTAACATTGCTTTTACCATTATTGGCCTTGCATTATATAAGGAGATAACGATGGATTTTCTTTTTGATATTAGTATCACAACAAGAAACTCAAATTCTAAGAGCTTTTTCTTCTGAAAGCAAAGCTGCTGTTAAATTCTTTCATGAACCACTTTTTCCATTTAGAACTGCTAGTAAAGCACACAGGGAACATGCCTGATTTCTGACTCTATAGGCTATGGGACCCTTGCCATGAGATCAAAGAGTCTTACTACTCAATTACACATGTTGGTTCCTTTAGTTCATGCACAGTCACTGATGTATTTTTCTAAGACTACAATCCAGAGGAATATTTGAACCTATTGATATCACATTTCTGGTACCAGGATTTTCTGCAGGTAAGTTTGGGTGCTCCAACACCATCAGAGTCTATGTCACTAGAGTTTTAACTCCATCAAGTACCCTTTAGACCTAATAGATCTAAAAGTAAGCTCAATTTAAATAAAAAGAAAAAGAAAAAAAGAAAAAAAAAAGAAAATACAAAAGTGAAAAAAAAACCCCAAAACACCACCACAAACAATCACCAATACCACTCACTGGTTCTTCAGGTTGGGGATGCGAGGGAAAAATGAAGTAACAGGCCAAGAAATATCTTTGTAAAAATACATATTTTTAAAATCCTCCATGCCTTAAGTGCTGTTAGGCAGCTCAGGAAGGATCAAGCTCAGAAACTGGATGATACTAGGTCAGCTCCTACAATACTAAGCAGAGTTCTGCTATCAAGGATTTACTACTCACGAGGTCCTTCATCTAGGTATAGAGAATTTCATTTAGTTGAGTTCAATGTATGCAATCAGCAGGGTAAAAGTAGTGTGTGAGCTATACTTCTTGAGCCAAGGTTGCCCAATAACTAGATTCATATTGTATAAATTGATTCCTTGCTATTTATATATGTTAAATGATGTGATCAATACTGTAGCATGCATTTTGCACATGTATCTAGCTGGGTGTTATTCTCTGCCCACTCAGTATTTATATCTATGTATGTTCTAGGATGTGTTCCTGTACTTCATTAAATGACTTAACACTTTAAAACGCTGTACATAGAAAAGCTGCTGTTATTTAAAGGAAATAAAATTCTCAGAAACAGCTCTTCAAAACAAAGCCTGTAAGAGTGTTTTTGAAATGTATCATGTTAGATATTTGCTTTGTAGATTATGTTTTCTCCTGTAAAATAAATATTCACTTACATTATTAAACAACAGTTTAAAAAAATGTAATGCAGTGGAATATATTAGAAGATCCAGATAGCTGAAAACTATCTATGGAAATTGTGACTGAAATATCTGACTGTTTGATAAGAAAAAAGGAAGGAAGTAACTTAAAATACAAAACCACATACAAAATACAAATGAGAGACAGATTCAGAAAATAACACTGAAAAGAACATTGCTCATATATAATACATACTGAGATAGTTTAAAGCCTGTTTCTCATTATTTGTAAAGAAACTGTTGAGGCTCTTGCACCTAAAATTAGACTTGCTGTATCAGTTATGTTTCAATTCTTGGCTGCGATATCCTCCCAGCCTGCCCCTGCACTGCACTCTTGTGAGCTAGTGTGGTAGTGCAACAGCTCAAGATGAGCGCACTATGAGGTTTCTTCAATGCAGAGATGCACAATGGGAAGGGAGTGACACAGCAGTCGCATGCATGGGAGAGAACTCCTTGGCCTTAATTTGCTGCTGCTGCTGGAGGATTCAGCAAGAAAAATGGATTTAACACACCTGCGAGCACTCTTTTCTGAACTGGTACTGATGATTAGGACTATTAAATATTTGTTTTGCAAATAAAACTTACAGAAGAGAAAGCAGTCAGACAAGCTTTTAATATCACATTATGGTTCAATAATAATTATTCATATGATAATAATGAAAAAATATTTTTATTTTAACCTGAAATAACCTAGCGTAATTCATTATGGAATTCCACCTCTTGGCTGCAACAGGAATCAAGATATTCAACTCCCTCATAGCAATGTGTATCTCTTGGCTTTAAGTAGATCCATCCTTATCCTTGCCTATAATGACTGTGACCACCACATCAGTGTACTTCTGAACCAAATCTGGTTAACTGTACCAATAACCTGCTGGCCATTACCTGTATCATGCAGGTAATATAATCAGTTGTGCTTATGCTTTGAACGTAGCACCAGTAATCCTAAAATAATCTTTAAAAGCATTTAAATAATATTATATTCCTACTGCTATGCCAGGAAATCAACATTTGGAAAGCGTGGGCAAGGCCGATCAGTAGTGAAGAAAAGAAAGGAATTGAGAGAGGATCATCTTAAATAGTTAAAACTACAATATAAGTAGTCCAATGGAAACTCTAGCTGCAGTCCTTTCTGCACTGTCACTAATGGTTGCTGAGGAAATAACAATGTCATTAATCCAAAATTGAAAGCAGGGAGCATCCAGAAACTCAAAGCTCAGTCTGCAGCATCTCTAGTGCTGTGATAGTTAAATTTCTAATGTTAAAATTTATTTACAGGATTGTGTTTCTCACCCATAAATCATGTTCTCTCAATCCTCTTTTCTGCCTCCTACCCAGTTGCACCTCCACCCACCCAACTTCAAGGCTGTACTGTTTGTGCAAGGTAATGTTCATCGCTGCATATAGTAAAATGATTCTACCTTCTGTTATCCAACAGTGCTTCTTTTTCACTCCATATCATTAATAGTTAGTCATAGAGCTATTATTCATTCTCTGAACTTCTAAAATGAGATATCACTGATAGGTTTATATCCTTAGCAACCACACATTTTGTATTTTGCTCAGATGTACCATCACGTGTTCCTATTTCTGCTTGCAAACAGACTCTCATTGTTGTTGAGGAATGTATGTCAACAACAGGCTTCAGCAAGATATTTCTTACAAGTTAATATTTAGAACATGTCTTAACCTCCCCAGCAATGTCACTAGTTTGAGTTACTGCAGTCTTTCGGTCCAAAAGTAGATCTCTGCTAGCTAGAACTAAGTGACATACCTATTAATCCTTGGTTCTAGCATAATATACATATGCATATAGATCTCTGGTTTTGCCTTACATAATACTGCCCCGCCCCTTTATATGCAAAAGCATAGCAGATATGTTAAATTGCCTAAAATATTTTATCACATAGTAAAAATTATTCCCATAAACAAACACTGCTTTTTATTTTAAAACTTCATATTTACTATATTTTTATTCCATTTTACTCCATGTGCACAGCAGGGAGTGCCCCAAATAAAAGAGGTGAGAGTGAAATTCTTTATAGAAAACAAAATTGCTTCAATAGTCACAATCAAATTTTCTATTCACTAAGAAAAAGTGCAGGATATGCAAAGACTTTAAAAAAATAATGTATCTAATTTTAGATACATGTTTGCATTAGCATACTTTTGTATAATAAAGGAAGGGGTGTTGGAAGACTACCTTTTGTTATACTAAGTATGAAGTGTATTCAGTGAAGTCAGCTGGTCTTTCAACATGGACCCAACCTGAATAGACCCTCTGTCATCCCTTTTTTAAGACAGTGAGTGTTTTGAAATGATGAAAGTCATAAGGTCAGAGAATACTACAGCAGCAGGAATACTTGACATCTGTCTGACAGATGTCAAGCTGACATCTCTAAGTAAATTCTCCATTCAGTAAGGAAAATATGTCTACTTTTCAAATCCTGTGTCTTGCTTTTGGATGTTTTTTGGCCAATATTAGCAGCAGCCTTCTTACAATTCTATATTCCTTTTAGATTGATCATGCTTCAAAAGCACTACAAGGAAGCCAAAAACCCCAAACTTAATACAATTAATTAACCCAAACTTAATACAACTCAGTACACAATGGGAACTTCTGTTCATACAGTACTATAACAAAATCTTGCTCCACACACCAATCTAGCTGGTATGACCTGCTTCCTTTTCCATATAGACAACCATGTTAAAAAGAACACAAAACTTTAAAAATAATTTATGCCATTAGTCATTGCAAAATATTACCATTTCACTCAATTTGGTAGTCTTTGTTATTCCTTTGCCAGAGCCTTGCTTTCTTAAGCCCTTCCCAAAGACAGTCAGAGCCACTGCATCTTAGTCACAAATCCCTTACCTCCAAACCAGACAGAAAGAATTATTTGAATTTTGAACAAGGGAGGTAAGAACTACAGGGACAACTGTTATTCCCTCAGGCTCCAAAGACAGCCAGAAAAGTCCATTACCCATTTTCTCCAAGGATATGATTAACTCAGACAGCACAAGGTTTTCTGTAGGTCTTCTGAAGGAGGTAGAAATGGGGGAGCTAGTAAGGCAGTGTTTCCTGAGGAGCAGAGAGTAAAGTTAGGCTTCTGAAGGTATAGCAATAATAGCAATGTGGGACTAAAATGTATGGGGAAGTACTTAAACGAGAGTGTGTCTGTATGTTAGCTTTTTTATTTAAAAAAAATAATCAAAACCCCCAAAAAAACTCAAAGATAATTAAATGAAAGAGTGGACAAATTAAATAAATACAATTGTATTATTATGTGCCACTCCTACTGCTATCAGAGATGTTCTCAGGTAAGTCACAGAATCGCCTAGATTGGAAAAGACCCTTAAGATCATCAAGTACAATCATTAACCTAATACTAACAAGTCCTTGACTAAACCATGTCCCTAAGCACTATGTCTACATGACTCAAATACCTCCAGGGATGGGGACTTCATCACTGTCCTGGGCAATGCCTTCCAATGCCTGAGAACCCTTTCAGTAAAGAAATTCTTCCCAATATCCAATCTAAACATCCCTTGGCACAACTATTTCATCTTGTCCTATAACTTGTTACTTGGTTGAACAGATCAAATCCCATCTCTTTACACCCTCCTTTCGGGTAATGTAGAAAGTGATAAGGTCTCCCCTGAGCCTCCCTTTCTCCAGACTACACAACCCCAATTCTCTCAGCTGCTCCTCATAAGACATGTGCTCTAGACTTTCCAGCAGCTTCATTGCCCTTCTCTGGACATGCTCCAGAACCTCCATGTTCTTCTTATAGTGAGAGGCCCAAAACTGAACACAGGACTCAAGGTGCGGCCTCACCAGTGCCGAGTACAGGGGTAGGAAAACTTCCTTGGCCCTACTGGCCACGCTATTCCTGATATAGGTCAAGATGCCATTGGCTTTCTTGGCCACACTGCTGACTCACGTTCAGCCACCTATCAACCAACATCCCCAGGCCCCTCTTTGCTGAGCAGCTCTGCAGCCACTCCTCCCCAAGATACACCTTGTATGCCAAGCTCTTCAAAAAGGTGCCTCTTCAATAACTCACCTAGAGAAAGTACATTTTTGGCCTTGAGAGGAAGACAGTATTTTGCAATAGCTTCAGCTGAATTTGTCTGTTGAACATAGATGTGTTATCAACATTTCCTTTTTTCTCCCCATTGAAAATGCTACATTGAGTGTTAAAAAAGTCTCTCTTGTCAGTTATCTGTATTGAAAATAGAATTTTGTTTTTATTAGCAAATACTTTATTGTTATAATTGTATGCAGTTATCCATTCCTTTAGTTAGTTGTTACTGCCAGTTGAGATGATTCTTAGTCTTTCCCCAATGACGCTGTATTTGTCACTATTCTGGGCATTAATCCAAGTCCAAAGATAGGAATGAAAATTATAGGCTCTTCCTACATAGCTTTCCTTTTTAGCAACTTCATGCAGGCTCCACATTAGCAACTTCTAACTTCTCAGATTTCTTCCTACATAAGTCACTCTCCAAATGGATAAAAAGTGAAATAAATTCATCTTGCTGCTATAAGGAAAATTTATTAACTTACTGAAAATACACTTTTTTTCAAATTCAAATAAAGCTGATAGTTTTTTGTGGTTCTTGTTTCTTGTAGCATTTTCTATAGTACCTATCACATTAATATCTGAGGAAAAATATTAATGGAATTTTCTTCACAATAGTTGTGTAAAATGGAAAATATAATTATCCTCATTTTAGCAATAGGGAATTCATGTACAGATGAAGTATACTGCATGTTCAACATCGTAAGATAAGATTATGCTGAAATGATTAATACCTTTCTGAAAATACAATCATTTTCATTCCTAATTCTTTCAGTGTTTGGGAAAATATTGCTATACATTCTTACTGCTGTTCCATGATGATAATTAAATGGAATGCTGAATGCAACTTTTTGATTTGATCTTATTCATCATACTACCCTAATGGGTAGGAGACTCTGTCATGGGTCAGGTTTCATTCTGCCAAACGTTAACAAACTAACAAGTTGGAAATCCTAAAAATACTAAGTATTAAGTAACCAAAAAAAACCCAACCAAACCCTACAACCAAATTTAATTCATAGCAAGTCTATTTTGAAGCAGGAGACAGAACTAAGGTGTCACTGATACCATCTGTCATTTATGCTTTGACCCAGAAGATATATTTGTAAGTCACATCCCCATCCTACTGCTAATGAAAAACCTCTGTTTTTCATTAGACCCTACATAGCAGTAGGGGTATATCTGACTAAACATTGCTCTCTATGTTTACCAAATCCCTCTGATCATATTGAGTTGGTACTTGAAAAGAGATTTACTGTTGCACTGACATTCCAGGAGTGCCACAAAATTGGTGAAGGGCTTAGAGGGGAAGCCATACAAGGAAAGGCTGAAGTCGCTTGGTTTGTTCAGCCTGGAGAAGAGGAGACAGACGAGATCTCACCACAGTCTAACTTCCTCACAAGGGGAAGAGGAGGGTCCTGATCTCTTCTCTCTGGTGACCAATGATAGGACCAGGGGAAACGGCAGGAAGATGGGCCAGGGCAAGTTTAGGTTGGACATTAGGAAAAGGTTCTTCACCCAGAGGGTGATGGAGCACTGGCACAGGCTCCCCAGGGAGGTGGTCATGGCACCAAGCCTGACAACATTCAAAAAGCATTTGGACAATGCCCTCAGACACATGGTCCGAATCTTGGGATTGGCCTATGCTAGGGCAAGAATTGGACTCCATGATCCTTGTGGCTCCCTTCCAACTCACAACGTCCTATGATTCTCTACTGACAACCAATTGGAAATCTGCTAGACTTTTTTCTTTCCTCTTGAGACCTTTCTTCCTTATAAGGAAATCATATTTGCATGTAGCTCTTCAACCTCACTCTAAAATAAAATAAAGAACTGTTGTCAAAAACTTCTTGGCTGTCTTTCACAATGAAATATGTTCATATAGGGTTAAAATGAGCAATCAAATATGACAACAAATTGATTGGCGATTGAGAAGCACTTAATCACCTAAGATAAAATGTTAGGAGACGCAAATCAGAAAATACTTCTGAAAGAAAAATTTGAGAGGCTGCAAACACAATCAAAAGAGAAACTAAATGCAAGGAAGTCATTAGCAAAACAGCATTTGACAAGCCCAATTGCCTCCTACTTATTTTTGTCCTACCATTTTAAAATCATCACTCCCCACAGTCTGTTTCTAGCTTTCTCCCTCTTTCTTCCTTCCCCTTGCTAGCTCTTTTGGCAAGGCAAAACCTACCTGTTCTCCTCTCAAAACACATCAGTTTTTCACTTACTAACCTCCTTCAAACCTGCATTTCTGTAGAACCTACTACAGGACTCAACACACACAAACAAGTCTCAGATATGGAAGTAACAAAAACCACACAAGAAGCAAAGTAATCCTTTCCATGCTACAGGTGTAATAATTGGTTAGCTCTTATGCTATATTCATACAATATCTTAAAGCATTTAGGAGTTACACCACTGACTTCACTTTCTCTCTGGATGGGTAATTATAAGGAATGACAAATTAAGATTGTTATGAACAAGACAACGAAAAACAGAAAGAATTTGACTTCTCTGGCACAATTATCAGCTACTGTACTTAATTTTTGTCATGTTTTTATATGACACTCTTGAGAAAAAGAATTTGAACAGTATCACTTGATTTTTTTATTTTTCATCCCTGACAAATTTTGAGTATGTCAAAATGGCCACAAAGGATACTGAGCTCAGGTGCCGTTTTCACTCCTCGTTTTAAATTTTCATTGTGTTTGTAGAAAACTTTTCCACCAGGGTCTGTATAAGTGGTAACTGAAGTGAGAATCCGGACACTGGTATCAGCGCTAAGCCGGTGTCACCTCCACCGAGCTGCCCACGTCAGTAGCCTATATGGGCTGGTCAGCGCCCTGCAGCACACAACTAAAAGCAGTCAAACATTGCCCCCTGGTGCCCGCAGGACAACCACGGCACCAACAACTGACTTCATATTCTCTCTTAACAATACGGAGTCTTTCAATGAGAATTTGCAGCAGACGTACCGAGGATTGTGGTAATGCAGAATTCTAAGGCGCAGCAAAAAGCTGTGCTCCTAAACGCTCACTGGCTGAGTCCATCGCAGTATAGCTCAGACACAGGCTGTATAATTATATACCAGAGTAAGAACCACTCAGTTCTGCAAAGAGGAATTAAAAACATTATCATAGAACTTCAGGAGATAATTAATCTTGTGTACTACAGATACAAGGGATATGCATACCAAAGTACGAGGAATAAGGGCCTTTTTATACTTAAGAAAAATACTGAATAAAATGGACCTTAGTTTTCCAAATGAGCCCATAGCTTACCATATTAAAGGCAGCATTTTTTAAGCTACTACAAGTATACATTCAGTTCACTATTTACTTCAGAAAACACAGAAGAGAGTCCTAAAAAGCAAGGGAATCATGACATTGATTAGTATTCGTACTGAACCCATTCAAGGATTAAAGCATAGAAAAGTGGAGCCAAAACCCAAGAGTTGGTGTTACTGCATTAATTTCTGTTACTAATCTTAATCCTTAGAGAACAAAAGTACATAAGTAGTAATCAACGTAACTTATTCTACTTCTGTATAGGATCTGTTAAGGCACTGGAGAAACACTATAGTAAAAGCTCTAGAATTGCACAGGGCTTCATGTCATCAGTGAATCATAAACATCCAGCAGCAGAATACCAGCACCTGCAGTATCACCAGCTTCTGCTACAGTTCAGGAAGAGAACTGAAGCAATTAAGCTAACCAATTGGTAACCACAACACCATTACACTTAGCACAAAGCAAAACTATGCACATAAAGAAATTCAGCACACTCCACAAAAACACCCTTTATACATAAATACATATGCCCACCAAACACATGCCCTTACCCTTCTTTCTCTGAACATGGAATGCCTTCAGGCTGGCTGCTGGCTAGCATGTTATCAGCCACTTACACCTTACCCTCTTGCCTCCAGGTCTCCTACTTGTCTCTATTACATCTATATTCTTTCATTTAAAATATTTCTGTAATATTAGGTTTTTTTATGTCTGTAATACTGTAGTCAGAAGAGGAATTTAAATAAAGAGCCTGAAGATACCACAGTTCAACTCCTCATAACAACACTCATTTATCTGCTATTGCATACTCCTTAAGCAACCTAGGATATACACTGCACATTGTAATTCCTTTAAACATTATCAGGACAGCAGTCTCTACCATCTAGGACAAAAAAATAAAAATCTGACATTAAGGGCTTACAGTAACATATAACGAACAGAGATTCTTATAAAACTGTAAGATCCAGGATAAGAGGAAAAACAGATAGTAGACCCTAAAAGCCAAAGCCTCTAACATAGAAGCAGGGTAAACTAGCCTACTTGATAGCACAAGGCTGTAGCCAAATACCATTGTCTCCATTTAGTCAACACTGAAGAGACATGGAGTGACATAACTGAGTAAGCTGGTTTTATTACAGTGACAGCTTCAGGCAGCTACATAAATCAGTTCCCATACATCTTAATGAATTAAAATTGCTTTAATATTTTTTTTTTCCTGACAACTAGTCAACCTTCCCCATCAGCTACCAGCATAAAAATTTATCTGCTGAATATGAAGCATACTGAGATAGTTTGTTTATACCTTCTCAGTAGACCTGGATGAAAACTCTGAAAAAACCTTATCTTGGCTTTTGAAGGAACAAAACCATTGCATAAGAAGCTGCAAAAGTCTTCTTGAGAACATTCCTTTCCTACAAACTTGGCTAGTTTGTGGAAACCAATGCCTGTTACCATTTACTTGCAGCTTCAGATAAAGCTGATAATTTTGGTGTGAAATAGTAAAGTGAAATGGGAAGATAAATTCTAAACTGATTGACACTTTGCTTCACCAGCTTGTCTTTGCAGAATGTAACTCATCAATCCCAACACTCTTCCAAAATGGTTCCCAACTGCATCCCAGTTTATCAGGTCCTCAGGGATACAGACAGACCCTGTTTCTCTCTCATGCCATACCAACCTGAGAACACCCAATCACACCTGATCTCGGAAGCTTAGCAGGGTCAGGCCTGGTTAGTACTTGGATGGGAGACTGCTTGGGAATAGGGTGCTGCAGGCATTAATTTTGATAACACCAGGCTGAGTGATTCAGTTGATACAATAGATGGAAGGAATGCCATATAGAGGGACCTGGATAGGCTTGAAAAGTGGGCTCACAAGAACCTAATGAGGTTCAACAAGGCCAAGTGCAAGGTTGTGCACTTGGGTCGGGCCAATCCCAGGTAAGTGTACAGACTGGGAGAAGAACCCATTGAGAGCAGGGATAGGGAGATGATTGTTTCTCTCTACTCTGCCCTTGTGAGGTCCCATCTGGAGTATTGCATCCAGGCCTAGAGCCCCCAACACAAGAAAGATGTAGAGCTGTTGAAGTGGGTCTAGAGGAGAGGCACAAAGATGATCAGAGGACTGGAGCACCTCTCTTATGAAGAGGGGTCAAGGGAGCTGGGCTTGTTTAACTTGGAGAGGAGAAGGCACCCAGGAGACCTCATTGCTGCCTTCCAGTACTTGGAAGTACTGGAAGTTAGTGATAGGACAAGAAGAAATGGCTTTAAACTAAGAAAGGGGAGATTTAGGTTAGATATTAGGAAGAAATTTTTCACCCAGAGGGTGGTGAGGCACTGGAACAGGTTGCCCAGAGAAGTTGTGGATGCCCCATCCCTGGAGGCACTCAAGGCCAGGTTGGATGTGGCCCTGGGCAGCTTGATCTAGTGGTTGGCAACCCTGTCCACAGCACATGGGTTGGAACTAGATGATTTTCAAACTCAAGCCATTCTATGACTCTATGCCTTGCGCACTGCTACCCAGCTGTACAGTTTGTTCTTCCACATTCCTGGTACCAGGCTCAGTCAAAGCTGGTACACTTAGTCTGGGGGACAGGAGGAAAGAGGAAGATTTTTTTCATACTTTTTCTTTTCTGCATTCCTGTAAGCAGAATGTGACAGGATTTAGGAATTTGTTGAAAAGTTCTGTTTGTGAAAATTTCACAATCGTTTCACAATTCAAAGTACCCTTTTTTAGGGTTTTTTTCCTCACTTGCAGATTTTATAAAACGTTCTATATTAGAACTGTAGAGATATCAAGCTTTCCTATAACCTAACAGACCTACTAAATAAAGTTTGCAAACTTCTTTGTACTGTTAAAGCAGTGTCCTCAATGCCCTTATTCACATGTTCAGAATCATAGTGTAGGGGTATGGAAAACAAGTTTCTTGTAGATCAGGCAATATCTTTCATCTTTCTCACAGTTTACAGGTATTCATACACCCAACGCTCAGACAGAGAGGGAACGGGCCAGGTGCAATGATCCCTGAGAGCTTTACACCTACATTAACAACATCACTTTGATAACCATACCATCCATAGCTTTATATAGGCAACAAGTTTGAGACACATGGCATAACAATTTCACTCCTATTGTTATGATTTGTAACAAAGTCAGATCTGTTCAGACTGAGGATGAAACTTTTTTTTTTTAAGTGGCAAAGGGTGACGCTTGGAATGCTTTCTCCCACCCTTTCAAATCTGGTCAAGCAGCACAAAAGGAGATATCCAGACCTGCTACAGCAACACTTCAAGCAAATCCTAATTTTCATAACTTCCTCCTCATTCAAATTCTAACTCATACCCAGGTAAACAATCAAGCAGATGTAACTGGCTTCCAGGATTTTCAGCTTCTCTTTTTCCTCAGTGTAGGTGGTCCAGCAGGTAAAAGTGTGATATTAACTTCAACCCTAAACCTTTAGCTAAGCACAAGCATGGTTAGCTGCACACGCTGTTCACCTAGAGTCATCTGAATATGAAACAACCATTTATTCTCCTATTCACTTTCTCAATTACAGTAAATAACCAACAGTAGAGCCACTGGGAGGCAAAATTAAACCAAGGGGTGGGGGGGGAATAAATCAAAAATCCAAGTTCCAAGAAAGGTGAAAGAAACATCTAGGAAAGCAGATAACTATTTCTTTTTAGGTTCATAGTTAGATGAAAAGTTACATGGTCAAACACAGGAATTCTTAGTACAGCTCTCCCATACCAGCATGCCTGCCCAGTGGGCTTCCTTGGGGCTATTTTGAAACAGAAGAATTTTGGTTTCGATTTTCCCACATAAAGATCCTCTAAATTAATGAGTTGGAGAGAAATTGAGCTTACATATTAGACTTGACAAAAGAAAAATTCATATGCAAAGCTTCAAATTGTCTTATTTAGCTGGGTTTGTGTGACATTTAAATTAAATAATATATTATTTGGCACATGAGATTTTTTTCTCCCTCCAGATGCTTTTGACCACAACTGTGCAGAACATGTTACACATGAAGCGGAAAATTTTCGTTATCACAAAAAACTGAAGACCCAGGATCCACAATGAGAGCCACCAACAAAAGGTTACCAACACTGCCTACACAAGATTTTATCACCTACATGTTTAAAGACTATGCTTCTCCAAAACAGATTGATTATGGTAGGCAGAACTCCTAGGAGAGGGAAAGCTGTGCTGATAATTTCCAGCTCAGTTTTTCAGCATTTGTCCACCAACTTCACAAAGACTACAGGTTCTTACGAAGGCCAGGATGGAACTTCTAGAATGTAAACAAATATTTTCCTCAAACCATCATTTCTTTAAGTAGTTTCTATAATACTCTGTATACCCCTCCTGGAGACCAGGTGCTTGGTGTTTATTAAGCTGGTCAACTAAGCAACACAAGCAGATTGCTTAGAGCTGCAACATTAGGAAGCCCTGTTCCCCTGCAGTCCTGACCATCCTTGCAGGGGTGCCTTATTACACTAGACAGTTTTCATTCCATCTTGCTCAGACACATCATAAAGACCCATATCTCAGCAAAATCTTTTTAAAAAGTGTACCATAATCACTCTTATTGGCAAACTACTAGGTATCTTACAGCTAACTTAATTTACTGTTGAAAACAAGAGTTCTGTTTTGCCACATGGACAAAGACACTATTAAAAAGTAAAAGGTCACTTACCTTTTCAGGAAGGACTGAGTCTGACATTAAAGGGTCATGCGATTATAACAATCATGCCCTACAAAAAATGCTCATTTTCCTCTGTTTTATTCATTCATTTAAAGAGAGAAAAGGAAATAAAAATCTCTTTTATGTTTGTCAATTCACATCACATGGCTTTTATTTTTCTAGGCCTGCTTTGTGTCTGATCTTATATCTTTTATCACATGTTTTCAGAAGATCTAGACCATATTTTTGGAGTACACAAAGAGATTATAGTATTGAGTTTTCTCTGGTTTTTTAATGCCTTATTTGCTTTAATATATTTAACACTTGTGAAAGATGAAAGTTTTTATTGGCATTTAGAAATTTAGCTCTGAAGCAGTAGCACTAGTAAAGCAAAAGCTGTAGCAGTGCAGGCTTCTCCACAAAGTTCTGTCAACACAGCTCAATACCATCTTATCCTATTATTTATTACAGTTTCTACTACCTTGCCCATTGGAGATGTGAGGCATATTGGTATGTAGTTTCCTGGAGTCCTGTTAGGCAGTCATATTTATGTCACGCTTGCCATTTTCCAATACCACTTAGTACCACTGATACTAAGCAAAAACATAGCACTCTCCTTTCCCCAGCTACAAATTAATTTAGGATTCCAAGATGAATACATCTGATCATCCTAAATCATTATTGCTTATCCTTTCTATTCAGTCTATGGATAATTCAGTTCAAGGCATATTCTCTGTCTGGTCCTCCATATAGGAGGAGTGCTGCTGTGGAAATCTTCCCAGGATACTCTCCAGTGAAGAAAAAACCTCCTTACTTTCTCTGTTTTGGTTTTATCATAATTGCTATTCCCACCCAACCTTAAATTCTCTGTTGATCCTCAGGATTCTCTTGCAAGATTTCTGCTCATAACTACTAATGTTACTAATATCAATTCCTTTTTGCTGGTTGTTGCTCTAATTCATTTTAGCCTGCCTTAATGTCTTTACAAATTTCATTAAGATTTCTGATTCTTTCTGTTTCCTTTTTTTGGACACAACTTCCTTTTTGTCCTTCTTTTTGAAAAATGCCTTTAAAAAAAAATTTTAAAAAAAAATTGCCCTACCCCTGTGGTTTAACTGTGTTGGCACCCTTCAGAGCTTTGCCCTCCACCACAACCACAGGAGTAAACAATTGTACAAACTGTCCTACAGCAAACTCCTAGAGAACATTATGCAAACACAGGTTATGGACTTTCAGTGCACCCTGTAATTTTATTCACAATGTACTACTAGTCTCATTGCTAAGATTAAAACCAGTATTAAGCTTTTCATACAAAAACCACATCCCAAAGCACAGCAAGGAGCACAAAGCAATCTAAGTGATCAAAGACTACTCTCATAGTACAGGAAAAAGACCCTCTACACAATCTTTTGGGAAGTGCCAATTCCTTTTCCTAATTCACTGCTAGTATACTGAATTAAAGCTTTTAAATTTACCAACACTGCTCAGATTCATGCCAGTATGACTGATACAACTAAAATTCTAGGACTCTTAAGTAAGTGAGTGTCACATTCAGGCACCAGACCCCTCACATATCAAGAGCTGCATAGCAGGAGCTTGACTTAATTTGCATCAAATAAATGCCTGAAGAATGCATCTGATTAGTAACAAGGACATACAGGGAAAAGCATTTGCACAAAACATAAATTATTTTCAGAGGTAACAAGTGCACACTCCAAACTGGAATTAAAACAAAATCGCAGAACTCAGAGGGACTATTGTACAGCATGTGAGTAGTGGATAAAACGGCTTTGTAAGAAAGTCACTAGAGTACTTAAACATACAGAGTCTGGTAGAACACTGTCATGAAAAAATCTACTGTACACTTTATTACACCCTGCTTTAAAACTATTTAATTCCCTGGTTTTACATGGAACTCTTTGTAATGTCCAAGAAAAAAAAAGTACTTGCTACTAAATCACAGGAACTTTCTCTGCATTAGGCCTCTAAAATTTCCTCTGCTGAGTCATGTCATCTGACTGGTCACACAAGAATACATGTCAGCTTGTAGCTTGTCATGGAGTTGATTAGAGATTTTTTTTTTTGAAGGAGCTGAAGCTAATGGTCTTAAGCTACTGAACAAAAGTGTCATATATGCTTTTATGTGCACTTTGTTCTACATATTAAATCATATGCATCATAGATCTTTGAGGACAAAATTACTGATGCACAGCATATGCACTCCTTTAACCATTGCAGTTTACACTAGCAAAGCAAATTTAAGTAATCTTAAAACTATAGAAAGGAAATTAGTATGCTCTATTTTCTTCTCCTATTTAGCTGTCATCTCTCATGTAGGCTCCCCCTCCCCCATAATGATTTAATCTTGTTGAAAATTTTGGGTTCACATTCTGTTGATGGGGCCCCTCCAATAACTGGAGTGAGTTCCCCAAGGTTTTTTTGGCTCTTGTATGCCCTAAATTTTACATCCAGTAACACTTCACAAAATTAATCACTGTTGTTGTTTACTACTTCCTACATGTTTTTAAGATGTGCATTTCTTTGCGTGGTTTGTTCTATGTTTACCAAGCATGTTTCTGCTGAAGGCTGACGGGTCTCAGCTCAAGATAACCAAGGTATCTACAGACTCTTTAAGCTTCCAGCACTGTAATTTTGCATCTTTAAGTTACTTCAGCCTCTTCCTAAACTTTTACTGTAACCCCCATGTGTTCTTTATCTGACTTATCCCCATTTTGCTGCCTTATCACTCTCTACAGTAGTTTGCTCTCGAGGAGAAAAAACAATGACTGCGGTAGCAAGGTCTTGTAAATAACATCGATTTGAAAAGTGACAACAAATAAGCAACTATGACACTGGAGCCGGTTTCCACGACACACCCTGAACAGAAACCTTTCCTCACGCGTGCAGGATAAACAAGTGTTTTATAAGCTCGGGGTCTTACGAAGAGAAGGCAGAAGTGGTTACTTTCTGGGAAGTTTCAAAGGAAGGACCGACCGGAGGAGGGGCCACCGCCCCCTCACGCCTGGGCGCCCCAAGCAGCCGCCTCACAGCCCCGAAGCAGCTCCCGCCCGCCCGTGCAAAGCTTGGCCCGGCCCGGCACTCTCCCCAGCTCCTCTCCCCGACTCCACTCGGTGCCAGGCGGGGAGCAGGGCAGCCGGGCCCATAAGCTCACACGTTCCCTAAACCCGTAGAGGTGCCGTGGGACCCTACCGAACCGCGCCACTGCAGCGGGAGAGCCCGCCCGCCGCGCCTCTCTGCTCCCTCGTCTGCCCCTCCCGGGGCCCGTGGGGCCCAGGCAGCAGAGGCGGCCCGCAACAGCTCAGCGGCGCTGTGAAGGTAGCGCCGCGCCCCCCCAGCGGCAGCCGGCAATGGAGTGCGTCGAGCCGGAGCCGCAGCCGGCCGCTGCTCACCAGGTACCGGGGCTGAGATCAGCGGCGGCAGGGACGGGTGAGGTGGGAGGCTCTCCGCGGTTCAGCGACCCCACCGGCATTGCCCCGACTTCTTACTTTCCTCGGCCCATCGTCACGGGACGTGGAGAGGGACTGCGGGGTGTAAGCACCTGCGGATCGCCGCGGCCGGTTATGGGGGTTTTTATTGGGACCAGCTGTGTGAAAGCGTCCCGGCCGAGTCGGCGCTTCAGCCCGGCTCCGCTGACGAATTGACAGCAGCCATGGCTTTTTCATCTCTGTTCAGTTTCCACCTGATTCTTATGAGGAAGAAAGACTCCCGAGTACCGCACCTGTGGGTGGGGGGGGGGAATCAATCTGAGGGGCTTTATTCTTGTGCGGCAGGGGAACTGCGGCTGCTGGACACAGCTGAAGTTCAGTCTCGCTTGAGGACCAGAACTTGAGCACCCTATCTTCTGGTGAGCCCGCTGCTGTCAGTACAATGTTGGGTGGCCCTGGCTGTCTCATGGCCTGCAGCTGGTCCCTGGGAGAGGACCCTACGGGAGGCGAGCGCATCCCATTCGCCTCTTCTGCAGGCTTCCATGTTGTGTAGCTCACTATGCAACTGTCTCCCAACGGGCATTCCCTCCCCTGTCTGCGGTACAACTGCACCTTCAAGAGCGCTGGTCTTCTTCACACAGGAACAGTGTCACCTGTGTCACAATTTCTGTTCCCCTTCCACATCCTCTTTGCTAATTCAAATGTGCTTCTTCCAAGTGGGGAAGGGGTCAGGGTTCATGACAGAATCTTTGAGCTGTGTTCAGTGTACATTGTATTCATTTTCTTGTAACAACTGAAAATAGGGAGCTGAACTGTTCTAGCTCAGTGCAATTCCACATGCACTCAGCTGTAAGTAGCAGAAAGCATTAAAATTTCAGGAGAGAATGACAGTGATGCTCCTGCTGCTCAAATCAGTGGTGAAATAAAATGTAACACCTGTTAAGCCTAGATGAGAAACAGCTGATGGAGATTTTGACTATAAAACTGCATGTGATGGTAATGGCTGGTTGGTTTGTCTCTGATAATACAAACTTTTTGGGGGGGGAGTATAGCAAGTAGAAATATTTAATGGTAGGTTCAGACTGAAGAAGAGTCTTCATATGATATATAATTAAGATGTGGAACTTATTGCTACAGAGTACTGTAGATGCTAAAAAATACACATGGCTTCAAAAAAGGCAAAAATTAAAGCCAATTTTATAGTGTTATTAACCGTTCATAATGAATTAAACCATTGAATGACATAGGAATATTTAAAATGCTGGCTAAAACCTTGAATTAGAGTATCTTCAGATGCTGGAATACTTTACTAGTAACTCTTGAAATTTATTTTATTCTTCCGGTTCAGGGATCTATTTTTATTGACCAGTTATTTTAGCCAAAATATCTTTAAAAGCACTTGATTCACCTTCCTGCCTTTGCAACATGACTAAAAAGCTCTTTGTTTAACAGCCTGCCTTTGAATTTATATAGATTTCCACTTTTTTTTTTTTTTAAGAGAAGAATTAATTACAGAAGACTATGGGTCAGTCTTATAAAGGAATTTGATGCCTAATGCTCCTTTGATTTCTCACTGAAAAAAAAAATGGGATTTAGTTATCAAAATACCTCTACAAATCTGAGACTATGACAAAATTTTTTTACTCTTGAATGTACTATATTAAATGTTTGTAAAATTCTTGTTTTCACCTATTTTTCTCCTATACAATGTTATAATTGTCTTAACTACAATAGGTAGAAACAGATGACCAAACAGCCCTTGTTAGTAAGCCCAGGAATAAAGGAGGAAACAGTGATCTGGCATCAGCTGGATTTAACATTATCAACTCTATCATAGGATCAGGCGTTATAGGTAAGTATACTTTTATCTTGTGTTCAGCCTTGTTTATACATGCATGACTATCCAGTTTGGAGAATAACACTGTTTTCTTACTTTCTTCTGCTGTTCCTAATGATTTTTCTCTATTTTTACTTGCTTACTGTGTGAAAATGCAGAGGTGTCAACTGAGATCACGGCTCAGTGGTAAATACCCTACAGTTTCTTTTGCTATAATGACCAGAGAGAACTGTTTGGGCAAATGCTGACTGAAAATTACACCTAGGCAGCACTTTGTCCACTAAAAATTACCTTTCTGAGGTTATTAAGCGTGCTGGTACAATTTAGGAGATAGATAGCTGCTTTTTTTAAAAAATCTGAATATTTCTTTATTTTGATTGTCATGAATAAGTATTTTGAAAGGTTCTTCTGTAATCTCTCCTTATTTACAGGATTGCCATATTCAATGAAAGAAGCTGGTTTTCCACTAGGAGTACTGCTTTTACTTGGGGTCGCCTATATCACAGGTACTCTAAAAGCAATTGCTATTGTAAAGTGAAAAATAGTCTTGGAATATTGAGCTGATCTTGAGCTTAATGATAAGTTAAACAAGTATATCTATGACAATAAAGATGACAGATTCTTTCCTTGCCTTCCTAATCCCTTGAGCAGATTAGTAAAAGTAGAGAATTATACTGTGCAACATATAAAGCTGCTTTTTGTGTGCATTTTATTTTTGTAAAGCCTAATTTCTTAAGACTAGGTCAAGGTGACATTTGGAAGAATACTGCTTATTTGTGCTTCGTAATCACTTGGTTTAGTCCACTGTTTTTAGCCTAAATAAGAGGCTGATCCTTGAGTGGGTTGTATATCACTTTTTAAGAATACACCACAGAATTAAAATCTTTGGTTATACTATGATTTTGAATATTTTATTTACTTATCATTCATTAAAAAAGTGGATTTACCATCAAAATGGGACAAGTTTTTAAATCACATGGTAAATAAACATAAGTAAATCCATTGGCATCAAAGGAGAATTTTGGTAAAGACTATGGATTCAAGTCTTAAAACAAAGAACCAAGTCAACGTAAATGGCACAAATTCTTTTACCCATATGCTGAGCAATATTTGAGGCTTTTCATTGCTTAAAGTGTAATTTAAGGATCTGCATAAATAACTGAGGTTTGACTGGAGAGCAATATAAAATAAGGAATATGTTCCTTATGAATGGAAAATTCTCTCTATGGCTGATGGCAAAATAGATGAAGGAAATAATATAATAAACATAGATCAGAAATTTCAGTTACTTTTCTGTAGGAAATCTGATTTGTCCTTTGAACTTCAGAGTGTACTGAAGACTTTATAGCCATAGGCCCAGGACTTGTGAATTAAACTCAGTATTTTATCATGTTAAAGATGTGAATCAATATATCTTGCACAAGCAAATTATAACCATAGTTGCAACTCTTGTAGCCTTTAAAGTACAGGCTAAGTATGTAACATTAGCATTTATTTTCCATAGTTTTTACTGAATAATTGGCAGATAGCTAGTATTTAGCAATTCTCATTGTATTTCATTTTGAGAATGTTTTTAAGTTATACTGGATGTAGTCCTAGATCAACAGAGAATAAAATTTTATGTCATTTGACTATAAATCTTTTTCAAGTTTTGTGGGTCTGAGATCCCTTGCTACAAAGACTTAGTGTTTCTTGTACAAGATCAGCTCAGTATGTAAAATAATTGATAATGAACAATTCTGTATTTCTATTTTTGTCTGCTTCAAATTATAGTGTAAGTGAGTATATATTGTGTAAGAAATGCATATGCTCATAGGAATCTCAGGATTGGCTTTCACATTAACACACAGTAGAAACCTCCTTTCTAAAGACTCTGAAAATTTCATAATTTTAGTAATTCTCAGAAAATACTGAACACTGATACTGTTCACAGAAAGGAACTGTTCCTATCACAGCATAGATTTCAAACTAAGTGAAGGCCAGATGAGGAATAGACAAGGTCTAGCTACTGTCTGTCAAGACACCTGCACTAAGGTAATAAATTCTCTTCTGTAACTGATCTGGACTGGAATATCCCATGGTGCCCAAGTGAATAATAAAGCATAGCTTGACATAACAGCAACATTTCTGACTGTTCTTAATAAAAAGTTAAGGTTCAGTCTGGGAGTAATTCTGCCTGTGACATCAGCTCTGTCTCAAGCCTCATTGCTTCATGGTTTTCCAGATAAAGCACTTGCACTTTTTTTTTAATAAAAGTATCAAATAAAAATACTTTTTTATTATTACTATTGTGAACAATGGAGAAAATGCAAAATACTAACCAGGCTTTATCTTTCTTTCACAAACTTGGATAAGTAGCTAAGTAAAGTGATGAAGAGTTCTAGCACCATGACACAAGCTGTCCTTGCATTTTACCCCCTTTCAGGATATAATCAAATGTTCCATCCATTCAGGAACCCTCTACATTATTAATTTAGTTTTCCTTTTTTGGTGCTTGTGACAGTTGTCGTTCCCTTTGACCGTATTGGAAACCAGTGAAAATGAGTCTGTTTCTGCTGTCCCTAATCATGAAAGCTGGTATTTCTTTCTAGTATGAGCCTGCAACTCCTGGTTTTGCTGGACTGAGATCCTTTCTCAGTCCCTGCTCTTCCCAGTGCCACTGTTTTCCTTCTTACAGATGGGTTTTTTTTTAAGTAATGAAAAAGATGAGCGGTAACCAGCCACAAGTGGGTTCATACTGTCTTTAACAGCAATTTTATATTTTAACAGATTATTCCATTATATTACTGATCAAAGGAGGAAATCTCTCCAGTACCAACACCTATCAAGAGCTGGTCAGAAAAACATATGGTCTTGTAGGTTATCTAATTCTTTCAACTCTTCAATTTTTATATCCATTTATTGGTAAGATCATATAAAATAAAATTGTTTAAGTTTTATAAATAACAAGCTTTTCACATTACCTTATTCTTTCACTGATTAAATATTAAAAACTCTATAAAGAACATACTCTATTTAAGAAAAAAAAAAAAACTTTGTGTGTTCTGAAGAATTACTGAGGAAGAATTCAATGAATTGGAAGATCAGCATAGAAATGAACTGAAATGTAATGATCACACAGTTAAAAATTGATGGCAAAAGGAGCAATGAGAAATCGTAAAGAAGAGAGTCTGTTCTAGAATGAGTAACAGAGTACAAATTTGTGCCTGAAACAAAAGGAAATTACTTTAGGGGAATAATGAATTTGTATTTTTCCAAAAATCTAGTATTACTGTCGTTGGAGAAGCCACTGATCAGATCTTACTCGAATATTATGTGCTGCTCTTCAAAAGCATTAATTCAGCCTCGTACCCAGTGAGCTACTAGGAAACTGGGCAGTCAGGACCCCTTTGAAGAAGAAATAGTAAAAGAAAAAAACAGATATTATCTGGGCAGGAATTAGTTAGACTAGAAGTTTAAAATAAAGTGATATTCTGAATTTGTCCCCTACAGTAGTAACATAATTAAATCAAATCTTATGTAAGTTTGGTATTTTCACACATGGGCCTGCAAGAGGTGGTGACTTGAGATACGAAGTCTATATTTGGTGACCACAGAGTCCCAGATCAAAATTCCTACTTTGTGAATAATCAGTCTGAAGTTGTTACAGGTAGCTGGGGTTCTTAAGGGAGTCAAGTTACTGTTACTGCAGGCAACAATGTTACACATGTTGACTTTATGAAAGTATAATTACTACTTCATAGAGAATATGGAAAAAGATCTCTGTCCTTACCATGGAACTATTATGCATATTTATGTACTTGAATTCATTTCTCTAAGTAGTGTTAATGACTTACAGTTTCACAACAGTGAATATTTATGCATTAGGTAAGCTCAATACCTATATGTATGCTGTCTAAATGATGAAGACCATGTGAGTATATAAATACATTTTATGTGTATGTGTACACACACGCGCACATATAGACACTTCTAGTGTAGAATAAGGTAAGACTGAAATACAAATATTAAGGCCACAGTTGTTATTAATGAGAGGAAGGAATGGAATTGCACATCTGATATCTTCATCTATTTTGTCCCCCTTTCTTCTGGTTTAAAGATTTTGCTAACTTTTTACATGAGCTAGGAAGTCCCATGCATTTCATTGCAGGACTGATTATTAGACTAACACAGGAACTTTACTAAGTAGAAAAAAGAATTTGAAAATAAACTGACAAAGAATTACTGTTAGAAACAAACAATTTTTAAAAGCCTTGTTTTCCTCTTCTGAAGTAAGTTTATATGGCAAGAAAGCACAACGGCCTTGCTTATCAGACTGGATTATTGCTTAGGTTGAACCTGTTTTGTTTTTTTTTTTAAAAAAAAAAAGAGGAGGAGACAGGAAACCTTACAGAAAATGTCATTGTGTTTTAAACTTGAAACTTAGAAGTTATTGGTGCTAGCCAGAATTCATACAAGAGGGATAATGGCATTTAATCCTGAAGTCTACAAAATATGTGTATTAAATGTTTATCAAGTATTTCGTATTTGACTTGTATTAACAAAAAATTTTGTTTTCTTTAAGCTATGATTAGTTACAACATAATAACAGGAGACACTTTAACTAAAGTTTTCCAGAGAATTCCTGGAGGTAAGATGCATTTAAAAATTCAGACCAGGGAAAATGTATTGGATAGGAATATAGCATAAATATTTAGGGATTAGCATCCTGTGTCAGTCTGAAGTTCTACCTGTTACTTTGCTCTTGAATTACACTTAGGTATAGTTCAAGTTAAGAACTTGAAGCATATTTGTATGAGTGGTTTTTTGGTGGGTCTTTTTTTTTTAATAAGTCTTTCCCAAATAAAAACTATGAATCCTAGTCCTTGATTATCATTGGACTCAGTGTTAGTGAAGAGACCACGCGCTTCAATAACATACTAAGCAGAGTCTTCCATAGTAGTATATTTACAGTGTTATCATATTTTGTCATTTTTTAAGATAATTTCTATAATAATCATTTGAATACTGAGACTGCACTTTATCTAGTGAATAATTCTGCATAACTTGCAAATGATATAATGGATTTAATGCTTCCTTAAACATATCTGTAAAAGTTGGTCAGGAACTGCATATGTAACTTACAGTTCTCTTAGATACTCACTGCAAAACCAGATGTGGCATTTTGAGATTTTAACTCATGCACTTGTTATCCTTCCTCTGCTGTAAGTTTTCACAGCAAAATTGGTGAAGCAATTTGTGTGCATGTTTTCCATCCTCTTTAGCAGAAAGCCAGCTAAGTTAAAACATTCTTCACTGGCAAATTAAACTAAAAAGAACACGTCTGCAATGAAGTGGAAATTACTATTTGTATGAACTGTTTAATTTCCACAGGAGGACTATAATTTTCAGCAGGTGAAGCCTGCAACATGTGGATGCAGTTTTAATTGTCAATCTGTTCTGTGAATGCCTGATCAGGTTGATAGTGACAGCAAATATCTAATAATTTATATACAATATGACTTCTGTAACAGAAAGAACCCCCAGTTTGGCACATCTTTTCACCTGGCTGATAGAATGCGTGCCTGGAAAGAGGTGGGAAAGCGCTGCCGGAAGCTGTCCTGAGGAGCTCTGTACCCCTGAGGCCCCAGAAGAAGTCAGGACAATAGGGGAGTTTGCCTTGGTTGATGAGCACTGGGTTAGGGACCAGTTAAGCAATCTGGACTTCCATAAATCTATGGGTCCGGATGGGATGCACCCGTGGGTGTTGAAGGAACTGGCTGAAGTCATTGCTAGACCGCCCTCCATCATCTTTGCTAAGTCGTGGGAAACAGGAGAGGTGCCTGAGGACTGGAGGAAGGCAAATGTCACTGCAGTCTTCAAAAAGGGCAAGAAGGAGGACTCGGGTAACTACAGACCGGTCAGCCTCACCTCCACCCCTGGGAAGGTGATGGAACAACTTATCCTTGGTGCCATCTCTAGGCATATCAAGGATAAGAGGGTCATTAGGGGCAGTCAGCACGGCTTCACCAAGGGGAAGTCGTGCTTGACCAACCTACTAGACTTTTATGAAAACACAACAAGGTGGCTTGATGATGGCAGAGCAGTGGATGTGGTCTATCTTGATTTCAGCAAGGCATTTGACACGGTCTTCCACAGCATCCTCGCTTCCAAATTGAGGAAGTGTGGATTAGATGATCAGGTAGTGAGATGGACTGTGAACTGGCTGGTGGGAAGAAGCCAGAGAGTGGTGGTCAATGGGGCAGAGTCTAGTTGGAGACCTGTGTCTAGTGGAGTCCCTCAAGGGTCGGTACTAGGACCAGTATTATTCAGTCATTCATAAATGACCTGGATGAGGGAATGAGTGCACTGTCAGCAAGTTTGCTGATGATACAAAGCTGGGAGGAGTGGCTGACACAGCAGAGGGCTGTGCTGCCATCCAGAGAGACCTGGACAGGCTGGAGAGGTGGGCAGGGAAAAACTTAATGAAATATAATAAGGGCAAGTGTAGAGTGTTGCACCTGGGCAGGAACAACCCCAGGTTCCAGTATAGGTTGGGAAATGATCTCCTAGAGAGCAGTGTAGGGGAAAGGGATCTGGGAATCCTGGTGGACAGCAGGATGACCATGAGCCAGCACTGTGCCCTTGTGGCCAGGTAGGCCAATGGCATCCTGGGGTGCATTAGAAGGGCTGTGGTTAGTAGGTTGAGAGAGGTTCTCCTCCCCCTCTACTCTGCCCTGGTGAGGCCACATCTGGAATATTGTGTCCAGTTCTGGGCCCCACAGTTCAAGAAGGACAGGGAACTGCTTGAGAGAGTCCAGCACAGAGCCACCAAAATGATGAAGGGAGTGGAGCATCTCCCTTATGAGGAAAGGCTGAGGGAGCTGAGTCTCTTTAGCTTGGAGAAGAGGAGCCTGAGGGGTGACCTTATTAATGTTTATAAATTTGTTAAGGGTGAGTGTCAGGAGGATGGAGCCAGACTCTTCTCAGTGATGTCCAGTGATAGGACAAGGTGCAATGGATGCAAGCTGGAACACAGGAGGTTCTGCTTAAACTTGAGAAGACACTTCTTTATGGTGACGGTGACAAAGCACTGGAACAGGCTGCCCAGGGAGGTTGTGGAGTCTCCTTCTCTGGAGACATTCAAGACCCGCCTGGACGCCTTCCTGTGTGAACTCATGTAGGTGTTCCTGCTCCAGCAGAGGGATTGGACTAGATGATCTTTCAAGGTCCCTTCCAATCCCTGACATGCTGTGATTCTGTGTAATCTCCCAAAGAATAAAGGGAGCTGAACACAGACTTTCCCTGTCAATTGCCAGTCATGTTACAGCCATAATTATTCAGCAAGCTTTCATTCTAGTCCATGATTCATGGTAGCCTGACTTAAACTGGAATATGTTTTATTTTAAATTGTCATGGGCTTGAAAAAAACACCAGTTATACAAATAAATCCTACTGATTGCAGAGAATATTATAACGTTGTTGCCTTCACATGGTAATATGTATTATGGAAGTGGAAGACAGCTGACAGCAAGAAAGGAGTTGCTCAAAAAAAAAAAACCTCAAAATTAACTTACTTTAGGATTGTTCTTTAAGAATTTGCTTATCTTCAACAGCATAGTAATTGATGTCAACATGCAATATCAAAAAATCCTCAAGAGTAAAAGGTGGAAAGAAGTAGTAGAATGTTTTACTTGCAGTCTGCCAACATTGACTTGAGCATGATAAAATAAATTAATATCAATCTATATGTAGAAATTTTGATATAATATATTCCATATGAGATGCATTTGGTTTAAATTTGCAGAATTCTTGTGATTATGCACATGCTGTGTATGGTTTCCTCAGTTAATGCCTAGTCTTTGTTTCAGTGTTACTTAGCTTGAATAAAGGGGATAAAAGCCTGGTCAACATCAGAGTTTGTTACTCCTAGCCTTTCAGATGTAACTAACCTGTGCTCATGTCAGTCTCTTAGAAAAATTAATTATTTTCTTTTTTGCTTTAGTTGCACCAGATAATGTGCTTACTGACCGTCACTTCATAATTCTTCTTACCACCATCATCTTTACCTTGCCTATATCTTTATATCGAGACATTGCAAAACTGGGAAAGGTAAATCATAATAGGAGCTGATTTTTGGTTCACTTTTCTGTATGCCATTAGAAAATAAGTACCAGTAATAGCTTAATGTATTTGAACTCAGTTACAGCTGACTAGAGCATGTTAAATGTTCTAGAAGTTCAGACTGCCTTCTGTCCCAAGAAATATGGGAAAACTTGAATAGTTTAAGCAAAACTTTGGTCTCCATATGAATCACTGGAATTTTTCCATCTGCTGCTAGTAGAACTCAAGTCTTGTAAAGCTGATGATGTAGGCCAGATCTTGAAATGCTGAGCACCATTGATTAGAAATGTTTAAATGCAAATATTACTTAAAATTAGACAAATAGTTACAATTGGCTAATTACTCAAAAAAATAAAGAATTAAAAGATGATGATATAGGGCAAGCTTTCTAATTATAGATATTTGATATGATATTTAGAACTTTACTTGGTTGTTAATTAATCTTTAAAAAAAAAAAATAAGTACATTATGCTGCTAAGAGGACAACTTTTCAGCAGCTTACTGACTGAAGTAATACTTTTACCTTTACAGGTATCTCTTATTTCTCTGATTTTAACCATTGTCATCCTGGTTATTGTGATGGTGAGAACAGTAACATTCAGTCCACAAGTGTAAGTATTCTTACACTTGCCACAAAGGGAATTTTTGATCATATGTTATATGTTATTTCACTATTATGTGTATTTGCATAGTTATGGAGCATAGCTTCTTTGGGAGAGATGGATAATTGAAAAAATAAAACTGTATTAATAGCATTACAAAATGAACTACTAAAGCATACTTTATAATTTTTTTTTCTTCTTTTGCACATAAGTAAAATAAGAAAAAGTCTCAAAAAAAACTACAGATGGGTTGGAAATTGTGGTTGTGTCTAATAGTAGGTGGCTCCTGAATGGGCATGTCAGGTTGTCATTTGAGAAATCTTTAATTTTATCCATTATTGTCAGATGGCATGTATTTACGATCTTAGAATAGATAGTATTTTAGGAATCTTTCTTTTTCTGTTATTATAATGATTTCATAATAAAAACTGAATACAAATAATGATGAGAAAAAAGATAATACAATAATAAAAACTTTATTCTGTCATTTGAGCAAACAACAATATAAGCAGGCAAAACTGTTTTCCAGTACTCATACTCTTAAAGTAGTATTTAACATTGGAGATTGGAGTGTTCTAGACAATTTAGCACACATGGATGTGTGTTGTGGCAATATTTTTATAATTATATTGCAAGAAAGTGTTATGAATCTATTATCTTTCCTTTATGGCCTTGAAGGTCTGCTTTATCCCTTTTTTCTTATCCTTTAAATATAAAGATATATTAATAAAGACAACAAACTCTGTTTCTGAATGTGCTTTTTTATTTATGGAATAGTTTTATATAGTATTTCTAATGTTTTTTAAGAAGTGGATCCTTCCTTCCATCATGATTGTTTGAGCAATGTTACACATAACTGTTCATTTGTCTTAATGCTGTGATATTGGGTTAATTGCAGGGCATTCATATTTAATGCTAGGAAGATGACTAGAATAGGAGTTTCTGAAGTTGTGCTAGATTATGTTGTCTATCATCCATAAAAATGATGCACTCAGAAAAGTGTGGGACACCCCACCCCCCTTTCTGAAGCAACATGTTTTTCATACTGTGTGTTAAAGGAGTATTTGAAAGGGTGATCTCAAAATCCCCTATCAAAAAGGAAGAAGCTATATATAATGGTTACTGATGACCTTGTTACTATGGTAACATTTCTTCTTAACAGTTGTGATGCACTGAAAAATATGGAATACGTGCTTTATTTTTTTGTTATAATAAGTAATGTTGAGTACTGAGTAATTCTTGAAGTTTTACTTTTTAATTCTTTGAAGGCTTCCATTTCTGCATTTAGACTTCTTGTTTTCACAAATGCATCTAGCAAGTTGATAAACTGTTAATCAGAATTTTTTGCTTCACATTCTGTCAATTTCTATTTTTGCTATTTGTATTTTACAGTTAGAAATAGACATATACTTTAATTATTAAAACCCTCTTCTAATATTTTGTTAATAGTATGATGGTATGCCACCTCTGTTTTCTGCCATGAGAATAAAGAACACTAATATATTTTAATATGGGTCCCATCATAGTAGTATAACAAGTGAAACAGAAATAATGCATCTTTTGGAAAGAATGTCGTTGTCTGCATCATACATAACTCTCTAGGAAATACTTAAAGAGCATCTGCTACACATACATAGGATATGAGAATTACTCAACTGGCAGCTGATCACAAGGATGAAACTCCAAGTGTTCAGGAAAAAAGCCTGTGAAGTAGAAAGCTGATTCTTTCCTTTATATAAATAATCCAATAGTAAGCAAAGATAAACTTTGTTGTGTGATGGAATGAAAAAATAAAACTAAGCTACCATATATTTACAGAACTGCTAAGTAGTTCATTAAGGGAGAAGGAGGAGTTAAAGCAGCTGTGACTAAACGGGGCTGGCATATAGCTTTGCCTTGTCTTTGTTCTTTAACAACCAGGATGACTTTGATTAGTATAAAATTCAATGCTGATGCGAGCATTACTCATTTTCTTTCCATTGTATTGACTGAAGTTATATTCAACATCTATAAACTCTTTCTGTATCTTTAAACTTCTAAAGTTTAAACAAAAACTAAAAATATATTTTACCTTAGAATAGAATTGAATTAAAATTTTATAATTAATTTCCTAAATGTCTAAATCTTTGAATTAAACCTGAAGTAATCTGTCTTGTGTTACTGGATTATTTTCATAACTGCTGGTTTGCACCTAAACTTGGTGGTTTGTAGCTGATCTTCAATCCAAGGGAAGTCTTTTACTCATTCCAGGGTGTAGCTCCCTTGTCAAACATATGACTTAGCTTCCTCTCTTGAAATTAATTTTTTCTTTTCAGTCAGTGCTTCATACCTGCAAATTGGGTTGAGATCAGAGACATATATTTCTCTTGCCCTTCTTAAAGATATTTTGCTTCTAATGCACTCTGCTGCTGTATTACATTTGGCAGCACTTCTACATAAATGACAAAAGATTTTTGCATAGCATGGATCTTAAGATGGGGAATATTATACTGTAAATGTTTTACCAGAAGTAGAAGATATGCTGTTTTAGACTACCAAATTTGCCCAACTCTTAGTCATGATCTGCATGTGCAGTGCCTTTTACCCCACTAAAGGTTTATTATTTTATACTTTCCCTTAAGTATACTGAAGCCTAGGGTCTTATTTTCTTAACCTCTAGGCTTTATTCATTGCTAGGCTTCACTACCTTCTGATGGACAGTTCTTATTGGCAGTCTGTCTTGCTCTGCTCTTACTTTCAGCTGAGACTTTTTGCTGTCTCCCTTGAAAGGTCTTTTTGTTCAATCTTATTATTTTTGTTCCGAGAATCATAGTTATATTGCCTGTCAGCTTTTACTTTGAGATAAAACTACTATGTATGATAGACAGTACAGCTCCCAACAAATGCATTTTGTATCACAAATCTGTTTCTTCTGTTAGCGTTCATTGTGTTTCATCTAACTACTTCTCATTCTTCTCTAGCATGAAAAAAACTTTGTGTTCATGCAGGCATAGCCTGTGTTTTAATATGCTGAGTGAGGGGCAGTAAGCTAGCTGTTTTTTTCATTCATGGATGTTTGCAGCTACTGCTATTCTTGTATGAGCAGCAGCTAAAATCTTCCCCTAACGATTCCTAACAAGCATGTCGGTTGAACTGGTCAGAAGTAAGGTCCTTCTCAAAAAAAAAAAAAAAAAAAGTAGTGTTACCTAGTATTCTTGTGGTAGACTCTTTCAACCTACGTATGCATCTGCCTACACAGACACACATATCTGTATGAATGTATGCATGTTTACTTTGACGATATTTCCAATAGATGCCTTTTGTCTTGTGGGTAATTTTAAGTGATTATTCACTGCGTGGCTCCTCCATAACTAACAGCTACTGTTTCATGGCACAATTTTCTTTCCCAGTCTGAACTCTTATTTTATATAGACACTTTCATGACACCTGCACCCTTTTCCAGGAGCTTTGCATAAGTCTGTATGTCCCGGAGACTGGACATGGGGGTGATTTGTTGTTGATATGATCAGAACTCTAGAGCTGTTGACTCTTAGTTCTAAATACTCTGAAATGAAATTTCTTAGTGTATTGTTTTCATTCCTTAGTTTAGGTATCACCTCTGTGCAAGATCCCTCTATTCCTAGGGTGTGAAAATGTTGTTCAGAACACATACAGCAGTATATGACTTGTGGTAAGAAATAGCCATATACTGTTGCATATGTCATAGGTACCCATGTGCATTATATGACACTGCAAACTGTTTGAAGTGTTTAAATCATCAATCTGAAATTCTTTCTGCATACCGCAACTGTAATGGAAGGAATTTATCTTCTTATGCTGCTAAATAGGGAGGATTTTGTTCTTTTGGATTTTTTTTCCCCCAAAATAATATCCTTAGTCTGATTTGTTATTCATCCATAAAGCAAAGCTATATTTTGGTCTGTTGCATATTGCCAGTGCATAAGCTAACATTGTGCGGGGCAAAAACTAGCTCCTGTAATTTTTTTTTTTTGTGATTATTTTGTGATTAAATGTTTCAACTGAAATTGGCATGCTTTCTACATTCTATTTTTTAAATCCCTGTTTATAGGAGCTTAATATAGTTATACCGTTGCATGGAACATACAATTTTCACAGAAACTAAATGTGTTTCAGACAAAAGCATTCTTTGTGCAGTTTAAAAATATTTTGTTTTATTGGGTGTTGGATAATCTAGATGTTAATTATTAGTAGAAAAAGGATTAAGGAGACTTTCACAAATTGTGTTATGAAAGGATAATATAAACCGAATTTTGATTCTGTATGTTTGCTAGCAAAGCTGACCTCTAGTGGTTACAGAACGGAACAGTTGTAATGTTAGCTTTCTATATTTTACTTTTATTTTGGAATATTATTGATTATTTTTTTCCAGATCAGATGAGAATATGTTCCTTAAAAAATAATACATTCAAAATTATGCATATGAATTGTCCACAGACATCCTGACTGATTTGAAATCGGTGGCATCAAGTTAAGGGATGCTACCCTGTATAAGGAACTACAGATTCACAAGACAAATGCCAGATATCTGTTTCAGCCATAGTATTTGTTGCATCTACATGCTGAGACTGAGAATATTTTAGGAGAGCCATATTCAGCTACTTAAGACTAGAAGCAGTATCTTGCAGTAGTCAAAACAGTATGCTGCATCTAAGAATGAAAAACAAAACTTGATTTTGATGCTCAGGTTCTGTTCACTTCAAAGTTAAGCTTAGCAACTGCAGCTTAAGAGTTGAAAAGCTGCTCTAAGTCTGAACTGCATGTGCATTAGATGCTGTAGATATTTTTTTTAATATAGAAAATGCAGGATTGACCATTTGAGCTTTCAAGAAATAGTCATTTAGGAGTTCTGAAAGAAGAAACAGCAACATCTTTTTTTGTCTTTTTTTTCTTTTTAGGGGGTGGGAGTGGAGTAAAAACATTTGAAAGTGATGAAACCTAGCACTGTGTATGCCACTGCAGCTGTCAAAACCAGATAGTTACCAGACAGAGGGGGAGACAAAGCTGCCATTGTTACCTCCACAGAGCTGGCATGAGTGTCATGCTGCTTTTTAGGGCAGTAGGACAATAGTAGCTAAGGCCTCAGGTGGCAGCGGCTTTCCCGCTAAAAAAAACCAAATAAACCTGCAATCAAAGTTAGCAGCAGCCAGCTTTTTAAGAGCAAGCACCTCTGTACTGTTCCTTTGTCAGTGCTTTAATATTAAAAATATAATGTTCAACTGGCTTGTGAATTTTGTATAATACTTTTAGCATATTGTAGTTCTGGAAGAGGATGTTTCATATCCTCCTTTCCTTCATTTTGGCTCTTTATTCAGAGAGGAAGTTCGTGCATCAAATGGATTTTAACAAAGTTTGCTGATAGTTTTCTGTCCTCCTCCTCTAAGAATTGCAATTGCCACAGGTCCAAAATTTTGGGCATATCTTAGAGGAGCAAGTGTCGAGAATATTACTTTCTTGCCTGATTATAAAAGTCTCCATATACTCTCTTAGACATTATGACTCCTTTGGGAAGTGTCAGAATCCCTTTACTATGGGCAATAGCTGGAACAAGTGTAAACAAGGGTAAACTGCCTGGCTTGGTTTGTAGCCTAGGAAAAAAAGTGTCTCTAGACTGCATGGATTACCTGTGCAAGTTCAAAGGAAGAAATTGCCTCTAAATAGTTAGATTTTGGGTTGAGATAACCTTAGTTGGAATCAGTAACAGCTTTTGCCTTCCCTGTTTCCATTTCTTTGTATATTATGACTTGAAGAGTTTATTTACAAAACTGGTCATTGAAACAGGCTGATGTTTTTGGCTGTAAAAACTGTTTACAGAAACATTTTAATCAAAACAAGGGAGGTGAGGAGGGTATCCCCCTAGTTTCAACTTATTGTTGGTGAAGGCTATGGCCTAGTTCAGAGAGTTCTGGAGGTCTGACAAGCAGTTCTGTATTACTGCATGCTGTTTTAAGTTATTTTTAATAACTGATATTGGAAAGAGGATAATCTATTGAAACATATGTCTGTTTTAGACCCAAATCAGAAAATGCATGGATATTTGCAAAATCAAATGCAGTACAAGCTGTTGGGGTGATGTCATTTGGTAAGTAATTATTTTTTTATTTTCAATATTCAGATCAACTGTAAGAAATTATTTAATATTTTGGACCTAGAAATTGCATTGTTTTAATTGTATTTCTTTTTATATACACATGTTAAACTGGTTCAGAAAAGAATTAAGTTGACTTTGAGTCATCCGTAGGTGAATTTAATTGTTATGGCTTAAGACGTTATCCTCATTCACTGCCCATCTGGCCCGAGAGGCTGTAGGGCTGCAGTGTCTCTGTAGCGGAGACAGTGATGTGGCACATCGAACCAGCTCATCTTAAAACACCTGCATCAATAGGGTTTGTCTGTTTAGTAAACTGAGGAGGCTGTGATCGTCTGTGTTCTCTGGGATAACCCTTAACAGAAAAATTTTAGACTGCAATGGATACATTTGCTAGAGAGTGCCTGTTGCTTCCCATTTCTCATAATAAACCATTCTGATGAGCCTCAACTCGCCTCCGTTATCCTCATTCTATAATCTTTTTCTGCCTGGAGGAGCTGGTATATTGATTCTTGTTAACACTGTGATGATCTGAGGCCTCCCAATGCTTGCTGCTGCCTAAAATGGATGCCATAGGAACTCTGAAAGTAGCAAATAGCTCCATGGATTTTAAAAAATCTCAAAACTGCTGTTGGGTTCTTACGCAAAAGTGCAGCAGGAAGAGGAAATAGAGGTGGGGAGGATGGGAAATGGCATTTTAGGGTAATCTAATCAGAATAGGATTAATATAAACCTTTATCAAATCAAATAAGTAAAAGTTCAACTCTTTTATTTTTGCCACTCATTTCAGGATTAATGTTTGTATTTAGTAATGAGTGGATTCAAACTGTGCTATGTCTCTCCTACCTTGGAATATAGACTCTGTGAATTTATTTTATATGCATATATGCATTGATTCATACATTTGCTTTAATTGTTATGTGTGTTTCAGCATTCATCTGCAACCATAACAGCTTTTTAATATACGGGTCTCTGGAAGAACCCACATTAAAGAACTGGTCTCGAGTCACACATGTGTCTGTCTCACTTGCTTTTGTTATCAGTGTAGTGTTTGCTGCATGTGGATATATGACTTTTACAGGATACACAGAAGGTAAACTGCTTGATCCCTCAATTTTGGTTCTTGCTGTGATCCTTACATTTCTGCTTTTCTGTCTGACTTTTGCTGTTAATATCTTAGTGATTGTAAAAATGTCAGAAATCATACTATGTTTGGACAGAAATAGTAGGACATTCCTTGTAGTTACCCCACAACCAAAATAGGCTACAAAGTTGTCAGCTACATGCTAAAAGGGATCAGATTCCCAGGGGTAAGCCTCACCAGTGAAAGTCCTCTGAATACTTCCATAATCAGAATACTTCTGAAGACTAGACATCTATAATTTAGGCGCATGGTCCAGTAGCAGAGAGCAGTGAGAACAAAAATTGCCGTGATTTTTCTACAGAGTGCCTAGCATATATTTCTGTAGATTGTCCTGTATCTTTTCCTGTCTGTGCATCCTACCTCTGGCTTAAAGATATTTCCTATCTTTACAACAGCTGTTCTTCTGTAACTAATTCTACTATCACCTCTGTGTGCATATGATATACTGTATGTATAAATATCTGTAATCAATGTTACATCATACTATTTAACATCATTTTGTTGAAGTAGAGATGGTGCTTCCAGAAGAACAAGGCATAAATTTGTTCAGTGTGTTAGCTTTTTCAGGAAAAATACACATTTCATAAGCAAGTATATTTTCTGTTATTTAATAGTGCTGTTCTAAATTGTGGGAGATGGCTTCTAAGCTTTTTCCTTTCCTGATGAGTAGCAGCATATAGCTGAGAACAGAGGAACTGTAGTATAGGGGTTACTCTAATGTGTGTATGTTAAAATATTTTTGAAAGATAAATGCTACTTGAAATAAAAACACTGCTACTAGCAGAATAGGGTGGAAGTTCCTCCTGGATGTAATTTTTGACTGTGACTGCAGTTTCTGGATATGTATCAGGACAGGGGATCAGAAAGTCTCAATTACTCCAGTAACTCCAGTAGCTTACACTTCAATTTGCAAGTAGGCAAAAAAAAGTTCAAACTAATTGTTGTTTTGCTGTGCCTCAGGAGATATATTTGAAAACTACTGTAGAGATGACAACCTAGCTACATTTGGAAGGTTTTGTTATGGGGTTACTGTAATTCTGACCTTCCCCCTTGAATGTTTTGTGACCAGAGAGGTAAGAATTTATTACATTCTCCTTTTAACATTGTCAATATATATTAATAATATTTTCACATTATTAATACATATTGTAGCTGAAGTCAGTGGCTGTGCTATAATAAATGTCAGTGTATCCTATCCTGCTACGTGCAATGAGTAAGAGGAACTAGTTGTACTGTTTAGATTCTGGCAATATAATGTTCCATCACATTTTTTATAATATTATCCAGTATTAATTAATAATTACTTAATATCAGGACTGCTTAAAAATACTAGTTTGGCATAAACATCTCTGTTATATTGAGAATAGACAAAAATAGCAGATTTATCATGTTTACTAGTTTTGCTTTTTTAAAGTAACTGTCTAGGAAATCCACTTGTTCAATAAATAATTATAAGTGACTTTTTATTCTGTGGTGGGCAAATGAGAAGAACATACATATATTCTAAATCCTGGAGGTATAAGTCAGTCTTGCAAGTATTCTGCAATTTTAGTAATGCTTGTTATGAATTATTTCTGGAAACGGATGAAGATGTTTTCTTGAAGCAAGATAGGTAAAGTTCAGTGTGTTCTCACATATTCTTTTAGTTTCCTGAGGTTAGAGGATTTGGAATAAGCTGCTTGTTAACATAAAGACAATAACCAAGGTTTAAAATTGTGGTTCTGTTTCAGGTGATTGCCAATGTGTTTTTCCATGGGAACCTCTCAACACTTTTCCATATTGTTGTGACAGTAGTTATCGTTGCTGTGGCGACTGGTGTGTCATTAGTGTATGATTGCCTTGGAATAGTTTTAGAGCTGAATGTAAGTGAACCTGTATACTCTTTTATTTAAATAACTTTTTTATAACACAGAACTCTGAAAAATCCACAACTCTACTGAAAATCTTATTTACTTTCACATAGTAGTCAGTAGAAATGTTAGTAGGGAAAAAAGGAATTACTCGCTGCTTCAAAATCAGATAATTAAAGGAGAAAGGAAGTTCAGGAAGTAAAGTTCACATGGTTGGGCAGGGCTTTTAGAACAGTTTTGGAGATGTGGCAAGGGGCTATGACTTACCAAATGTTTTTAAACTACAGTGGAAATCACTAAAATACTCACTGTAATGCAGGACTGAATCTATCATTTCTTTATGTAATCACAATTCTGATGAATTTCTCAAATTACTCAACACTGGACAGATCCTAGTGATTGCCTTGTGCCAAAGGGCCAAAAAAGAAAGTGGAAAAGGAGGGAGGAAAACAAAAAAAAAGAACCAGTAGTAGTGAGACCACGGAGACACTATCTGGAATTTTTCCCTGCTTTGGGCTTAACAGAGAGCAAATCTGAGTAATTTCATAACCTGAGTGGTATGATTTTTAGGAGGAAACTGATTTGTTTGCCAGTAAACATTCCTGTATCTGTTACTGCCTCATAGCAGAGATGGACCTTAACAGGCAGGCCACATGAGGTACATAAGACCTTGCTCAAGCCAAGTATTGACTTGGAACAGTTTTAACACATTAATATAACTTTTTTGGTTGTCCAGAACTGCCACGTAGTCTACTGGATCCTATACTACTAGTTAGCAAACTTACCAGACAAATCATTCTGTTTTGGCACAGAATATACATTTAATCAAAGGAAATGTTAAGAAAAAAAAAAAAAAGCTAATTTACATTTATGATAAACATTGTTTGTCTTAACAGTTTACCTTCTGGTTTTGGTCAGCTATTTATAATAAATAAAGCAGATGTGGAAATGTCATACTCCAGGATATAAAAGTTAGGAGGTGAAGAAAACTTTTTAAGGGCAGCCTTTGATGCTTTATAGAAATATTTTAAATTGCCTCCTTATGTCCCTGATCATGCATTCATTGACAATTTCAAGCTATATATCACATGCTTATCTAAAACTGATGGAACAAAATGGAGGGAGTTGTTCTTTATGCTACTTGATAGATATACTTGTATGTACATTGATACATGTCCACTGTTCTTCTCCACAGTGCAATTTATCTGCTAACAGAGCAGTAATGAGTGATTTTATAGCAGTGATTTAGCAGGTCATGCTTGCACTAATGTTATAGAACAGGTCTGAATATTCAGATAAGCTATCCAATTACCCTCTATTTAAAGTAATTATCTGCATAGTTTCTTCTCAGTTAATCCTTTACAAATTATAACAAGCTCAAAATAAACAATAGTCCTATTGGTTTGGTCAGGATGCATGTTTCCATTAAAACTTCTCATTCGTGGCATCTGTTGGTAATTTCTTTTCCATCTTTTTCCCTCTGTTTTTACAAGTGCAGAAACTTCACCTTAGTGCATATACATACCAATAGAAGTATTTAAATGTGTGCGTACATACACACATGCCTATTCCATACAGCCAAGTAGCCAAATACTGTTATAACGGACCTAATTCACTGTGTGTGCCTGTGTATGTCTATATATGTATACGTGTTTTACACTTATTATATGGTATAATATGTTAAAAATAAATTTATACCAGAGAACTTCCAGTGAATCTTTCTAGCATGAATAAATACTTGTGATTCCTATTTGGAATTCACTTGTTTTAAAATCATCACTCAAAAGCAAACATTCCATCAGTGCAGTATCTTTACCCAGAGAGGCCTAAGCAATTACTCAATAGTTGAGCTGATAGCTTGAATCGGTTACAAATAGAAGTTGATAGCCAGGCATTTGAGTGGGTAGCTCATATCTTGTAGTTTGTTGGAGTTTTTTTTTCCTTTTTAAGAAAGAATTTGATAATACAACTGTACGTACTTATTAGATGTAATTGTTGCACTTAGATTGTTTAGTCTTGATATCCACCAGTAGAGAAAAATGAATAGGCAGTCTTTACATGGGAAAGAAAGATGTTCTGTCTTCTCAGCAGGCTTTCTGTCCAGCAGAAGAGCTGTCTTTTGGCTCTGTTCCACAGATGGCATTTGCTGCTGTTTCTCTGACTCTGCTTACTTTTTCTCTGCTTTCTGTTTTTAAAACAAAACACAAGCCATTGTGTGTGCACTGTAGTAATTTCACAGGGAAATCGTTGAGTTATACAGGAGTCAAGGGTGTATAGATTTTACTGTGCTATTCGTTTACTGGGATACAGGTTTGTGTTGCTTCACATACTTAAGAGCTTCAGTTTTCATGAAGATACTCTGGGCATCTACCTATTTTTGATGTCTGTACTCATCACTGTTAACAGCTCCTACCATAAAAATATACAAAATCTTGTACAGTGATGCAGAGAAATTGTTAGGCTTAAAAACATTGACATTGAAACAGTGTTTACGTATGTAACAAAATAGGTGTTCAAAATTTATACATAAAAATTCTCTCATTTGGCATGTAACTCGTGTTAATCTACAGTGGATTTACTATAAAAAACATTTAAACAGGTGCTTTTTATCTGTCCCACCTAGGAGAGCATTTAAAGAGGAGCTGTGGTTTTAATGAGAAAGAATTCTGCTCTTCTCGGAGGGAGCTTTGCTTTCATAGGGAAGTCGATGCTAATCAGATCATAAATGTAGAAATTGATCAGAAGTCTTTAAGCTGCTATGTGATGTTTCCAGTTTGGGGGTTTTTTTAAGGCAGTATTATATCTAAACTCCTACGCGTATTTAATAGTATTTGCAACATATATTTATTTAACACATTATTTTGTGTCAGCAAAGCAAAAGCATTTAAATAAATCTGAATTATTTAAAATAGTTTTAAAGATATTTTTGCAAGTTAATTGTGATTTTGAAAAGAAAGTTTTCCATATGCAAACACTGAAAAAGGCCTCTATTCTCTGACTTTACTGTTGCACAATATAATCACAACCATTTAAAAATTTAGGTTTTTGTTCTTCACATCTAAATAAACATGCTTATGAGGGTTTTTTCTATTGTTGTTTCCCACACACAGGGAGTTCTGAGTGCTACCCCACTTGTTTTTATCATCCCAACAGCGTGTTATCTAAGGCTGTCCAAAGACCGATGGAACCATTCGGATAACCTCCTATCCTGCCTGATTCTTGCTGTCGGTGTGCTAGTGATGGCAGTTGGGTTTGTTTTGACTGTCTTGCATCCCCAGGAATGTAGCCATGGAAAAGAAATGTTCTACTGCTTCCCTAGTAATGTTTCTTTTCACAACAGTACACTTCCACCATAGGTAGCACACCAATCTCCAGACTAGATCAGGTAAATCTCAAACAAGCCATACATGCCAGTTTAAATGAGTGGAACAAACACCTTTTATGTTTTATATGAACTAAGAATTTTAAACTGTATAACTGTATTTACATATGTGGTTTTATGCTGCCATCCTTTTCTGGATAAGACTTGAGTTTTAGCTGTTGAAACAGAAATTCTCGGAGGTGCCTTTCAGTAGACATTACTTGAATAACTTGCAAGCCTATCAAAAAAGTCTGCAATTTTTTAATGTAGTCTGCAATGCTGTTTAAAAGCTGTAAATGAAATATTTCGGAATGTAAACATCTCCCATGTTTCATTGCTGTCATTTAGTTTTTATTAATTTTATAATCTTTTAATGTATATTCACTAGCACACTATAGTATTAGGGTTTTTTGATGTCCTGGAAAAAAAGGATGTCTGGGTTTCTCTCTGCATATTAAACTTCTACTGTTAAGTTGAAGACCTCTATTAATTATGTCTTTGATTTTGCAAAACACTCCTTTAGTGCTGAAAGCATCCTTTGTACTAGCTCTTGAGTTAAGGGCAATTTTGTATTCTGACTAGATTGTAACCATTACAATTCGTAGTCTTCTAATTAAAAGATTTTGCATGAGTAAATCCACACAGGTGAGTTTAAAAAGATTCAAGTAAACAGTCTTTGTAAAAATTCCAAGATTGACAGAGAAGGTGATGACATGTAGCAAACACAGCTTGATTCTTACATTTATAACCTTATTTATTATCTCTGAAACTGGGTTGGAACATTCCTATATGCCAGGCACGTGCAGCTTGAGCAAATTCTGTAAGAAAACATTCTAAACTTGGTTATCATTCTAGTCCTCTGATTTTTTTTTTTTTTTTCAGTATATGGCTATTGATTTAGTCGTGGTTTATTAAATTTTGGTTATTTGTTATGTTCTCCGAAATTAATTTAACAGTACGTTTTCATGTGTGTATATATGTATGTATATACATAAGTATATATAAAATTACACTCACATATGCCCATAGAATATGACTAACCTGAAGTTGAGAATGAGTAATATGAATATCCTCTATATCAGTGCTGGGATTTTGAAAATGTTCTGTTGTCAAACCAAACTGTACTTTGAGTTAGCTTTTGCATTGTTGTGATCATTGTGGTTCCTTTTGTCAGCCATTCCTTAACAAATAGATATATAATGTTACTCCATTTTTATGCTGCTAAATGAGGTGTTGATGGTTTTTGTCTTCAGTTTGTCCTGCATGATAAAGCTGTTTCATTGAAGACTTCTAGCTAAATAGATCTTTAAGCAAGGGTCACTACATGGCGATAATAGCCCATGGCCATGCCACCCTAAGAACACTGGATCTGTCTGATCTCAGAAGGTAAGCAGGGGTCAGGCCTGGTTAATACTTGGATGAGAGACTGCTTGGGAATCCTGGCTGCTGTAGGCTTTACATTTTCAGCCTGGAGAGAAGGCTCCAGGAAGACCTTACTGCAATCTCTCAATAGTTGAAGGGGGCCTATAAGAAAGATGGGGACAAACTTTTTAACAGGACCTGTAGCAATGGGAGAAAGGGTAATGGTTTTAAACTAAAAGAGGGTAGATTTAGACTAGATGTAAGGAAGACATTTTTTGCAATGAGAGTGGTAAAACACTGGAGCAGGTGTCCCAGAGAGGTGGTAGAAGCCCTGTCCCTGAAAATATTCAAGGTCAAGCTGAACAGGGCTCTGAGCAACCTGATCTAGTTGAAGATTGCCTGCTCACTGCAAGGGGGTTGGACTCAATGACTTTGAAAGGTCGCTTCCAACCGAAACCATTCTATGATTATATGATAATACTGCGAAGAATAACACACTTTTTAAAAGCAGTGCTTTCATAATAAATGTTTTAAGTATTGGTGGGTTTTTTTAGGGAGTTGGGTTTGGGTTTTTTGTTTTGTTTCTTTTTAAGTTGCAAAGCTGTTAGAACTGGGAGTGTTATTCTACTTGATTTCCCTACACAGAGTCAGCTTTGAGAGTGATAATTTATCTGCTGTCCAGATACCTGTTACTGTTGGTAGATCAGCAATAGCTGCTTTTGTCTTAGCTGTGGGTGAGTAGACCCTGGATGGGCTCCTCGTCTTCTATGCCAAATGGAGTTAAGCTTAAATAATATTTCCTCATGATAGCTAATGAGATCTTTCTGGTGAATCATAAACCTCTCATGAGTTTTTCTGGGTTTTTTAAATTATTATTTATTTTGTTGAAATATGTTACCTTGTTTCAAGTGTTAATTTTAAGCTATCCTTGCTTTAGAGGGTCAATGGGATAATTTATAGGATGCATTGTAGTATTGCCTGTTCAACTTAAAGAGTCTACAGAGGCTGTGTCAATATTAAATCATGTTTACATGTCCTTATGAAGGACAAGTCTTTCTATGCCTTTCTACTTTATAAATGCACTTTAAAAAAAAAGTTTTGTAATGCTTTGTAATTTGAAAAGTGAAAATTCTGGGGTAGTAATGGTCAGTTAAATGTTTTCATTGCTGATAAAGCTTATTTTGTTCTTTGAAGTTTATTTTGCCAAAACTAACTGCATTCATGTAGTCATATGCTCAGTGGTTTTCATTCATTAATTGGGTAAAATAACAGTAACCTGCTATATGCTTTCTTAGGACCTAGGAGGTCTGAATTCAGAAAGAAGCACCTTTTTTATTTTGTAATAAAAATTATAAGTCATTGTCTTTTGGAAACAATTAATACTCCCAAAAAGAGTTGTAGCTATCATCAGAAGCAATACAAAAAGCATTTAAGGGTATAAAAATAAAGCTATTATTTATAAATAAAACAGTAGGTAAGTCTTGATGCAATGGAAAAAAAAGATATGTAAACTTAAAAGGAAACATTACAGCAAAGAAAGTACAACCACACTAAATATTTACTAGCAAATATGCTTAAATTAAGCTTCAGACAGAATTCTCTTTCTGTGATTAAAAAAAGTAAGGTAAAGGTAAGAACAGCAATTTACAATCTGATAGTTTTAACAGAGCTCACTGAGAATGAATGAAAACTAGTTACTACCTGTGTTGTACTATTGAATAGACTTCTGCACTGAAGAGTATACTTTAGTTTTTTAGTCAAAAAGTGGGTTTGGTTGGTACGCTAGAGGTATTTAGCATTGCTCAGCTACTGAACAAATCACAGTCTCTGGCTCTTTATATTTCTGTATGATAAAGTTTTCAACTCTGTATCTTTTCAGATTTATATCTTATTTTGGTTTATTAACAGTGCAGACTGGGGTTTGTTCTAGCTTTTAAAAAATCCATTAGGATGCTCTCACTGGCCTCAGCATGTGCAGGATCTCACCACTTCAAACAGAGGCGTGCTGTGCACAAAAGTGGAAGGAGGGCTAGAAGCAGCGATATCCCCAACTGCAAATGCTCTGTGGTGACAGGACTTCACGGAGTCCAGGAGGGAGAACAGCAATGTTCCACAAGCACTTGCTGGCAGGGTTTTCACATCAAAAGCTGGTAGTGTGACTCACTATTTCTTCCAAGTTCCTCTCTCCAGCTGAGAAGGCATTTCGGGACACCAGATGTACAATTACCGTTCTTGCAGGAGCTAAGCACAGTTTCTAACTTTCTAGAGCAGTGTGTTTCTTATCAATCACAGACTTCCGCACATTAACAAAATATTTTCTCCTGAAAGTTTGTCAGATGAGCAAACCCCATGTGTTACCATAGACTCCCTACAGAATTTTCCTTCCTCCTCTGGTTTTGTTATGGAAGATGGAGAAGAATGGCTCAAATTTGCTGAATGGTCTTAATTCTATATATTTTTCACACACAACATTTTTGTATGTCATATCACACACATTATCTGGATCTGGTACAGAAAGGACATTTATCTACTTAGTAGATAAACTATTGAGTATTTGTGACTCAGTAGCAAACAAAACTTAAATGTAGTGTGAGGATTTATTTGGACTCTGTCTGATATGAACACTGAATAGAAGTTAGGGAGAAAGACAAAAAAGTAGCAGACTAAACAACTGTATTGTGACTGTAAAACATGAGATTGAGCACATTCCCATAGCAGGAAGGAGGGAGAAACCAACAAACGTAATGCACAGAAGGTTTATATTTTTGTAGTAGTTCTACAAAAGAGAGACATGGAGATCTCGTTTTCTCGTTACATGGAGATCTAATTTTAAAAAACAATTCTTGAGTTGCAGCCTAGGAACTATTGCAATGTTTTTTGTTTGGAATTTTTTTTAGAATTGGCATAAAGTCTACGAAGTAAACAACTTGAATTCAGGCCAGTGAAGGAAATAAGTAAAAGCTATGCAGTTTTTATCATTCAGTGCTGTTGGAAAAGAGGAGATTTAGGTACATGCTGAGTACAAATTCAAAATTTGACTCAAAACTTCATGGAGAGAAATTATTTTATTATTCCTCTTTTTGCTTATTTTCTGTTCCCTCCAAGCTAAATGTTGATTTTAGGTGCTTCATAAGACAATACTGTTTGGAAAAGCTATAGTTGCTGTATATAATTCCAAAATTGTATATAGCAGGCACTCATGGAAACTTCAGGAAGGTCTGAATTTTCACATGTTGTTTCCTGAAGGAGGCAGTGAGCACTAAACACTGGAAATTCCCAATAAAATTAATGAATTTACTGAATTCAGACAAATACTGAAGTAGTGAGCTGAGGACAAAAAGAAAGTTAGAAACTAAGTGAAAAATACTAATAGACACTGTATGAATAAATTACAGATGTCATTCTGTAAAACCTGCATTAGGTGGCATCATGCAATTCAGCTTTCAATGGGAAGCTTATGTCTGCTACAAGCAGTACACTTGGCAGACTCAGCTGTAGCAAGTAGAAGGCTCTATACTGAAATAATTCCACACAGCCTGCTCCAGTTAGTTCCTGTTTTCCTTTGACTCTTCAGCGGTGTCCTTTGTCTTGATAGCAGCAGAAAAACTGACAGTGGTGATATTGCTGTCTTGACAAGACTTACTGACTGATACTTCATGGTGGTATGTTGTACGCATCACTCATGACTTTTGTTTCTAGAGGCAAGGGCTATCTTTTTTTCTTTCCCCTGTACTTGCATACTGCTTAAGTACAGTGGCTTCTGATTGATGTCAGGGCCTCCTAGGTGCTGTACTAACATAAGCAGTAATTACTGTACTCTGGCTGTATTGTGCTGTTTCTTTATCATTGTATTTTGTCCCTATCATGACTGAGTAACATAAATACGTCACTGGGTCCCTTTGCTTTTATTTTTGGTTCAAATATTTTTTTGGGAAAAAAGGCTTAGAAGATGTTTCCATACTTGGTTCACTGTGTTTTGTGGCTCTTCTGAAAAGGACACAGGTGTCAAATACCTTATTTACATAGCCGAAGTGGTTTGTAGTTATTCTAGTTTTTGTAGTGCTGCATGACAACTCTTGTGAAAAAGCAATACCCTGCCTATTATACAGAATATGTTCAAATAGAGGGCAGTCCTGGCCCTCTTGGAACACTAATTAACTCATCAAAGGAGGCATGACTGGGGTCATGTGACATTTGATGAAGTGACATCTGTCTAATTTTGGTTTTCTTTCATATTAGCTCATTTCAAATGATAATTTTGAGGGCAAAAGGCAAGTATTTTCTTTTTAAAGCCAAAACTGACTGTGTGGGTAAGATATAAATTATTAAGATAGACCTTACAGGGCAAAAAGGTTACATGATTACAGGGACTTATATTTAAAACTTTCCCTTATTACTGAGCACTAATTTTTTTCCTTTCGACCTTTATATACCATAGGAAAGGAACATTTCTAATGAACTTCATCAAGTAAGATTCAGACTTTTTTCTATCCTATTGCAAGAGATATGTTAGCTGAGAAGAGGCAAATACAAATATCTTCCTGTGCTGTTTGAGTGAAGGAGTCACTTGATTAGGCACTAACATTAAAAAAACCCTGGAAGAGAGGTGATAAAATGTGAGTATATTTAAACAATGTTCAGGTCACATAAATTCACTTCTGCTCGTCTGCTCCTTTTCTTTCCATCTTATCTCTGTTTGATTTTTTCTTCACAGAAATGATTGTCTTTTTTAATTGGGTCCTTTTATATCCCAACTCTGCTCTGATGTGTGAAGCACAAAGTCTTTTCTCTTCCATCTGTTTTTCTTTACATTGAAATTCCTGGCATTGGCCAGGAATACAGAATTGGCCAGGAATTACAGAATAACAGATGTCTTAAAATAACATAAGTTTTCAGAGAAGGATTATTGCTTTCCCAGGACCATGTAGCTACCTTTCTTCCAGAGCCCCTAAAATTAAATTTTGAAGGAGGTAAGATGTAAGAGAAATACTATAACAGTGTTTTACAACATTTTAATTTAGTGGCATGTTGTATGCTGACACCAAACATTTTTAACAGTGCTAGTCTTCCTGCAGTGTGAGACAAATGATGCTCTTTGACTCCTTTCATATATTTAACAGCATATATTAAATCTGTTCCTATCCAATATCTGCTCCTATCCTATCCAGTGGGATGAAAAAAAAATATTGTTTCTTCTAATAAGACAGTAATTTTTAAAGTATACAAACAGATTATCATATAGCCCATTTTGTGCAGAAATCTAATTATCAAAAAAGAGTTTATAGGGTGCTGATCCTTCCAGAGGCTTCATAAACCATCATAAAGCATTCCTGGAGAGGTGGGACAAGTGTGAAGTAACTAATTTATCACAGGAAATCAGATGTAATTTAATCACAGTTTTATAAAAGAAGAGTAAGCCTCAGTGGTGAAATGCAAGTATATAATTGGTGGCATATCGAATCACTGCTTGTAGGCTGTTGGACTTGTCCCAGCTGTGGGAAAAGCGTGTGAATGCAGCAATCTTAAACCAGCACGTTGGAGAGAGGAAGCAGAGCTAGACCCTAGAGTTGTGAAGCACTGTCCATTTAGGTTCAGGTGGGAATCAGTGGGATAATACACATTTCTTCCTCATAATTCTTCCCTTCAGCCTGTGTTCCCAGTCTGTTGTATTAAGCGCTTTACAGGGCACTGTAACAGGAAAAGACCATAAGAGTGAGTGAGCTGAATCAGTGTTCTAACTCTGTAGGAAGAGAGACACGAGTGAGAAGCTCTAACAGAGGGAATGGTGTAGCTCTCGATCCTGTGGATCTGCAGGTGCACTGAAGACCCATGCCATTATACTTCAAGAAGTTACTTGTGAAATTGGACAAGAGACCCTATTTCATTTCTTGCACTTGCAAAATACAGATGACCTAGCACAAGAAGCTTGGGTTTTTATATTAAGAATACTTCTATCTGATTTTTGCAAATATCTAATTTTGTATTGCCTAACAATACCAATGGTAAAGATACTAACAATTCTGTTTGCTGTAAACAAATTTGGGCTTTTCAAATTGATTTAGTCACCTCTGTGTGCTCTGAAGTCCCCTGCAACTATTGACTAAAAAAGTCAGGGAAATGCAGAAAGATACTGGGAAACTTCAAACTAGTCTATCGCTTTGGCAGCATCTGCTGTTATTAAACATCAGCTGAACCAGGAAATCAATATAAGCATTTAAAATGCAAGCCTTCCTTAGCAGATAGGAATACATATTCCTCTAATACATGCATAACTCAATCTGTAACAGTAAAGAATTGTGGACTTCTTAGAGCAGAATTAGCTCTAAAAGATTCTCCAAGTTCTGTTACATGCTATTTTGTATTATTAATTGCTGGTAGTCTGTTCCCACCTTCTTTTATTAGGATACAGTTCTTCCTTAGATGGACATTCTATTGTAATTTTTTCCCTTGGAAGACCATGAAAGTTGTAGGGGGCTTCCAAAGGGCTTCTGTCTTGGAACTGAAGCAGGATGCAACAATAAAAACATCCTGAAACTTTAGTAAGTCATCAAAAGAGGAGCCTTCTGGAACTGAGGAAGGAACTTTGTTGAAAATTAGCAACTACTCCCATAACTGATGGTTAATGCTTCCAAAACCAGAGCCAAAAAACCCCAACATTGTGCTTTTTGTGCTATAGTTAGATATGATGGGAACTCACTTGGAACTGATTTGTAACATCAGTGTTTTAACAACGTAAACTGCATTTCATTGGATTGTATTTTCAAATAAGAATGAACTTTATTTTTAGATGAGAATGTTTTACAAGTAATTATTTCTTATTATGAGATGTAGTAACTTGTGCAACAGCTTCTAGCCATTTCCTGTAATAAGTAGGATGGTGCCAATGTCAAATTATAAAATAACAGATCGCATGTGTCAGGATGTCACTAGGCATTATGCAGAATATCACAGGACTGGTACAAGTTTATAAAGAGTATCACTGTTATCCAAGAGAAATAAGTTGTTAGTGTGAAAAGATGAACTAGATACAAACAGGCAAGTAGATAAACTGTTGTGTTAAAATTGCTACTTAACTTTCCTTCTCTATAGAACAATAATAAATAAAAAGCTGTTTATATATTTTCATTGTAATATACCTACTCCTTTTAGAAAAAAAAAGAGCACAAAACAAACCTTTAAACTGCTGTTTTGCAAATGCAAAAATAGTGTCTTAATTGGAATATTAAAGGAATTGCAGAAACACTTCTATTTATGTTATTCCAAAATCTTTACTTTTGGACTACCTCTGCTATCAGTATTCTTGTAAATGAAACTCTATACCAATGCCCTTGGGATTCCTGCAAATTACTAATGGGTATTAAGAATTAATTGCAGTTTCTCTGTTTAGAACTATCTTGATCCAGACTAACAACTTGGATTTTTTTTCTCCTGTATGAACTGTTATTGTTCCTTGAAGTATTAAGCATATTTCAATTTTGAAAAGACTCCATTCAAGAACAGTAGGCTTCCACATGCTCTTTTACTTTAATTTACATTTTTATAAGCCTTCACAGGGCTCCAGAGTCTCAATCCTGAACATATATGGTTAAATAAAAATACAGAAGCAATCCTACCTACTTCAACATGAAAAAGAAAAAAGTGTTTGTTAGAATATTGTAGGAATTGAGATTGAACTCTGACAACAGTCTACTGTGAAATACTGACCATTACACAGAATATACCCAGACTGACTGACTACAATATCCTGGGCAGTAGACAAAGCAATTGTGGAATATGAATAAATTAATAATTCAAATGATAATTGTTAGTGACTATTCAATAATTCAATACTCAAATTAAATAACCGCTCAGCAAATCAATGGACCAGCATTTTATATTTAGGCCTTGCAGGTTGTACCTTCAGTTAGATACTGAAACAAATTTTTATTTAATTTTTTTAATATTTAAAAAATACTTTAGTTCATTATATTATAAGGATATTTGTCAGAAGCATGAGAAGGAAGTAGTAAGATTCAAATTCTCTCTTCTAAACTGGACATGACAAGGCAATTCAAACTGGAAGTTACTTGTTTTCTTTTGAAGATAATTTCAGATTTCTTATATTGCTAAATATTTTGGGAAGTGCAAATTAAGCAAATATTTATTTAGTGTTCGAGGGAGAAGGAGAAAAGAATAAAGCTTCAGATTTACTAATAGTTAACCCTGTGAGAATCCAGGCTCCTAACATGGGACCTTGTCATCTTGTCCTAGAGGAGATGTTAGGTCTTTCCTTTACTGGAGTGGAGTAAGGAGAAAGACAGGAAAAGCAGATGTCACTGCATTTCTCAGAGCAAGAGGCAAGCAAGAAGTCATCATGATGATATATCTTGAGGGTGAGGTTCTGTCTTTGTAGATTTCTCTGCAACTCTTTCCAGTAGTATCTGAGAATCTGCAAGAAATAGTAGATGGCAATGATACCTCTTCTGTCCTTGCTGACAAGAGTTGTGGTAGGGGTGACATGGTACGTTAAGACAAAAACAGTGGCCAAGTTGCTTTCATTTTCAGTGTACTTTAGAAACCTTTTCAGCTTAAAAACATCACTGTGACAGGTTTATCTCAACCTATGTTAACTGCAGAACGGCTGTTTTAACCTTTCCATCCCATCTTCTCGATAGCTGTCGAGCTAATTTACATAAATTTTGTTCTTTCCTCTAGTATTATAATAATGCATGCCTCGTGGAAACTTTTGTTAAATATGTAGCAAAGTAAGTGATAAGTCAATACGGACCTGGTACATATCTAGATGTTACCAGTTGAGAAATTTGGTTGTTGTTTTAGAAGCAGACCAGCAGATGGTGCTCAAAAATTAATCGCAGGGTAATGGAGTTGTGGTGCATTTTTAATTAATTTATTTTTCTTTTTTGTTCTTCATAGAAATGGTATTACGCAGATTTCTTAATTAAATGGAAAAGTGAATAAGAATGGAAGAACAGAATACCAAACACTTCTTGTAAATCAGTCTCTGAATCCTTACTAGTTTTCCTCTAGCAATAATTGTTGGCTTTAATTTCGTCATTTATCTTACTATATTACTTAATTTCAGTTCAATGGTTAACAGTTTTATCTTAAAACCCTATATTTCCTCCTAATCAGGCTGTGATGGTTTGCCTGGGAATTTTATACACAATATATTGACCATAAAAACTTCTGCAAATCAGAAAATTGTGTTAACTTCACATTCACAACGCAAGCATTGGCCTGTGTTAAAATGCAGTAAACTTAACAAGCTCTGCCATTCTGTTAAGTCTCACTCTGTGGCTGTGACAACCTGTTGGCATGCTGTATTCTAGATGCTGTGAATGATATGCCCAGGTGCTTTGAAATCTGGCAGCTTTACAGTCCCTGCTTTCTTGGATATTTCACTTGCAGACACCTTGATAAACACTCACTTCAGTTTATGCAACAGAGTGTGAAAAGGAACCTAGCTTGGGAGCTTTGGTAAACCCCATCCAAGGTATATAGTCTGGTTTTAATTAAATATATTGGCAAGTTAATGAAACTGTTGTGTTTGAATAGTAAAAGCTTAACGTTGGCAGTAACTGCCTTGTGGTAGCTGTATTGGAAAGAGGAGAGATTTGACAATCAAAAATGTGACAAATAGTAACTGGTGGTGGCATTTTGTGAAGGAAGAGTGAATTAGGCTGGTCTTTGGCAGGACGGGGATGTATACAGTGCTAGCTTGCATATCAGTGGAGATAGCTACAGAACTCACAATAAATGTAAGTAGTATATGGCAAGTAACAAATTTTGGCTTACAGAAATTCCAAGAAAATGCAAGTAGAGTATGCGCTACAGTGGAGTTCAGGAAGCAGAAACACACACACAAATCTAAACTAAAAGCAAAAGCACTCATACATCCTTTGGAAAGGAGAAAATGTAATTTAGAAACAGGAAAAACTTGCAAAACAGATAATTTACACAGCACGCAAATAAAGCTAAGTACCGGTCTTTGTCTCTTTCTGCTAAGCCTATTGTTATAGTCTTAATCTTAAAGATAAATTTTCCATTAGTGTTTCAACAGGTGCATCATGGAAAAAAATAAAGATTTATCTGCTCTCTGATAGGTTGCATATAAAAGGAAGGCATTAATGTGGAACCTTCAAAAAAAGCATTTTCAAGCAATCACAGATCTTACAGTTGCTATGTATAATCCTCAGTGCTTGGCACACCTGCAGCATCCATAAGAAGCATGTCTCTGCATTTCCAGCAGAAAAAAAAAAAAAATATATATATATATATATATTACTAAAATGTAAATTAGGATTCAATTCAAAGCTGTGTAAGCATACATACAATGTGATTTTCACGGACCTTCAATATGACTTAAGATCTTTGCTAGACTAAGAATGAATCAGACTACCCAGCAAGTCCAAAGCCATATATATGGAGACTGACTGACTTTCAAGTATGCTGTATGTATGAACAGAAAAAAAAATGGTATTTTTATAACTGTCCGTGTCACAATAATCCAGTTTGGAAGTTGTGTGCTGTGACATGTCTTTGAACTCAAAGCTGATCAAACAGTTTTCTGCTCCTCAGTTATTATTCTGCTGGCAGTTTAGGCTCTTGTATGTAGACACCTCTCTTTGCTTTCTCAAACATAGGAATGAAGTAATTTGTTCATATTTTTAGTGAACAGACCAGCACTGTAATGGTGGTATTGACTTGTGGATGGTATGCATTACCTGAACTTCCATGGCAGAGTTAGGGACAAATACGAGCAAGTCATTTATATATCCAGGTAGAGTCTTTGAACGCAGCTGTTACTCTGTACCACATATGCAGTCAAGAACTGCAGCTCATGTGCAGCTTGAAATCAAGGCCTTTTTTCAGAGTGAATCTACCCCAAAGCAAGGTGTTTCAAGCATGTTCTCATGGAAGTGGTCAGGAGCTCCTTTGGAAATAACAAAGGTGACGGTGACTATTAAAATTAAGCATGGCCATAGATTTTTCTTTGGCACACTGCCATTCTTTCTTGTTTTTGCTTTTTGGTACTTCTGTTGGTTTGTTACTTTTGTTGCATATGACCTTTACTGTGCTCCACATGGTGTCCATCAGTCCTCTTATTCCAGTAAAGACTGTTTAAAAGCCTTGTTTCCTGCTCTGAATTCATAATAGTCTTCAAACAGTTTTATTCACATTCATCTTTGGTGAGGGGATGAGATCATTCTTCTCTTAAACTGAGTGCATATATTTATATTTTTGTTGATCTCATCCACAGTAGACTTGGCCAATCGGAAAACCAGCATGGATGTGCTGAGATAGAGGTCATGGGTCTGAATGTCATGGAGTTCAGGCATGCAATAGTTGCTGATTGCTGTTTTTCTGTGGAGAACAGGAGATTGCTGTGACAGAGGCTCTGAAACCTCTGGCAACATGTAGTGGGCAGGCAGCAGTAGGCTCAGAGCAGGCTTAAATAAGCCTGATGGTTTATAATCTGTTTTGATAATAGCTTCAACGGAAAACTATTTTCACCTGATGCTTGTGGGCTAACATGCAGTGTTCCCCACACTAAATTGGCCCTTCAGGAAAATGCAGTATTGATTACATCAAAACCTGGCTCTTGCAGTAGGTTATTGAGGCTTTAGAGAGAGGGGACTGGTCTCTAGATCAGAGGCCAAATGGCGCAGAACTGGTTATGTCCACTGTACATATTAGTTGGCCCTTGATGTCCCCTGAACAAAATAGGGTACTGCTCTGGCTCTAGACATAATTTGTGTGTGCATGAATGTGTGTGTGTGTGTGTGTGAGAAAGAGAGAGAGAAGGCGGGGGGGGGGGGGGGTCAGCTTAAAATATTTAAAATTATGTGAAGGATGTGCAGCAGCTCATGGGACTGGTAAACACTCATAGATAGCATTATACAGAGGATATGGGAAAGAATGCTAGCTGGTACAGTCACACCATGCCAGAAGTGCGGTAACAATTAAGCAGCATTGATGAACAAGGGTGTAGGCTTCAATCTTACTCTATGTCCCTATATAAATCAGCAGTATAGACGTAGTCTTTTTCTGGTGAAAAGTCTGTGATGGATCAACTGTCTATCAACGATATCAGGAGATACCACTGTGCCATTTAAAATTTTCAGACAATGTCATTACAGGCTAATAATAAGGACTAATACGGACTTGTTTATTTAGTACCTACTTAAGAGACAAACTGAAATCAATCCCGGAATTAGAGTCGTTTCTTGTTCTACCTGCAGAGGGCATTCATACTACTCTTTACCTCATTCCTCCCCAAGGGACAGTGAATTCAAGGGATTATTTATGGTTATCTCAGTTAAGGGTGCATGAATCAGGAGCTTCGTGATACTTGGTTTACTGAGCATACCTGCCTTGTGTAAAGACTCTGAGAACCTATAGCTGGGGATATATGAAACAGCCAAAAAATGTGTTTGTGAGAGGAGCTGTAGAAGATGGTCAGAAATTTTCATAAGCAAAAATACCGTTTGCTTGCTGAACTTCTTTTTTGTTTTAATTATAAAGTTTTAAAAATTATTATTACTAATTTCTAACCCTTTGCATTTTAATAATTTTTTACACTTAGTTTGTGCACAGTGCTAAAGTCTTAAACTCCTTTTCAATAAAGCTACTCAACAGAGTTTGCACTGAGCTTGCAGAGAGCAACAAAAGTTGCAAATACAAAAATTTTGGAAAAGGCATAATGAAATCAAGCTAGACTATAGAAAGATGGCATTTTATCATTATAGCAGGACTATTAATTAAAATATTTTTCAGTTTAAAATTTATTATGAAAGTTATTATTGTTGCCTTCTTGAAGAGGGAGCTTGCCCCTTTGGGAGGCTCATGAAGTATCTTCATAAAGGATCTCTCCATCCTGGAAGTGGTGAGGGCAAGGAATGCAGACTAGCTGGAAGAACAGGTCTGATAAATGTAACTCAGGCCCATTGTATCAGACAATGGCAGCTGCTGAACAAACTCTGGCAGGGCAGTATTAGTCTGCACAAGAGAGGAGCTGCAGCACAGAACACTTGAGTTCCTATTCATAAGATAGTTGTTGATCCTTAGATACCTCTGGAAGAGATGACTGTTAGAATGTTAGCAGTCTGTAATAGTTGAGAATAGAGCTTTAAGAAGCAGAGAAAATGAGGAACAAGAGTTTCTGTCTCTTTTTGAGACTAGTCATTCTACTTTTGGACATTCATTCTTACCACAAACCATAAGAAAATATTGTGAGGAAGTCTGTATTTGTTATGTCAAAGTGACTGTGAAGTATATCACTGAGATTCCAGGGCACTGAGATGAGGATATGGTGCTTGTCAGGAGGGTCATCTTGGCAGCAGATACATCTGTATTGCAGAACACAGTATCGCTAGAACTGCAGTTTCCTTTCATGTAATAATCCAGCATATATTCATGAAACTGAGAGTGACTGAATGTTGTATTCCACTTCTAAGTGCCTGACAGCTCTCCCCTTGGATGCATATATTTCTGTAATCTCTTTATACTGTCACAAGCTGCTTGACACACAGCTTTCTCCTCTGAACTCTCATCAGCTCTCTGACAAAGCTTATTGATTATTCCTTAGTGGAACTTACATAATAAATATTTGAGTGCAGTCACTGCAGATGGTGTGCTAAGACTTGCTGCTCTCAATCATATTTGTAATACAGAAGCCTTGCTGCTTATTCACACTTCCAGAAAATAGTTTATGAGCCTTAACAATTTGAAAAGTGCCTGGGGTTACAGTGATTGCCAGGTGGAGGAAATTCAGGAAAAATTTCTTGCTGGCTGACACAGAGATCTCTTTCTGTAGAATCCCTTCAGCTTTACAATGGGCTCTATAATACTCCTGTGGATTAGGTTTATGATGCCTAGAGCATCTATCTAGATATGGGAATACAGAAAATACTCTTAGGTCTGCAGGGTCAGATGTTGCCGAAGACATTAAATTGCAACAGTTACCTGTCTTCTGTATGCTTCTGGGTAGTGAAAGGGAGGATGGGAGGTGTTGTTGGAACTTGCTGTTTGTTGTAAATTTGGCAGGGGATTCTACCCACCTTATTTTCTGTTTCATGTACTGCAGATTAAACACAAGTACTATTCAAGCAGGATCTGCTGGTGAAGTGGATCCTGAAGCAGATAAGAAGCAAGATTTCTAGCAGAAGTGGAAAAAGGCATTACCACCCCATTCCTTTACCACCAGTTCCATGGTGGCAATCATAGAAAATTTAAGATTAGATTATAATTCCACTATTCCCAACTGGTCCCTTTTTTGTGCCTACTATGTAAATTTAAGGCCTGATTTAAGACATGTTGAGCTGACTTCTACAAATTAGTAAAATTGTTATATTTTTTTCATCAGACAAAATGAAACCATTAATAATCTCTGTCAAGTATATTTGGTCTTCTCACATAAAAAATGATAAGCTATATGCAAAAGCTCAAACATGTACTACAGTCAGGTCCTGAGGTTTTCCTGAAATTTCCAGCATGCCTTTTTTCATACTTTGCTTTTACTATCTATTTATTTTCTCCTTCAATAAATTAAATCGTTTCTGTTAATCTGTAACTGAAGTAGACTGTTTGCAAATGAAATGCTACAGTTCTAATCAGGTTGCTGTCTACTGTGGCATTTCGCAGTGTGTGATACTCGCTGGTATCTGGTGCAACCTGGAGAGATCTCTGGAAAGGCAAGTTTGCTGGATAAATACAAGGAGTAAGCTGTGTTGTATGGAAGGATTTAAGAAATATTATTTCACTTTCTTCTCAGCATTGGGTTAAAATTGTCATGACTTAAGCACATTACAGATTCCTGGTGTTCTCTGTCATATACAGAACTTGGATACTTTTTCGGACCTGTACTCTTGGTTTTTACCTGGCTGATATTTGACTTGCACAGTCATCAGAGAAAGACTCCATCTTTTAGTTTTTTAAGAAACTGCATACATCTTAGATGACTATTTGTAACAGTTAGCTACACAGAGTTTCTATAGTGGCTGTGATAATGAATTCTGAAAGCTGCCCTCACTATCTCCCCCATTTTCCATTTTGCTGAAAATTGCAAAGTGCTTCTTTTCTTATTATAGGCCCCAGATGCCTAGGATTCTTTCACAGAAGTAATTTTCAGAATATATCTTGTGATTTAATTTGGAGTTAAGAGAGAGACTCAGTGAAAACTAGGAAAATGGTCATGTGTAAGGATAGAATTTCAATATATTACAAAATTGTCTCTCAGAAATCTGCCTTCTGGCTTTTTTTCTCCTTTGGCACTTGTGGATCAAATCTTTCTCTGAACTTAGAGAAAACTGTGGAATATGTCCTAAAATGAGACTGAAAGAGCAATCAGTTAGGGATGATCTTTGCAATGATCAGTAATTGTTATTGGTACCCTTCCAGGCACATAGATAGCAGAGATGGAAATACTGGTACAAATTCACTCAGAAGATAGGACAGCAGTTTCCAGATGTCTGCCTTGTCCAAGTGAACAGACTTCTGATTAAAGTCTCAGTCATAAACTATGCATGAAAAAACTGCTGTAAGTAGAATCAGGACTAGAAGTCTTAATAAAAATATACAATATAGTATTATGTAATGTATAAAGCAAGGTACATGTTGTCCACAATAATAAAATTCATTAGGAAAAAGAAATCAAAAAAATGAAAAAAGCTTCCACATACATTTAACATAGTTCAAGATAATTCCCCCTTCCTCATTATTCCCCATCTAAGTGATCTGTGTCTAAGTGGTGTCCTTTACCTGCTTTTGTGAATTCATTTAAAGAGAAATGGGGACTCAAATATCTGTGACCTTTGAAAAATTAAACTTCTTAGCCTGAACGGTAGAAGGAAGGAAATCCTTGTAAATACCTATGCTTGAACCTTGAAACCTCAGGTAAATTTTCAACTCTAAGAATCACAAAGGATCTTGCCATTGAAACCAGTATATTGGAGTTCATCCATGGTGTCTCACTGTTCTGTATTGGTGAATCAGTAGAATCTGTTCTCTTCTTTGTAGGCAGTAATTTCTGTTATGTTTTACTGAAAAACAATACATGTTTTTGTGACTCCTTCACCCTTAGAATACAACAGATTCACTTTTATTGTTTGCTTTGTTTTCAACAGAACATATATTTAGTCTGATATGCAATTCATATCAACTGCATCATATTAACTGAATAAAGATATTATTCAGGTTAACTAACAGTGGTTTGAATCTTTATGAACTGGAGTTTACTTTTTGTCAGCTACAAATTTATTCTGTAACATATAATTTTTGTCATAAGAAGGATTAAAAATCTGTTATGTTATTGAGAAACATGGGCAGAAATAATTTCATTTTATATTCAGTAAGTCCAATCGAAAATTGCAGTAGTCTAGATAATTAGAAATTTAGTTGTGTCTGCTATTTCAGTTCAAAAGGCCTAAATTCAGGTTCACATTCACTACCATTCAGGTTTACATAGAATTGATAGCTGCTTGATGAAGCTGCATCACTTTGCTTCTGTTCTTTTCATACATTAAGACAGTAACTAATCTGATTTCCTGACTCAAATCTTAGTTGATCAAAGTCATCGAAGCACAGACCTTGAAGAGTAACAGCATTAAACTCTCTCACTCTTGAGTAAGGATGAAATTGTGCCAAAATTCATACTGCCCTTTTATTCATGCACTTTGCAGTTTTTAGTCAGTGGCATGTGCAGTAGAAAAAAGGTGGCGTGAAAAAATAAAAAACCAAACCAAACCAAAACAAAACCACAAAATAACCACACCAAAACCCAAAACAAATAGTTTATTTACTAGAAATGACGACAAATAGTTATACAGTCTAGCCTAATAGTCACTCTGAGCTGGAGAGGACAGAGTGACTTGGTGATTAAAGCCTCAGTATGCAAGGTTAACCATCTGTCCAGACCAAGAACATTTTTTTTTTTGTGCCATGAATCTGTTCCTGTATCTTCATGTTCCAAAACCATGTAGTGTGACCTTGTCCGACATTTTTACTTTTTGGTTCTCTTCGTCTCATCTCAGTCTTTATATTTTATGCTCAAAAATGTAATGTTTCCTTTTAATGTTGATAACTACAGTCTATGTTTGAAAACAATTTCCTTCTGCCCTCACAGAAATCTATCTCCTGAGCCACTGTGCTGCTTTACGTCCCTGTTCTTTTTCATTCACTTTAAATGTTTCAAAAATTTTCTGCCCTTAAGCCAAGGATTTTCTAAGGTGTATCTTGAATTACTTAAAGTGGGTTATGCAGCAGGGTTCTGTCTGTAAAATCAAGAGACAAGATTTAGTTCACTTGAAAAATGGTTTGTGACTCAACCAAAATTTATATCATTTGACCAAAGTCTACAGCTGCTTATTTCTCAAATGCAGTTTCACAAATAGTAAAATAAAATGAGTACAAACCATTTAGGGTGACTCTTTGTTTCCCCTTATTTTCTCCTGCTTCTGCATCTGGGCAGCTCAACCCTGTTTCAGTCTTTTATCTTTAACTGTTTGGCCTAAATAGACTCTGATACATTTAATTAGCATATACATGTTTATCTTTGTGAATCTTAGCTTGGAATGAAGCCCAAGAACTTGTATCTGACTATAATTGGCTGACTTTAAGGTTCAACCAGGTCAATAAGCATTTCAAACACTTCTAGGGTGAAATAAAACATCTCCTTGTCCCAGTACTGTCACTTTCACACACTCCGGGCTCAGGGCTGTCAATAAGGCCATTCAGCGTCGCCACTTTGCACAGAGCTTCTGAAGTCAATAGCCAAGCAAGCCATTCAGCAGAGCTGTAATTTACCTTCTAACAGCACCAAACTGCCTTTACCAGCTCTTTGAATGCCTAATGCTTGAGAGGTGTGGTGCATTACGACGTAAAAAATGAGACTCAAGGCAAAATCTTGAAATAATAATTACAGTAGGTTCAAAGAAACCACAGACATCTATACCACTCCTTCACCTTTATTAAAAATGAGGCCTTTCTGTTTTAAAGTCAGACCTCCAAATCTATCTAAAGAACCTCAGAACACAAGAATGGCCTCTCTATGTCAGACTGAATGTCTTATCTAGCCTGGTATCCTGTCTCAGACAATATCCAAAAATGGATGTTGAGGGAACACTATAAATGAAGGGAAAGTCTATAGACTTCCACAAATATTTCTATCATCAAGCAATCTCTGATTCAGGAACTTCCTGAGCCAGAGATGGTGCTTTGTATTTAATAACTCTGTATGGATTTCTTTTCCATTAACTTGCCCGGTCTTCTCCAGGAAGAGACAGGGGAGATAAAACTGGTGCTCTTTTCATTTTCTAACCTTTATTTCTGGGAAAAATACTGGCCCCATTCCACAGTCAGAAATAGCTATAGTATTGTTATAGCAGCTGAGTTGCCTATGGCTCCAGTATAGAATGGTGATGGCAATTTCACATCTCCTGGCATAAATGTGTGACACTGGAGCTACACATTGGTCAGGGAGTGGGACTGACTGATGCATTCAAAATCTTTTTGTTGTATTTAGTTGAGGGTTTTTTTTCAAAGAAGGTTAAGAATACCTTTAACGAGCTACTTAAAAGTTGAATCTTCAGATCTTTTAATGGTGCAATTGTACTGCTATGCATAAAACATTGCAGAGTCTTCTAAATCTGGTCTAATGCCCATATTTAATTGCCTCTAAATGCCTCAGATTAGTTGAGCTAAGGACATTTCTGTTTGCTGGTTCCGTATGGAGAATTTAGAGCTCTAGCCTAGCTTTTTAATTTTTGTACTTTGTTTTTAATAAAAATTTCTAGACAATTTTGAGCAACCTTTGTCTCTGATTAGTACACAGTACTTAACTATACTGAATTAATAGATGTTAATGTACAGTAAAAAGCAGCATAAACTGCTGCATGCTATATGTAGTTATTAGCTTGTGAGAATTCTAAACATTGTTATATTTGTTTTTATGCAATAGTAAACAGAACAAAACCAAACTAGGTTGTTAAGCCTTTTTTTTCCCTCCTGACTGTGTCAAGATAAAAATTTAACTTTCCAAGCCATGCCATACGCAGTGGATAGTAAGCAGTGACTTTAGCATAGCAGTTTGGAGGGAAGGAAGAATGAAATAACACCAGCTCTGATGCCAGAACGGTGCTTCCCATGGTGTATGGACACAACTCTTCAATTAAAAAAATGGGAAAACTAGTGCTAGAAAATGCTCCGTACATTTCTTAAATGAAATTAAATTTAGCTAAAATTTAGCTGCTTCAAGTAGAAGTGTTTCAAGATGCTGAATATATATGTGGTTTGACAAATCAATAGCAAATAGCTATGCATACAAGTTCTGGTTTTATACGACACACACAAAGTCTAGACAGCTTTCTCAGTCCGTGTTGCCATGGGCTTATTGTTATTTGTGAGACTACTTTGCTGCTTAATTACCATTTTCTATTTACAGGGTAGATACAGTGATATATATACTGGTACATACATACCAGAGAATATACTTGTGCTACCCTTGAGCTGTCCTGTCCTGTGTACTGCTGCTAAGCATAGCCAAAGAGATAAAAAATTTAGTTTCTCCAGGAAACCTGGCTCTGAAAATGAGTTGTTAGCCCATGCTGAGCTTCACACAGCTGCTAGTTTCAAACTGTCTTTGACATGTCCGCACAAGCTGTGTTGACTATGCATAGATGCTCACTAACGAGATAACTCTGTAAGGACACATTGGCAAACTGCAGAAAAGAAGCAGTCGAAGCTGGGCTTTGAAATTACTTGAAATTATTTATGCAGACTCTCAAACTTGGATCAGTAATAATTTTCAGATGAAGACCTCAAAGAATTTCTGCAACTGATGTTTCATCTCCCCCTGATGAGACAAATACTAGACATAAAGCCAAATTCAGCTCTAACACCGAGCCTTGAGCTTCCGTCCATGATAATTCTTGATTCTTAGAATCATAGCAGTAAGTGATATACCTGAAAAATATGTTGGAAAAGGTCGTGGGAATTATCACAATTGGTAAACTTGGCCAGGTACTCTGACTGAAACTTTTATGTAAATACCTTTTCACTACTTTTATTCAAATGTTTATTGGAAAAAAATTTACAGATTTCTAAAAGCTTAGAGCACTAATAATTTCTGGATCTGTGAAGCAGCATATATGCCTACAGTGTGAATTAACAACTTGATGCAGTATGGTATTCCTGAAACTGCCACCATTTGAAGGTGGGATGAGTCTTTTTTTCAAGAAATAATTTTCTCCAGGTCCCTAGAATTCACTGTATGCACATATGTGACTAGAATTATTTTAGATTTGTCTGTGCTGAACATCTCAGTACCATCTTGTGTTTAAAACAGACACTTCCCTTTGGAGCTCAGTTGTGGGGTCCATTCCAGCAGTCGGTCCCTAAGACATACCTGAGTAATCATGCTGCACAGAGAGCAGTGTCTCTTCTCTTGTTAGTGTTCCAGAGGAGTGCTTCTTCCCTCTCTTCTCCCCATTTATTCAGTTGTCTAATCAGAGCATGCATTTCATAACATCTGAGTTAAGTATTTAACTCCCTCTCCATGCTTCAAAAGCATTTTAACGTATGGCACTAGATTCCACCTAAATATGTGTAGTGCCTCAGAGGATGTCCAGGAAATGTGAGCCCTGTAAAGTTATCCAGGCTAGTTCTGAGTGAGCTAGCTGCAGTACCAAGAGACACAAATTTATGCAGCATAAAGCTTCTCCTGGGCTAATATATCTTGTTTTCATGATGCAGTATAACCATAAAAATACAGCTTTCAGGATCTAAGATAACTCCTCTACTGATAGCTTAGCTATTGCTACTTTTTCTGTATCTCTGTTCAACAAATTCCCAAATCTCTTCTGGATCTAAGTGTATTTTTCTGATAGAAAAATGAGATCATGTTTCTTGTAGTGTTATTTTATGATACTATAAGACATAATCTAATGCATTCCTTGAACAAATATTATGAATGTTTTTTTCCAAAGGTGTTTTTCTTCATAAATATTTTTTAGTGCTTAGACTTTACAGACTTCAGCGTTGAGGATTTCTGCACAGCATACTTTTCTAGTTATATGTGAACATTAATAATTTGTAAATGTAGTGCATGATAGCAATTTAGTGAACTTGTAGTTTCTTCTAGACCCTAGGTAAGATTAACATTTCAATTCACTCTTATCTATCCTCCTTTGTAACTATTGTGGTTAACATTATTTAAAAGCATTAGACAAAGCTGTTTTAGAAAATAATTAACATTGCAAAAAGATACTTCAGGGCATACGTGGCTCTATATCTTACATCACCCGCTACTCTGCATCATCTGAAGCTTTCTAATATTACTCAAGTGCAAAGTTAGTCCACATGAGTATCTCACTAATTGTTATTTAATGCATACCCAAAAATAGTATTCAGCAATCAAAATAACTTATAAATCATGACATGTGGTCAAAAATTCACCTTGATGATCCAAAGGCAAAAATAAAATACCAGCAGAGTAAACAATAATGATAGCAATGGGAATGCATCATAATATCATGCTAATCTTAAATATGACCCAAAAGGACAATGTACCTCTAGGAAAGTAAATGCCTGTAAGGTACACATTAGGACCAAAATATGTTTGGGACAGTATTAATGAAAGAAAAAAAAAAAATGATCTGACCCTGCATTTACTATTAGTAGTAGCAACTACTGGGAAAACCCTCTATAAAAGGCAAAATTTACTTAGTCCTATATCTGACAGTATATGGGGTGCCTTTTTGTAGTCTTATTTGTAGTTCATCTATCAAGCCAAAGCATTAAACAGGCAACTGCATTGCTTACAACTTAGAATAACATGATCTGTCTCCTCAGGTGAAACCTGTCTTTGTGTAGATGGCCAGCATAGACATGACCTACATATAAATTATTAAAATATAACATTAAACACAAAGACTAAATGGTACTAGCTGCGTAATCTTGTTGAGTTTAGCAGCGCTTGTGATGCTTTAGTTACTGTAATTGGACTCCACTGCAAAGCAGTACACCAGTAAAGACCCAGCTGTAGGGTAATTTTAGTACTACTTTGGGTCACATAGATAGGACTGTCCTAACTTGAATTATTTTCTACTTTTCCTCGTGTAAGAGGAGATAAGTCATTCTTTTATATATATTCCATTGCACTTCAACAATCTTCTGGTCCAAGTGGTCATGTAGTTGGACTAGATGATCTTTGTAGGTCCCTCCCAAATGAACTACTCTACCCTATTCCTATTCCTATTCCTATTCCTATTCCTATTCCTATTCCTATTCCTATTCCTATTCCTATTCCTATTCCTATTCCTATTCCTATTCCTATTCCTATTCTACTCCTGTCTTATTTTATTCTATTCTAATTTTAAAAATCAGTAGCCCTACCATAAACTGAATATAAATCCATCAACATACTGCATGGGATGTCTTTATGCTCAGATGTTTACCAAATCTGTGTATCAGTGCCCTACTTGGTAAATCTCTGATGCAAATTTTGAGCTTACTGTTTTAAAACCAGTTTTATCATTTTCCCTGTGCTTAACAATATAGGATCCACCCATGCAGATGCCTTTTGTTATGGTCATCCAATTTTCTTTAAGATCATCTGCTGATGAGATATAAAGTAGTGCTATCCTAGTTGTGCTGTTAACTAACTGTGATTTTAGCAAATTGTGTAATCTCCAGGCACTGAGGTTATTTAACATGAAAAGTAGAAATAATTTTAACTTCTTTATGATGGTAACATTTTACTATCTAGAAATGTTCCCCGAGCTCCTTAGAAAAAAGGTGTTAACAAAATGCTTATTATTCCTCTTGTATATTTACAGATGTGCATTGTGTTCTTCAATTAAGCACACAACTTAGATGGGCACAAAAAAACCTGTCCCTGTGCCTACAGCAATACTTTCAGTGGCTATATGCATGTGTGTGCATGCTTCCCTAAACCTCACCCACATGCTGGAATGTAAACACAGAAAAGGCAACCATTCAACAGGGTGCAATGTAAGCTGATTGCCTGTTCTGTAAAAAAAAAAAAAAACAACAAAAAATACATACTGATTTAGTTTTCATTTAAACAAAAGCAAGTGTCATATAATAATTCTTTGTTTTATGTTTATACTACAAGGGTAAAAAACTGACTTTTATCATGTCTGCTATACTGGCAAAATAGAACAGCTCAGCTTTCTAATATATTTTAATTATACATCATAAAGTTAATTTAACAAGGAGAACACCCTTCAATTCCATATTCTATTTCACACCTACATTGCCCAATATTATTCAAAACAACTACTCTGATACAGTATGATTTTCTATGTACAAAATTACATTAAGAGAGCATTCAGGTTACATTCTTAAATCATGAAATGCCACTAATAAGTTGTTATATATGAATAAATTCAAAAAGAAAGATCTTGTAAACAGAGCTGTACAATAGTGAAAAATATTTTAAGACTCCTGTGGTCTATTTGACACTTCCAATAGCTTTCACCACAAGCAACAATGGGCATACCTGTTTGAAAATCATATGGTTTACTACATTTCTACAGCATCTTTCATACCAAAATATCTGTATTCCACATTTCTGGCACCGTCTTGAACAGAGGAAAGCAACGACCAGCACTATCCTACCATGTGGGTGGAGGCATGGAGGTTTTCCCAAAGCCATCTAGGACAACTCCTGACTGTTATGAAAAATGCCATGGGATATTACTGCTTTTTCAGAACAGGCAGGACTTTGTTTTTAGTGATTTAACTTGTACGAAAACCCCATACTTAGTAAGCTGCCTGGAACTCCGTGTCTCTACTTAAGATGGAGGTTCTCCTTCAAAAAGCAATTGGAATTAACAGTTTACACTACAAGCATAACTTGAAGGTTATGCTAACAGTAATCAGAACTGGGTATTAATCTGCAAACATTTATACTGAGTATACAATGGCACCAAGTACATTCACTGAGTGCAGCTGGTGGCGACTTGTCACAAGGATTAATGCCTCCAGCTAAATGATTGTTTTACCTCAAACCAAAAACAAAGCATGACATTATTGCAACTGTGCAGATAATAACCTGCCACTTCGTTAACTGCTACAAAGCTATATTCACAGATCAGCTTGGAAAAGCTAGGGAAATTTTCTTCAGATGTTCTTTCTTTCCAGTATTAGATACAAGAGACATGAATAGTGTGTTAATAACCCACTTACTTGGTATTCTCTGTTGCAGCCCACTGTTTACTGTGTATGAGAGTTACGTTTGCTTTATATGAGCAACATTGTGAGTTCAGGACAAAGTTGGTAACTTTATAAAAATAGAAAAATGAAAAAAGAGCGTTTGACTTCACCAACATCTTTTGAAACTCAAACACAGAACTGATTTTCTATTGTTAAAAAACCACAGTGCCATAGGAGTCTAGAATTTGTTTTTTAAAAATAAGATCCCTAGGACAAATGGTATCTCCAGTATCTCATAAAACCAACTACTTTAAGTCCAGTCATCATAAAACTGTCAATGCAGAACATGGCCTGCAGGCACTCAAGTTTAGAGCCTACAGTGTTTCTAGTGATCAGCATTTCAGACATGCTTAATTAACAACTGAGATTTGAATAAAAGAAGTGCTAGTGTAAGAAGATAAGCATAACCTCTCCCTTCTTAAGTCAAATTGGCATTATTCAGTGAACTGCTTTTTTAGACAATTCCTAGAAATTGCCACCACTAAATTTTTTTTAGATTATTTCCCTGATGTGACTTTTCTCCCTGGCATTGCTGAGTTTCTATTACTAGCACATATGAGCTAGTCAATAGATTCCAATCTTATGGCATTAGTACTCACCAAAATAATTAGACTACAGCATATAGTGGTTTCCAGATGAGATTTTAAAGAGAACGGTGCCTTATCTGTTGGCAGTCAAGCAAAGTTTATTAGAAGGGATGACAACATCACACCAATTCATGTAATTATTCTAACTAATATACAGTCAGCTATGATGGTCTTCAGTTCAGTTGAAACAGTACTATAGTGTTGAATCATCACAAACCTTTGCAACATGTAAGTTTCATTACTGTTCTGAAGATGCAGTCACTCAATGGTTTTGCTCAAGAAGTAGCTAGTTGGAAATATGGAGTTCTTTTGTACTTAGAGGCTACACTCTGAATGCAGAAAGCTACCCTGCCCTTACTGCAGGAACAGTCGACAACCTATGTCAATCTTCATCCTAACCTAGGCAGTGGCCAAAAAATTTGAGGAGCATGAGAAAAGAAAGTGGACTCTCAAAAGACAAAAAGGATCAGAGATTAACATAAGGTCTTCAGTGCTATTGTTCTTGAGATTCTTACAGATCAATTTGTTGAACACCATCCTTGTGAAAACTGGAACATGGAAAATCCATCTGACTCATCAGTGATTAATTTTTTTGGTTTAAGAAATGTACACAAATTAATGGGGTGTGCCTGATAATGGCATGTGGTTATTCAGGGTGTGAACAACCTCTAGGGTCTATCAAAACAGGCAGCTTCAGGGTTACTTAATCTCTTTTGAAAAAGCAGAAAATAAAAGCGGAAAATCTTTATTGAAGAAGCAGAGCAAAAAATGAGAAGGGCATACAGGGAGAACCAAAATATCAAAGTACGATGTCTGTATTATACTCTATACAGTGTTAAACTAGACAATGTCCATGTTAGGAATAATATTAACATAGAATGGTCAATTATATTTTATTTCCTCAGATATATAATCTTAGAACTAGTCAGGAAAAGGACATATATACTAGAATGCAATGTTCTACTTTTTCTCCTATGAAAAAAAACCAAACCAACATCCAAGGTATAAACGCTTCTTTGTTGTTGGTTAATTTTCAACTTCTGTTAAGCACTGGCCAAAAATATTACCTGCATAAAGAGTTGTATTTTGCTGTGCCGTGTAATCTCCTGATCACACGGCACAGCTGGAAAGGTGCTCTGTGCTGACACGGAGAATGGGGCGTCCTGACAGAGCGGCTCTCTGCGAGGAGCAGCGCCGCACAGAAATGACCGAAGCGCCGTCACGCTCAAAGAGCAAAGTGAAGATCAAGCTGAACCGCTCCTAACACCGGTAGCCAGCTACCCGAGACATGGGGCGGTCACGCTGTGGTTCAGCCCAGGCAACCGCGGGCCGCGCAGCTCCCCTCGGAGCCGAGGGTGCCCGCCGGCGGCCAACGAGGAGGGCTGGGGGCGACCCGGTGGGGGACAACCGAGAGGGAACACACGCACCCGGGACAAGTTCCCGGCGCGCTCGACAGCGGGCACAGGGCGACCTGGCTTTGGTCACTGAGCACAGCGGCTCGCCTGAGAGCTCCGGGTCCCAGTGCGAAGCCTGACCACCGCCCCTGCCCCCGGTCGGCCCAGCCCTGCCCCGGGCTTCCCCCACCTGCAGAGATTGCGGCCCGCGCCCTGGTGGCGGGAATGGGGAAGGGCTGAGCCCGAGGCGGCCGGCGGGACGCTGTGCTCGGGGAGCGGAAAATTCCAGCCGGGAGGAGCGGCCCTGCCCCCGCTGACAGACCGCGGCTGAGGCCCGGCCGCGTCCCCGCACCGACCGGGCGTCGGGCCGCCGCTGGAGCCGGGTGTGTGGAGGCGGGCAGGCAGCGAAAGGAAGGGAAGGAGGGAGGAGCTGGGACGGGAACAGGGAGTCTCTGTTTCTCCGCGGGTGTCGGAGCGGGGAAGGTTCCGCGTTTCAAGTTTCTCTCCGCCAAGTTTTTTTCGCTGTTGTGTTTTTTCCCCTCCGTCCAAGGTGTGGTCCGCGAGCGGCCGCCCCAGCGCAGGGAGCCCAGCGAAGCTGTGGCCGCCGCCCCAGGAAGGCGCCCCATGGCCGTGCTGTAACCAGCGGGGAATGCCTGGGCTCGGGGGCAAGGCGGCGCCGGGGGCGGCAGAGCCGGGCCGCCTTCCTCAGCCCGCCCCGAGCAGGTGAGGCGGGGAGCCGAGGCGCTGTGCGGGCGGATCGCGACGGCTGCGCCCGCCCTGCCCCCGAGAGCCGACCTGCGCTCGCCCAGCCGCGGTATGGATGGCCGCGCTCAGCAGGCGGCTGCCCCGCCGCCCTCGGGGTAAGCACAGCTCACCGCTCGGCTGGGAAGCCCGGGCGAACCCCCGGCTCCGCAGGGGCAGCCGTGGTCACGCCGGGTTGGGCGTGAGACCGGGTGAGGTGCGAGGGGGCAGCGAGGGGTGGGGAGGCCGGCGCTCTGCGCATCCGGCTGCCAGGTGCGGCGATCGGGAGGCAACCAGGGGCGAGAGGCGGCTCCCCAGGGCCGCGGGGAGAGGGCGTCTGACCCTTCCCTTGGCTCCGGCGGCCGAGGGAGCGGGCGGAAGCCCCACGCGGGACAGCGGCGCCTCGGCCGAGCCAGGAGGCGGAGGCAGATGGAGCAGCGACCGTTAAACGGCTGCCGGCGCAGCGGTAACGGGCGGGCTGAGCGCCGTCCCCGCGCCTCGACGGCACCTTGGCTGGTTCCCCCGGCTGAAAACGGGCTCTCTGGTGTGGCGGGGCTGCGCCACAAGCGCCTCTGGCTCCCGGGTCGCCGGCGCCCTCCTCGGCGGTGCCAGGCTGAGCAGCGGCGAGGGTGTACGGGCCGCGCCGGCCCTCGCCCCTCGCCGGCGGCATTTCCGCGGGGACGAGCCGCGACCTGCCTGACCGCGTCACCGTCCGGCTGCCTCTGCCGGGCTGCAGTATCGCCGCGAAGCGCTGGTGCAGGGCCCATCGGGGAGCACGTCATGGTCAGGCTCGGCTCCTCCATGGAATCTGTGAAACGCCTGGCCGCCCGTAAGGTGTGCGGAGGGCAGCTGTCAGTTCTCTCTGCGAAACTGGTGGTGGGGGTGTGGGAGAGCTGCGGGCCTCCCAGGACTTTGGTAACTGCCCACTTTGTAAGAGGAAAAACAATAAACAAACAGCCTCTGTTGGTAGAAGTAAAAGGGTTTGTTTGTTTTTAAATGTGAGGCTCCTCTGACGACTTGCTTATGATCTGTCAGAAAATGTAACTTTAAAGAATGTGTTTTTAAATCTAAGTAAAACTATCCCAGTTGTAGATCAGGAGGAGGACTTCCCTTTGACTTTACAAGTAGTCAGGTTTGTTTGAATAAAATTAATTAACTCAATAACTTCAGTAGGAATTTGAGGGATTCAAAATACTGACAAGACTGCTGGAGTTATCTGTAAATAGAAGGGACAAAATACGTGGTAAGTGTGTTTTTTAACATCGAGGCTTCCTTGAAGCTTCCAGATTATGTGCAAAACCGGATTAATTTGATTTCTGAGCAAGTGAATACAAGATAAACAGGTGCATCTGATGGTAATTTACTGTAGTCTTTGCAGTGGCAATCAGACCAGTTTGAAGACATGGCTGTAGTGAATACAACAGAAGACTCAGATGAGAGGTATCATTCACTTAGAGCCTTGTGGCAATTCCACATTTATGTATGGCCATTGAGAAGCAAAGTTGACATAGATAATCAGTGTAGAAGGTATAATTGCAGTATGGATAATTACCATATTTTTAAGACTGGGTAGGTAAGCACAGTAGAAAGGAGCGAACATGTGATAATAGAGCATGATACCAGGTTAGGAACTGACTGAAACAGTATGTCTTGAAGGTCCTCAGTTTTACTTGTCAGCAGAAACATGAAAACAAGCAAAAAGGCACAATTAAAGTTTTTGTTTTTCTGACAGCTTCTCTAGGCCTATCGCCTGCCATAAAGCTGTTGGTTATACTGAATTTTGGCTGCTGCTTGACTTCTTTAAGTCAGCAAAAGTAGTCTGTTCCCTTAATGTGACTTCAAGCATCTGTCAGCATTCACATCTCAGTTTTGAAAAACATGTAGCTAACAGCAGTGCTCATTTGCGTTATCCCTGCAGATATATTTTCAGGCCTTTTATCAGCTGTTCACGTATAATTTAGTACTTAGGAAATCAATTTACCATTCCTTTCTTGTTGCAACAAGAGCTCTTTATTGGCAGTCTAAATTATTTCCTGAAGAGGGTCTCATATGCTCATCCAAACACTGGATTTGAGGAAAAAAAAATCTGGATATACCTGCAAAAACAGGTAAATGGCAACTTCCCATTTACTAAAAATGATCCACAGATAAGTTTTTGAACAGTAAGCAGTACTGCAGTTCTCTGAGATAATAGGAAAAATTGTGCAATCTGGGAAGAATTTCGGTTGAAAGAGCAATTTTCTTTAAATGAATTGCCAAAGGAGATGATACTGTGTTATAACTATTCTTAACCTGTCTAGCCAGGTGGAGAGTGTTAATCCACAGCTGAAAACTGTTTACCAGTAAATGTATTCTTAAATCACTGTTTGAAGTTATGTGTTGTAATTAGTGGTAACTCTTCACAGCTTATAAAGCCTATTTATGCTAACTGCAAAGAAGACTAGAGATCTTAAAAGGTGTTTTGTGAGGTTTTTAAGCATTGATGTGTATTTAGCCTTGGAACTTCTATATAACTTAATAATCAGTGGCTCTTCAATACAGAATTTTGTTACGAGTTCTATAGGAACAAGCTCTGGGAAAGGATCCTGTGATTCTAACCTGGAAGACTGTTTTTGCATGTAGAATTATGCTTTCTATTGGAAAATAATTTATTAAAACTGATTGCAGGTAAAAATGTTTACTTGCATTTTGGCAAAAAATATGCCAGTGTTATTCTCACTGTATAATCAGGGTAAATCAGTAAAGATTTTAAAAACAGCCTCTGTTGGATTTTTATTTTAATATAGTGAATAGAAGGTGTGCCCAGTAACTGGCTGGAATTTTTTGGAATGTGGTGAATAGGAGGTGTGCCTAGTAACTGGCTGGACATGACACATAGTTTCTTCTGGTAGCTGGAGAAACTTGGCTGGACCTGGTTTTAAGGCATTTTATAGCTCATCTATCTTTCCTCAGTCTGAGCAGCTCTCATGACAGTGTGCTCCTGCCAGGCCAGTTGACACAGTCTCTCCCTGTTCATCCCAGAGCTGAATTTGCTTTATGTGTTAGCTGCATTATGGGATGATAGGAAAATGTGTGTTATGATACTTAAAGTGCCTGTGGTTGGTATCCTGCCTCTTGAACACAGTTTTCTTGCTGTTGCTAGATAGCAGTGCTGTACCCTGGAGTAAATAAGTTTTTACATTAACAGGTAGATTTCACTAGTTGGCACAGGCTTTTACCATGAACTGTATTGTAAGTTAATATGCTGGTAAAATATTGGAGCAAATTTGGATTTTGGTAAACAGAAGATTTATTTCCTTTGAAATATTAGAATATACATTGAGGTCCTCCTTTAATTCAATTCTAATCAGTTTCTGATAACTTTACATTATTTAGTTTGTTCCCTCAAATCATGTTTAAGGCTGTATGCTTACTTTCAGAGTAACAGCTTTTGACCTACCTTACCTGAGCAAACCTCCTTTGTTTTGTCATTTTCTTTTTGTGTGTCTAATGAAAACATGCTCAGGAGATACAGCTGCTCTCCAGGAGCTGAAGATGGAGATGGTTGTATGGGGGAGGGGGCCCAAGCTTTGGTTAGCTTACTGCCAGAAACACTCCTCATGTGTGTCCTCCTGCTACCGTTCCCCAGTCGCTTGGCCTAGTGAATGTATTTGAAAAGTTTAATAAGAAGAACAGAAGTCTTTTTCACATGGTTAGAGCTGTCTGAGAAAGTGAGAGATGTTTTCAGAAAGAACAAGAAATTTAGCTTTTCTCTTGTGTGTGTAACCATTGAGTTTTTATCAAATAATTTCAATCAGATTACGGATCTCTGGAAACATCAGCTTGTGTGTCAGTGTTGAGAAGTGTCTGGCATCAAGCTTAGAGTACTGATTGTAGCTCTCTCCCTCTCTTTCATGTTGTTGGTTGAGTCAGTTCACAACATAGCCATAGGCTTGTTCAAGTATAAATGAAAGTCTTCCCAGTTGTGGAGTCTAGGATGGAACAGAGAGTGTAGCAATAGCTTCAAACCAAGGATTCTGTTGCCAAGCTGCAGCAGCAGATTTGGGGAAGTGTCTGAATTTGCTCAGTTTGGTGAAGTTTAGGTCAGGGCTGAAACTACATTTTTATCTTGCAATGAATTAGCTGTTGCTATTGCTCTGTATACTAGATTATTGCATACACATATTTTTAAATAAATGTGAGACCTTTTGTGCTACTAAATGGTAGCACTATCTATGATCAGAAGTTAGGCCAGCATGGATCTAACAATCTTAGATGTGCTTTATCTCCTTAGACTGAAGAATTTAAGATCAATAGTTAGCTCTTTTTTTTTTTTTTTCTCACCCCCATGACCCTGATGAAGATCAACTAATTGAGCAATAACAAAATGGAAAGAACTTTGGGAATTTGTGACCATAGAGTTTGCTGAATGTTTGAAACTGGGAGTTAACTACTTTGTGGGTGAGTCTCCATCAGGAGCCACTCAAGTGCTAATCGTTCCAGGAGGTAATTGCCGACTGAGTTCTGAACATACATGTAATACTTCTTGAGGTGATTATGTTGTTCTTTTTAATGTGTCTGCCTTAAGCAAGGCAACATCAAATGATTGCATGACGTAGTGGTGCCATGAACTTAATGTTGTATTAATAAAATGGTTGGATTAATGAAACTTTGTCAAATCTGAAGTAGAAGTAATCAGTGGTAATGTTCACTGTTGGGGTTTGTTACTGTGGGAATGAGATCAAGGAAGCATTAGGGGGTTGAGGAATGTGGATACTAGGGTAAAAAAAAAAAGTGTGGGATGGTAGTACACAAGTAGAGAAATCAGCAGAGTTATTTCAAAGCTTTGTCCAAGTGTGACAGTATCCTGTGAAAAAGAAAAGTGAGAGCTAGTGTTCAGTGAGGTATCGAAAGTATGTGAGGGGGGAAAAGTGCTTAAGACTGGAAGGTGTGTTTCAGTGTTATCTTAGGATAAGGTTTTTGTGGGTTTTTTTCGGTTGTTCCTGGATTTTTTTGGTGAACTTTAAAGGAGATTACAGTGTTATGTAAACCTGAAGATCACTGTTTATGTTGAGTAGGCACATCTGTGTTGAGTGGAAGAAGAAAAGAGCCTTTTGTAAGGGACCAAAAGCTTAGATTCCAGAGGAAACTGGAGACCTTTACAGGATTCCTGTTATCTGACAGATAAATTAACTCACTAGAAGTATTTTAAAGTCACAAATAAATGGTTTCTCCTGTAATCTGGCAATATCTAAATAGATCTTCCTTCATGGAGTCTAGTATTGCTTCTGGCTTTTTTGACTGTAGCTTGTGAGAACGTTTCTAAGCATGTGTGTTTTCCTAGCTTGGCTGCTGTTGTTTCTAGCTGTCACTGTGGTGGTTTTACGTGTGCTTGGGGGCAGCAGATGCCAGATTATCCAGCCAGCCACGGGAGTTGTAACAACGTTAGTGTCTGCTCAACTAAATTTTTTTTTTTCTAGAAATTAACAAGTCAATATGACGAGTTGCTTTGTTAATGGAATGGATACAAGGAATGCTGGATGTTCTCTTTTATGGCAGTTTACAAGTTAAAACAGATCAGATTGTGCACTTCCTTTCCTTTTCACCTGGCTCTCACTTGCTTCCCCCACAGCTGACCTGCTACTCTGACTTAAGTTCACATAGCTGCCTGCTGTTTGAGAAAGAGTTGCTCTTTACTGTCACTGTGTACTGCTCAAAAACTCAGGAGAGTTGACGTCAGGGCATTGGGGGGTGACAAGAAGCTGAGATGTTGGCTTCTAAACTCCTGTAGAGTTCTGTGGCCATGCCCAGGATTAGCACAATGAAGAGGAAACTGTGCAGCATGCGACAATGGAGAGTTCAAGGGGGAAAACCAGCCCCTGCTGTTTTGAGCTGTAACAAGCAATTAAAAACTTGAGGTTTAATTTGAATTCTCTCATACCGTCTCATAAAGTGCAACTCTTTTTATGAAAGTAAACTTAAACATTTACAAACTCAAGTTCCAGTAAATGTGTTCTGATTTATAATCTGCATGATGATGGACTAGTGGATAAAAGTGCATTTTTTTCATAGTTTAAGAAACATGGTTTTGTGCATTGGAAGTAGAATGTAATGGGAATCTTTACAGATTACAGGTTCCCGGATTTGTTTTCTATTTGCTTGGTGAATCTGTTCAGAAGGGGCACATAAATTTATATATATACCTTTCACTGGTCGTAAATGATCACAGAGCTGTAGGTGGTTAAAGGATGGATCCCTAATCTGTCTATGAAATGTCTCTCCGGAGCTTGCATATATGCCGACTGTGCAGCAAGACTAGGGTTGTCAGGATTGCTATTTTCAGTTAAAGAAAATAGAGCACATGAATATTTTTAGCTAGGCATAAGCTTTTTTTCTGTGAGAAAGCATTGGCTTTGTTGGGAGCTTTAGTTCTACAGAGGTTTTCACTGCAGAAATAGCTTTCAAGCTGTACTTTCTTAGTGCATTTCTTTGAATTTGATTTATGAAAATATAGCTACTTGGTTTGAAAACCACAGTTCGATCTTATTCAAAACCAGACAAACCAACCTCTCCTCCTCCCCAAACAATGCATTACTGTATGCTAAACAAAAGTTGTGAGCTTGAATTTTTCTCAAATACCAACAATGGTACAATTGCTCTACCTCTCTCCTACAAAGTGACACTGTCTTAACAAAACAAACAAACAAAACCAACCCAACACCACTCTGTCTCAAAATAAGAGCATTAGAAAGCTGTGTATTTTTCTTTAAAATAAAGTCAAATTTCAATTTAATATGCCTGAATATTGATTTATTGTTTTTAAAATCTTACTCTTTTCATGGACCTTGGTTTCCTGTGGGGAATTAATTTTCCCTTTTGGTATTTTACCTCTCTTTCGTGTCAGACCTTCAGATGCATTTTCTTCCAAAGGCTGAGGCTCTGCACGTGGGTTTTTAGCAGGTAACTTTTAAATGCTTTGCTGTGGGAAAGGCTTAAGCATCTCTTTCAGTTGTCTCTATGATACAAACATATTATTGACAAAGTTGCCTGGAGGGAGTGCTTTTTCTATTCTTTTTGTAAAAGTAATTGGTTGTTAATTACGTATTGCATGCAATTTGACTCGCGCCCCGCGCCCCCCGGTTTGATGTGCTGGAGCTTTGCTGAATAAAGTGAGTTAAGGAAGAATGTTCCAGGGTATGAGACCATCAGTAGGGGAGCAGTGGAAACTGTGTTACTATTGGCCAGATACTTTTTATGTCTAGGTATGAAGGTAATTAGGGCAATAGCGAAGAATACAGTGTGTCAAGTTTGGATTTTGTCTTTTACTATTTTACCATGTTTTTAAGTATCATTGTATTGCTCTTGACCTTTTGTGAAACCTAGTACAGTCCTTCTGTACTGTCGAACTAGACTGACAAAACAACTCGACATAATACTGCGGGTAGAAGATAATCTACTGAGGTATCTATTGTTTAACTATTCTTGTCACAGCAATGTTGAAAGCATTTTTTTACTTGGGAGGAACAATGTTTTGTCTCTGGATCTAGTAAAAAAAAAAAAAAAAGAAGTAGAGGAGCCAAAATGTCTGTTAGTAGCAAAGTTGAGAAAAGAAATGTTTACAACTCATCATGCTGGATTGTAACCCTTTCAGGCACAAATGAAGTACATCTTTCTTTGTGATTAGCTGTAAACTTAAACTTTTTGTTCTTTTCATTAAAAATGCATGTTGTGCAGAATTAAATATGAAATCATTCTGGCTTTGAAAGTGTAGAAACTATTTGCATAGATGGATTTTTTAATTTTTTTTTTTTTTTTTTTTTTTTAGTTCAAGACATTAGTTAGTTGATCACCATTGTGTAGTAGGTGGAATTTCCAGAGGTGGATGACTTTCAGGAGTTTGTGTAAAATCAGAAATTCAAGGCATGACAGAAATCTGGGCTTTGACTTTTTTTTTTTTAATTCAGAAACTTTAATTCCTCAAAAATCAGGTACTGCTATATGTTGAAAATTGTCCCTAAGTTCCCAAACATTAATTTCTTAAGAGTTATTGCTTTCTCCATCTACTCTATGAAGTCTCCAGACATAAACATTTCTGTGTCCTTTGCTGGTCTCTGGTTGATGGTCTCTCGCCTCCGCTTGCCTGCAGTTTTGGTCCTCTCCTTCCACCAACATGACAAAGCAGCTTCACTAATTCCATCCGTGCTGACCTCCTTGAGCTATTTTTACCTCATTCAGTTTCCAAAGTTCTCACTGCTTGGAGAAAGTCCTGCTTTGCTGAATCTTAAACTTCAGCATGCTCCTGCTTCTAAAATCCTTTCTCATAGATCTTGCTTAGGAACTCTGAAGTATGGTAACAATTCCCGAGGCACCTTTGCCATTATGGTTTTTAACACTTGGAAGCTAAAGTGGTCTTTTCTTATCAGCTTTTATTGGTGCCAGGTGCTCTTGAAGACACCACTTGGGTTTTGTGTGTTTTGTTTTGTTTTGTTTTTTTCTTCCTTTATGAGGGGAGGAGATTCCTTTGTCCTATTACTTTAAACTGTTTTGCAATGTATGACCCTGTCCTTAAGCTCTCTCGTAGACTCCTTCTGCTTTCAGCTTTTTGTGTTTTGTTTGTGTTCTTGTAAATTTTGAGATTTAAAAAGAATCTGTCCCTTCAGCTTTGTCCTTCCATCTGTTATTTTTTTTCCTGTGTCCCATTCTACCTGCATATGATTTCTCTTCCCCAACTTCACCCTGAAGCTATAGACTCTTATGTTTTCTAAATGTGGCTTTGTGTTTAAATATTATGTATCAAGTTTTACCTAGTTTAATGCATCTTATTCCCTTGTATTTACATGGGCATGGAGACTATTTTTGCTGAAGTGTTTGAGGGAAGAAGGGCTTCCCAGGCCCTTTCACATGGCACTTTCAGGAGGGGTCGTTGGCTGTTTTTGCAGTTGCTGTTCTTATCTGCTCATTTATCTGTGGTTGAGTAATGCCTTCCTGACATCGCAGGACTTGGAGCTGAGATCTTAAGGCAGCAGTGATAGCTAAAGACATGAAATAGGATTTATTTTATTAATTTTTGCATTTCAGCTAAGAGTTATGACTTTGTTGGGCCAGTAGCAGTAATTTCCTTACTGTATTATATGTTGTCCTTCCTCAGAATTAGGTATATTTAATTTGATGTGTGCATGACATGTTATCAGGACATTTGCAGAAGTGAACTGATGGAACTGGGTCAGATGTGTCTCCATTCCTTCAGCTCCTTAGTGCTTCTCTTTTAATGCTTCTCTTTTGTTTCTGGTGGTTGGTTGGGTTTGTTGCAAGGTGGGGAGGGGGATCTGTTTTTCTTCTGAGTGACTTTTGTGTTTTGGTTGTCCTTCTGCAGTGTAGGGCACATATCCCACCGTGCCTCCACACCCCCCAGTAGGTATTATTGAGATGGTCTCAACACACCAGGCAATGCTTGTTCACTTTGCTAGAAAAAGCAAGGTGAAAATCTAGAAGATAGGGAAAACCAAAGCATTTTATAAGCACTCCTTCAGATTGTCAATAATGAGGGAGATAGGAGAGAATCTGAAGCAGCTTATTTTGGAAGAGTAATAAGGATCTGACATCATTGTCTGAACTGTTGGAATCTGTCTTATTTCTAAGCATCTTTCTTTGTTCTCATATTTCCACTGCCCAAACATTCTTACAAACTTTCCAGTCTTCCTCCCAAAATATGCTGCTGTAATGCCTCTTTATCCATACATCTCAAATGAATAAAGGAGAAGGAGGGAAATGCAATGAATTGCAAATGATGACTGAAACCTTAAAAATAGGCAAAATAGGCAATGATTTATTTTAGAAAAAAAGGGGTTTGTTGTGATGATAGTTTTAGAAATATTCAGACAAGTCAATCAGTCCTTATGTTTTCTTTCTGATGGTGTTCTTTAAGATACTGCTTATAGGCTTCTGTCTGGGTTTTGTTGGTTGTGTTGGTTTTTTTTTTTCCTGCTTTTACTTACTAAAAAATTTTCCTGGATTCTGTAGCTCCAGTATGTAAAGCTTGCCAGTTAACGGGTTTATGGGATTTTTAAATATTTTTTTTTTAAAGATTGCTTGCCAGCACTTAATGCAGAATAAATTTTTATGGTAGAATTGAGAATGTTTGGAAATAAGGACACATAGCATAAATGCTGAAACTTCATCTGATACAATGCCAAGTAGCATTTTATACATGTTGACTGTAGATGGAGATTTTAAAATTACTTGGTGCCCTGTCTGAGTGATCTCAAGGGAAGATCTATATGGTGTCAGTCAAAGCTCTACCCCTCTGCAGAAGAGACACATCCTGCATGCTGTCTTCACTGGAGAACTTCTGGATTTTCCTTCACATTTCCTGAATGAAATCTGTCTATACTCTGAAAAGCTGATGCTGCCTGGTAGAGAGATGTGTAGTAGGAAATGAAGTGCCCAGTGAATTATTTTGTAAACAAACATTTGTCAGAGCCACTTGGAAGAACTTGAGCAACTTAAGATAGAAATAACCTTGCAAAATCCTACTATGATTAATTGAGAAATGTGCCAGCAGCACACTCTCAGAAAGGAAAAATAGTTAAGTATGTAAAGAGTTCTTCTGTTACAAGCATACAAAAGCTCCAAGATTAGAAATAATCATATTATAAGTTCATTTAAAAATAAAATAAAAACCCAGTGAGGTTTGGAAAACTCTATCTACAGTTACTGGCCTCTCCCACATCCTGTCACATCACATTTCACATCTCTGTCGTACAATGAGAGTAAGTGTTTCCTTGAGTCAGTTTGTGGTATCATGTGAATAAATGCTCAATGCGGTAGAAATATCTCCACTCTGTTAAAGAGCATGTGATACTTTATCAAAGATAGGAAGGAATAGCTAAATATAGCTTAGCATTTGTTGAAATTGTAAAAATTCAGTCATTAAGCTCAACTCGTTAAAAAAATTCTGGCTTCTGACAGTAAAATGAGGTCCATCAGAAAATGTGACTCACGTCCTCAAACTGACGTAGCTGTACCAGTATTATGTGCCCTTGTGTTTATCTGTGGCTTTGATCGACAAGTATATTCAGTTAAATACTTAAGTGGCAGCAAGAAAGAAGTGGTTTGGTGACTCTTTATGAGAAAGACTGTTTCATTCAGAGATTTCTTCTCTAAGTTAGCAGCATATCCGTGTAATAAAAATTAAAAAAATTCTGGTCGTTGTTATTTTATGTGTGTCAGAAGAACAGCTGGGTGGATGGTCATGAACCACAACTTGAAATCTTTTCTCCAATATGAAGCCAGAGTTCTTTCCATGGACTTCTTCCTTTGGGTGGCATTTGAAACCCAACCCTTACTTACTGGGAGATAGAAAATGTGGCACTTAGGAGAGGTTGATGGGGTTTAAGTTACTGGCACTTAGAATTTTATTCAGAGTGAGGGTGAACTTTTCAATTAAGCAGTTTGCAGCTAAATTTTAGTGCTCTCTTGTATGTGTCTCTTTCTGCTTCTATCATCTGTGTCGATAGCTGCCCATTAACTTTGTTTCCACAGTGATTGACTGCTCTGTTTTTCAACATGTTAACTTTAGTTTTTTAACAACATTCTGTGAAGGACTGATCTACCACAGTTAACTTTGGGGAAATAGGGAAAAATTTTGGAGAGATTCTAGCAAGCGGACTAACTGCAGCTTATCTCCGACCTAGCTCCTACCACTAAGCATGAGAGCAGCAGCTCTGCTCTAGGTTATATGATCTACAGACCTTGTCAATGAAGCTTCTATTGCTGTAGCTGAGTTGGTGGTAATTTCGCCTACCTTTCCCTCTTCATCCCCGCAGCCCACCCCACCTCAGGCCTTTTTTGGCCTGTGTAGGCAAATTCAAGGTTATTGAGTGCTCTTGAATCAGAGTCATTAGTTTCTAATTAAGAGGTTTTCCCTATATTGGTATTGATAATTGCTTTTTTGTTTCCACTGACATTCTGCTGGCATGCTGCTTACCACTTGCTTGAAAGTAAATTGGTAAAAAATGTGGATGTCTTGTCGATATAACTAGCAATACGTTCCTCATAAATTTTTGGTGATTTAATGTATTCAATAAGCAACAATTTATTCTAAAACTATTTTGAACAAGTCTACTGGTTAACAGTTAAGCACTCTTAACTCTTTCTATTTATAAAGTATGACAACGTATGAATGGCATGTTCATGAGTTACTGCATGGTTACAGAGTATGAGCATGTAAAACATTCAAAATGCTATTTGGCTGGTTACTTTCATGGATAGGAATGTGGAAAATACTGGATTTCTTAAAGGATTCTGACTTATGATAACACAGGATACAGAATTATTAAGTATTTAAAATAATCTGAGAGATAGTTAATCAAATTTTTTAATACATATATTCTTTTAGGCATTTTACAGAGATTCTCTGTTATATTAAAAAAAATTCTAAATCCAGGGAGAACTTACAGAAGTGGTTTCAGATCTCAGGAATTTGTGTGTGTGTGTATTTTAAGGGCTTTATGAGATCTTATGGCTTAGATCATTCAAGCAGTATTTCTTTCCTCTGAAAGCTGTAAATTAAGAAAATTCTTTTTCTCTGAATTTTCTTAGGTGTTTTTACATTACTTCCTGGGTGGAAGAAGTGTGTTACTTTTTAAAATTAATATTTATAAACTTAAGTCATATTGCTTCAAAGTACTTAGTATACATCTATATACTCTGTAGATCAGGTAGGTACCATACTAGAATTTTCAGAAGGAAAGAACCAGGAAGATAAAATACTGCTAAATGGAGGGTGCTACTTCTTATAATGAGAAGGCACTCAGTTATAGGAACACTGATAAATAAAGCTCGCAGACAAACTGCCCAGCTGTACTTTAAGATGAAAACAGGATGTTGGTCATATTGCTGGAGGACTACTGAATAAATCAAAGGATATGCTATTATTGCTGTGTAAGGAAGCTGTGCTCCCTTAGAGTAGTTCTGTATATAAAAGAATGGTAATTGCCATGCTTATCAAGGACTGGCAGTTCTCCTTTTCCAATTGTGACCTGGTGAATCCACCTCTAGTTCATGACTTAAAACAAAACGTTGCCAGTTATTTTAATCCCCTATTCAATGGGACAAACAGAATGTGGTTATTTTTATCTCTTTATGATTCCTTGGATTATACAAATAGAAAACCACTTTCCTATATTCAAGCCAAAGGTAATTTACTGAGGGGGATGTGGATTGTTTCCCCAGTGCTTGTTAAACCCTTCCAGTTCAAGTTTTCTTCACTTTGTCATGTCATCTGGAAATGGCCAGGTGACTCTCTCTGCTTGTCGATGTCTGACCTTTCCTTCTCCTAACTGTGTGTGGGGTTTTTTGTTTGTTTTTAGGAGTTCACTCATAGCCCCTTTAAATTTTTGTTTATACTCTATAAGGTCTTTTAAAGCACTTCTGTGCCCCTATTCCACTCAGTGTACTGTTCTGTTCCTCAATGGTGACTAGAATGGTGGTGGTGTTAAATTTTGTTTTTAAAGTTAACTTAATAATTTTTATGCTTCTAAGAACTATATCCAAGTACACTTTCTCTGTTTAGGAAGGAAGTTTGTCAAGTTACTGTTCTCCTTTGGTTTCCACAAGTTTATTTTTCTCTTCAGGGAAGTTGTAGAATCATAGAATTGTTTGGTTTGGAGCAGACCAGATGGATCTTCAAAGGCTCATCTAGTCCAGCCCCCACAGTAGATCTGTAGTACACTGTAGGGTAGCCTAGGCAGTTGTTTAAGAAGTATAAGTAAGTTTCTCTTGGGCAGAAGTAGCTGAATCTGGGACAACAATAAGTATGTGGATAAAGGTTAAATTGATGTTCCTATAATATTACATGGGGTTTTATAGAAATTTTTTTGGGATAAGTCCTCAAAACCAGAACTATTTCAGCAGAATGATTTTTAGTGTAGCAGTTTACACTGGTTAGTAGAGACTTTTCAGCTTCTTAGTATTTGTAGTCAAGTGCAGAGTTAGCCTCCCTGCAGTAAGACTCCTGACCGTGAACCAGATTTGAAACCAGTCCATGCTGCTGATGCCTACGTGGTAGAGGAACAAAGTATCTGATAGGAAAGTAAGAAGGCGGTGATGGTGAGTCAGTCATGCAGAATTGTAAGGGAAAGCAGATATGCTTCACTGTTGTAAGAATCTTCACTCTTGAAGGCTCTACAGCATAAACTTAATGTTGATTTAATATTGATTTTACTGTATACTGAATTATAAATTCATCTTTCAAATGTATAGTTTTCATGAAGTTTGATATTCAGAATGACTTTTTTGTTTATTATCATCACTTATCTTCATTTTCCTGAAGTTTAGTGAGAGAAGGATGTTGCAGGAGCTGTTCAGGTTTGTATAACAAGTCTTCATAATACCTAAGGAAAAATATGTCTATAATACAGTGTTTCAAAAGACACTTCAGTCTTGTTGTTCAGATGGTAGCACATTTGAAATAGCAACTTCTTTAGAGGGATAAATGGTGCTGTTATTTTGGAACATTGCTCATTAGATTTATACATTTTGGCAGTTGAGAGAACTGATGGTATTAGGTTAAACAAGCTACGCTCCTAGTGTTTCAGCTGTTTTCTGAATCACACTTCAGGTGCCACTTTATTTATGTACACTAGAAAACTGTTCAGTCAAAAGTACTGGAGGTGAAATGCTTTCAGGGGATACCTATTGGAGCACTTTCTGTTATTTTTTAACATAAATGCTGATAAAATAACTAGGTTTAAAACTGGGATGTAACTGTATGCCAATAACAATTAATGGATATATTTCTAAGTAAGACCTCACTAATCTGCTTTCTGTTTTTTCACAGGAGTGGAATAGGAGGAAGAATTCTCAGAATCTTGAATTTGTTTCATGTCTGTACTAAACAGTTGTAGGAATTAATCAGGAATGAAGTATTTATGTTAAAACACAATTAATTCTGTAGTACAGATTGAGTCATATTGGATTTACTTGGGAGGATACCGTATTACATGTAGAGATATGTACTTTCTATGGAAGGTGAATCTTTTTTGGGGCCAGAAACTAATTTGAAACCGTATTTGTCAGTTATCAGATGTCTTGGTGTCTGTAGCAGTGGTTCATCAAATAAGGGTAGGTAATGATTTAGGGCAGACCAGTGATTTTGGAAAATGCATATAACTTTTAAGTAGTAATACCCTATGGTCATTAAAGATAAATTTAAAATTCTAGCTGTTCATGTAAACACATGGTGTTCTTTAACAGGCCAGAAGCGTGGTATCAGGAGACACACAGTGGAATTAACCTGATATGACCTTGTAACTGGTGGACTTGAATAGCATTAAGCATTATTTGAACTGGTCCATTACACTGAAGGCCTCTTAATTATGCTGCCAGTATTATTTTTCTTAAGACTTCTAATGAAGAGGGATGCTTTCTGGAGTTCTAGTCTCAGTTGTGCACTCACACAGTTCTCATTGTGCAGGTTGTATTGTACCTTAAAGTGATTGTGATTTTTCCATCTGTTTGTTTTTTACATTTCTGAGCAAGTATCACAACTTTTTATCCACAAAGCAAATAGCTGTTGCTTTTGATTAGTAACTTAAACCTTGGCAAGTATGTACGTTCCTCAGCAGGGCACTGGTTTTGAAGAGCTACTTATGTTCCAGAGAGAAATTTTTTGAACAGATTGTTTTAGAACATGTGATTTTTTTTTTTTTTTAAACTTTTTTTCCTGCTTCTGTACTACATTATCTGCACTGATTTACTCCTTTCCTCCAGGAAACACATTTGCATTAAAGATCCGGTCTTCTATTTATTTAGTTCCTGCTGCTTATTGCTTCCATGGGGTCTTCTTTGACCTTACAATTGACAGAAAAATAACTGATATCCTGGGAATTAAAAGAAGAAATTAAGTACAAGGAGCTGATAAATTCTGATGAATTCTTTCACTAATCAAGCTTCCATTTTGACATGCAAAGATCCTCAGTAATAAAAATAAATAAGAAGATTTAAAAGACCCATAAGGAGCATGTGTTTCATAGCATCTCTGGTGCTTCATGGAAGGCTTTAAACTACAAGAGTCAGGAGTACCACTGGTTCCTGTTGTTAAATGTTGTCTTTGTCATCAGAAAAAGTTCAGGTGTATTTGCTGGAAGGTACTCTATTTTTTACTTATTTATTTATCTGATCTGTTTTGGTTAATTGCCTTTTAAGTAGAGTATTTGCATTATACCATACAGTTTTATAGTACCAGCTGATATACTCTGCTTTCTGTTTTCAGTTGGTCTGCTGGTATAAGGATTATTGCTGCAATTAGTGCAATACTGAAATAGTAGGAAGTATAAGAAATCACTCAACTTGTTTTTAAGCTTGATCACATGCAGCAAATCCAGTGAAATAACAGTGGTAGTTCTGAGATCTGCTTTATTTGTTTATGTTGCATTATATTCTTATAATTTTGTTGGAAATAAAGAAGACTGGTGAGAGATAAAACTGGCATATCAAAGAATTGAAAGGGTCGATTGCAATGTTGTCTGCTTAAATTTCTAGACTTACTAATTTGGTCCAATTTGACCATAACAGTGTCACATTTGAAGGCAGAGGATGCCAAGAAAGGCAGGAGATGATTTACATCCCGTGAGCTTCCATAAGTGGGAGTTCCAGACTGGAATTTGACTATAAAATATTCAGGTTTTTTGGAAAGAGCTACATGATAAAACAGGATGGGGTAGCAAGGCCTATAACTGGATCCTTTGGCAATTAGGCTTGTACGTACCTTTTTCAAAATGTAGGAAAGAGTCTGCTCTGTCTTGGTAAACAACCAGCTTGTTTCAGTTTCTAGTCTTGAGTTTTACAGTGTACTTACATGTTTAAAAAAGCTGGAAAATTTTGGATTAGTAGAATAAACAAGTTCTACTGTACATCTTGAGACTGGGCTCTAGTTCAGACTAATCTTAAATTCTGGTTAGAAGACCAACCATGACAATACCAAGCCTTAGCATTGGTCAATATATGGAACTGTGTTTCATTATTCTGATGAAATTAAGCTGTCCTTTCATTCATCCCTATTTATTTCTGGCAAAAGTATGTTTTGCATGTTAAAGGATGTAACTCTAAATACTATTAGAATTGCTATTTACTCATTTGACTCCTGCTAATTTACATATGCTTACGCATACTTATGGATGTATACTCACTGAGTTTGAATTAATGCATTTTCCTTTGTTTCTAGAGCTTAATCTTTTAAGTTCTTCTTGTTTTCAGATAACAAGGTTGTATATGTTGCCACTGCTGGTAGTTGCCAACTGTAGAAATAATCTGTCATATGTTAAATTAATTCTGATTGCACACTTTACTAAACGTAACTTCTAAAGAAAGCTAAATGTCTTGAATTCCAAGTACACAAACCAGTATGCTCAATATACGCATTAGTCTTCAGGAATCTGTGGTGCCAGCTGCCACTGACCACAGTGTGGAGCTTCACGTAAGTTCAAGAAGAGCAGGAAGGGTATTCTTTCTAGTTTCAGTTTGTATTCTTGTTCACTTCCAGTGCCCTCATGTAAGAAGCATGGAAGGCTGGGACTTCTAGCCAGTGTTACCCAGTGGGATGTTGTGAGTTTGTGCACTGTGAGCAAGTGAAATAAATGATTTCCTTTATTCTTATTTTTTAAAAATTAAAAGAATAGGAACAGGAGTGGACAACCTGAAGAGAGGCAGTTTCACCCCTCCAATGAAGAAGGTGAAGACTTGGCAGTGTTAGATTTACAGTGGGACTCCATGATCTTATGGGTCTTTTCCAACTGAAATGATTCTATGATTCTGTCCTTTCCTTCACCAGTCACTTAGCTGCATCACTTGGCATCATCTGTGATAAAGTTAGGCAGCTGTGTAATTGGGGCTAAAAAAGACCAGTAAAAAGATAGACAAATGATAGCTTGGCCTAGCTGTAAAACTTGTCTTGCAGTTTTCTCAGAAACTTATATCATTGTTATGATTCTTTGCTTTTGACAACCACCTCTCATCCTAGTTAGACACCTTTGACCCCAGAAAGCTAATGATATAGAATACTAAAATTTACGGTCTAAAAAATAGTTTCACATAGTCTACAATAGTACTGACAGATGAATCCCCCATTCAACCCTGTTGTTTCACATCAGCAAATATGCAGAAAATAAAATTATGAGACTAAAAATGAGCTTGAGAAACCATGTGACTACACACACAGAAATAGTGCACTGCTGTGAGGTTTATTTAACCATGTTAATTTTCTTTTTTTGTTTAGAAAACAGATTCAGCCAGCCTGCTGGTGAGTAGTTAGAAGGTGTGGTCTACTAATTCATACCGTGATTAGCAGTGGGATCCAGTGAAGTTGTGCAGCTAATGGCTGGTCCTTACATATAGAAGATGATGAAAGGTTGGTGGACCTCATGCAGAGGAGGAGGAGGGTGAAGGCATCCAGAATCATGCAGTCTGTTTCCTCTGTCTTTACCTACTGTAATCCCTAATTTGACACGTGAATTCTGGTATCTCCCGGCAATAAGTCACAGCTTGTTTGGGCCTCTGTACATATCTGAAGGGACAAGTAAAGCTGTAATCTATTTTTCTGATCCCTATCTGTGTTTCTGAGTCAATACTAGACCAACTTTGTCTAACAAAATTAATTTGTGGCTGTCCCAGCACTTTCAACACAAAACCACTTACGTATTATGGTAGCTACAGTTACATGATTACATCCGTTTTCCGTGCACATTCACTCCCTAGTTCTACTGAAATTGTTAAAGGTGTCTTCATATATGTAGGCTAAATTTTGAAACTGCATAGAAATCCAGGAGTGGAAATATCTTTTTGTTCCATTAGATAATCTTGGTAGCTGTTACTAATCTCTCTTAAAAGTAGATGATAAAATAAATTTATTTCCCCTACAAAATTGCAGGAAGTTAACATGAGTATTAGTCATATGTGTCAGCAAGAGACAGAGACAAGATTGTCATAGTGTGATGGGGTTTCTGCAACATAGTTTTTGGACTCCTTCTGGGACAGACCTGATGATAATAGTCTTGTATAAACTGTTAAGTTTTCATTTGGCACAATTTGTAGTTGTAAGATACTCTTGTATACAACTGTTCAGCGAAATAGGAGCTTTGCATATGTTTTTAGCTTATGCTGTCAAGCATACCATACTAGCGATACGGATATTTTTGTCTCTACTGGATTTTTTTTATCTTACAGTAATTGGTTGTTCATTTAAAGGAAGACATTTGTGTTCTAAAAACAAATGGCATACACACAGCTGCATAGCCAAGTGACCCAGAGAAAATAAGTTCCCATGATGTATGTGTAAGTGCAAGTAATGAGGACCAGAAATTGTTATTTGTCCAATAGTTCGGTTGTGCATGGCCTCAAGGGAATGTGTGTCCATGCTCCTTGCACTGTTGACTTTCCATGGGAATTTAAGAATGTGTCTCACAGTGCTGGCTAGGAATAGTTGCTGGGAAGGGGGTTTGTTTTGCTTTTTGAAATTTGTTTTCTTATATCTAAATCCTTTGGGTTGTATGGAAATTTGGGCTGCATATTGATTGCATTTTTGAGGAAGAGCGTAAAATTGTGTGCAACTGCAGTTAAGAATTGTACATACACGTTTTGTGTTGCAGTGACAAAGCTATGCAGCCATTTAATTTCTGTTCTTTACATTCTTGAACAAATACTTCTGTTCTAGGATATTTGAAAAATGAAGGGAACTTCTTAAGTCATCTTTATAAGTAAATAGGTGTTAAGTTCTTAGATACCAGAGATGTGAAAACTTACTTTTTTTTGTTCTACAGTGGGTGAGACAGGACTAGGGCTGGCAGAATCCTTTCTTTGGTGTTTGGTTTTTGTGAGTTAAAATTTTAGTATTTGATTTTTTATTTTTTTTTTTCTTGGTAGGGGGGTGTGTGTGTAACATCTCTTCTAGAATTGAAAAGTTCTGTAAGGCATAATCATAGACCAAGTGCTGTTCAAGGTACTAATGACCAACTGTGGAAGCTTAACACATTGGATAGTTTTGAAATTATTATTAGCAATATGATTAGCAAAATTAGCAATTTAATCGCATAGAGTTCCCAGTACCATCCTGAGGCATTTTACCAAACCTGTGCAAAATATGTACAAAATAACTATGAATGCTTCTCTACCTTAAGTAAGAAAATTAAAAAGCAGAAGAAAACAGAATTCAAACAGAAGACATGCTAATTACTTCCTCCATATTTCTTATTAAATGCAGCTTTCTCAGAAGCCATACTTGTAAAGGTATGGCCTTGATGAGCAAAGTACCTACTTCCCAAATTTGTACAGTTCCATTTAGCTTTCTATTATTATAGGTGGCAATAGAGGTGGACAGAGAACCACTGAAGCACTATTACATTGCATCCAATGTGACTATTTTTACCTTAAATAGTTTATTTTATTTAGAATTATTGGAGCCAACTTCCATTAGTTGCATCAGTGTGTGACCTTGCTATGTTATATGTAAACAACATTATAGTTTATATAATTGATGAACTGGGAAGTTATTGTATGAAGTGTTGTAAGTACAGTTACTCAGTGTTTACAGGCAAACACTTCAGCAGAAGCCCTTGCTCTTCAAACCCAAGTAGAGGAAATGATAGCTAAATCTTTTCAGTAATAAATGTTTTCCTTTATGGTTTTTTATTGGTTGGTGGGAGTTTTTTGGGGATCTTAAAATACTTTTCTTTAAATATGTGATTTTTAAGAAATACTGACTCCAGGCCTGACTTTTTAGTACCAAAATAAACTTATTTTACCAGATTGCTATCATGTTAATTTAGTATTTGTCAGGTACATATTTTGAAACCATATATGAGAATATAGAGTGCTTTAGTGTAAAAGTCAGCACAACAGGTAAATAACATGCTCAAATAAAATTTGTGTAGCTTTGGGAATCAATACTGTTACATAATCATTTGCCTTAACCAATGATGAAGTCACTGCTCTATTGACATATTTCTTTGCCAATGTATTAATGTTGTGCTATTTAATAGCAAATAATCTCCATATGCAAGCAGCTTAAGAAATACAAGGAGCAATCTTGTAGCAGAAATAATGGTTTATAGTTACTTAGTAGTTGAAACAATTACCTATCCTCTCTTGTACTTCTGTCTGAGGAAATAAAACTTACTATTTTTTAGAATTCTTGCCCTCTGAGGTAAGAAAAATGACAGCAGATGAATTGATTTAATAGTTTATAATATGATGCAACTGAACTCAAATACAGATTTTTGCTTATTTTATTACTAGAAACATTGACAAGGAAGACTGTTGCTGATCATACTTTCAAGCTGATAACTTAAAATGATGTGACTAAAACGGTTGTGCATAGTCGTGTATTATCTGTTAGTTTAGAATCTACTGAAATATCAGATTTATACCTTGAAGGAACATTTTGTTTTTTAGAGTGGAAAGTAACTGTTGCAGTCCTGGATAACCTCCAAATCTCCTTTGAAAATCAATTTCTTCACTAAATGAGCAGGAATGGCTTTTCTTGCAAATATTTTGGCTTTTAACTCAAATGCCGGGGATCTGAAATTTGGGGGAGAAGAAGCCAACAAAGCAGATTAAATAGAATCCTTTGTCTACCTTTGAAATACGGCTATACTAAGTCTTCTGTTTTGGATGAAATGATGTATGATTCCTTTATAAATGAGAAGGAAAATGTTTTAAAAGGATGTGATAGTGTTGAATGCATTATTAAGACTTTTTCACAGACTTTCATTCATTTTCTCAGAAATTAATACTGTCCTTCTTTTCAGAAGAAGAGAGAACTTTTTGGAGATTTTGCCATCTTAATATTGATAGAAAGTCATGGTACAAAGAAAACGCTTTAGCTTTTGTATGAAAATGGACATGCTTTATGAAGATTTTTTTCTTAAATTATTTCAAAATGAACTGACAAACCCAAAATACCTATCAATTCTTAGAGTATCTTTACAATAGCATTATTGTGTTATGCTTTTAAATACCATTTAATGAATTCATAAAAGTCTGATATATCTACAGTAGACTACCTCTTTTAGAATGTTATTTATATTCTAGGGATATTTGTTTCTGGACAGTACAATGCTTGAAGGAAAACTAATGAACGAGTCTCCTGTTTTATACAGATGGAATTAGCTATGCTCTGATTTGCTTAGAGAAGAGTAAGAAGCCAAGTAGTTTCAAAATATAGCCTACCTGCAGTGCCACCCCGTGGCTTTTTTCCCATGGCTTCTCTTAAGTAACCAGTTTCTGTTCCCTCATCCTCAGCTGGAAAATTACTTGTGAACTTCTAAAATGTCTGGTGTAAACACGATAGTACAGCACATTTCTTTGCCTAGTTTCTGTGAGGCAGCATTATTTGTCCCTGTTGAAACCTGCTTAGATGGAGAACCAGAAAGAGGATTTCTGAGCAATACAGGTTCATTCACCTACCGCATCAAGTCACTAAGTAATGGCTGGTTTGGTCATTGAAAAGGAAAGATTACATTGAAGCTGGGAAGCAATAAAAGGGTCAATTCACAGCAATTACTTGAAGTGGCATGTTAACTGGTCTCATTGGTTCTAGCAATGCTGTGTATGTGTATAGTTTATTTCCAGGTAGTCAGTTTTCTAGGAAGATTATTTCATTTTAAAATTAGATTGTCTAGGTAGACGCAGCATTTCTTATGGAGATAGTTGATAGTATTTTGCATTCAAGACATCTGCATTTTTGTTGGCTTTAATTGAAGGATGTCAGGGGACTTTGTTCTTAAAAGCAGCATTATGCTTTGAATAATTTGTTGTGCTTTGCCTTGCACTGTTGTAAAGAGACACTCAAATCTTGGTGAGGTAAGTACCCGCGGGTTTAAGACTGTGGTTTTCACACGTAGGAAGTAATAAAGTATTGAGGATATTCACCCCAAGCAAGTGTATAGGAAGGAACTTTTCAGCACTTCACCTGTCTTGACTGCCTTGGAGGACAGAACCTGTGTTCTTCCTCACAGCCTGCTTAGTCTTACTAACATCTCTGGATGAAAGGCAGGGTTTTACCTCTCTATGTTTTCTTCCTGCCATTCTGTCAGGGAACAGAACTCTCTTGACCCTTCTGCCTGGGTGGCAGCACTAACATCATCGCTCAATGCAGGAGGGTCAGCAGCAGTCCCCTGGTACCACCACTGCCCACCACCTGTCTCCATTATACCAAAGGCTGACCTGCCACTCCCTACTCCAGGGAGAGTGTTTGGCTACATTTCTGAGTGTTTAAAATTGATGATTAAAATGTTGCAAGAAGCTTTATTGTAGTGGTTTGAATGTGCTTTCAGTATTTTCTTGCTACAAAAGTAATTACTTATTTTAATGAAGCAGCCTTTCTATGCTTGCATGGTTCTGCTGTTGGCCTGATTGCCCTGCCTCGGTTTCCTCGCTTTCACAGAGTGCTTGCTGCCGGCCCCAGAGCTACGTGTGCTGTGCGGAGGCAGGACAAGTGACTAAGGGGACAAATCAAGTCTGGGCTAGCAAAGCCTTGGCATGTGTTACTCGGATACCTCTGGGCTTTGGCATCTTCATTGAGGGCTTTGTATTTTTATGTAATAGAAACATAAAATGTGAGAGCATGGTAAGTTTCAAGCTGGATATTTAATGTATATAGACTTTCTCTGATAAGCAGGTGCTTGCATTCACATTCGTGTCCTAATTATAGACATTATACTTGGACTTTTTTAGAAAGCAAATGTCTCTTCATGAATTCACATATCTTGCTTGTCAACTCTAAGTGGAGGTGTGTGAATGTGGAGTCTAAGTCCTTGCAGAATCTTAAAGCCAGCAGTAGAAATATCGATACTACAGTCTGTACCTGCGGGTAGTACTGTTTGTTATGTGGAGTTGCAAAGTCTTAAATAATGAGAATTAAAAATGCAGAGCTTTCTTCTTCCAGTGCTGGCAGAAAGATTTCCATTCTTTGAAAAGAATTGTGTTGTGTTGGTTTTGTTTTAGTTTGGTTTTAAAATTATTTTTAATATAAATGCATTGTGTAGCAAAATAATGAACAAAAGGCTTAAGTAGAAACAATTAGAAAACTGTACTTTATTTTCATAAAACTGTTTTGAGTAGTTTAATACTTGCAGTTAAGTACATCCTTTTGGATGCCTGGATTTCCAGGTGGTAACAAACAAAGGTAGCAGAAGTGGATAGGAGAGGAAGTCATGTAGAAGTTTTTGATTACTTGTCTTTATATAGGAAGCTTCTTTGCTCTTTGTACTATATACATCAGGCTTCTGCAGTATTTGGGATGTGTAAACTAGAGTCTGTGATTTAAGGTAGTTATTGCAGAATCTATGCAGGCTGATATAAATTGCAATGTCAGGAGCAACTTTATTGTACTTCAGATTTTGTTTTTTGTTCAGTGGATGATTTTCAAATAACTCTTAAGTCAAAAACAATTCTGATTACTCTTTCTTAAAACAGAATATTCAAATGTACACATGCATGTACATTCTTGTGTATCGCAGGTCCTGGCTTGAGTTCTTCCTGTATTAGAAATTTTGGTTAACAAAATTTCTCACTTCATAGCCTAGATCACAAAAATACTGCAGTTTTATTTTAAGAAAATACATTGAAAAACTTGGATACTGTGTGATTCAAGTTGTGATAAGACTTGGTCATTGTGAGTAAAAGCCTGTTAGTGTCTGATGGCACTTTGATTTCATTGGGAAAGAAAATCTGTGCTATGTGTTGTGAAAGTCACATTCATGACCATGCTGTATGCTATTCCGTAGCTTTTTAATAGGTACTTTTTTTTAATAGGTACTTAAAAAAAATATATTTCTTTAAAATAAAATTTTAAGAATTGTCAAATGAGCTCATCTATAAAACTTAGGTTTTAGGAACCTTTATGGAAAAGGTGCTTTTTGGTTTTTAGAAACAGTCCACAAGGGAAAAAAACACCACCACCACAAACCAATGTTTACATGTGCTGTTCCTTTGGTTCTGTGATATGCTGTATCGGATTTGTACCGTTTGATGTTTGATAGGGAAACAAATGTCTGGAAAAAAATTGCCAGAAATAACCACCTACCATAACTGCCTTTCTGTTGAAGCCTGGCAAAATTTACATGGCTAAAGGAAAACACTGAATCATAAAAACTTAGGGTATTGTGTGGCTAAGTTTAAGAGTAGATAAGGCCAGGTAAGCAGACCAAATGTTCTGTGGCTGGTATATCACTCTACAATAATGTAGTTTTTTTCAGCAGCACATCAAGACAAGACACATAGAAACATTTGCAAACTTACTGTGACTTAAGAGGCCTCTTACTGGATGAGTAAATATTTTTCTTTTTCCCCTCTGTTTTTTTTGTTTGTTTGTTTGTGTTTTAGGGGGGGAGGGGGTTGGGGAAGGGTGCTGTGTTGTTTTTTTTTTTTTTTTCCACCCATCCCCCAGCAGAACTTAGCTTCCTCTAACTGTACTGTTTGCTTTTCTTCTTTCTTCCTGCTTTCATTTGTATTATTCTTTTTAAGCTTTTCATTTGATAGGATTTCAGTATTTGTACTCCACACACACACAAAAAAAGTGTTTGAATACTTATAGCACCTCTTTTTCTTAATCTTTTCTGAGTAGGTAGAAAATCAAGCTGACAGTACTGCTCTGTGACGAGCTTACAAGAACTTGGGATGTTTTAGCATATAAAATGTTAAGTGCTTGTTTTGTACTGTTTCACAGAGGAGACAGTCTGCACAAGTGGTGTAGCACTGTGATGAGCTATACACCCATGCAATACAGGGTGTTGTACCTAGTTTCTTGAATATCTGGTTTATCTAGTAGCAATTTCAAGCAGCCTGTGAGCTGCTATTGAGGTAGTGCAAGGAGACTTTCTACACTGAAGTGGGTGTTCCAGCAAAATATTACAATGGTGGAAGATGAAACCTGATCTCTTCTCTCTGGTGATCAATGATAGGACCAGGGGAAATGGCAGGAAGATGGGCCAGGGCAGGTTTAGGTTGGACATTAGGAAAAGGTTCTTCACCCAGAGGGTGGTGGAGCACTGGCACAGGCTCCTCAGGGAGGTGGTCATGGCACCAAGCCTGACAACATTCAAAAAGCATTTAGACAATGCCCTCAGACACAGGGTCTGAATCTTGGGATTGGCCTATGCTAGGGCAAGAGTTGGGCTCCATGATCCTTGTGGCTCCCTTCCGACTCACAACATTCTATGATTCCATGAACTCTGTCAATTTTTGCCAATTTAAAAACTTCACACCCCAGCCACCTCCCCTCCACCCCCAAAGTGATAGCTCATGGCAGGAGCATTTTTCTAGGATAGTACTGTGGGTATTCTAAAAACAAAAATACTATAATGTGTAATAGAGATTGATTATAACTGGTGCAATTGCAGTTCTTCTGAATATTACTCTAGGATTATGATTTGAAGCACACAAAACCAAACTTGAACCTTTTTTTAAAAAAAGAAAACCAATCATAATGGTGCAAATAGCACTTTCAGACTGGTAACCTGTTAAATTTTTTCTGCTTGGGGATATTTTAAACTGTTTTGTTAATGGTGCCATACCATCTCTGCTATATCTAGAATGAAGTCCATATTTTGAAAGGCCTATTTTTTATTTTTTTTTTTTTTTTTTTTTTTTTCACTTTGTTGGTTTAAGCTTCTTTTGAATGCTAGAGAGAATCCCCAAGCATAACTAGCTGCCTCTTCCAGAAGCTGGTGTGGTGCACTCTGTTTAGTTGTCTGTGATACTGATTCTAAAGATACATGCTTATCTGAATTAAGGAGCTTGTTTGTGTGCATATTAAGTAAGAAAGAACACTGTATTTTTCTTCCTCATTCCTGTCTTATGGATAGCAGGGAACCTGAGGTATGTTCCTTCCCACGTGTCAACTTTGCAGCTGTGGACTCTTGCTCCCCAGATGGCTTCTTACCTCTTTGGAATGAAGGCCCTCCTGTAAATCAGTTTCAGCTCCTGTAAAACAAGCTCTGATCTGAATTATTTGATGTCATCATTGAAAAGGGAAGGGCTTTTCATTACAGATTTTAGTATTGATCCCAGTGCAATTAACTGTATCATTTTTCAATTGTCTCATGTTTATTTCACTTTGAGGAACTTTGAGGAAGTACCAGAAACTTGCATGACAAAACTTATAACTGTAGTATAATGTTTGCTTTTGATTTTGTTTCTTTTCCTTTCTCTTTCTAATCTATCACCCGATGAGCACAGGAGCTTAGAAGATTTCAGACACCACCACCAGATACACAGTTCTGAAGAGCTGAGTGGGTGGGTGCTGGATGAAGCAAACACAAGGTGTCCTTGCTTCACAAACTGTTTAGCATTGAAACACTGCAATTATTTTTAACATTTTGTTTTGGGAGGAAAAGAGTGAGTGTTACTAAACTTGACCAGAGGTACACGTTTTGAAAAACAGTATCATACTACATGTAAACATTCAGAACAAGAAACTTGTTCAACTTCTTCTAAATTCCTTACAGCAACAGTGGCATAAAAAGATCTATCAAAGTACAGGCTATTCTGTCATGGAATGGATACAATTATGAAAACTTGTGTGTGAAACTATATCTGAAAGTTTCTGAATTAAAGCATGGGATTTTCCAGAAGAAAATCAGTGAGAGCTTTATTTTGTCTATAATTTTTTTTTTAATCAACTTTTGAGGCCTCTGAACATCATTTAAGGAAGCACAGTAACTCTGTGTCGAGCTGTAATTCTCAGAGCTCCAAAAACACTGTGGGTTTCTTTTCAGTTGTTTGATTTTGGGTACATTTGATTGTTGAATTCTGTAATGTGATTTAGTGTTCCAGAAAGTCTTTGTGTGTGGCTCCGGCTTCTGATGGTTGAGGAAGATAATACCATTTCAGTTCTCCTTAATGTTGTCTGGATTGTGGAGAAATGGGAGGGCTCCAGAATCTTACAAAATAGTCATCATAGTAATGTGGTTGTTAAATGATAAGGTGATTGTTGGAGAATCCAAATTCTCTTTCCCTGCAGTTCTCTGTCATAAGTGAGTTTAGGGTCTTAAAAGATATTTTTAGCATTGCAACTTTAAAGTAGTTGGATACTGTCTCTTTTTAGCTATGTCACTAAAGTCAAGTTTTCCACATTATGTTTCTTTCATGATGGCTTGGCAGTAGCTATCCTCTTTTGAACCTCTAGCACTTCAGAAAGCACAGAAAAATGAAAAAGGTTGTTTCCATTTGTCTTTGCCTGGTGACCCAGTATGTTACTGCTTGTACAAGAGTGCTGCATTTTTCTCAGCATAGATTTTTGATGATTGCAGCTAAAAAATGAAAAAACCCAACAACAACATTTGATAATATTTTGGGTCCTGGTTCTGATGGTTTTGTTGTGTCGTAGCAGCAGTGCAGGTACCAGTTATCTGGGGCTATGCCTGCACCACCCAGCGGAGGCATCGCTGGGGCGTGGGTATGGCCTTTCACTGCAGCTTTAATCTTGTAGCATACGTAACACAGTAATGAAGGTGCAGTGTCAGCAGTTAGTAACTGGTGTGTGGATTGCTAAACCCTTTTAGCTGTGTATATCACATCCTTCACTCCTATTTATTTTGTTTAATTTACAGCTAGTGTTAGTCCTGCTGGTCTTACAGCAGTAGCTTCATTTATGGAAATAACCTGAGTACAAGATTTGTGGTGAGTCCTTTTTTTTCCCCTCTTTATAGATCCCAGATTTGGTGGTATCTCGGTGTGCTGCTAAGCATATGTCATATTTCAAGTTTCTGTGGAGGATTATAAACTGGGATTTTAAAAAAATGAATTACTTAAGCATTAATTGATGATTTTATGGTAACATTGTAGCAATAGACTAAGAGTTGCTGATCCCAGCTTTTCTGTGAAGTGTTTGGTGTAATGTGTATTTGAAGAATTTGGTAAGTGCAAGTTGATATCTCTAAAACAAAAACAAGCTGAAACTTCCCAGAGGCAGCTGAATTAGGCCTGTTCATGGCTTTCCTGCCTACACACTCTGCTAAATAAAATAATACAGTTGTTTCACAAACAGAGGGAGGGTTATAAAGGTAGCTATACTGTGACATTAAATCTGTTTTGAGAGCTTTCCCAGAAATATGAATATAGTAATTATATGATTAAACAATAAAGAAACTTATTGGGTTGTGCACTTCCTCAGGCTATTAACCTAACCACTAATTAACCAACAGGAAATTCCAGACCTGAAAGTTTCATTATTTCTATACTAAACTGTGAAAATATAAGTGTGTTAATGAGGATTTCATTATAGCCATCTGTAGCTTGTTTTTAAATTGTGTCAAAGCAGGAAAAACATAATATACCATCTGTTACCTAGCCATATCAAGTTGACACAAAAAATATTAGAAAAAAAAATCCCCCAATTTACAACTCTAGTTGTGTCTTATATCTTACATTTTATTTGTGGCAACCACTAATGCCATGGCACTACCACTACAGTAGTAATGTGTTATTTTTTCCCTTATATGATGTATTTTGTTTAGTTTACAATTTCTATATTATAACTTTAATATTTGGGAAGAAAGAGGTGCTGACTTTCCAAAATGGTAATTTCTGGGCAATTAATGACCCCTCAATTTCAGTGTAATATTCTCTCAAATATACACCAAACTCAGAAGGTGGAATTGCCTTGCAATTTACAGTTCTTGTTGGTTTTAAGTAAATAAAAAATTTCTTAATAACATCTATTAGTATTCTCTCTTTCTCTGAATAGCAAGTATCAATTGAAGCATTTTCTCTTATGAGAAGCTGGGATTTTTGCTGCTGCTCCATATATGCCCTTTTTTATGTGTTCTTTTTCTCCAGTATTTTCTTATGTTCTTCTATAGAGCTTCATCCATACAAACTTTACAAAGTCCCTTGATTTGTGGTTCCCTTTGACCTTAAAAAGGAGGGAAGTTGCAGTGTATTACCAACACACGTACCAAGAAGTATAGATTCTTAATTGTCAGATGTTTGTAGGTGTAATGCAGGTAGATCTTTAGGCAAGAAGAAGGTGGTTGTCCAGTGGAAAAAGTTACAATAATTGCTCTCAGGAAGAGAATTGGCACATAAGAAAATACTAAAACAACTGTGGGATAGTGAGGCAGGTCTTTAGCAGCTGAGATGAAATATAACTCCATGTAATTGTAGTTGAGATAGAGAGGTGGAAGGGCCATGCAACATTTTAAGGGAAGTCATGCTGTGGACAGGCAGCCCAAAACATGGGCTTGTTCAGAAGTTTTCTGAGTAGGCATTGTCTTTTTGTCCTGAATTTGCACAGCAACTAGCACAGCTTTGGTGAGGGCTCTTAAGTACTACCTTAGTATTCAAGGCAAACTGTAAATTTGGTGGCTGAACATACGAACAAAATCTCTTTCTCTGCAGACTGGGATGCAACAAGCACAGAATAAAACGAGGAACTCTTTGATATAGCAGTATATCTACAATGTAAAAGTCTAACTGCTGGTCTCTCTGCTCTCATGTTCTTACATTTACCTTTTGTACATATACCAATTTGTTGCATTCTGACTGTTCCAAGTAAGTGAAAAGAGAACATGCAACAAAATTGTCTAATGATGCTGCCTAAAATCTTTAAACCAAATGTTAATAGTGGAAAAATAATTAAGTCTCCCTTAATGTTATTATACAATCGATAATCAACTTTCCTTGTTGATCTGTGACTTGCGTAAGAAAAACAAATTCTTGGTCTGCTTCCAAGCCATTTGGAAGCCTCTTGTCTATGCTCTCTTCTCTAGTTCTTTTTTGATAGAACAAAACTATTTGCCTTTCCCTGGAGACTTGACTATGTTGATCCATCACAGATGAGATGTCATCTCAGTAGGTACAATGCAACTGAAGAAATAGAGTATTTAATAAAGTAGGAATTTAATCTGTAAGAATGCCTATTCTTAGCCTAGTAATCCAGGTTTCCTGTTATTCTTGCTGCTTTCAGACTTTAGTTTCTCATGGATATTTATTTAAAAAAAATAATCATTACTATTTCAGGGTTAGATGAAATATCAGATAGTTTTTAAAAAGTCTTTTGTTTATAACAATAGAGACAATAGATTCAAAGAGCTCCCAGCTTCACAGATATGTCCCTGTTGGGAATTTTTAAAAAAACGGATAATAATTCTGACCACCTTTTCCATATGCAGATAATTGATACACATCCGTTGAGTTCTAACATCCTATTGGGCTTTTGGAGTTTTTTGGGGGTTTGGGGTTTTTTTTGTTTGTTTATTTTGTTTTTTTCCCCAATGCAGGAATACTAGATGCTCAGGTAACCCCAGATCTAAAATTGAATATTGTGAAGCTTTTGTTTTACTGCCCTCACTAATATACAAGTCTTCATATCCTTTTGGTCTTGGAAACAATTCTGTGGATTAAAGAGCATGAAACATCTGTCTAAAAATGTGACCTATGCAGGGACCTCTTTAGAAAGTGTGTTGTATTAGCGCTATAGTGTCATTGTATTTAGTAAAATTAGATTGTTTACTTCTTTTAAAGCATACACACAAGAAATAAAATAAATTCCATGTTTATGATCCATTCACATGCATTCCCTTGTGCTGCTGCTACTAGTCAGTTGATGTTTCCTTTTTAGGGAATGTTTGCTAATACTGCAATGCCAAAATGAATAGTTTAAGTAGATGCCTTATGGACAAATGAGAAGCATTTTGAAATTCTAATCCTAAAGAAATTCTAACAAAACATTTAAATTCCATTCCCTTAGATTTTTTTTTTTCCCCTAATACCGTGTCTAAGCTCCCCTTCCACTCTGTCTTTAGAATTCTCAACGTTTTGTCTTTCACAAGCGCTCCAGGAACTCCAACCCCACTGCCCTCCAAAAAAAACCAAACCAAAAACCAAAAACCAAAAACCAAACCTCCCAAAAAACTAAGCCAAACTAGTAGCCTGTGCTGAGTGGTGTCGGTGGGGGGAAAAGATGCATCTGTGAGATGCAGAGGAAATAGCTGGGAACATACTCTTAGAAAAGGAAGACCTTTCCTTTCTTCTTTTTCAGGTTATCTGAAATGTTGGGCACTTGCTTATCATGGTCGATAGTACTAAAATCCACTGGTGACTCCCTGAATGAAAACCACATGAATTTTCAACAGTGATAAATCTACTGCTTAATACGTGAATGCCATAAGAAGGAATTGCTAAGTAGATAAACAGTATGTAGAATTTAGTATTGAAAGATACCAGTAGGACTAAAAAACATTAGATATTTTATTATTGTGCATATTAATTTAATATTTCTAGCTACAGCCCTTAGACTTGGATAGTAATTAGTGCCTCCAAGTGGAATTGCCAAATGTTCTGTCCTGCGTAGGACATACTAGCCATAGGCTATGCATTGGTATTTTAGACAACATCGATACCCTGTCTGCACTGAAACTTTAACTGCTGGTGGTCTAGTCCTGCAAGGCTGTCTGTATCTGCATTATCGCTATCCCCAGCTTTTCCAGCAATTAAGGTCACTTCAAGGATTCCTGTTCTTTGTATTATTAACTGTTGAAGTTTGGTTGCAGAGTACAGTTGACTTGGAACACAACCAGTGATTGATCTGTTTCATTCAACCTTACACACATTTGGTAAAAACTGACTTAGATTTCTGTTTTGTCTTAACATAATGGGGGATGGCTGCTGGTGATAGGACTTCTCAGGTAAGAGAAGCTAGAAAAGGAATAGTCAGTAATGTTGAGTGCACGGCACATGTGCACTCACGCAGATGTTTTCATCACACTGAAGTGGTACACAAGCCACTTTAAAACACTGTGTGGCCTGATACAGATCTAGAAGCAACGTTTACCAATGATAGGAACCTGCAGGATGTTGTTGATGGTAGCACTTGCCTGAAAGAGTTTGTTGACTGCGTTCCTTCCCATTCCCTGGGCAGACTTAGTTGTAAGCAGTCCTCACCTGGCTGTATGAATTAGGTTTGATGTTGGGAAGAAGTAACTGAATTGAGAATTGCCTTTAAGCAGCTTATGGTTTTAATTGACAATGTGTTTAAGCTTCTGTAAATTATCCTACTTCAAACACTGCAAAGTTGTTTTTTGTTTTTCTGATAGCATAAATATTGTACTTTCATTTGTGAAATTGGTTCACCAAGACCTAAAGCTTCACTAGTTTTGTAGGTAGTACTGATGATCAAATTAACTGGATATAAATGGATGTTTGCCTCTGCTGCCTAAGTATTCCACTGATCACCAAAATTTGTGCACCTGAACTGTTTAGTGGGGTATCTTACAAATAAATAGGGCTGAAAAGCATGGAGGGAAGGAAGAGTCTGAATTCTAAAACTTCCCATTAAACTTGTCTTGCAAAAATAAAAGGGGCATGGAAAACAGGATTGGATTCTTTTTATGGTATAAAGCCACAGAAGACATAACAAAGCTACTTAATACTCTCTTTTTGAATTGGCTGAAGTAGATATGTCAGGATTAATGGCTATACAAATCTCTAGATGTACTCTGTAGGCTGTTTGGTCAGGTGGTAGGATTATAAATAGGTAAGCTTACTGATGTCACCAGTAACAGAAAGGACCAACAGTGAGCTTGTCATGCACACACACTCTCTATCCCTCCTACATACGCATGCTATTGAAAGGAATTCACTTGATTTTAATGGAGGAGAAAATCCTGTGTTATCTTGGAGGTAAGCAGAAAAGTAGTTTAATCGATTTTAGCTGTTCTTCTTCCCTCTCCTTGTTTAGCTGACCGGCAGAATGGCTTCAAAGTAATACTTGTATTGTCTTACTGGGGAGCATCCTATGAATGATAATTTTGTTTGCTATACACAGATAAAACTTTGACCAACACAGCTGTTCTGGTTGGTGTAAATGGGAGTTCTGGAAGTGTTTGTTGATGTAAAGTGACATATATTTTGCAAGACTAAGGATGCAAATGTTGGTATTTACACAGGATTTCCTTGCTTGTTTGGTTGAACTTTTCCTAACATCTGCTGTGAGGAAAAAATATTCACCAATAATTATGTATCTGCAGTAGCATTTAAATCATTGCTCCTTGAGGGAAAGCAGAATTCAGGTGTAGGGCAGTACATAAATTGCCAGAACTCAAGCATAGGTCTGTAAAAAGAAAGAAGAATTAATGTCTTTTGTCCGGTTTTCAGAGGAAGTATGTAATTATTCCAGTCCAAGTTACAAAAGCTCTTTTAAAATCCCATTTCTGATTCAAAGATGAGGTTGTATAAAGACCTGTAAATTTATCTATGTGGATGGACTGCTGAAATTTCAGTGGTGCATTCTGGGTACAGAAGTTGTTCTGTATTTTATTTTAAAGTTGATGATTGGGGCCTAGGAGTTCAAATGAGATGACTGAGATTATTTTAAATGAGGAATGTTGAGAAGACTTTTCTGACTTTGTCTTCCATCTGATTTTGATCTAAAATTTTGTTTGGAAGAGAAACACTTGTTTGTAATAACTTGTGAAAGTCAATGCCTTTAGTGTTTAATATAGTAGAGTTTTTGCTGTGTATTCTATGTATTCCTTGAATATTATGTATCATTCTTATTTATCATTTACAGCATTAAAACAATTTTCTAATACCTAAATAGACTAAATACCTAAATAATTGCACAATACCAAGGTGCATTTTGCTTATAGCAACAAAGAAAAAATTTAAGAAATCTTGTTCAGTTCAACTTCTCATACAAGTCAGTGTGCTTCTGACTCTAAATCATATGTTAATATATTAAAAACTCAGCAGTGAAAAATACTGGCCGTAAACTTGTGATAGTGAAAGTTGAAAGGGATGAGGAGGTGAATACAGAAGTGAAGCACAATAGTGACAGCAAATTATTGATCAGCGTAGTTCTATAAGAAAGTTTCTCTACATTCCCCAGGGCAGACTGCTGCTGCTGATTAGTGTCGTCATAAAGATTAATAAGAAGCATGCTTCTCCCTTTCATAACTTTTTTTTTCCTGCTTTATAGTTAATGCTGAAGCCCTGTACCCCTTTTCAGAAAGAGCAGAGGCTTTCTAATGGAAGTAACGGGTCGTCCAAAACAGCTTTGGTGTTACCACCATCACGCAGGGAGCCAGCTTTCTTTGAAGAATTATCTTCTTCCTTCCTTGGCTGTTGCAAGGATCCAGTAAGAAATGGATCTGAGAGATTTTGAGGGTGCAGAAGAAAGAGGAGAAGGGGCCTAAAGGCCACTCTTGTATGTAATGGGGATGAGTTTGGGAGAGGAAGTAATACCATTTGCCTGGGGCCCTGAATTGCCTGCCAATGAGGGAGTTAAAGTTCAAGTAGGGCAAAGGGGAGGGAGCTTCCGCTGACAGCAGCAGCCAAGGTGGCAATGAAAGCTGCTGGTTGGGCTTACACTATGAAGAGAGCTGGGACAGGACTTCTGGCTGTGCTTCATACTACCCATCTCCCCTCACACAGTGTGTGAGAGATCAGGCTTGGGCTCCAGTAGCAGTACTGACATTTGAGGAGATAGTAAATGCGACCCTGTTCCTAAAGGTAAGGAGGAGAATCCTGTGGCAGCACTCCTTAGTTTTGCAAGGAGTGTTAGCCCGACATGCTTGGTGCTTCTCTTCAGGGAACTAAAGCTAGGTTGCTCATACTTCAGGAGAAACATCTTTATTATATCCTAGCTTTCAAGATATTAACTACCAAGATGCTTCTCTTGCAATCTAGTAAAGAAAATACTTGTTTTAATACAATTTCTTAGCCTGAACTTAACTTTTTTCTCTTCTATTTTCTTTCCTGAAATGCTGTCATTGTCTTGTTTGTTGGCGTGTAGGAACTCTGTCCATTCGTCATGTGTAACATAGTATCTGTGTGTGTGTATATATATATATATATATATATTTTATTTTTTTTTTTAAGCTGCTTGCTCAGGATAGGAAATTTCCCTGCTTCCCATTCACTTCCAATGTCTGTTCTCCAGTTTATTAAACCCTCCTATTTCTTGGTTATGCAAATGTACCAAACATTTTGACGTTTTACCAGACTTAGGTAGGTAAGGGATGTAACTGCTAAGAGAAGGCTCCAGGTAGCTGAAGAGCTTTCTACAAGGGAGAAAGCTTGCTCCAAACACCTGCATAAAACCCAGAAATTAGCTGCAGTGCTTTCCAAAGTTGCATCGCTGTGCTTGGCTCAATTATTCTTCCTGTATCTGAACCTTCAGCTGGGAAATGGGACTGTCATAGTTGAACTCAACCTTCTGTAGCAGCTAAAAAGAAGGAGTAAAGTTTGTCATCCCTGTTGTTACTGCAGAGCTTCCTAGTTGCCATCCTGCGTTATTTTATCTATTACACACCTACACCTACGTACCTATATTTGAGGCATGTCTGTATGTGAGGCAAAAGGGAAGGGTCTGTATTAGCCTCTTTCCTAGCTGCTATGGTACTGAGTGGTGATGCTTTTCTTTTCCTTACCTTTCCTAACCTCTAAATTCATCCAGTGCCTGCCTCCAGTGTTACTTCTAAAACATGATTTTGAACAGGAGAGAAAAGCAGCAGCAGCAAAGCTCAGATAAATTGTCAATTCTTACCTCTATTGATGTTCAGAATAGCAGCTCAAAAAGCCATGAGCAGAGCTAGGTCTTTCATCTTCAGGCTTTGAAAAGACAGTGATGTTATACCTTCTTTCATGACTAGGAGATAACGACCAGAAAGGCAGATTCAGGTTTTGCTCTATCTGAGAGCTCTTAATTGAACTTTTCTTACTGGTCCTGGGAGAAAAACATCTGTATGAACATCCTTTTATAGTAGTTCTTAAAAAAAGATTTGAGGGTTTGTTCCTAGTGGAGGTAACATACGTTTGCTTGAGTTTTAAGCATTTGTTAGATTTATTAGTGTATCAAAGGTTAAGCTCCCCCTTTCAGTTCAAGCTGATCTTGTTTTCTTTTCCTGTTTATTCAGCCAGTTATATATTACTCAATTACTGTTACAGATTTACTGCTTTCTCTTCCCTACTCTCCTTCCTTTCTGTCAGGCTGTTTTTATAACTAAATATAGTAAAAGCTAAGTGAGTCATATGAAGTTTTAATAGTTTTGAATGTCATTCAGGTTTTTTGTACTTTCTTTTGGTAGTAAATCTGGGATTTTTTTTGCATTTGCTACTTTGTGAAAAGGTTGCAAATAGATACAAGTACCTGCTTGCTGCAGAGGTATGTTGCACATGGACATTTCAAGTCTGTAATTGTACTTTTTGTTAGCCCTATTTATTTCAGAAGTCTACATTCTTAAATTCCTTAGAAGTAACACTGAAACTAATTTTCCACTACACAACTTCTTTTTTTTTTTTTTTTTTTTTTTTTTTTTTTTTTTTTTTTTTTTGAGGAGAAGAAATAGTTCTTTTGGAACAACAGAATGTGCTGCTAGGGAACTTTTGTATCAGAACACATTTCTATAATTCCTCAGTAATAACAATTTATAGCATGAAGTATTTTTTTATATTCTGTTGCCTGTTAGGATTCTGAGCTCTTGGCTGTCTTCCTAACAGCAAGGCAAGTTTTATGCCTAGAGAGGAGATAACTGTTTTGTTGGGTGGTGTAAGAAAACGCTAAGTCAGTGTCTGTGTGTGCTCAGGAGTTGGGTAGTCTTTCATGTGTTTTAAGTGAGCTTGAAAAGGTTGTTGTAATAATAGTTATGATTTGGCTTTGAAGGGCAATGCATGAATCATTTTTCTAAGAAAGTTTTAAACTTGTATTTGACTTAATTACATTACATAAGCTTATACTGGAGTTGGTGCCCCTTTAGTGCTGTGAGAGGCACAATTAAAAACATGCCCGTACCATAGAGATTTGTGTTTACATTGCCTCTGAATCTCTCCTTTTTCCTTGTAACAAGAGAAACATTGCATGAATTATGGCTTGAGTACAGTCTCTTCTGTTTTCAAGACTGCCACTGCCATGGGGACAGACAATCAGACGGGCAAGTGTCTGTTCCAAATGGTCTGGAGGGAACTGGAGGATTCATTTGCTGCTTTCTCACTTTTAGTGTGAATCGAACATCCAAAGATTCCATTAAGCTTTCATCTTACTGTCATGGTTACTGTCCTAGTCCTGTGAATTATTTGTCTCTAGGATAAGACTTTAAAAAAAAAAATAGTTTCTTAAGAGGTATGGGGCTAGTTAGGAGGGGATTCCACACGTCCCATCAATGAGGAAAAACTTTTCTCTAGCAGGAGCTTTGAAAAAATCTTTATTCCAGGGATATTTTCTTGATCCAGTTTATTTATAGAAAGAAAGTGGAAGCATAAGTGTTTTACACTGGCATATCAGTTGCACGACACATTTTTGTGTTGTGTAAATTGCTATTTACTCAGTGCTTCATTTCTAGTACCATCTTATTCTTATGTAATGCTTTTAAAGTGCCAGTATTATTTACAATATTGGTCTTCTTTCAGCCTTGGGAATCTGTATAAAGAAGTGCACTGTGAAATACCCCATTATGACAAAGGATTTTCAAATTGTTTGTGTTTGCTCCTCTACCTGGAAATTGAACTTAAAATGTGTTTCTGAACTTTGCGGGTTTTTTTGGTACATATTGAGACATGTGCTAGACACAATATCCATACAATATAACTTCAGAATCTTCCCCAAATAACTAAGCAGATGAGTTTAGAACCTGAAAACTTATTTCTCTATGGAGGAGGTAAAGCAAATATTTTTCTCTTTACTTTGTCCTACATGTATCATAAGCCTGGCTTGAAGGGACAGTGCTTGACTCTTACTGATCTATACATTGATCTTAACATCCAGATGGTGCTTTTGTAGTAGAAATAAAGAGATAGACTGTGTATCAAACAGTGATATTGATCTAGAGATGAAAGCTTAGTATCAAGGCTGATAGGAATGTTATATAGATGCTATACTGTGAGGCTGATACAGCAAGTGCTCGGGCTGCTTAACGTTAAGGAAGAATATTAGAATAATAGAGTTTGTTAAAACTAACTTAAAATTCACCTTTTTATATACAGCAAACCAAATTTTGTGTAGAAATCTGTGTACCTGGTGATAGCTCAGTGAAGATTAATAGAATGTGACATTTCAATTAGCCAAACTCCAGTTAAAAATTAAGTTCCACCAAAAAGAGAGGTGCTTTTCTTGCGCAGCAGCAAACTGTTCTTTGAACGTGATTTTTAAACATTAACTTGTCATATATTCAATTAGCTCTACAATTAAAAACCTAGTAGTTTTCAGGAGCTATAGGGAAATAAATTCCATCTGAATTCTCATTTACTGAACTGGTATCAAAAATCAGTAGGCCTACTAAACCTTAAAAATCCAAGGTAGAAGTAGAACTGATGGCAAGTCAGAGGCTCTGTGAAAATCTTCAGATAAATGTTTTCAAGTTAATCTTAGCGTGAGAATGACAGACATGGTGAAAAAGCTCCATTAGGAATGAAATGAGAATAGTTCTTAGGGTGAATTTTATATTTACAGTCCCGTGTGGGTCTCTATTCTTACAAAACATCAGCCACAGGCCTAAGTAGGAAGTTTAGGCATTCAGTTAGAGGATGGGAAGAAGTGTTTCCACTTTAGAAATTGCTCATTATGGTTTGCTCATACTTCAAAAACAAAATTGTAACTCTTCTAATATGCAGAACAAATCTCAGTGTTTTGGAATAATTTTTCTGTCATTTACCAGAAGTTGTCTGGTCTTAAGAATTGTGATTAAGAAAACTACAGTTTTAAGACTTTCATTAAAAGATGAATGTGGACAATGTATTACAGCAACATATTGCTGAGGAGTCTCTTTTCTGTGATCCAAATGCAGTTATGTGAAAACGGAGTAATCAGTGTCCAGAGGAAGACACAATGATACAAATTTTTTTCCTTTTTCCTTTTTTTTTTTTTTTGAGATTCTTGGCAGACAGTGTTGGAATTGAAAGCAAAAGTTGAATGTGCCATTCAAGGCTACCTTCAGCGTTTAATTTCCTTGCATAAGAAAAACGTAGAGACTGTTTTATGTAAGAAGGAGGAACAAAGAAGTTTGGTGTATACGTTCAGCGGTAGATCTTAAGCAAAAGTAAAGATTCATGCTGAGTCTAATGATTGTCTACCTATTTCATGTATTATTAAAAGGGGAGTTAAAGCTGGGAGTGGTTGTGGTGCTTTTGGTGTCCGCCATTCTGTGGAATTCATTTGAGGCGAGATGTCCGAACTCTTCAGTTTGATCGTCTTTACAACAGATATACAGTGACAAGGAAAAAGTGGTTTCTGTTTTTTAACTTTTCAGCATTTTGGTTTTTTTGGTTTGCTTAGTTTTTCTAAGCTATAGTTAATTTCAAGCTTGGTTCTTGATCTTGCAGGTTGTTGTGTTTTGCTTTCCCAGTTTATCTGAGCCTTTTTTCCTGTTCAGGTGTAGATTTGTCTTATTTTCTCAGTGCAAGACCCAAACACACTATGAGCTCTACCAGTAGACAGTAGCTTTACCTGAAGAAGGGACACATTCTCAAATGGTAGCCATTTAAGTTGATCTGTTGCACAGGCTTCTTCTGTAAACCCTAGACTCCACTAAGGGTAGTTTTCAGGAGTTGCCTCACTTTTGTATCTTCATGCCCACCTCAAAGTGGGAATTCTGTTCTTGAGGAGCAAAGTCTACTTGTTGACTATTAGTTCCGGGAGTGTACCTTCATAGCCTTATGTGCTTGGCAAGTTGTAAAGATTCAAGGAAATGTCTTGGTCATTTCATGTGTCTCTACCACGTACTGTCCATTTCCTGCTGTGGGATGGTCATGGTATGAATTCTGTTTTGGAGCAGGTTTAGGGCACACCAGCACTGAACATCTGGAACTGACAGAGTGACTGAAGAAAATAAAAGGAAGAGTTGAGGTGTTATATCAGTCTCTGAGTGGTTTATTTGACATTCTTTATCTCAGAGGTTTTCTTTCATCTGGAGGTGTTCTTAAAAGCATACTCTTTTCTACAATAATTGTTCTCCATTAGATTTGACTAGTGGCTTGCAGTCTTATTTGGAGGAGTATTAGAGTTAAAATTGGGACAGTGCAACTGTAAAGGTAGCCAAAGGTAAGTAAATATAGAGACTTCCCATTCCAAGCCCTGATCAAACAATCTAAGCAGTGAACTGAAAATCGACAATGAGTGTGCCATAACATAAAATGTTTTGTATAGAAGTAACTGTAATTTCGCTGGTAGGAGGATTTTGTGAGTCCTTGTTCTTACCGAAGGTTAAAATACCTCCAAGGAGGTAGACTGCATCAAACAGCAGTGAAAGGCGGTTAAGGTGTAGTGTATATAGTTACAAATGATGGTCTCACTTCAATTTTCTGAGTGTAACAGCCATTAAGGGTGAGAATCTTTAGAAGCTTATAAACAAAATAGCCTTTCCTGGTTTTGGAAAAAGCTAAAAAAGTTGGGTTTGGTTTTGGTTTTTTTTTTTTTTTTTTTTTTTTTTTTGTAAGAACAGTTGCAATTCATTGGACAGTGTAAGGCAAAGAACTTCCAGTTGGTTCTTTTTTCTGTAAGCTTCAGACTTGGGCTGGAAGAAGCCAGGATGGGAATGGGTGAATCCAAGATATGAAAAAGAATTTTGTCTGGAAATGAGAAAAACAGATAATCTTGTGGTATGAAATAAATACTGTTTTAAAGATGCATTAGCAAGTGGACTCATCATCAAGAATTGCAAAATGTTAAGTTACATGCTCACAATAACCATGCACATATGCTGTTGTAGCTATAGGTAATATGACACTGTTGACTTTAACTGATCTCATGCAATTTTCTGCTCTTTGCTAATAGCACACAGGAAAATAGAAACTCGTATATTGTAGGATACTATCTGTTAACTAAGGTTTTGTTTTTAAATACAAATTTTAAATGAAATCTCTAATGAAAATATGTGCCTTATTGTTAATTCTGTGTTTTCACTGATCTCTGGAAGAAGGGGTTTTTTTGCTCTAAGAGCCTAGAGATGAGTATGAGATCATAGACAGGAAAAAAAGCTTCCCGTGCATACAAGATAAATCCCATGCTCATATATAGGGCATTTTGCTGTGCTGGTGGGGTTAGAGCAGGAAAAGTAATAGTTCTGTTCCTTGAGTATTTTCACTTCAGTTTATCACAAAGTTATGAAGAGTGCCTTTACAACATCTCTGCAGCTACTGTAACAAGAAAAGCTGTGTGTTCCAGCTCTCAGTCTAAAAGAAAAATACTCCATGTGGAAAAGATATGTCAATGTGATTGTTAGTATTTAGATTAAGAGCAATAAAAATGAAAATTGAGCTGCATTTCACTAAAGGAAATTAAAAAAATCATCCATAATTATACTGCAGCTGAAACAACCCTTTCGGACTGGCCTGTAGACAATAGACACTATTGTAAAATACTCCATTTTTGGTGTGTTTGATTATGTAACTATCAAGTCACAATTTGGGAACTCCAATTTGCACACTAACTTAAAATGTTGATTACTGAACATTTGTGTCTTATGGAATACTTCCCCTCCTCCTTTGTTTTTTTTAAAAACTGGTTATCTGTACATATGTCCTGAAACATACAGCAATGGCTTGCATTGATAGCTTCAGTCATTTGCTGGACTATGATGAGCAGAACCAGACAGTAATGCTGCCGTTGTCTCCCAGCTTTTTCCTAGCAAGTAGTGTTTCATCTTGAAGATGTGCAGTGGTGATGCTGTGAAACTGTAATCCCCAAAGCGGGAATTGACGAAGCAGGAGGAAGGCTGGTGCTTCATGCTCTTCACTTAGTGTAGAAGACAAATCTGTTCTGTGAGTGTTAAACATGAGTAGTGGGCTGGTAATGCTTATAGGTGAAATTAAATATGTATACCTGTTGGCCAAAACTGATGTATCATTGTAAACAAAATAAATTAATGTACTTAATTTAGGCCTGAACTGTTCAGCTGAGCAGATGATGTGTAAGGTTTCAGCTGTCTGCTACTGTGGTGTAGCAGTGGAACAGCATTGTTGTAATAATCGAGAAAGCATAATAATAATTGCTTGGGATGAGAGGTCAAAGGCAAGAAAAGCTCTAGAAGAAGCTTTATTGCAGTGGTCTTTTTCCTCTAGTGATGTAATCTTAATAGAACTAGATCCTTTTCTGACTTTGCATGAAAGTAAAACGAAGTGCTGCTTGTTATTTTGTCATGTATAATTTTGTAAAGTTTGATGTAAAAAAAAAAAAAAAAAAAGTGTAGTTGCTCTTCATATGAACCAGTTTCCTTCATGGTGCCATAAGTCAAATTAACAAACTGAAGTCTTATCTGTTGTGCAGTAGAAAATTTATATTGTACTATATTTAATGAACTTTTTCAGTTCATGAGAGATGACTGAATTGCAGGTGTGGTTGCCTTATGACCTTTCCTGTCTTAGGTGACTGCTACAGAAAACTTGAGAGATAGTTCTAATATAGGGAGTTAGATCCAAAATCATTTCAGTGGGACAGCTATCAAGCTGTCTTTGTGTAGTGTCTCATGTAATTGTGTTCAAGACGGGAGTTAAGTGCTATAAATATTAATTTTCCTTGATATCAAGATTTGAAGAGGTGGATTGTTTATGCTGTATCCTTTGGTTGTGCACAAATCTAGCAGCTAGATTTCCTCTTTTTTTTCTCTCCAATTTTCTGGGGAAAGTGTTCCTTATCAAGAGGAAATGCTGTTGATAACTGGAATATCCAGGTCACTGTAAGTTCAAGTATTTCTCATTATTTTAGGTGCCATTCTCCAGTTACTGATAGTTAAAAATATGTTGCTTGTACCTTTCTAACAGGAATTGAAAGCTTGTTGGTTTTTAAAAAGGTAACATCAAATAGATGCTTTATTTATTTATTTGTTTTTTTGAAAAGGGCTTCCACATTTTCAGGTCACTGACACTATTATTTTTTTTGGCAAGTAGAAAAGATGTTGAGATCCAGCAATGACACTTTTTTGTAGAAGAGGGATCTGAAGCACATAAAATATTTACTTTATAATCCTTGCATTTGATTTTTAAAAAACTAATTGTTTTTCTTAGAGTGATGAAATCTTCTACCTGCACTTGTTTGAAAGAATACTTTAATGTCTTTACAGGAGCTGTATTCTGTCAGAAAGACTGATAGGGATTGCAGGTGGGACTTCAGAAATTAAAATTTCTAAAAATGGTACAAATAAATTCTCTTGGAAACAATGTAATCTTGTATTTCCACCGTCCTGTCACTTCCTGCTCTTGATTTGCACCTACAGATGTGATCACAGTAACTGGAATTGTTTGTGCTGCTGTGGGGTGCTGGGCATACAGGGCTTCTCTTACCTGTCAGGCAGCCTCTCCTGTGGCAAGGTAGAGACTCAAAGTCAAGAAAAGGAGAAGCTGTAAAAGCAAATGTAGATACTTTGGGCTAAGAATAAGACATGAGAAAATTCTGAAAAATTAAGGGGGTAGGAGGAAAAAAAAAAAAAAAGAGAGAGACACAGCATTTGGCTTTTTTATTAAATAATTATATTTATGATCTTTATTGGCTAATACTTCCCTTTTGACAGTTGTATGAAAGCTAAAAATCACACCAAAAAACCGTCCCAACAAGTGGAGAAGTAAAAAAAGGTTTGATTCATACATTTTTGCAATGTACACATAACCCATAAACAACCCAGACAAGTTGCTGTAGAGACCAAACTTAAATTTGCAGCTAACACCACACATCTCAAATTGTATGTGGAGTACACTAAAATTAATCTTAAAATGTTAACAAAGAGGAGGTGTAAGTTTTGATGATGAATCCTCATTGAGCATGTTTGGAGATCTGTGAGTACTCCTGATTAGCTCTGAGAGGCTGTGAATAGTTAATTATTCAGCATGGAGTTCTGAAGTTCAAAACTCTTAAGCACTTTCAGCAACAGATTGGTCATGTGAAGTCTCATTACACAGTCGTCTTTTGCAATGCTGCTCTGGACCTTGTTTGCTCTTCATTGTAAGTGACTTTAAACTTTATTTTCCCAAGAAAGAAGTGTGTTTCTAATTGTGGTACACTAGATATTTTGTTTTAATTCTGTAGGACAATGATAGAAGTTAATTTATTTGGTAGATTAAAGTAAACAAACTTTGGTGCAGCTCCAGAATCTAAATTGCAAGCATATTTTGGAACCTTTGTGTATTAAATTTTAAATGTATTTTAACTTTCTGTGAATGTGGCTCTATTCAAGCTTTTTAAAAGAAAGTTCGTAAGAAATTAAAAAGTTTTCACGAGGTAATGCATCTTCACAGTGTGTTTGGTTTTGTTTGTAACGGTGAAATTCTTAATAATACTGTCTTTTCCGTGTGACCGTCTTGGTGAATTGTGGAAGGTTATTTGAATAAAAGGGGCTACTAGGCTATATGTCCTGCCCTCAGAGTTTACTGTAGAATAAATATATTAAGAGATGTAGAGAATTTTCCTTTTATACCATTTGATCACTCTTAGCATTCAAGAGTACATTGGGTTGCCACTAAGATGAGAAAGGATAGTGAGAAAATTAAAACAGGAAATCAGCATAGGTGAAGGGAAAAGATGAAAGCATATTGTGACTGAAATGTCAAGAAATATTACAACATAATAGTATTGATTATACTGCTATTTTATGGCTGTATAGAAGTAAATAAATAGGATTTGTTTGAATGATTTTGATATACAAAAGAAAAATTTGGGGAAGAAAAGAGTGATTATTCCCTCACCTATCTATCCTATGTATCAACCATACCATGAGTGCAGTTTGGCTTCATAATGCATAGTACAGTATTTCTGTTTATACTAATCCAGTAAATCTGTTTGGAGGATGCAAAAATAGGGTTCTTTGTGAAACCCAAAGGGAGAAAAAAAGTAATTAATTTACTCTTTTTAATGTATATTAAAAAATTCTTTTTGAGCTTGATGTTTATTGGGCTGCTTTTTTTTTTAATATGATAAATATCTTAGCCTTTTGTATCTTCTTTTACCACTGATCATATGTTTAAAATATTCTCTTATCCCTTCCTTGCACATATAATTTAAACAGTCTGAGTGAAAATAATTATGTGGTTCATTCCTGTTTTGAGACTGGTTGGCTTGCCAATATGGCATCATATATCTAAATACATATTTGACTTTTAAATTTTATCTATTCGTTTCAGAAGAAAATCTAAAGCACCGCCACCTCCATCTGAAACAAAACCCATTACTGTTTCTCCATTTGATGACACAGAATCAGTCAACCTCATCATGGAACAGAAAGAGAATGTAATCGATAAAGACATTGAACTATCAGTGGTCCTGCCAGGAGATGTGATCAAGTATACTACAGTTAATGGGAGGTAAGTTACAAAAAATTAAATTTTTGTTTAACTTTCTTTTCTTGCTGTAGTTTACTTTAACCTTCATCTAGGTTTTAATGACTCAGTAAAATACATGAGTTTTGTTGCCTGAACATTTTTGAGTAGATGTGGAAACATATACTTTATGCATTTACCTACCTTTTGGAAGACTGTTTTTTGGGATTCCAAAATTCTGTATGGCACCTATCAGGATGCGTAGCCATACTTTTTCTTTCTAGTCACTGCAAATCTCTAGAAAAATACTGGTTTGTATGAGTCACTGAATTTTCCCCCATAAGTTTTCCTAGTTAGACCTAAAGATGCATCCTATTTGAGTACAAAGTCTTGCGCTCAGCACTACTACTACCACCTGTAGTCACCTTCAGTTCAGTAAGACCTGGACATTGACTGGAGAGTTGACATCATACATCCTGGAAATTAAAATACTATATTAGTTATTGTAGCAGGTCTACTAAGAAGGCTCCTGTGCAAGGCCTTGTATGGATTTGAGCAATTAGGATGCCAGTTTGTTGCTTTCCTAAGCTGATGTAAGGAAACTATTTGTGTATTTTGCTTGTCCTAGTGTGTTGCCAGTGTCTTTGCTACTGAAAGCAAGCAGACCAATTCATTTATTTATTTTCTTATTTAAAGCAGGTAATGTAAATGTGTAGTTACACATACTTCACTTCTTAATGAGATACAGACTTTTGTGGCTTGAATCTGTTTGCACACTTTGTCATTTGCTAGAGTTCATGAGGTTGTTGCTTAGACATCAAATACCAGCTTGTTCAACAGAGCTGCTATGGATGAACTTTTGTGGATTTCTTTTTTTCTCCCCTAAACTCCATGTGATTTTCAGGATAACTTAAATCTGAGGTTATATTCCTCAGAAATTTTATTAAATAATTAGTGACTACTGTGATGCTTTATGATCTTTCTAGTGTGTTTACAGCAAAGAATATTGCTGTCTGTAAATATGGTACCTTCCTCTCTTTTAAAAATTTCTTAAAGATGAGACCCCATGTGCAGACTGTCAGACACTTCTCTTCTTTCTTCTTTTCACTCCCGTTGTCCGCACTTAGGAGTACCATGTGCCCTCTCTCTTGCTTTGCTTGGAGCAAAGTGCCAAAAAAGAATGTTGCCTATATCTTCACTTGGTCGAATTACATTGTGTATAATTACTCAGTGTTAAGACCAGCCTCACAGGAAGCACACACATTTCCCCATCAGTTTTATTATCCCACTGTTACTTGATTGAAAAAAAAAACCAACTCTAGTAACTGGTATGTGCAGCCACGTGCTCAAATGCCATAGTCCATTAGAAGAAACTTCTTTACTGTTCTGAGATGAAGTTGGGTTGGTGTCCTGGTTTTTGCTAGGATAGGGTTAATTTTCTTCTTAGTAGCTAGAAAGCCCTGTGGTTTGGTTTCAGTGAAGACTGTTAGGAGAACAATGTTGATAACTACAAGGACACAGTGCTTGAGTAGTTTGCAAGAGCAGAGGACTAGAAGGGTGGAGTGGAGAAGAAAAATGTAGTAGTTAGTAAAACCCAGAACTGACAGTTGGATATGCCAATAAGATATTCCATATCATAGTACATCATGTTTAGTGTATTAACCAGGGCTGACTGGAAAGGGGGGAATTCTCTCGGGAATCGCTCAGGCTCACTTTTCCTAGATTGCAATTTTGGATTCGAGGTTCCTTTTTGCTCCTCCAGGATTGTTGTCAGTGGGTGGTGAGCAATTGTACTCTGCATCACTCATATATATACAGTTGTTATCATTATTACTCTTATTTTTCTTATTATCTTAATTTTATTTTACTCTAATTATTAAGTTGTTCTTATCTCAACCTACAAGTCCCCTTACCTTTACCTCTCCAATTGTCTCTTGGATTCCCTGGGTGGGGTGGGCAGGAAGGGGGCAGGGGGCTGTGTGTGGCTCTATCTTGTTTGGCTGCCAGCTACATTAAACTATCACAGTTGGTTTGCTCTCTGCTTTGGCATAGTGGATAGCAAGAGCTATGTAGAACAAAGCAAGATGTTACATAGATAAATATCCTGAGTGAGTAGAAGTAGGCTGAAGAGGATCAGAATTAATCCAAAAGGGGTTTTAGAAAAAAATATTACAAGAGAGAATAATTTTTGATCCTTGATTTGTTCTATGAGCAACTAAAGCAAAAAACTGAGAGACTGAGAAAAGGAGAGGACTGAAATAGCTCATTCTTCATTCTGAAACTTCAGGCATTGGTGGATTCTCTTACTTAAGTCTAGATGCTAATTTGTATTTTGTAGTAGTTGGTGACAGTGATTCAGTTCATCTGTTCAGAATTTGATGGTGGCATTTGTGCTCTCTTATCACCAGGGTTCCTGCAGGAACAGTTATTTAAAAATAAACAACCCCCCAAAACATGGTAGGAGCAATGAGTGGTAGGAAGTGAAAGTACACCAGAGGAAGGAATGAGTGAAGTTTTTCTGTTGTTTGGGGTTTTTTTTGTTTGGTTTTTTTTTTGTTTGTTTTGTTTTGTTTTTAAACTGGAATGTTTTCCAGAGTGAATTTTATGAATCTTCTCCATTGGTTCTGAATACAGCATAGGACTGAAGAATTTTCTGCAGCCAAAGAAGAAGAAAAAAAATATCCTATTTTATTTTTCAGCTTGATAATTTTAAGTTTGGTTTTTGTTTTCCCACAAAGAAGAAATGCAGAGTTTGAGAAAGTTTTCTCAAAATTGAAGAATTAGTTTCAGTTATATGCATCAGTAAATTAACTTGTATATTTCAGGGACCACTATGATAGTGACATGCATTGTATTTGGAAAAGGTCTGTCAAACAGTTTTGCAGGGTAGCATGTTTAGGGCTTCAGTTTCTGATGCCTTTCAGAGAGACCATAGCTTTGCTGCATTTGTTTTCTTAGAGTCCTTTGTGAGTTCCCGTTTGATCCCTTCTTGAGTATTTTCAGTCATTAGGGTATTCTTAATAAACTGTTGGTTTACTCCGTGTAGCTAGCTAGTGAATAACAAGCTTTGTGGTGTTGCCCTACTTTTCAAAACCTATTATACTTTTGTTAGTAACAAATTCTGGGGGTTTTGGTGCTTTTTGTTGTTCTGCATGAAAACAAATGTCTTTTTCTCTTTAGAGAATAGCATTAGTAAATATTTTTGCAAGGAAGGCCATGGTGGCATAGGCTTAAGTAATCAGAGATGTATAGAAAGCCAAACTGTTTGTAGGTTTCTTTTCCCTTTTTACCTCCCCCCCTCCTTTCCCTTTTTACCTCCCCCCCTCCTTTCCCTTTTTACCTCCCCCCCTCCTTTCCCTTTTTACCTCCCCCCCTCCTTTCCCTTTTTACCTCCCCCCTTTTCCCTTTTTCTCCCCATGCCTTTTCCTTTTCCTTTTCCTTTTCCTTTTCCTTTTCCTTTTCCTTTTCCTTTTCCTTTTCCTTTTCCTTTTCCTTTTCCTTTTCCTTTTCCTTTTCCTTTTCCTTTTCCTTTTCCTTTTCCTTTTCCTTTTCCTTTTCCTTTTCCTTTTCCTTTTCCTTTTCCTTTTCCTTTTCCTTTTCCTTTTCCTTTTCCTTTTCCTTTTCCTTTTCCTTTTCCTTTTCCTTTTCCTTTTCCTTTTCCTTTCCTTTCCCTTTCCCTTTCCCTTTCCCTTTCCCTTTCCCTTTCCCTTTCCCTTTCCCTTTCCCTTTCCCTTTCCCTTTCCCTTTCCCTTTCCCTTTCCCTTTCCCTTTCCCTTTCCCTTTCCCTTTCCCTTTCCCTTTTTTTTTTTTCTTCCCCCCCCCCCCCCCCCCTCTGTTCCATCCCTACCTAGGAGTACTTTTGGTGGTTGCTGACAGAGTTTTGTTTGTTTGGTGGTGCTTATTGTGAGTCTCATGATGGGAAGACCTTGTTCCTAAAGTTTGATCATGTAACAAGCTAAACTTTTTAAGTACCAGATTTCTAGCCCTTGTTTTTGGAGAGGAGTGTAGAAAGTTGATGCATTTTTCCTTTAAAAACTTGATCCAGTGTTTGAAGTGACACCTTTCACTGTTGGTTACAAATATAACATGGTTTGTTACATTGTAGGTGAAGGTCATCACTTAATTATCAGCTATGTGATGTAATGAGAACTGCTATCAGCCGCTTTTTATTGTTATTTATTCAGGAAGGAATAACCAGCGGAAAATAGATGAGGGATGAAGGCATGCAGGGATATGTAAATAAATTTATTATCAGCGATTTCTAGTAAACTAAGTAATGTAATGAAGTTTAAAAAGTCGCAAATAAAGATTTTGCTGAAATTGGTTAAAGGAGGACAAACAGATCACAGAATCACAGAATGTCAGGGATTGGAAGGGACCTTGAAAGATCATCTAGTCCAATCCCCCTGCCGGAGCAGGAACACCTAGATGAGATTACTCTGGGACAGCTGATAGCCACTTCTTGGAGTTTTACTAGATGTTATTTGTGGAAGCTGTTAAATTTAGTGTGATATATGTATTCCTCTAACTGCAATCCTTGAAGGCTTTAGCAAAAAATACTTTTACAAATTTTGAAGAATGTAATTTAAAAAAAGATTGCTTTTTGTATCACTGTAGGAATATCTGTCTAAAGCAGTTTTTGGGGGTGTTTTGGCCTCTAGTGGCGGTGGGGACTAGTCTAGCATCCTCCAGTCAAGCAGGTCACTTCTGGAATTACCGATGGAAAGCAAACTTGCACCGAATCACTGTTTTCATGTACTAATTTGCATGTACCTATCTGTTGGTTGTGAGCAGCTGTGTTTGTCACTTAGCATTCTTAGCATTGTCACTTCTTGAGACTCTGGTTAACATGAGGGCCTGCCGCTGTCACTGCGGTGCGTTTCCACAGGAAGGCTTTGCAGTCTTTGCTTGTGAATTCTCATCCTGGTCTTCATTGTTCTTAACCATTCTCCAATAACTGAGGGCCAGAGGAAGGGCAGCTTTTTAAAGCCAGTCAGTGTATAAAAATGCACAAGAAAAAAAAGTAATGGGTAACTTACTGGATAGGCTGATAATCAGGAAGGTCACTACAGAAGCAGTATCTGCTGTGTCCTGTTGCTGCCTCCTCCCCTCCCCTGCTCCCAGTTAAATGGGGGAATGACAGGATTTGCATTTGCAGCTCTTTTCTTATTAGGGTGAGATGGATATACTTGTTCTATTATGAGTTAGAAGTACAAGAAATAGAGTAGTTCCTTCTTCTTTCTTCTAATTGGAGCAAGTTGTGATATATGTGGGAGAGGAATTGAACTAAACTGCTTTAGCTATGTGAAAAGGGCGGACTAGTTGTTTTTCTGCAGTGCTCAGTGCATTTCTCCTGGTATTCCTCAGGCTGATATATAGCATCTAGATGAAGGCAGGGAGTATATTACATTCTTCTATACCTCTTCAGACCTCCTGATAGCTGCTTTTTGACACCTTGGAGCATCATTTCTGTATGTTTTTTGGTTTTATTGTTCCTTCTGCCTTTGTCTCCTGAGACAAGGGCCACTTAAGCAGGCAGAAACTTCCTTGGCCAAGGGGGAAAGTAACAGGTTTGCAGTAACTGTTCCATCTTCTGGAAGTGCAGCATGTGCACGAGAGAGTCCAGCCTTGCTTCTGGAAATTAGAAGACAGTTTGCTAAAGGAACGCTTGTTCTTTAAGACCAAGTGCAAACAGGAATGATATTCTAGGGTTAATTAAAGGAGGGAAAAAATTTATTCACAGTGCTTTCTAAAATTGAGCCATTCTTAATTCTTTTTATAGAACTGTATCATATGAAAAGTCTGTTTTAACTTTCTACTTAAAAATATATATATCCACCATCTTTTTGTTATCTATAATTGTGCTTAGTTTGATGGGTGTTTGTAGAAGCTATCTATTTTCACATTTGGTTATGCTACCAGAATACTTGCATCTGTTATGAGATTGCGCCTAGACTTTAAGATTTCTGATAAAGCCATACCACCCAAACCCTATATTAATTTAATTTTAGACCCTTCAGTGTTCTTTCCATCATAGCATTTGATTGTTTCACAGAATTTTAAATTATTTTCATAATATCCTTGTGAGACAGAGCAAGTGATAGATTTCTCTGTTTGTAGCTGTAACTGAGAGATGCAGAGGGTGTCAAAATGAAATACTCCTTGCAGATGATTACCCAACTCTAAAAATTATTTATGAGTGACCGGTTATAGTGACCTGATAGTACTATAACTTTGCTGTAACATGCAAAGTTAGGATACTCTCTCTACCTTTGGTCTATTTAAACTTCTATGACACTTCTGTTTAAAGCATATCTTTAAAAAAGTTATTCCAGTAGCAACTGAACATGTTCAGCTTGTCTTAAAACACTGTTTTACGTGTTTTTCAATGAGCATGAAGAGAAGAAGTACATAGTTAGTGACTATATGTGAAAAATTCAGTTTGCTATACTTCATTGTGAAAAGGACATCACACAGAGCTTCTCAAGAAGTGGCATTCAACTCCTGTATTGTCACTTAGTTTCTTTCCCTCTGTTGGTATTAAACACCTGGCACTCATTTTGGGATCCCTAATGCTTAAAAGGTGACTTTCTCAAACTTCATTTCTCCTGCTTCCTCCAAATGGCTGATGCTCATAATTTCTTAAAATAAAGTCCCTTATATCCTCAGAATGGATATAAAAATTTCAAGCTTTAGAAGGAAACTGTTCTTAATGTATAGCAGGGCATGTATCACCACTGCTACAGTTCCCATTAAATGTCAAATGAGGTGGCTAATCCACATCTCCCTGCTGACCTCAGGAAAAGCATCACTACACACAAGCAAAAATTTCCCCTTTTGCTCAAGCACTTGGCATACTTATGTGCAAGCTGGTTTCATGTTCTTTTTAGTGGTGTGTTTTGGGACTTAGCTTCTTTTTTTTTTAATGTTGAAGATATTTAAAGTTGGTGCCTGGCAGTAATTATTTAGTCATGGAAGGGAAAGCGTGACTTGGGTTAAATGTTTAGCGGCATCTTTTGTTATAGCCTGCTTAATTGTCATCTATTGTGACAGTTCCATTTGTCTTTTACAGGAAGCCCATGATGGACTTGCTGATCTTTCTCTGTGCACAGTATCATTTAAATCCATCAAGTTATACTATAGAGTTGGTATCAGCAGAAAATAGCAGGATTAAATTCAAACCCAACACACCAGTGGGAATGCTTGAAGTGGAAAAGGTGATTGTAAAGCCAAAACAAATGGATAAGAAGAAACCTGCTCCGGTTATACCAGAGGTGAGAACTCAAATTAAAGTGTATTGAGAAATTAGAATCACTATTCTATTCAACAAGTTAAGCTGGTAGCTCAGCCTCTTGTTTCAGCTTTTCCTGTTGTCTCTCATCCTCTTACCATGCACCCCTGTGAAATGCTTGGCTCCATGTTCTTGATAACCTTCTTTTAAATAAAATATATCTCTGTTTGTTGCAACAATATCTTTGCTGCTGAAAGAAGGAAACATTACAATATTATTTGAAATCCCATGCCCTACTGTCCTTTTGACAAGTTCTGCAGATGAAGTGTGGCTGAATACAGCCTTCCACAAACTGAAAATCAACAACTTGTACCATCTGTCATGCTGTGATATATATGCCCTTCTGGTTGTATGTTAATTTTCCTTTAATACATACTGTACTTTTATGTTGTTACTCGCCTTTTTTTTTGTATTAAGAAAGCTGCATCTTTTAGAAGTACTAAGGCAGCTTCTGGGTGTTGCCTATATCTTTCCTTCTGCTGTTGTCCTTCTGCTTTATAGAAGAATACTGGTTTCTAATTTATCTAAAGCACTTACACAGGGCCAGGAGAGCTCTTCTGATGCCCTTATACCTTTGTCCTATGCATGTACACACACACACGCACTCATGGCTCATTGTCTGACTTCTACAGCTACCTAATGTAACCCAGGGGCATCTTGCTTCAGGCATGTACCTTGCTGGACAGGCAGGTGCTTAAGGATGAGCAAAACATTTTGTATGTCCTTTTCTTGAGTAGAAGGGAATCTCAAAAAGTAGTTCTTAGTTTCTTTTATAGTGTTTCTCAATCTATCTAATATTGGTGAATTCATTCCTAACCGGAATTCCTGTGATTACTATAAGGCTGTTATAAAAATGCTGGTTGTTTCAGAATTGTGCTGGTATTTATTGGAATTTTCTTCCCTTTAGCAAACAGTAAGGGTAGTGATAAACTACAAGAAGACACAGAAAACAGTAGTAAGAGTTAGTCCACATTCACCCCTTCAAGAACTCATACCAATTATCTGTAGTAAGTGCGAGTTTGATCCTTCACACACTCTGCTGTTGAAGAATTACCAGTCTCAAGAACCCCTTGATGTGACAAAATCCCTTAATGACCTTGGACTAAGAGAATTATATGCCATGGATATCAGTCGAGGTAAGATAAATGTTGTAAATTGCAGTTATAGAAAAGATAATCACTTAATATTTCAATAATGTATGTGTTTTGTTTGGGGTTTTTTTACTTATGAAGAAGTTAATTTCTAGCAATTCAGTATATATTAGTCTTCCACAAAATTGAAACTGGGACAAGTTTACCTGTACTTATGTTTACCTGTTACATAGGTGCTATATGAAGGATTTTTTTTTTTCTAACCAAGTGTTAGATACCAGCAAAGGTGGCTAAGTACAAATAATCACTTAAAGCAACCTCTTCCTTTCTTCCCCCACCCCTTCCCCAAAAAGACCAATACCACTATATTTCCCTTAGCTCACAGAAAAGTCATAGAATCATGATGAGCTGAAAAGAACAGAAACATTAGAGAAATTTAGTTTTCTTTTTATTTAATTTAAAATTAAAAAATTGGTACAATATTCTGATGGTGTTTGTGTATATTTCTGAGCCCTGATTGCTAATTTTATAGATTGTGAAGGAATATTAATTCTCTTTTCAATTGTGGTCCAACAGGGGCACTATGAACTAATTTCCTTACATTTGTACAGGCATTCATATGCCTAGCTTTAACTTTAGCTGTAAGCCTGTCTTTTTCATGAAGGGTTTATTGTACTGTGATTAAAAATGGTATATAGTGTGGTTTGTTCTGTTTCAGACATTTCTCATAGGAAACTTTACCTTAATATAGAATGCAGTAATATTGGCTCACTCCTGTTCTTGACCACTGTTCTATTTGCTTGTTTTTCTTTCTGCTCTAATACTTGGGGGGTTTTGTTGGGTTTTTGTTTGTGTCTTTTCCCCTCTTCTATATAAATACAGTAACCTTTTCATTTGGTGATTACAGTGTCAAGAGTTCTCTCAATTACTTACCAAAGGCCAGTTATCTTGAACGATAGGAGAATGACAGATTTGGAAAATATATCCTTTTCCCATGGAGAAAACAAAAATGAAATATCTTTATCTTCTTAACTGGAAAACAACATTTTTTTCCTTGCCTAAACATGTTACTTGGATTATATATGCCCATAGTGTATTGTCTTGTTTGTTGTTTGGCTACTGCTTTCATCTACAGACTGGCAGAGCTGCCTTTTGCATAGTATGATGGGTGCTTCATTTGAATCAGCAGCCAAAAATCCTTAGGGGAGAATACAAGGGCATATACACTTTCTGCAAGGCAGTGCCACACTAGGAAATTTATGAATACTTGATTTCTCTTGACACAAAGTAGTTCAGCATTTCAATTTTGCAGATAACTTCAAAAAGTAAATGGTGAGGTGTGCCTTTACTTAATAGAATTTAAATTTGAATCTTATTTGATTCATATTATATTTTAATTATACATTCCTCTTTGTTTTCCAAGTTTGGACTGCCTGACAATCCATAACTTGCAGAGCAAAACATTCTATGTACTAGTTTTCATCTTTCCTTCAGAAACATAAGTGGACACTCTCTCCTTATTTACAAGATTCCAGTCTGTATTGCACGTCTCTAGGCTCAAGTTCTTAAATAGCATATAGCATTAGGTAGTGAAGATACACATCTTTTCACTTCAGGAAAGTACCCGGTTACTTTTTCCTAATGTTGAAGATTCAGCTTGGCTTTCTGTGTTTGTAACTTGTAACAGCATCCTTGATTCAGATTCACATTTTCTGTCTCTCTTTTTGTCTTTCTGTAGCCACATCACCAGTTGATTTAAATTTACCGTCTTTGCAAGGTACGATTTACTGAAATAGGCGGTGAAACTGTAGCACTTAAATGACATTACCATCCACTCCTATTATAACATCTGCTTAACTGTGACATGAGTCATTATCTCTGTCCTATCATAAATACATATTTAAAAAGATAATACAGAAGTGGATAGACCCAGCTGTATGTGAAGTATTTATGTATAATTTTACCCTAGATTGATTAATTAAATTTACAGTCGTGTTCATATTGACACTTGTACCAAAAGCCCATAAATGGCCTTGCTGATTTGTGTTGCTTATTGCATTTACATTCAGTGGGATTTCTTTAAGAAAGTCAAATCTAGTAAAAATTAAAAAGAGACAGCCTTTAGATTTAGAAATCATCTGCATGAATAAGATGATGTAAGAAGAATAAATTCTGCAAGATACAAGAATGGACTTGATTTTCTTTACTATGACTCTATGCAGTTACATGTACAGCACCTATCAGGTGTTTCAGTGATCTTTCTCCATAGTCATACCATGTGTAGGCTTGTGCCTGACTTGTCTCACTTCACACTTTGCCATGAACTTAAGCTGTTAGGAATTGAGAGCTGAAGAGGTTGATGCTTTTTTTCCCTTTTACAGCCTTTGTGATATGAACTATAACATATGACAAGTGGGATGGGCTGGATTAAGTGCTGGGGGTATAAATATCATCTGAAACTTGTCTTTTCTGAGTTCTGAGAAAGACAGGAAGAACATGGATGGTGGGAAACCTGTTCATTTTGCAGCACTGAGAAAAATTATTAATATAGGTGATATATGGTATGTTTTATATATCCTTCCAGGAGGCTTTTGACAGACAGTGAAACAGTAGGAATGCAGGAGAAATAATCTGTGCGATAAATAACAGTTAGAAAAATTGTTTTCTATTTTAGACTCCTACCAATCTGAAAACTTAGATGTTCTGAAGGAGAAAGAAAACAAAGGATTTTTCAGCTTTTTTCAACGAAGCAAGAAGAAAAGAGAACAAGTAGGATGTAACTTTGTATAAGCAAAACTTCTAGAAATATATTCATATTAAGCAATCAATACTGTTGATTCTTTTCAAGAAAGTATAAGTAACTTGGATTTTTTTTTCTTCCCCCTGCACCCCAAGGCTGCCAGTGCCCCAGCAACTCCATTGATGAGCAAGCCAAGGCCAACGTTTGTCACGAGAGCTAACACTGTGAGCAAGCAGTACGATTCAAACACTCTGCCATCTGAAATGCCGAAGAAGCGGCGAGCTCCTTTACCGCCCATGCCAAATTCCCAGAGCGCTCCCCAGGAACTTGCACGAGCCCCAGTCAGACCGACATGTGATATTGTGAAATCTAACAGCCTTGGTACGAATGAACAGGTTAGTTACATTTGCTTAACTTCTCTTTAGAAGTTTAGACGTAATAATCCTGATAATATCTGCTGAGGCTTTAAGTAAATGGGGAAGAAAAGTGTAGTACTTACTTTAAAAAATTTTAGTTTGAAAATAACTGCAGAAATTGAAGGATGTGTTTCTTTACGAGTTTATATTCGGTATCCAAAGTAGCTGCTGTATTTTGAAAAGGCAAAACCAACTTCTCATATAAGTTAGTATTGTGAACACCTTTTTGTTCTTTTTGATGATAGTTTATATGTTTAAATGTGAGAACACTGTCTCACTTTACTATTTCCAGTAATTTTTAATGTTTTAGTTACATGCAGTAGAGGGTAGTTTGTTCTTTACATTACACTACTAGAAAAATGTGGAAGTCTTGGGAAGTAGTCTTAACGTACTTATGTTCTCAGCAAATTAAAGTAAGGTTTTATTTTAATCAAATAGGGATGTGTTTAATTGAAGCTATGAGATGCGGGCTACATATTTAAGTAACCTATCTGCCAGCAGAATTTGGGAGAATGGATGCATTAAGTATGGTCCTGGTATTGCACATATTGTCAATTGTGAATTCCAATTAAAGATCAAGACTAAAATTGTCATTGAAATTTTTTTTTAATTCATACTTTGCTTTGAATGCAGTAGCTAAAGGTGGTTTTTAATAAATGAGTTTATTGACATGCTAGAAAAATAAAATGCAGCACTAAATGAAACACATATTTGAGGGATTAATTTTGTGTTAGACTTGGAGACAAGAAATTTTAAACTGTGACTTTATCTTTATACAATGATTTATTCTTTCATTGATGCACAGAACCACAAGAGAGCACTGTTTAACAGAAGTTCTGAATTTGTGTATTGTGTCCTGCTGAAAAGCTTTATCATTGAAGAAGACAAAGGTTACTTTCTGTATTTTAATAAAGGAACTTTAGGAGGGAGAAGGGAATTTTTTTTTTTTCCTCACCGTGTTTGTCTTTTAAGTGAATTCAAATTTTTTGAAAATAATTTATTAAAGTCAACATACTTTAAATTATTAATATCCTGTTACATATAACAGTAATGTATGGCTGTTGGGCTAGGATCTGTCATTCAATAAAATTGTTTAGATTTATTATTTTACACTGACATTTCTTATTCACCTAAAGTAATTTGGCTGAAGTTGAATAACTCTCAAAGAAAGGACAGAAGTCCAGATTAAGTTATATTTTTGTGTGTTTTTTGTGTTTTGCACTACTTTGTACAGCTCCCTTAGAAGCCTTTGGCATGTGTTTTTTAAGGTGACTTCTGTTTCATTCTGATTTAGTTGCACAGTGATTTAGCAGATAATACAGAGCTTGGGACTTAAATGTGGGCAAATATTTGCTCTGTGCTTTGAATTTTCCTGTAAAATATTTTGTCTTTTTAGTATCTACTTTCCCATAAATATCATCTAATGAATGAATTTGGACTACATAGTACATATTGCCCAACTTGATCAGGGAACTCTTAGGTGGGATCCTGTAGGAAACTTATTTGGAGGATAAAGCTGCTCCTTGGAAGAGTGCTCAGATATTTTCAGAGATAGCCTTCCTGCAGCACAAGAGTGATCCATTCCCTTAAGTAGGGAAAGGAGTAGACATAAAAATACAGTCCCGTTTAAATGTGCTACTGAGAGAGTCAAGTGCAAAAAGAAGCATGTGAGGGATAGCAAGGGGACAGAGCAGTTTCCCAAAAGAAATACAGAGATACTTCTTGGACGTGCAGAGATGCAGTTCAGCAAAGGCAAGCCTGAAGCTCAAAGTAGCAGGAGGTATCAAGAATAACAAGAAAGGCTTTTGTAAGTTGATGGCAAGCAGAAGTCCAAGGATGAAGGATGAGGTCATCTACCTTTATTTTAGCAAGGTGTTTGTCACAGTCTACCACAACACCTTTTTTTTTCTTTTTTTCTTTTTTTTTTTAAAAAGAATGTAAGGTATGGACTAGACAGAAGAACCACAAGATAGGACAAAACCTGAGTAAACAGCTCAAATGGTGGTGGTTAATGGCTCAAAGTCAGACAGGCTGTCAGGTGGAGTGAGATCAAGCACTGCTTGAGTAATGCTGGCAAGGGGAAAATTTGGAAGCTTGTTTCTCAGAACTTCCACTGAAGTCTTTAACATAAACAAAAAGGTATCTCTAGCTGTTGACACTTCTGGTTTCACTTAATCATAAAATAAAGGACAGTTCCCTTAAAAAATAAGGTGTTAGGTGAGGGACAATGTAAAATAATGTTATTTAAATAAAAATGTCATTTACAGGATTTGGAAGTTTATAAATTAAACTGGGCACTATTTAAATACATAGTAAGAATTAGTCTTTATTCCAAGGACTGACATCCTAAATATGGAATTTGAAATTAAACATGCAAGCATTGTGGAATAAAGTCATTTTTGTTGGTTGCACAGCATTTCTTCATCTGTATCATGTGCATTAGTGTTTTCTCAACTCAAAGTGACCAATTTATACTCATTTAATCCAAGTCAGTTCTCAGTAGTGAGGCAAGTACAATGGTCATACTAGACCACAACTATTTCATTATAAACAATATAAGAATATTCCCCGCTGTTGAAAATGTGTGTTCTGCTTGTAGGATTTAAAGTTCCTTTTGGGTTGCTCACCAGGCAGGTTGGTGTGTTTGCTGGGTTTTTTACTTTGTCTGAGAGTTTCACTGTTATTGCAGTGTCCTATTAAGTTAATTTACAAAACTTGGAATATACTTTTTTTTTTTTCCCCCCACCCCTTAAGTGTTACTTTGTATCTGCTTTTGCCTTACAAGAAGTGTTTCCTTGTAAATCATATGGCTTTCAACAATGTCTAAGTTCTGAAGCCGGCCCTTCAGTTTATTTGGCAGACTGGATGTGTGCTTTATTTCTTCTCCGGACCAGGATGACCTTCTGCATGTGCCTTATTATGGACAAATCTCTTTTCTAACATCCACAAGGAAGGCAAAGTGAAATGTCAGTTTTGCCTGGATAAACTGTTTGCTTGGTTTTGATAGAAACATGCCAAAGTAGTCACATCAGACAACAGTGGAATGAGCCAACTTTAAGGGAACAGTGTTCTCACTGTTGTCTTTCTTCAAATTCACAGTATGAAAAAGGGTTTTAATGTTTACCTCCTACAGTTTCTCCACTTCTCTTTCCTTAAAAAAGAAACTGCTTTCTCTTTATATGAGCAGTTACATTCTGGTATGAGGGTTGGAATTTTTTCTGCCTCACAGAATCACAGCATGTCAGGGATTGGAGGGGACCTTGAAAGATCATCTAGTCCAATCCCCCTGCCAGAGCAGGAACACCTACATGAGATCACACAGGAAGGCGTCCAGGTGGGTTTTGAATGTCTCCAGAGAAGGAGACTCCACAACCTCCCTGGGCAGCCTGTTCCAGTGCTCTGACACCCTCACTGTAAAGAAGTTTCTTCTCAAGTTTAAGCGGAACCTCCTGTGTTCCAGCTTACACCCATTGCCCCTTGTCCTATCATTTGACATCACTGAGAAGAGCCTGGCTCCATCCTCCTGACATTCACCCTTTACAGATTTATAAACATTAATGAGGTCACCCCTCAGTCTCCTCTTCTCCAAGCCAAAGAGGCCCAGCTCCCTCAGCCTTTCCTCATAAGGGAGATGCTCCACTCCCTTCATCATCCTGGTAGGTCTGCACTGGACTCCCTCAAGCAGTTCCCTGTCCTTGAACTGTGGGGCCCAGAACTGGACACAATATTCCAGATGTGGCCTCACCAGGACAGATAGAGTGGGAGGAGAACCTCTTTCGACCTTTTCATTTCAGAGTGATTATAGAATTAGTTTTTAGAGCTGTGTTCCTATTTTTAAGGGAGAAATTAGTACAACAGATGTAAGGGTAGCTCTTACAAGTTATTATGTAGCATGATTGGCTTCACCAAGGGGAAGTCGTGCTTGACCAACCTTCTAGACTTTTATGAAAACACAACGAGGTGGCTTGATGATGGTAGAGCAGTGGATGTGGTCTATCTTGATTTCAGCAAAGCATTTGACATGGTCTCCCACAGCATCCTCGCTGATAAATTGAGGAAGTGTGGATTAGATGAGCAGGTAGTGAGATGGATTATTAACTGGCTGGTGGGAAGAAGCCAGAGAGTGGTGGTCAATGGGGCAGAGTCTAGTTGGAGACCTGGGTCCAGTGGAGTCCCCCAAGGGTCGGTACTGGGTCCAGTACTATTCAATATATTCATCAATGATCTGGATGAGGGAATTGAATGCACTGTCAGCAAGTTTGCTGATGATACAAAGCTGGGAGGAGTGGCTGACACTCCAGAAGGCTGTGCTGCCATCCAGAGAGACCTGGACAGGCTGGAGAGGTGGGCAGGGAAAAACTAAATGAAATATAATAAGGGCAAGTGTAGGGTGTTGCACCTGGGCAGGAACAACCCCAGGTTCCAGTATAGGTTAGGAAATGATCTCCTAGAGAGCAGTGTAGGGGAAAGGGATCTGGGAGTCCTGGTGGACAGCAGGATGACCATGAGCCAGCACTGTGCCCTTGTGGCCAGGAAGGCCAATGGCATCCTGGGGTGCATTAGAAGGGGTGTAGTCAGTAGGTCAAGAGAGGTTCTTCTTCCCCTTTAATCTACCCTGGTGAGGCCCCATCTGGAATATTGTGTCCAGTTCTGGGCCCCACAGTTCAAGAAGGACAGGGAACTGCTTGAGAGAGTCCAGCACAGAGCCACCAAGATGATGAAGGGAGTGGAGCATCTCCCATATGAGGAAAGGCTGAGGGAGCTGGGCCTCTTTAGCTTGGAGAAGGGGAGACTGAGGGGGGACCTGATTAATGTTTATAAATATTTGAAGGGTGAGTGTGAGGAGGATGGGGCCAGGCTCTTCACAGTAATGATCGATGATAGGACAAGGGGTAATGGGTGTAAGCTGGAACACAGGAGGTTCCGCTTAAATTTGAGAAGGAACTTCTTTACTGTGAGGGTAACAGAGCACTGGAACAGGCTGCCCAGGGAGGTTGTGGAGTCTCCTTCTCTGGAGACATTCAAGACCCGCCTGGACGCCTTCCTGTGTGAACTCATGTAGGTGTTCCTGCTCTGGCAGGGGGATTGGACTAGATGATCTTTCGAGGTCCCTTCCAATCCCTAATATTCTGTGATATGATTGCTCATTATCTATGAGACTCAGAAGATTACTAGTACAGCTTAAATAGTGAATGTTTGTTCAGCAAATTTCTATGCTAAATCAGATTGGAAATGAGTATGTTAGTAACTAATACTGAAATCTCTCACTTATTTGTCAGTTCTAATTTTGGGCAAGATGGCTCTTGCCAGAAGTATGTTTAGAACTAGCAAGTTTAAATACACTTGTAAGTAGGGAGGACTCTCAAGGGTTTTTGCAAAGTGCTGTTGTATAATGCAGTATGTGTATCTTCACAGTTTTCATGAAAGTGGATGCAATTTTCTAGTAATAACATTTCTTTGAAAGAAAATTTATTTTAAAATAAATTTAATGCTTTATTTATAAAGACTAGACTGTGATATCTGCATTTTATCCCCTCCATGTTTGTCTCCTTACACTGTTTTCAGTTATTGTAAAGCAGCATTCATAAATTGTGCTTGAGTAGAAACAATTAAGTGGAGATTTTTAGTAAAAACATTTACAGTTTTCAATGATGGATAGAACTTATAACTGTAGAAATATAGCTTGCTTTTATTTACACAACCCTAACTCCTAAAGAAATTTAAATCTCCAGTATAAAGCAACTAAACCATAAAGTATTTCTGAAAATATTTGTTAGCAACTGTCACAGAACAGCTTAGTTAAGATTTCAGTGAGGGAAAAGTTCTATGCTTAAAAAGTTGCATCAGAGGCTCAGTTGCCTGAAATTTGATGGTCAGCCCTTTAAAGGAGAGGTTGGGTAATGATGCAGAGAGCACTGTGAATGTCAGGGAGGTCTTGAATAGAACCAACGTTACCTGGGAGAAGACAAGGCTCAGGGCTACCTGTTTGCTCTTGCTGAAGTTTGCATTAAGTTCATTTGATATGATTTAGAATCCACTTTTCTGTATACCAGAGCATAACCTTATCCCTTTATTGTATTTACTTCTGTACCGGTGAGTATGTAGGAGAGAATAGTAATATTGGGTGTTGGGACAGAATAACACCAGCTGAGTTTCTCCACATATTCTGTATGTCCTTTCCTTCTGATAGGTCAGAGGTATATTACTTTCTCTATAGTACTTTGGCTGAGTTTAAGTATTTTGGGAAGCGCAAATCATGTAATAGAATTTTTTCTCCTGTAACTCCTTGGACATAAATTTGTCTGCATACTTGTACAAAGGGAAGATAGAAATACTAACAATAAGGCTAGCAGTGTGCTTTGATATCCCAGTTGCCTGTATATCTTCTGTTAAACCTAGTTATCTATGGAGCAAAAGAGGAAGGTACTGGTGGTATGAAAATTTGTATATAGTGACCCTTAGTGTGAGGTATGCTTTCCAGCACACTGAAATGCTCCCCTGCTACTATCTTATTTTCCAAGTACTTTTTTTTTTAATTTGCCTTCCATTCCAGCTGCAAAATTACTGTGGCTTAATTACCTTTCCTTTGTTTTTTGAAATGATAAGAAGAGCCAAGCAGCACGTCTGCCACTGCTTATGGAGACTGGAAGAATCTGGGAAGCACTGGCCTTTACAAGTGTCTGCTTGGAGTGGTGTGGGACTTGGTACCAAATTCGTCTGTACACACAGAATCATAGAATGGTTGGGGTTGCAAGGGACCCTTAAAGGTTATCTAGTCCAACCCCCCTGCAGTGAGCAGGGGCATCTTCAACCAGGTCAGATTGCTCAGAGACCTTCCAGCCTGACCTTGAATGTTTCCAGGGACTGGGCTTCTACCACCTCTCTTATCAACCTGTTCCAGTGTTTCAGCACCCTCATTGTAAAAAATTTATTCTTTATATATCTAGTCTAAATTTACACTCCTGTAGATTGCCATTACTCCTTGTCCTATTGCAACAGGCCCTGCTAAAAAGTTTGTCCACTTCTTTCTTATTTGAGGCTAAAAAGCTTCATATCCACCCTTTTCTGCCTAAGTTGTGGAATTTATGACAGAGTTCACTGGTGTTTCTGCACAAGCACAGTTAATTACTTCAGTGATTCTAACATGATTTTTAATTTAAGTGTAAGTGATAAAGCATTGGTTATCATTGTCAGTTGGTATGACACATGAACACCCAGATGTATATTCCAAAACTTTGTCAGATACGTCTTAATAACATTTTTTTTCCCCATCTGTTTAAAGTACTATTTTCACATTACAGCCTTTGTTAGGATTTGAAAGCTCTTAATATTAATATGTGGAATAATTCCTGAGAAAATCTGTTCAACACTTGAACCTTAACTGGAACATTTAGTACTTTCTTGAAATCTCTCTTTGCAAATCATTTGTTTCTTTGGATGCAAAGGGCAGTAGAAAGGCTTATAAAAATCTTCTAGTAGCATTTGTGCTCTTATGCTGAGAACATTATTTCCCCCTACACACATACTCTTTCTGTGTAGAAGGGAACTCTGGTGACATCTGTTTAGCTGAGCGAGTATGCGCAGAACTCTGTGCCAGCCAAGTCAGCTGAGTGAGCCTGTGTGAAGCAGATGAGGGTGCAGACCTTTGAACAGAGAAGCACTGTCTTTATGCAGAACAGAGGGGCTACAGCCTGGAGACCAGCAATCAAAGAGGAGAAAAACAGAACTGCCCAACAGCAAGGAGGAAAATGATTTAACAATTGAAAAAGCCTCATTTGGGGAGATAATATTATATTTGACATTTCCTCCTGCATAACTTCAGATGCTGAAAACAATTTTTTTTTTTTTTTGGTAGAACTATTTGGGAACTGTGAATAAGACTATAACAGTGTAAAGTGATTTTTGTTGTGTGATGTTTTAGTCTAGAAACTGACTTGTTTAAAAACTATTCAAGCATGCAATTATTTTTAATTAGGAGTGGAGTGCTGTGTCCATAACCTCTGCTGTTCTTAAAAAACATTTCACCTTTGTTTTTTCTTCTTAAAAACCCGAGTCCTGCTTTGCTGTAAAAGGCTTGAGTTGCTTGCTTTGCAATTAAAGTGATTGGTAGAATTGTGTGAACATTTTGGACAGTGCTGCTCCTTACAGTGAAGTAAGGTGTCTAAGGGATCTGTCATACCTGGCATTTAGGTGGGACAAAGCAGATGACTGAGTTTGCCCAGTGTAACTCAGAGGATGGTTTTCACTGTCCTAGTTTATTCATTCAGGTATTCTATTGAGAGCTAACAGGAGCTGCCAAACACTGCTTCACAGACATCTTGTGCCAGTATCTTTTCTCTTGTAATTTTCTCTATAGTTTTACTTGTGTACAATCAAATACCATAGCATTTGGTCTTTAATATCCCTATTACTGTAGGTAGGATGTGTATTTGTTTGGTGGTAGCTTTCTAAATGATAAGCATCTTATTCCATGGATATTGACACAGTCAATGATTCTGTTATCAGTGATGTTTTTGAAAGGATCATCAGTGAAACAAAAATTTGTAAGTGTCTCTCTCTCAATGCCATCTCTGTTCCTCGATATTCTCCTTTGTGAAGTGGGCTGGTTAATTGAAGCACAGAGAAGTTCTGTGAAGGTGCCCCTATGTCCAGTTGCTGTGTGGATCCTTCTAGCCAGAAATGAATGTCACTGCTGATTTTATTATATTGTTGAGTAGACAAGTGATAGCGATCAGAATTACTACAGAAATGGGCAGCTGTGTCTAATGCCAAAATACACTCTTTTATTGCTGGGATCCTGAAAGTTATCATTCTAATAGATGTGGAAATACAAGGTTTCTTCAGTGTAAGGCAAACTGCAGTTAAAAGTGGAAGGCAAATTTACAGCCACTATCTTTTTGGAGACACAGAATGGATTCTAAAAACAATTTAAAATTGAACTGCTGTATCATAAAACTATAAAGTGTTCAGTAGGTAACCTTTGTCTAATTTTAAAATGGTTTTGATTATTTGTGAATTAACAACATTTTTTGTCTTTTGCTACAATAATGAGGACATTATTACAATTTAACATCACTAGATATAATTATTGCTATTATAACTTCTTAGAATTTAACTCAGTGAGTATTATGATTATAAGACAGTTGTACTTTACAAGATAACTTTTGAAGGCTGGCATTCAAAAAATTCTATGAGAGTTCAAGTATTTCAAGTAGAGAAACAAAATACTAATAATTATGTATACAGCCCAATTAGGACTGCTGGTGAAGGAATGCAGAAGGAAGTGTTGTGTCATGTCATTGCAGTGGAGTGTAGTTGAATCTTCTTTCCGCAATGTTTTTAATCTTCTTTTAGAAAAGAATTATTTGGTGTTTGTAGAATAGCCTTCAAACATAAAAGAATTCAAATTCTCTATTATACTATATGTAACAACTAGGAGGTTTTTGGTGGTTTTTTTGGGTTTCTTTTTTGGTGGTGTATCTTGTACCTCTGTGAATATATGCAATTACTCTAGAAAATCTTTGGGGTTTTTTTGAAAACTACTCCTCAGAGGAATTAAGACGAAAAACATAATAGATTTGGTAATAGGTGTATAATCTCTCTTTCCCAAATGTATGTTATAGATACTTTTGGAAAATAATTACTAGGGCTGTTTTGCTGTTTATCTTATATTCTTCCTGCCCTGTCTCCCTTTTTAGGCCCCTCCAGGATTAGTACGGAAGGGTTCTCTGCCACTTAGTGACACTGCTTCCATGAACTCCTCTCTACGGAGGACGAAGCGCAAAGCACCCTCACCACCCTCTCGAGCACCAGAAGATCAAAGTGAAAGCAGTAATGAGACTGGTAATCTTTTTATGCTGTTTAATTGGGAGGCAACAGAAAGTATGACAATTTGGCTAAGCATTAAAGAAATACCACCTTATCTCATAAGAACTTCAAGTAAAAATACAAATGCCAAACATCTTCAGATTGTAAGGAGCTATTTTATTAAAATAGCTGTAATGCTATTTTATGAGATTGGTTCACAGTGTGAGAAAGTAGGCAGGTTTTAGGGCATACAGGTCAGAAAAAAACAGATTATAGCTAGGTTAACTGTAGCAATTTTGTTTGTGTTAATCAGATGGACAGCTTGGGGTGGGGAGAAGAGATTAGCTTCTCTCAATTAGAGAAGGTTTAATAGGAAATGGACCAAGAAGGAGAATTTTAGAGAAAGTTTTGTATTGTTCTTTTGTAATTCTTTTGTTTGAACAAAAATTCAACTCTCATTCAAAAATACCTTGTGACAAGCACTGATTGCTTAAGAGAAGGTACATTTCGTGAAGAACTTGCCAGTTTCTAAGATCACAATTTAACATTTTTAGAACTTTTGTTGGTGCAGAAATTGAGAGGTGATAAAGAAGCTTGTTTTGTTACTTGACTTTTTGCAGTAACAGAATCAACAGAATCAGCCCCTACTAAAGTGGAAGAAAGAGCCACTGAAATGCAGTCTGAAACAGGTTGGTTCTTTTTCCAAATGGATTGATAAAATATACTTCATAGCAAGCTATGACAATTCATAGTAATAAATTACTATACTATAGATGTGTCCTAAGCATAGAACTCATTTTAACGCTTCAGTTCCATTAACTTTTTCTTTGAACTACAAATAAAGCTTTCTAACATAAAGATGTTTTACCTTTACTGTCTACAGAAACACATACAATGTATTTTGTACTGGTCTCTGTGCTTTACACATTCAGTAAACTGAACATTACCCCTGTTTTCCCTCCTCCCCCAGAAGTTGTAGACAAGATGGAACTTCTGTGATTTTTGCATACCTCATAACAAGCCTTTCAAAAGCTAAAGCCCAGTCTTGTTTTCAGAACCCTGCCTTGTGCTGCGCTTGACCTGCATAAGCGAGGGGTAGGAGCAAATCTGTGCCTGCCTTTTGCTTTGCATCTGAACAGCCTTTGAAAACATAAGTTGTAAATATAAACTGTATGCATAAATAGTTGTTTATACATTAAATTAAATAATTTATTGGGTGCTACAGAAAAATGTGACATACCAAAGCACAGCTGTTTAAAATACAATTCTTCAGCTGCTGAACATAATACTTTTTAAAATTTATTCAGTTTGTACTGTTAAGTACTGCTGTTTGTAAGCATCAGACTGTAGGATTCAGTTAGAAGATACAGCATCTAGGAGTCTTCTAAAATTTGTAAAAGCTTTTAGAATAATCAGTGCAGTCTGGAAAAATCACTCTTCAATGTACTTCACTAAGAATGAAATATATAAACACTAAGCATGTGGAGTGCCACTGGCATTATATGAGGCTAAACATTCAATTTCTCTGCTAGTTTACAGGAAGTAATTTTCCAACTATTTTATTCAAGATGCCAATCAAGTTGGTTGGAGTGGTAAAACCCAGATGTACCACAACACGAGTTTAAAAAGTCACCTGCTATCCTAGGTCTCTGTCAAAGTGGCAGGGGAGGGGAAAGATCAGTAAAGTAAGTAATCAGTACATTTAGGTTTGGTTTGTGTTTAGGGCAATTTATGTAATTTGTCATAAAAGACCTTTAATTGAAATAATATGTAACTTAATAAATGGAAAGTATGAACCTATACTATGCAGTCTGAGGTTGAAGACGTAATGAAGCTTTAACCTTTCCTTTCCTAGTTAATGTAGCAGATGGAGGGTAGTCATTTCTTAGTGAATGGCTCTTAATGATGTTTACTAATACTTAATTTTATGTGTTGAAAGCTCTGTTTATCTACATATGATGGGTCTAAAATGATGAGAAAAGTTATCATACTATGATTTTAAATTGTTTTTTTTTGTTTTTCTTGAGCTTGTTTCCATTTTAAGATTGTAGCTCCATATTAGAATTTCTGCATTTCTCATCACTGTAAGGTACAAGTGCTGCATAGATAGAGCCCTGAACTTCACAGAAATGGCTTGTTTGCTTTTCCACAGCTTTAGGAACCTCTGCTTGAGGCATTTGAGTTTTATAATTAAATATTTCAATTTAAGCTGTAATGAAAAGAAACAGAAAAATATAATCATCTTCACTGGGCTTAGAACAGTCTGTGTTGAGCCCTGGGATTTATCTTTGCAGTTAGTGAAAGTCTTCATTCTCTAGTTCTGCTGCTGATGTCTTCATGTGATGTTCTTTGCTAAAGACTTAATGCAATGCACAGCTTCGTTGCCTTTTTTTTTTTCTTTTCTCATGGGATACTGCTGCTCTCTGGTGGCATCTCTGAAACTGTCCTGAGGCCTATTTATAAAGGGTCCTTTTAGCAAAGCCCATCATGCTGTGAGAATCAATATTCACCTGTGGCAAAATCAATTGCAGTGTACTTGTCCTATTTCTAGTCTGAAAATTATGCACATTTGAGTATTGTTTTAAATAGATAAAAGAGTTCACTATCTCTTTAATTGCTAAATTGGCCATAATTTTAACTTCACATAAATTCAGTAGTTCCTTCTGTTTGGATTAATACTGCTTTGATTGTTGGGCTTCTGGAAGCACTGTGAGTTTTTGTTGAACTGTGACTGGCATTCCCAAAGGAGTTCTGTTGTGCATTGCTACTTTAGCATATATAGTGATACTTTCTCTCCTATAATGAACCATTGCAAATGTTCAGTAAATTATTTGGTGTCTAAGTAGTGCATAGCTAATAGACACATGCACATTAAGTGGAACTATGCTATGTAATTTGGAATAGGTAATATTTCTGTTGTAAAATGACATTTTTCCCATGTTGTAAAAACAGACTGTACCTTGACAAAAGTAATTTGAAGGCATACATCTACTAGAGTAAACATTTGAACTAATTTGAACATTTGGGATTATAAACAACATTTTTTTTTTAACTATGATTTTTGTTCCCCTTCCCAAAGCTTAATTAATGCTCAGTCATTTTTCTAGGGAAGAGGGTGAAATGGTGGGGTGGTTTGGTATTTTTAAAATAAATAAAAAACCCCAGATTTTAAAATAGTTTCTCATCAAACAAATCCCTTGATATAATCTTTGTGGTTACAGTATCTCTTAAGAACTGTTTTAAGGACTTACAGAGGTAAGAGCGAAAACACTGGCAGATTTGCATGATGTAGTTGGGCTTTCAGCATTGGTGCTTACAAGCATAACAGCTTACAGGGCAGCATCAGCCTATTCTCTGTTGTGTAAAGAGTATTCTTACTGACTCAAAGGAGACTTGCAGTTAGTGTGTTCATCGTCATTTTATCAGGTAAGTCTTCACAATGTCATCTGGTAGGTTTTAACAGTGTTCTCTTAGGGCTAATTCAAACTCAACGACTAATGCTCATAGAGAAGAAATTTACCCAGACAAAAAATGCAATTTATATTATACACATACTTACGTGCAGAGTATATATGCAATAAGGCAACAGTAGTTAGCCAGTATAAGTACTTTCTTGCAATACATTGCATATAAAAACTCTATAAACTGAGGGTTTGGAAACAAATCATAAAATCTAAACTGTTCCTCTTGGGTGTTAACTGGATGATGTAAGTAGAGGATGGCTGTTAAATGTTGTTTATGTATCGAATGCATTCAGACTTTTTTCTGTGGCAGCAGTGGTGTCACAGGTCTGGAATGAAATCCAGTAACAGATGAAAAATTGCAAGTTGAAATTAACTCCAAGCAAGGCTGACAAATGAAGCAGAGCGCTTTAGAGGATTGTGTGAGGGTTGTTTTTGTCTGGTATTACACATTTTTAAGTCACATTAGCCCACTGCAAAGCTTGGAAGTGTTCCTAGCACAGCAAAGGACAGACTTTCACGTAGTAGAAATGTCAGCAATGCCTCCTACCAACCCAAGCTAAGTTTCCATCCAACCCAAGCTAAGTTTCCATCCAACCCAAGCTAAGTTTCCATCCCATCAGTACGGATACAACTCAGCCTTTGTTATACTTCTCTCCAGAGGAAAAGTGACAGAGGTGACAGCAGTGGTTGAGCATGAAAGCATAGCAACTCCAGAATGCTTCCATTTGTCTTGTCAGAAGTCCTTGCTGTGCTTTGTATAATTCAGGTTTCCACAGAGCATTTAGAGTGAAGGTCTTAGTCTTTGTTCCTATGGCTGTTGATGGCTCAGGCTTATGGCATAATAGTTTTCATCAGTGAAGGAGACAGTGTTCTCAGGAGCTGGTTATGGGCTGTGGAATAGTCTCAGTAGGTTTGATGTTTGCCCACATTCCGTTATGCTTCATTTGTGTCTTGTGACATATATATTTATCTTTGCACCATAAAATTGTACTGCTATCACTAATCTCCTAAAATATTAGACTGCTGGCATGACTTTTCCCTAGTTGGAGATGGAAGGGTTTGGCGAAGGGACAAAGAAAGAGAAGGCCCTTACTAATAATAAATTCTTAAGGAGTCCCTTTAATACCAGCATGGCATATTGGCATGTACCTGTGCTTAAATAACACGGAAGAAGCTCACCTTTTTCACTTTGCAGTCTTGCCCCTCTTTCCCTGTGTATTTAAATCGTGTGTGTATTCAGTGCTGTGCCACACTGATCACATAGCTTAATGTGTAACTACAAAGCATTATTACAAGAGTGCAATACAAAAAAATTAGAATTAAATAGTAAAATGTTTGGCTTTTGTAGTTGCTCTGTAGCTGTGAATGAGTAACTGTGGTATTACTGAACTCTTAACTAATGACCCTATTGGAAAAATAAAATTTTCTGTACTGAGATTTTCTCCAACAGTCCCCTATTATGTTTCTGGGACAGTGTACTTCTAGAGAAGTACTATAAGCATTGTAGGAGACCAGTCTGTACAAAAAAAGGCAATCTAAGATTTTTTCCTACTTTGGGATCTGCTACTTTCCAGCACTGCTTGCTTGAAGCCAGTATTTTGTTTTCATCGTTAGCCTTGGTTTACACTTGGAAATTTACTGATATAATTTAGAAAATTCTGAAACCTAATTGCCCAAGTGCAAGGCCTGTACCTAACAGGTACTGATGCGTGCAGAGCTGACAGGAATACCCTGGTCAGGTCAGGCAGACTGCACTGCTTGTATGGCTCAGTTGTTGCTGTTATTGCACTATATAGATGGAATTATGATTTTATTTGTATTATGAAATGCAGGTTGCAAAGCCCAGAGGTTAATTGTATGGTCTACTTACTAATATTTGAAAAATGTGAATCATTATCTTGTTGTAGGAAGAATCCTGTCAGGGAATTGAAGCTAGAGATGGTTAGTGCTCCTGGAAATCAAAATACATGGATTTATTAGTTTTACTTGAGGTACAGTGACTTATGTATGTCCTAATCCAGTAATTAAACCTTTTAGTTTAACTATACTGTAGCTTAAAACGTAATTATTTTTATACACACAGCACTGCACAAGCTGCTTCTAACTATGTTTTAACACACTTCAGATAATTATGGGAAATTTTTTATAATGGTGAGCAAACTTGTTCAAACCATAGGCAAAACTGAGATTTGATTTGTGCTTTAGTTCTCCAACATACTTAGTGTGATATAAAGGAACAGTGTATTGTAAACCTCATAGGTGAGCTAATAGAAATATTAAGAAATCTGAGTAAAATAAACTGTCTACCTCAATGAAATTTGGGATTATGATACTGTTAAATATATTTTAATCTATCCTAATCCAGTACTTGGGTTAAACAAGGAAAATGTTATATAGTAGTTACAGATGCAGAAACAGATGGACAGTAGCATAGCGATGAGCATATTCTCATGTGTAAAGAGAGAGAATTGGAAAGAACCAGAAAATACTGTGAAGTTAAAGCTCTGAATGAGTCTGTTGTTTTTTTCTTTTTGACCTGAATTATGGAGAGAAGTCTCAGTTTTTCTTCTTCAACTACTTAGGCTGACTTCACCAGTCCCTTTGTATCTACACCCTGTGTTGAGAGTTTTGGATTGTTTCATTTCTGGGGTTTTATTTTCTCTCCTTCTCACTCTCCTTCTCTTTCTCTTCCCCCCTCTTCCCCCCTCTTCCCCCCTCTTCCCCCCTCTTCCCCCCTCTTCCCCCCTCTTCCCCCCTCTTCCCCCCTCTTCCCCCCTCTTCCCCCCTCTTCCCCCCTCTTCCCCCCTCTTCCCCCCTCTTCCCCCCTCTTCCCCCCTCTTCCCCCCTCTTCCCCCCTCTTCCCCCCTCTTCCCCCTTCTTTACTTCTTCCTCCCTTTCCTTCTTTAGGTGTAAGGAGCTCAGAATACAACCTGGAAGAAATTGATGAAAGGGAAGAGATGAGTGTGCAACAAGGAGAGGACAGTGAAAGTACAAATACCTCTCTTGGGATAGGAGAGGTTACCGCAGCCTTTAGCTCTGTTGAGGTACCACTGGAAACTGCAAAAAATGATCCTGCTTCATCAACTCCAGTTCCTGGCAGTGTTTCTGTAGACAACTCACAAAGCTTCAAGGAAGAAAAACAAGAAAATACGACCACAGATGGCAAGTAAGTACGTTTTGTCACAAAGAAAGAAGCACTGGGGAGGGAATGGGGGAGGCAAATAAAATGTAGAGTGCTATTTCATTGTGGAGCACAGAATAGAGAATTGTTAGAGAAGAATGAGCTTAATATGCTTAGCTTTCATTGTAGCACTCTTCTGTGCACAGTAATTCATGAAGCTTTTAAACAAAAAATGACAAAGTAGTGTTCTGCAGGCTATTCTATTTAAGCCTCCCTTTCCTTACTACTCAAACAGCCAGACCTCAGAAAAGCTCAACCCAGCTCTGAAGTGCCCAGCATATTTACTAGAGCAGTGTGGTGTGAAAAATTTGGATTGATTAATTAAAGGAGAATTTAAAAATTCATTCTAACAGTTGGGGAAGAACAGGTAGATTGGCCATTTCTGTTCTGTTCTGGTTTATTGCTTGCATACTTATTTTGGTTTGCATTTTTTTGTCTTTTCCTTATATGTTAGCCAGTTGTCTTGACCTGTCTCAATCCATCTGCTCTCAGGAAAACAAGTTAATTCTTCCTTTTTAAGGAATAAACACGTTAGTTTTCTTAACCACTTTTTTCCCTTCTGGTGATGCTGTACCTTTGCCCTTCAGCATGTTTGTTAAATTACCTGACTCAGGAGGTTTCCAGCATGAATTAGTGCCTGTGTGAAATAAATGTTGATTGTCCAGAGAAGTCCCATTGTGTTGATGTAATTCACTATTTCTCTGTTCCCTGGGGCAACTAAACTGGCTAATGTTCCCAATTTAAATTGAAAGAACTATTTCAGTTATTGTACTGAAGCCAAAATGTGTGAATGCTCTAGTAACCAAGAACTTTCAAGGTAGCATGAAGAGCTTGTATTTCAAGTGTCTGTTTTGTCAGTCCAGGGCCAAGTGGGCCTTTGTAAAAATCTGTGGTGCTCTGTACTGACAAATGTTGTGCCAGTTGCTTGGGTATTTCTGCTCTATGGGGATCTACAAGGAGGAGGATCAGCCAAATGTTATTTTTAAGTTGTCTTGAACTTGTGAATTTTCAGACCTCTGTTATTGGGCCAGTTAGGCCTGTTGTCCTGGGGATGTTTCTTTTTTCCCCCCACTAACTTGTAATAGCCTTTCCTGGCCTTTAATGCTGGTGAGTATCATCTAGCATGCACTGCACTCTAACTTGAGTTTGGCAATCCTTTCTTTCCTGAAATATCACAGGGATTCCAGAATGAGGGTTTCTCTGACTTTGTATTTCTTGAAAACTTTTGATAATTCAGATCTTTTCTAACGATCTAGTTACCTTGAAGAACTGCTTTTTAATCAAACCAGGGAATATGTGTAATATTCCATTCAAAACCACTGATTTCTGTAATAGTACTCTGTGGTGTTCAGTGGCTCTTGGATTTTGGTTTTTTTGTTTTTAAACCGTTCAGCCTGTTGTGACTACTTGTAGTTCAGTCTCTCAGCTGTGTCAGGGACAAAATCAAGGATGCATTTTAAGTGTTGGGGATGTCAGAAGTCTTCACACTAAGAACATGGTTATATGAATGATAAACTATCACCTTTGTGGCTTCACTGAAACCGAGTTGTTACTGGAAAGGGGCTTGTTCAAACTGCAAGAGTAAACAAAAAAAGGCAAAGAAGGAAAAGGAAAACTGATCATTTGCTTACACAGAGGAGAGTGAAGCTGCATGTCATTTAGGTAGAATATCATAGCAGCATTTCCTCTTGGGTTTTTGTTGTTGTTTTTTTTTTATTTTTATTAAAAAAAATCTATTCTGTTAAGTACTCCAGTGTTTGGCAGAATGATTCTATTTTGTCCATCTGTGTTTGGAGAATGTTGCCAGTTCCCTTGTGTTTACTGAAATGAATGATAGCAGCATATTTAATGTACTGTTGTGCTTTGCAGCGGGCTACAGACTAAGATAAGCAGTGAGCAAGCTGCACTTGAAAAAGACAGGAAGCTTAGAATTTTGGATCAAAATAAAACCGATGGTGAGTAGTTCCCACTCATTTTTAATACTTCAAAACAAGGCTGAAGAGAACTTCTATTCCTTTGAAAAAAATGACAATACAGTCAATTCTTTAATTGCTATCAACAGATTATTTACTTTATGCTTTCTGTAGCTCTGGTGTATCCTCTTTGAGATGTAGTGGCAATAATTGATTGCAATTTTGGGGGTTTTAGGTTTTATTGTTAGTATAAAAATATTGTAGGGCAGTATGGGTGGAGCAGTGCTGAGGAGAGGGAAGGCTGTCACATGGTGTGACATGGGCATGACACCACAGTGGGAAAGGAGAGGCCATCAGTTGTTCTTTGCTTATGAAATTAGCGTGAGATTTCTGCCTGAAAATGTGAATATTTTTAAAGAGAAATAGAACAAAGTGACATGCTGATTTGAAAAGAAATTACAACATCTTGTGTATGTAATAGATCATAAATTTTTCCGTGGATTTAGTGACCTAAATGATTTTTTTTTTAACCTTTTGTGACATGGATTTTCAGATTTATGTATTGGGCCTTCAATAGTCTTTTATATTCAGTACACCTCTGTTTATAAATCATAACAACATACCACGTGAGTCCTGTTTATATGTGACATAACTTTTATAGCATACTTGAAATGAAGACATTTTTTCCCCCCTCAAAATACGACCCCAAATGATTATTCCTACAGAGTTTAATTTTTCCCAATATTGTATTTAAAACAATTTGACCCAAATATTCCTGTGATTTGGAGAGGACTACATGTGTTTAGTCCAGGGATAGAACACTGAATTATCAGACCTGCTAACAGTTGGAAAAATAGAGTTGAAAAATTGCTTTTGTCCGTACGTTTTCCAATTGTTCCATTGTACAAATACATAAAGTGTTGTTGACAAATAGCATTTGTAATGTTCAAACTAAAGAACGGAAGCCACAAAGGTGTGGAACTTAATAAAAGTTGCATCTAACTTAATATGGAATAGTCCTTGAGTTTTTGAGTCATTGATGCTTATATAATCAACTGAAATTCATTAGTACTTTTTAAATTATTCTAGAATAGATTTTTCTATTAAGTTGATGCATGGCACCAGAAGCCAGTTAATTAAGGAAGAATACCTGAGTTAGAATACTATTATTTGGCAATATTAGTCAAAGATAAGTATATCTTTAAATAGCCTTTAAAAGTAAGTATTAAGGAAAATTTCAGTATCAGTGAGGAGCCAGTCCTTGTCGTTAAATACCTTGGGGCTTCGTGATGTAAGGGGGAAAGCTGAATCTTTTTGGCATTTGTACTAATTTTGGTATCTCTCTTTAATGTAAAGATCACAGTGATACAAAACTCCTTCCAGAAGAAGGGAAAGAATTTCAGACTGCCAACATTAAAACAGTTGATTTTAGAGAAAACAGCAAGCTTGAAGTTGACAGACTACCAAACTGCCACGCATGTAAAAATGACATCTCTGTAAGTCATAAGAATTATTCTCAACTGATTCCAGAAAAGCAAGATCAGAAAACAAATCAAACCAGCTTGGACACAGTAAAAACTCAGGATGTTGCAATCCAGACAGGTCCATTGGATAGCAATTTGGGAAGGACAGCACAGAAAGAAATTATTGTTCCTCAAGGTTGTGAATTATCCACATTCAGGGGACTGGTCCCTCAACATGATGCAGATACAAACAACTCCCTTCTTCAAGTGATGCATGGAATACAAAAGGATGAAGATACTTCAACAGAACAAAATCTTGAGAGACAAGAAGTTACCCATGAAAAAGTAATTCCCACAGAAGATAAGAGTCACATTTGTATAAATGGCAATAATTTTGCTTCACTGGAAACAACTGCAACAACTGCAGATGGCTCTCCTGTAACAGGTTACCCTCTTTATAGACAGGACACTAAACCTAAACTCAAGCCTGCTAATGAAATTACAAGAGATTACATACCAAAAATTGGAATGACTACTTATAAAATAGTGCCTCCAAAATCCTTAGAAATAATGAAGAGCTGGGAATCAGAAAGTCCATCAGATTATAAGGATCAAGAGGTTTTTACTTTGGAAAACTCTCTGAAGCATGAAGACCCCAAAGAATTCATAGTGAAAGCTGAAATTCCTCATCTTCCAAAAAGTGTGGATCATTTACAGATTGGTTCACAAAATGAACCTGCAGCTGCAAATGATCTGCTGCACAGAGTGAACAGTATTTCTGAACATCTTGTTATGTCTGGAGCTGAGATTACTACTGAGAGCAATCGGATGGAAACGGAGGCTTCCAAACAGCGTGTCTCACTGATGCTAAGCTTGGATAAGACAAATGCTTCTTCTGAGACGCAGGACAAGTCAAATGCATTAAGTCCTACAACAAAGCCTAGTTCTTTTTATCTGCAGATGCAACGAAGAGCTTCTGGTCATTATGTGACATCTGCAGTTGCCAGAAGTACTGTTTGTGCTCCTAATTCCATTCAAAATGAAACTAAAAATACAGAGATGGGGAAAAAAGTCTCATCACCTGATCCAACTTCTTTGTCTTTACATAAAACAAGTACGTCCTCTCCTCCAACAGAGGAAGAAAAAGTTGATGATGAAAAAAAAATTGAATCTTCCACTTCTCCTGTTAAAAGCAATAAACCTTCAAATTTTCCTTCCTGTCCATCAGCACCATTGAACCTAAGAACTCTAAGAACTTTTGCAGTTCCAAAGCCGTATTCCAGTTCGAGACCATCCCCTTTTGCTCTTGCTGTCTCATCCGCTGTCAAAAGGTCACAGTCATTCAATAAGACACGTACAATCACTAGCCAGGCACCGAGAGAGGAATTTCCCGTTGAACTCTCCTTTGCTGCTACAGCAGCTGAATTCTCCTCAGCTACCTCAGTGCCTAAAGTGAAAAACCCTCCCTTACAGACCATAACAGGGGAGTCACAAAATAGTCTAATGGATAAGGTAAACTTTATTTCTAACATTGGTTGACTGTTGATCCACTGTCATCTAGTGTGACAAGTCTAGAGGCTAGTCTCTGAACTGCTCCTTGATGAGACAGCACTGTATTCATACAGTGTAAACACCTTGTGGTGTCTAGCCATAGCACAGCATCATAACAAAATACAGGAATACAGGGAATGTTAAAGTGAAAACAACCTCATTCAGATTATTGGAAATAATTATTTCTTGCCATAATTAGCATCCCCTACTTCAAAGAACAGTAAATTAAATAGAATCATTTATACTGTGTATACCTGTTTTTGTCTTTGGAGTGCTTATGATTTATTCTTTATGGTCCTCTGTGTTGATTTCTTAATTTTAATTCTGAGTAGTGTGATAAGTTTGGCTTCAAGTGATCACGGCACAAACACACTTGAACAGGGGTATAAAATTTTGCTGGCATAATTATCTGAGGGAGAAACTATGTGCTATAGTGGAAATGTGACTGATCTCTGAAATCTTGGACAAAGCCACTAGAACAGTGGCAGTTTGATATGAAATCTCATGCCGGGTTGACTTAGTTTTCCATTTACGACTAATTCAGATTAAAGATTTTTGTTTTGTTTTTCCTCCCACTTCCTCCCTTTATAGAAGGGCAGCGATGTGAACAGTGAGCAGAAGAGTCAGGCGCAGTCAGGTGCTTCCACTGACCAGCCACCCCCTGTTACTAAGAAACAACTGACGGTGACGTCCCAGCGCTCTGACCCAGAACAGATCCACCAGAGCTTGCTGGCTGCAATCCGCTCTGGAGAAGCTGCTGCCAGATTGAAAAGGGTGAGTTTTCATCACTGCATCCATAACAATGAACTCACAGTACTTCCTTCAAAATGACCGTATTAATGCCTGACGCTAAAAGCAGTTAGCTTTGGCACAAAGTGCTGCCAGGAGGTCTCTTAATAATGGGAAGGGAGGCGGGGAGGAGAGTTGTTTCAGACCACCTTCCCCCATCCCCTCAGGTTAAAACTGTGGCTTAATTTTTCTTGTCTCTCTCCTAAAATTCACCTATACGTCTCTCATTGGGTAAAATATTGCACACTTTAAAAATCTGTATTGTTTTAAATTTGTAACCAGACAATGTAATGATAGTCTCGCACAAAGCTTTCTAAACCCGGCATTAGTATTTTGCGTTCTGTATAGAGGAATAATTTCTCATTGCAGAAGGTTAAAGAAATTCAGTAGTTTTTGTTTCTCTTCCCTTTCCCACTTGAACCTTGAAAGAAGCAAATTATGTGTGGTGGATGGATGTGAGAGGTTTTCTTGGTTTTATGGAAGTCTTTAATTCCCTCGAGTCAAAATCTCTCAGTGGATGGTCAGATATTAGAACAATCCATTTAATTCATAAGGTTTTGTTCCAGTGTAGCACTGAATGGCCTCTCTGAGATTTGTGGACCTCTCATCATTTCTACACTGAATAGGAAGATTCAGTTCCCAGAAAGGTTACAAGCATGCTCAACAGGATAAGATGAAGCAAATGCTGTCTTGTTCAGAGTTGCTTAGAGGTCAAATCTGTTCTACTAGAAATATTGATTGGATTTTATTTGCATATATTTGTAGTAAGGTGTTTGGTTTTTTTGTTTGTTTTTTTTTTTCTTCCAATGCATGATTACATTCTGAATAATACTGAACTTCATTTATTTTGCATAGTATGTGAAATTTGTTTTATGACTCTCTGGGAAATATGCATAGGCATGGCTGTTGGCCACAGTAGCTTATAACTGTTTAAAAAAATAAAGTTCATAATGTGCTTTTCAAGATTCAAGAGTTCTGTTTCTACTAGGAAAAAAACAAAGGAAAACTTCATTATGTGGTTATTAATTCTTTTCTAATAGAAATGTTCTGAGGGTAGATTTGACCCATATAGTCTTTTATCAGCCTAGGTACAAGCATGGCATGGGGAAGAAGAGAGAGATGATGATTTAAGTCCATTTCCCTCCTTTTCTCTTCTGTGGAGGGGAGATGTTCTTTCTCAGTATAGTATCTGTTAAGGCTGGGGTGAGGAAAGGGCTATACTGTTTAAGGAGAAATTATAATAATGAAGATGCTGTAAGCATAAAAAAAAGCATTCTGCAGCACAGAAACCTGAAACAGACTTCTTAAAAACCCTGAAACACACACACAAAAAATGCAATGAAGAACCCACTGACACTTTGCCAAACACAAAATTGTACATTCTGTTCTTTTCATTCTTAGCCAGAGCACATATGCTGTGGTACAGGTACGTCTGACAGCAGAAAGAGAGGTTTTTTTGTCTATAGCAAATTTAATAAAAACGGTCTCATTTTATGTTTAACATGGGAGAACTGGTGGTAGTAGGACAGAGAAATGAAGCATTTTGTATACATAACTCATTAGCACCCAAAAGTGATTTCCTGTATTGAATGCCTGATCCATTTGAATCGTGAAAGAGGTCTGTCAGGTGCCTGCTTCTCTTTTGACCTCTTACCGTACTGTCCCTTCTTTCAGCTCTGTGAGGGAATAATTAAAAAAATAAAATGCTGGCACCTTTTCTGTTCAGTAGGGCCTTCACTAATCACTAACCTATAATGGGTCAAGTGAGGTTTCTTTTTAACCATTTTTCTCTTCAGAATGTTTTCACTGTGTTTAGTAAACTGTGTCATGTGGTATATAGTCCACATGGCTGTGGAGCATCCACAGCTCCCACTAACTCCAATTCGAGTTGTTGGTTTATGTAGCTCCCGTGAAAATCAAGACGTCACTATCTATCCTAGAAGTTATAGTTTCTCCTGATAAAAGAAACGTTACCATGGTGTAAAGGAGCGTTAGAACATTTTGTTAGAAAGCAGCTCTATTCAATGTTTAATAAAAAGGTTTTGGTTTAGTGATGCTTTTTCAAGTATTTCTTTGCAACCAGGTCTGGAGAAGGACTAAAAATTATGCAAGTTTTGAATGGAATTTTTAGAGTATAAAGAATACATGCAGTTTTTAGATAGGATAAAATATGTTTTAAAGTAATTTCTTATATTTCCACTTCCGTACCGTATCTGCTTCATTCAGAAATCATATAGGAGGTCTTTTATTGTAATGAGAAAAATGCCAACTGAAGTAACAATATTTCTGTTTCCTTGAAGTATACTGTGTAACATGCTACAGAGAGAAGAAAAGTTAGGTTAATATTTCTTTTTTCTTTTTTTTTTTTCCTCTTTTCCCCCCCCTGCCTCCAGGTTGGTCCTCCATCAAACACCATATCTGTCAATGGAAGAGCCAGGCTTACTCATCTATATTCCACAGAAGCAAAAGCTAATCACTAGATATTATACCAAATGTTTTGCACTTTACTACTGCTTCACAGGCCAACTTAATACTAACTACAAATTTTTGAAAGTGTAAATGCAAGTATATGTTAATATATTTTTGTCAGTTGTTATAGGAATTTCAAGCTGAGTCCTTTGATGCCTTGGAAAGATTATTAGACTATGTGAATTATGGTAATATTTTGCCTTTTTTCTCTTTATAAAGCTGACTATGCTGCTAAAATGGTTTAAGAGAAGGTGCAGATGAGCTTTGCTTCTGTTAGAATGAGATTCAAAAATTCTTTATTTTAGCCTTCAAGACTGAACAATGTAACACTATGCTGAAATTATGGATTTAAAGCAATCTAAGAATTTTAGATCATTAATTTTCAACTGTGTATTACTTTAACAGATTGTATGAATTTAAATCTACCACATGCTGCCTCCATATTACTTTGTTAAAGTAAATTTGTAATTAGTAGAAAATCTTATTTATATGCAATATTTTGTTTCTCTTTAAACAATGGATGGTTTTGTTCCTTCAGCTGAGAGTAGCTGGGATAAGTATACTGATTTTTTTAATCTACTTTAATTTTTTTCCTGGTAGCACATGAAAAAAAAAATCAAGACATAAATTATTGGAAATTTTTTTACTATATAAAAACTTTTCATAACAGTAGCGCTACATGATGTTTCTCATCTACTCTTTGACTACCTGTATATAGTATTTACCTAGCACTTGGATAAGTAATACTTTTTGTGAACTAGATATATTTTAAAGTATTCATCAGCATATAGTAATTTACTAATAAAGCACAAATTCCAGTTTTGATACTTAAATAGAATATTTTTTTTCTTCACTAGAAGTATGACTAAAGAATGAACTATTTTGGACTTACTCATGTAAAATATTTTAATCTTAAAACAGCACAATAACACACTTACAAAGCATTCTTGGATCTGAGTGTCTATTTACAGATCAACTATTAAACACCAAAATGCAAATATATATTAAAAGAAAATGCTTCATGTTATATTTTATCAATTTTCCATTGCTTGTCAAGGTTATAGATTTTGGGGAGAGGGGTGGAAATATGATCACATTCATGATGAAATAGCTAGATTATGGATGCATGCAGCAAATGCTGGAGTATTTGCCATATTAAAATATTTTCTTGCTGGACTTGATTTAAATAAAAGTAATTGTATTTAGTTTCTATTCTTTAACAATGTATTTATTTTGTACTTCTGAGACATTCTGTAACTCAGTTTCAGAAACTGATCTTTATGTGCATTTTGAAGGGTTATTCATGGTTTGCTGCCAGGTTTTTGTGCAATAATCTCAAAGAGGTCTCATTACTGTTGTAGTACAGACTCAATTACTGATTACAAATAACAGTGTTAACTTAATGCTGAAATCCTTCAAGGAATATTTTAGTAAATAAAATTTACTAAAGAGAGCTGATGAACATTTGTTCACTGCCGTTCTCTCATGTTTTCTCTCCTGTATCTTAGTCCCCTGTCAATGTGCATTACCACTTCCTTTTCCACCTTGTTGTTGCCTCTAGTCAAGGGCTAATTCCAAGGGTGAGGGGAACCCACATGGTAGTTCAAAAGGTCTGCTTCAGGGTCTGACTGCAAAAGAAAGCTTCATCCTTCACTTGAAAATGGTGAGATAGACGAGGTAGGGACGTTTTTTCCTAGTTTCTATCTGGGCCTTGTGTTCTAGATTTCACTGTGTCTTGAGGGACAGACTTGTAACTCTCCCAGGATTCAAATGTCTGTGTTCATTGTCATATTTGAAGTCCATGTTATAAGCATTCCTATACAACATGCTGATCTGTAACTGCTACAGAGAGCTTGCACCGTGAAAGGAATCCCCTTGTTTGTACTTTGGGTGGGAGTTACATGTTTTTTCTCAAACCTTTGTATTCTTTGCCAAGGTGACTAAAGTTATTTCATAGGACTAATTTAATCTCCATCTTTGGTAATATAAGTCTACATGACATTTCACTATTTCAACCAAATCAGTGGAGTCCAATTATTCTGATTTGGAGGAAAGATCAATTAACCTTGCTTTGTTGTTGTTTTTCTTAATTTTTGACTACAGAACTATACTACTGTATGTTCCTTAGTCCTGTATGTTCAAAGTACATTGCCCTTTTATGTGAACCCTGAAGGCAAATATCATCTTATGTAACAGAGATTAAAACTAAAACCACCTGGCTTGAATTTTAGGGTTTCTTGTCTTTGTAACTGAAGTTGCTTGGTAATTAACTGAAATGTCTACATGCAATATTGCTCTGACACTCTTGAATGAGATTTTCTATTACTAGCTGGCAATATTGTTTAGCAAAACTCTTTCCCCTTTCATCTGATATATATAAGACATTTTTAAATCTTGCTGTTGTATATCTAGAGGCTCATTTTTTTCTTATACTCTTGTATTAAATTCTACCAGAAAAACTCTTGATGAACTTGACATGTTTATTAATTTTTGCTCAAGTAAGTGTTTCTAGCAACTGTAAGGCCAAGTTAGACAGTGGTAATTTTTTTGCTGTGGATGCCTTACCTGAGGGAAAAGAGACTTTTTTTGTCCCAAGAATACTTACAGTTTGGGCAACCTGTAGTACAGATGTCTTCCAACAGAAGGCAACTGGTTATGCCATACCACTTATAATCCCCTTGCTGTTTTGAATGGCAGTTGAAACGTTAAAGGAGAGAAAGTCTGGAATGTCAGTGTAATTGTGCAGACAAAATAGCAGACCCCAGTAAAGGTGCACTATGACTTACTGTCATGAGCTCTTTGAGGAAGGCGCAGATAATCCATGTCGCACAATGGCATCTTGGTCTGTTCCAGACTCACTCCGTTGTAAGTAAAGGAGGGCTAGAAAAAAGAAAAGAGATAACAAAAATGGTCTCATTAGTTATTACAGATTACATATTTATTATTTATTCTATAGAAGAAAAAAATTATGACTGCAGATGTACCTGGAGAAGGGAGCACTTTTGCTGGGAAAGCATCACCAGATAATCATAGGAAGTGCTGCTTCTCCCCCCACTTTTCATATTTTATGTTTTCTATTTTGGCTTCAGTATTCAATATTGAACCATTTTGGAACATGTGGGTACAAGCCAGGAACTAAAAGCTTAACTCTGAAAGCCTGATATCTTGTGATCCCCATTCATGTAATCAGTACAATGATGAATATGCAGTCCTGCACAGGACAGGCATTGTTCCGTATTTGCTAATATAGCAATGAAAGAAAATCTCAGCATTGGGAAAGGGAGAAACAACTGTATCTGAAAGGGACACTAAAACACTAGGAAACTTCAACTACATCTATTGGTTATTTCAGTAGATTATTTCAGAGTGACTATGCAGGTATAACTTAGGGCCTGGAAATAACAAGGGCTGTGTCATCTCCTACAGAAACAGATACAACTCCAATGCCAAAAAGAATCCATTGGATTTGGATGTAAATTCTTAATTCCTCTGTGAATTTTCCAAACTCTGAGAACAGTTGTGCCGATAATATACTACAGCCAGTGTGATTATACACAAATGGCAGTGACATTTACTAGTTATCAGTTTGTCATTTTATGATGAGTTTATTTTTAGTAGCTGTTTTGTTGATATCAGCTGCTGCATGGAAAAACAACTGTCTTCTGTTTCAACAAATGATCTGCTTGGTGATTTCTGAGCATTAGTTTCCACGAATGCATGGGCATTACCAAACAATGCTTAAAACAGGGATTTAGGGGTAGACTGGGATGCTAAGTTCCTTCTTAATAATTTGAATACTCCTCAGAGCAACTTGTAAAATAGATGAAGCGGCTGAAGTAAACTTACTCAGAGTGGAAGACTAGGCATTTCTGAAGAATACAATCTAGTCTTGTTTTATATGAAATGTAAGGCAGAATTGTTTTTTTCATTAATATTAATAGTGACCCAGCTCCCTCTCAGTAAAAAGTGGACATCAAGAGGTGGGGAAGGGAAGCTTCAAGATGACTGTAGTTAAACTCCTCCAGAAAAAAACCCACAACTTGCTAATGGACCATTCCCTTGTTTCTTCCATACACTGAAATACCTAAAAGTCAAAGCCTTAATCTTTGATTTCACTGGATTGGCGTGATTCTTCATAGCACACTTAACTATGTGCCACGTATGAATTAAGTATCACATTCGCTAAGTTACTTAGTGGCAAAAAAATGGAGATACATCACCATGTGGAATATTCAAAAGTATTTGCATAGCTATCAAACACTCACAGATTTAATTTGATGATTTGCCAGCATTTTTCTGCAGCTGTGGTATGTAGTTGCATCAGGTTATGTGAACTGTAAATCTGTAAAAGTCTCCTATATCTCAGTTTACTGTGAAAATAAGAATTTGAAGTGTGCCAAGAAATGCTCATTAAATATTCCATCAATCTTCAAAGTTTCAAGTTAAACTTTAAAAATACAGCAATTGTCAGTACAGGGGGTTCTACTTCTGCTGTTACCATGCTCAGAGAATGTCAAAGCAATGGGGCATCACCTTTTTTATAGCTTTAAGTCTCTATTTGGATTTTTTTTAAACCCAAATTTTATATTGAACTTAAATGTTGAATAAATGTGCAATTGTTAAAATTTTTAACATCTTTAACAGTATATAATTAGGTCAACCTAATCACTTTGTTCATTAATGAAATACTGTCACTTAAGGTATACAGTGGCTTTGATTAGAGGCATTCCCTTGTTACATGGACTAGAACAGCACCTGAGGATGTCTATATTGTGTCAGTGATTCTCGAAATATTAAGCTGTTCCTGTTTTAGTAGTCATGGCTCCTTTACTACTGTCTTCGGTCATTTTTAAGATGTAAATTCAAGCCTGCTGTGATTTATGAATGAGAACATTGTGTGCTGCTGACACTAATGCAAGAGTAAGTGCTGTTCTGCAACTTGCATAAGGAAGTCAATATTACTAATATGAATGAAATTAATTAACCATTAAAGGAATTTCCCACAGAAACTTAGGTTTAATCATTATTTACATTCTGTATGTGAATTGAGATTTAACTTGATCACAAATTACAGGCTTGATGCAGAGATAACTGCATGAGGTTATGTAGTATTACCACTGCATGGTGTTAGATGGTCACAGTGGAACCTTATTTTCATGTGGGTATCAGATATCTGAATTTCTACAGCTGTTTCAGAATAAATCTGGCCAGTAGTGGCTATTTGCAAGTACTAGTGTACTTCATGTACTGGTGCTGGTGTACATTAACCACTAGTGTACTTGCTAATGGTTAATATATTTCTAGTTAAAAAAATAGTAAGTGATTGTTGGACTCAGAATTTCCTAACTCTCCCCCAGCTATATCTGTGTGTCTGCCTGTTTGTTTACTTGCCCCTGCCGTGTGGTCCTGAGTGAGAACTAAGACATGATGGCTACAATTACATGTAATCTGAAGTGGTAAAGCAAGGACAAATGAATTTATTACACAGTTGCTTAAGGCTTTATACAACTGATTTATCAAAAATATGGTGAAAATAATCCTTAAAATAGTTAGGGTTATTGCAATTTTCTAAATGAAACAAACTAAACAGGAAGACAGGGAAGGAATGTGGAGAGAGCTGCAGTTGGTCACCTTGGTTAAACAGCATGATTGATCCCATCAGCAGACACTCTTCCATTTCTTCAAATTCTGCAAGCTAATTAAAAACTCGCATTCTGCAAACTGAAATATATTTGGCCACACAGATGTGGATCCTATCAGGGGACACCTGCAGCTACAAAGTGCATGTACCAAGCAAGTAAGTCCTTATGGTATGTATGCCAAGCTGCTGCAACTCTGAACTCCAGCACCTAAGTGATACAAAGAGGTGAAGCAAAGGCTGAAAAAGTGGATTGCAGATTACTTCCTTTTCAAATTGTAGAGGACTGGGAAAAAGATGGGCACCCAGGCAGCTGCACAGTTAGGTGCCTCACTTTCAAGAATTAGCATACTGTTAATCCTTATTAAAAGCTGCAGTATTGCCAGGGTTAATTCTTGAATGGTCAGAAGGTCTGCTGGAAGACAAACAGGCAGTCCAGCTGCTGGTGGCCCCAGCTCTTAGAGCTGACTTATTTTAACCATCTCCAGAGTGCTGAGGACAGAAAGCTCTCATAGAGACACTGTTCACCTGAGTCTCCCTTTACCAAGATGACTGAGGGATGGGACAAGGAGAGTATTAGTTTGTATAGCTGCTGGTAAATGTATGGTAACTCTCTCACACATAGCTGTGTAAGAGAGCTCTACTAGAGCTCTACTGTGAGAAATCATGGGTTAGTTATTATTATTATTCAAACTATGTCTGCTATTAATGCTTTTTTTAAAAAAGGATAATTTTCAAAATGAGAAATGCCATATTCTAGGCTGTCAGGTGTGTTTGGAAGTTCAGTAGATGTAAGAGGTATATCCTTTGGTACCCACTAAAGATAAAAGGCTGAAAAGATAGGTAAGAAATGATCTCCTAGACCATATTGTCAGGAAAAGGAAGTAAGTGAGACTCTTCTTGTATAACTATTACATCGATTTAAAAACATAATTTGGTAGTGATGGGAAATACTAGTTGCTTTATCATCGGTGAGGAAAACAACATAGCAGAAATCAAGCTGCAACCCAGCAGGAACAATTTGTCTTAATGGAAAAAAGCCAAACAAACAGTTAAAAGTGGCAGATATTTTAGATTTAATTCTGACTCTTTAGATTAATAATCTAAGGGTGGAAGGCAATTTGGAGAGAGAGAATAAAACAAGAGTTATAAGACCTTTAGAAAACATGTCAAGAAAGATTAAAGGAATGAGGTTGGTTTAGTGTAAAAAAAAATGGAAGACTGATTAGGATGACATAACCATGTTTCAACATAAAAAAGTTGCTACACCAAGGCAAGTGATTAATCATTGTTATCTTCAAGCAATAGTCTGTTCCAGCTTTAGAGCATAATGGAAGAATGGCTGTACTGGGTCAAACTGAAGGTTCATTTAGCCTGTTACCTGGCTTTTGACAATGATCAAAAATTAATGCCTAGGGAAAAAACATTAGATTGTAAAACACACAAAGTAATACTTACCCCAGGTATGCACAACCTTCAACAATTTTTTAGCTCCAAGAATGCCGAAGTAAAGATGATTTCTATATATTTAGTAGTCTTAGTCATCTTGTTCAAGAATTTGGCTACGCATTTTTTCAACCCTATAAAGTTTGAACAGTGACAGTACTGTGTGACAAGGAGCTCCTTCACTTAATGACACACTATCTGAAGAACCATCTCTTTTTATTTGTTGTGAACTTCCACTATCTAGCTTAATTTTATTGTCTCCTTTTTTCTGAAAGAGACATTAACTCATTAATCCCCATTCATGCTCTCTATGCTACTCATGTGTTTTCATAATGTAAGGGGTTGTACCATAGGCATTTGAGACTTGTACACTTTGCCATTTTACCTGTTAGATGTCATCTAGGTTTGTCAAAACTAGGTAGGTCTGAGCATGCCTTATGATTCACTTCTCTCAATATCTTTGGAAAAGGATATTTTCTCTTAGCCACAATGAGTTTTCAAATCTGTCTCCTTTTTTAGCCATTTGCCATAGTGAGTCACCTGCAGGATACACCTATCTTCTCTACAAGATCAAGAGTTTGAGAGAAGTTTATATGTTGTACTTCTCAAAGTACTAAGTATCCAGCTGAATAGAACCTTGCTAAGTCCTATTTATTCACAGATGTGATCGCCTGATTCACAGATGATCTTTTCAGTTCTCTGGCCAGTGAACAAGAGAGTTTAAAAACTTGAGGATATGATACATATCATATGTAGCTGAGACAGCTTAGTTTACTGTGATAGTTATTAATTAGTTTCAACTTAAAGTAATGAGATTGCTTTGGCAGCTAAATTGTGTCACCTTTACTTATGAAATTTCAATCCATTTTTCTGATAGGAATTTCTGTTGAAATCCACTACCGACATACTATGTTTGATTAGAATAGCTCATCTAATCTTTCTAATTCATCCATTAGCAATTTTTCCAGGATGTTATCATGGCATAAATATGTCTTATGTAGTTATGTGGAAATAAAATATATTTTATATATTATATATAATTTATATATATATATATATATATAATTATGAGGGGAAAAGAAAACAAACCCTTGCCAAGCAAACATTCATGCTACCTTGCCCTGAGCACCATGAGCTGTTGGTCCCAAAGGGATGGCAAGTCCCAACTCAGCATGGTAACACGGGGACCCTGCTGGGCAGGGGTCCCACCATCCCCAAGCAAGGGAGCAGAGCAGGCCTGGAGACAGCAGCCAGGGTAAGCCAAGAGTCCAGATAACCAGACAAGTCCATAGGAGGAAAAGTCTGTGGCTTTGGGTACAGACCAGCAGCTCCATGGCCAGACACAGGCATGGATGCAGCAGGAACTGGAGCTTGAGTGGGGACAAAGCACTAGAGCCTCAGATCAAGAGCAGCTCCCCAGTAAGGGACAGTCCTGACTGCCGCCTTTCAACTGAGCTATCTGAAGAGCTCTTCCCAAGGTCACTAGCTGTAATGAACTGGCTTTGAGATCAGGGAGCCAAATCCACAAGCCAAAGGAGGATGTGCTTAGGGCCTCGATACCTTGCTCTGATGGACAATATATTCCCAAGTGGAAGGAGCTACAGCAATGTAATACTTGAGATATGCTAGAGGTCACACTTGGAAAAATGTTCTGCTAGTGGATGCATACCAGGCCTAGCAGGAAAAGCAGGGAGTTATGGGCAAGTTACTAACACTGCTGTGGTTATCTCATCCCCCTTCAAGCCCCATCCACCAAACTGAATGCAGTAGGCAATATGGCCTTAATTCCTACTTCCTCTCCCCTTTTTAAAAATTGTATTTTCACTATAGTCAATCGCTATGCTGAAGGTTACTGTAAAGCATCAGTTGAATGGAGACCACGTATTTGCATGATGAGCACTTTTGCCTACAGATACAGGTAGCTGTCCAGAATTCTAGAACAGGGAGAATGTATTGCCTTAAGTTCAAATATTCTTTCTAGTCAGGCTTGCAATCAAACACAGTGTTTTCTCCTGAACTATTTCTGCTAATTCATTATTAACTTACATTGTATTTCAATGTTAAAGTGAAACATGTTTCTTTAACTCTCTTTAAATGAACTACCTTTGTAGAAGTATTTTTAGATGGGTCTTTTGATGCCTTTTTAATGGTACATTAAAACTTAATGAATGCTGTGTAACAGTAGAATCCCTATGGAAGCATATATGATATCTACATTAATACTGAATGAATGCATAATGATCAGTAAAATTTCTGTGATTTCCACATGAATCAACAGTGATGAGCCACTTAGTATTACACTCAATTACATCATGTTTAATTTATGTAGTATTGTTTGGACATTATGTTTAAAATGTCTTTAGTAAATCATTGAGAGACTAACTGAGCCTCCATTTCGATGACAAATTGCACTGTAAACATTAAATTCATTTTTTTACACAACAATTAATTTATGTTGAAGCCTGCTTGAAAGGGTCAACAATTTCATATGTTCTCACTATTACTCGCTGAAAAATGGAATCCTAGTATGAAACCAAGTTGCAGTACCTGTTAAATTATTTCTGTTCCCTTAGTTATGCAGTAGCTGGACACTGGAAATGCATTAATTCCCTGAACTCTGAAAACAATGGCAATATCTCAGCTGCTCTATATGACTGCCACCAAGCAGTTCAGAAGACCTTTTCAGGTCAGAGTACCTTGTCCGCATCTATACAGCAGACTCAGAAGAGTTCTCCACAATGCCTGCCTCACTCCGGTGTCACACCGCCTCTCATGTATTTGAGAGGCTCTTCTAGCATATATAGCATAGCAAGGTGGACCAAGAGCTTTTCAAGAGTGACCATGCCACCAGTCTGACAGAGGCAGCCAAAGAGGTGGTGAGGGAACCTACACCAAATGCAGACGCTATCTTTCAGCTGTTCTCTCATCTTGTGCAGGAAAATGAAGCAAACGCTTATTCCCATGGGGTTGATTACTTAACAGCCTGTCCAGAGGAATATATTCTTGCCTCACTTCCAAAGCAAAAGCATGAGAACCCACTACCTCACTTTATCTATCTTGTTCTACCTTGTAACACACTGAACATGGGCAGCTGGTTGCACAGGCCCTGGGGTGAAGGCTCTCTAAAGGACTGCTAGTGACAAGAGGACTGTCTGTAGCTGTAGCCCTCCACTGAAGTCTTCCACAGTAACTGCTGCAGCAACAGAATTTGGAGTGAAACAGGGCAGAGACTGACCGGCTTCACATGAAGACTAGGGATATGCACATATCTGATCACAGTGAAAAACAATACAAGTAAATACCCTTTGTAAGGGAAAACTGGAAATAAAATACACATACTTCAAACCTCCCTAGGAACAGTAAATTTCTGCTTGGCTTTCACATTCTCCTGTCAGGTACTTGTAGCAGATAAGCTCCTGACACACCATTTCTGTGGGTATCTGCTTGAGCTGGCTTTGGAGATGTTCCAAGGCAGGTATGTAAATATTCTCTCATAGAATAAGACTGGGGTTGCCCATTTTACTCAAGTAGCTCAGTTACCTAAAGAGCCATCTGAACTTGTCTGACTTCTGGGAGAGAAGATACCCTCTTCCACTACTTGAGAAGGGATCTTGTACTCTCTGTTCTCTCAAGTTGGTCCTTTTCCCTGGTTGTTCAGGCCAGCAAGGTCTTATCAAGAGTCTTTTTGTCTTTAACATTCTTTCTCAATTAGCTGTTCAAAATAAAGTAAGCTTGAGAGGTCTTGGCTTAGGGGAGTTTTTAGTTCTGAGAGGTTATCTAGTCCAGCTGTCTCAACAAGAAGGACTGAGGGGAAAGAGTATCAGGTTTGGACACAAAATCTATCAGCTATTTGCAAACAAATCCACCAATATATTTTTAGCTTCTGCAAATTTCCTGCATTAGCTTCTAGCACTAGGCACTGCATCCAGTTGCTTTAGTTTGTAGAGAATTTACCATCTGTGAGTATATAAAGCTATCATTTTAATTTGCTGTTCTTTTTGATCTACTGATCAGAGTTATCAGAGATTGTCTGATAACTGGCAAGGTGTCTAACAAACAGCTGACCAACAACTTTGTTAGAAGATCTAGAGACAAAGAACTTTATAATGATAATAATCATAACAATAGCTGCTCTCATTTCTCTGGATTGCTGAAAAATGCAAATTCAGACCTTTAATAATTGCAGCTCAGGCTCTCATTTCTGACAGCAAAGTGAGAGAGAAAAAAAATCTTTCCACCCTAAGAAGCTGTAAAAGAGGCTATCAGATTTTTTTTTTTTTTAATTATAGCTTGCTTCATTCTTGTTAGAAGAATTTAATAAACTAAGTACAAGCAAGAAAAGATACGTATGGAGAACCTTTTCATTTTGCTTTAAAAAGTCCTTTTTTGGTTTATGTTTATCATTTTAATGATTCTGTTCTCATGATTCAGGAATTCTATGCTGTGTGTTAACTTAATTCAACTTTAATTTGAATTGAATAAAATATTGGCTAGCTTGCTGGCTATGATGATAAAATGTATGTACTGCTTAAACAGAAAGTGTTTGAAATATATAAGATAATCTGAAATACACTTCTCCTCAATGTATGCCTAATAGATTTTAGTGATGCAATTATTTCTAATTTGTTATGTAGCTATGTATTTTTAGAGCCTGTCATGTAAGAATATTTTTTAGAATTAGATGTAATGAGGTTACAATACTGTTCTAGCCTTTGGAATAACAGCAATATAAGAAACAGTAGAAGAAAATAATCAAATGTATGCCTTGAGCTACATGATGACTGTACAGATTTCACAGCAAATTGGATTTCCTTGAGTAGTGTTGTGGTTATAGCGATATAATTCATGTTTCATAACTCTGAAGAAATAATGAAGACATTGTAACCAGAAATGTGTCAATTTGAATAAATTTATTATGAATTGCTTTGGTTCTAAAAGCTCCCAATATGTTATAATCGAAGCCTACGTTCTTGCTTAAGAGCCAGCCAAACTATCTGTAGAAAATGGAATGGGTTTTTAACATCTTAACAAATCATTTTATGGTAGATTTTCCCTTCAAATAAACAAAAGGATAAATGTTCTGAAGGGACTGTGCTAATAAAAGAGATTGGAATATGGCTTTCTTTTAAAACCACTTTGAAAGTAGCATATTTGTAAGCCTTGTATTTAGATGGTGGCCTCTTACTCCTTACAGAAACTCAAAAGGTTGATAAAACTGTACATCTATTTTCACCTGAATCCAAGTTGCAATGAAGCAAACTTAGCCCATGCAACAATTAACTCTTTCTACCCATTGCTGAACTGCAGTTACATTTGGACTGAATGCAATATTTGATGGGCTACCTCCAGCTACAGTACAAAGTAACTTCTCCAACTAGAGCCATGCAGGCTGGCAGAATGTAAATTGGAATGTAGTTAAGGCACCATATAACACTTGTGCAAAGTACAATTTATCAGTTAAGAAGTTTCATGTATTGCCTTCAGCAATGCCCTCTGGCTTTAATATGATTTCTTTGTCATAAGCTTGGTATTGGCTCTGAGGTCATGGCTTGACAACATGCTAAAGTGGGCTTGAGGCCTTGAATAGTTGCCACAGGAAGGAGAATCCTGAAACTCACTTTGTTAGTTCAAATTTGTAATGAGATTTTAAATGGGCTGATTTTTTACCAGTAGGCTTTTTGCCAGATCAGCTATTGTCTGCTTTCCTACAGCCTGTATAAAGTCAACACAGAAACATAAAGCTGCTACAGATTCTTCATCATGTGCTGATTTGACAGAACTGTGACTGTGTGCCTATTCCTTCTGTGGAATGGGTGTGCCATCTTGAGTGATCCAGTACCACAGAAATCCAGTCATGAGAAAGAATATCAACTTCTGTCTAGTGTGGATTTATAAAAACATGGACTTTATGAAAAAGGAATGTATTAATCCAGTAGTTCTTTTTGAATGATAAGATGAAAGTTGAAGTGAGTTAGAAGTCTGAAAACTGCATTGCTATTGTTTTATAAAATAAGTTCAAAGAATGTAAAAAAAACCCCAATGTTATTGCTTTCTCATACTTGAATTCTCAGACAAGTACAATGGATTTAGCTAAATTTATAGAACTGACAGAGAACATTGAAGGTTGAATTTAAAAGGGTTGAGTGGCTATAACAATTTCCCTAATTTTAGATATGATTTCAGTTTTTACTCCTGCTCCCCAAATGCTTCAGATACATCAGATGTTAAATTTCTTTGAAGTCAGGTGCAAATTATTTATTAACTTGTTCAGTAGCCAGCATTTTTCTCATTTCCTCTCCAACTCCAAGGGAAAATTTTGTAACACTTTTTGACTTTTAAGTAGAATTTACAGGGCCACTGTGTGCAACACAACTGTCTGGAATTACCTTGTATGTTGTCAATCATGTATTGTGTAACATCTCCTTCATAAATACACAAAAGTGCACTAGAAGGTTGCTTACGTTCAATGTTAAGAAATTGTTCTTTTTGTCATGGTAAAATTAAGACTATTAGAAAAAAATAACTTTTAAAATGAAGTAGCTATTGAACAACTCCAGAGCACAGCTTCAGTAAACATAAAATCAAAGGGAAAGGTACTTTTTTTTCATTCTCAAAGGAAAATCACCTTTTGGACCAGATTTAAGGCTGACCTATTGTCAGGAGTGCTGAAGTATTAATACATTTTACCTTTTTATTTTTGGAAACAAGAAACCTTCATTATAGTTACAAAGAAGGACGTCCTGATTGTTAGCGTACTAATTTTGGACTCAGAGTTTGCATTCCTTAGCCACAAATTCCATTAGATCTTGAGAAAATCACTTAGCAAATTAATTGCATTATCTAATTTTCAATAGCTGAGATGCTTAAGTCAGAATACAGTTCTCCCTAGGTTTCTCATGTAGTCAGAGGAAACAGTTATTCTGGGAGGGCTGTCAGCATTAAAACCCCTATGAGGTTTTTTTTTTAAGTTAACCTCTGGAGTCTTTTGTTTCTCTCCATAGAAGTTTTATGCCTCTATGTTAAATGGCCAACCTAACTTGGTAGTGTCTAATCAAGTACTCTGAATACCCACGTAGGGTTAATTTTTAAACATATTCAGGCACATAAAGATGCAAACATTTACTCATTCGTATGAAAGGAATAAATACATTAAAATGTTAAGTGCACTGATGTTGTGATAATTAGGTTCATAATAAGCGCTGAGAATGTCGTTGTTAGATAGGGTTCCTGCATTGCAGACACTTGCATTAATAACCTTTTAATATAATAACTTCCAAGTAGTCAGCACAATGCTTTTAAAACATGAATGGCAGGTTGTTTTTTCAAAGATTTATTGAATACCTCATTCACTGAATACAGATTTCTTGGAAAAACTCTTGTGACAGAGCAAACGCCCCTTCTCTGGGTAAACCCTGTGGGATTAATTAATTCCAAAGAGTACTGAACATCCTACCAGGTGATGTATTGAAATGGTGGCACATATGTTATCATACAGTGGCACTAGCTGAGGAATTCCAGCTGGCAAGATCAGCATTTGTTTGTTTTACTTTCTGTCATTTGGGAGGAACGTAATGATTCCATCATTAAGGTTCAGCAAAGCTTTCCATTTCAGAGCCCATTTTCAAGGGCACGTGCATAGGTAGATTGATTTGGAAATTGCTTTGCTCAGTCAGGGCTAGTGTGAATCTGGGCTAAGTTATTCTAGCGTTTTGGAAGAGAAAAATTCCTCCTCCCCTCACATGTATGCAGATATGCATACAATCATATTTCGAATTCCTTACTATTCCCAGAATTAGAGAAAAGCCTCCTTAGATCTAATGAAAACTTCCACAACACAGTATCACAATGCAGTATGTCTGAAGTTACTAGACTAATTTTGTTTCCTAAAGTCATGGATAGTCTATTGTGAGCTGCATGTTACAGATGCAGAAAAGAAACAATATGAGTGAAATTCAGGCACCTAAATAAAAGTGTCTCATGCCATATTTAATGTCCAATGATATCTGAAACATTTGACATTCTGGGCTGTCACAGGATGAACAGGAAACCCATGCCTTCTTAGGGCATGGTAGAATAGATATCTAAATTGGTATTAGATGCCTGCATTTAGGCAAACAAATCTCTATACATAAACTTTTCGAAATACAGAATTCATTTTGTCTTAAATTTCATGTATCAGCCTTGTACCCTGATAAAAAATGCGGAAAGCTGCCTGGCTTGAGTCTGACCAGGTATGTTGTTTGGTTTTGCCCAAAATAACTCTTTATCTCCCTTCCTCTTTGTGTATATCTGGAGACTCTTACTGTGCTTTGTCTGGTACTATTGCTTCCATGTCCTTGGCAGCAGCTCAGAAATGACTGAGACTTATGAGTGGTGTGGTTGTTTGTGAAAAGTCCTTTTAGCTCTACATTTCTTGTTGGTGGAGTTTGTTTTGTTTTGGGGTTTTGCTTGTTTGTTTGTTTGTTTTTTTGGTAATGCTTGTATTTTGTCTCCCAGTCTACAAAATGACTAGTGTTAAAGGATCTTGAATCTCATTTCCCAACAACTCACATTACAGAAACTGAACTTCTATGTGCTGGATAAACACAAGGAGTACTAGATAGCATCGCCACCTCCGTCCTTCTCTCCACAATAACTTCACATTCGTGTGCAGTATTCTGAAAATATATAAGGTCAGAAATTTGTTCTTTGTGTAAGGTGGAGTTCCAGAAAAAGGGCTGTAAAAAGTATCAGCAGTACTCTGCTGTTGTGAAACATCGTATTAAAAGAAAAAGGTTTCTTTCATTACTACCATTACAAATGTTCAGCACTGCTAAATTGGTTGCCTGAGATGCCAATTCACTTCCACAAATAACTGCAGCAGTATATTCATCCATAACTACCCAGAAGATTACATCTAGTCCAGTAGATTTAGACCCATTAGATGAAGACCTAGCCACTGTCATCCATACATATTTAATATTCACCCTGGACTATTACAGTTCTCTCTAGGAAGGAACTTTATGCCTTACAGAAGTTCAAGGTTGGCCAGTGCAGATCGCATCACCTAATACACAGTTTATTACAGATGCTGCTGAATGATTGATTTCATGCAGCCTTAGTGTGAGGGAGCAGAAGCCAGTATGTCACGTTGTCTCACAGACCCTACATGCCACCCAGTCAACCTTATGCTGAACATAATTATTTGTTTTTAGCTACAACTACCTTTCAGAAATCATAAGCTCTTTATTTGATTTGATTGATTTGAAGGGTATAATTCTTATTCTCAAAACCCTGCACAGAATTTAATTCTGTTCTTATGTTACAGTTCAAGGCAAAATTCCAGCAAGGGGATGTTCTGGGCTGAGGACAAAGCTGTCACAGGTAATCATAGAACTTGCTACTGGAATAGCAAACTGTTGTCAAAGCTAGCAATAAAATCCATCCCTCTACTCAAGTTTCTTACCAAAGTACACTAAAGTATTAATGCATTTCAATAGGTAAAAAATCCCAAGCCCAACCCAAACAACAGAAAACACAGTTCAAATCTGCTTCTTGATAGTAAGTGCAGAAAAGAAATGTTAAGTCAGGGAAACACCAGAGTATTACCGTGCTGTGGTTTGTGTAAGTGCACACAGACGGAGTTTCAGATGAGGCTGAAAAGCAGCTTCGGCAAATGACTGGGACTGGTGGTACCGATTTAATCCCTTGGAACCTCTTCCTTATCTGCAATAAAAGATACATATTTTAACAATAATTCTAAACTGAACATTCAATGCAAGCTTTAATAATAGCAAGATTCCTCACAAAACATCCAACTGCAGATAACTGGAAGAGTTTTGTACTACTGCCAAGAAGTTAGCTAATGATATCTCTACTTGTGCTCATTGGGCAAATTTGGCTCTCATGAATACGGTCCAAACAGATGGACAGATGGGCCAGTTTTCAAAGTTAAAAACTGGCTTTTGAAATCCTCAAGGAGGAAGAATGCACAGCTCATTGTATCAGGACCATAATATGTTTTCAACGTATTCTAAGTACATTGGGATCACAAATACAAATAAACTACAAATTCAGGCTTCTATCTTGGGACATGCCTTTTTTACTGGACAAATCATGTTACTTCTGTGGCTTCAATCTGGTACTTCAGTAGAGATAATCATTCTCTCTTACTGTGGCTATGACAGAAGATGGTGTAAGGGTATTATATTAGTTCTCTTAGTGTAACCATCTTTAAAAAATTATAGTGAAGCTTTTTATGGTGAAGCCATAATACATGGCTGAAAAACCAAACTGAAAATACCTTGATAAAAGCAAGGGGGAGATGTGTGGAAGGGTTTTCAGAGATAATCACAGATAGCTTGGATTTTTTAAACCTTCCTTTTGTCAGTAATAACTGTGAAAGTTTACTCTAATTAAAGGCATAATTTTGTCACATTAATCAAGTCCCACGGTTCTAAATAGCACACAGGCTTTTAAGACTGGAGAGCCTGATTTTCTGGAAATGGGGTGCATACTGAATAGCTTGAATCTGTTAGGGTTTTTTTCAATATGTATTTTAAATTTTACTTTATAAACACCTGGACCCGATTAGATTAAATGAAAAGAGAAAACAAACCTAATGAGTTGAGGATTGAAGAATTCCCAGAAATGTAGTTTTAAGGAAATATAAGTCTCAGAACAAGGACCACTGTGCTGCAGAAGCAGAGTAAATATCAAAACAGACCAGGCAGCATAAGTGATAAAAAGGAAGCCAAGTCACACAGCTCAACAAACATTTTGGTGTCAGGACTTAGCAGAAATCTGCTAGCCTTTTAATATCAACACTATTAATTGTCCAGAGGTTCTTGGGTTTGTTCTTGTTCAAAAAAAGAGTTACAAAAGGTTATGCTTGAAAAGAGTCTAGGTCAAAGCTAAAGTATCTTTAGCCAAGCTCAGGCAATTTTTTTTATCCTTACAGTAGTTCTCAAGGACAGTAGTCAGGAGAAACTTTAGCTTCACATTCTCACGTATACAACATTTCCAGTGCTACACTGGAACAACCATGTGGGTCTTTCCATATCTCAGTTTTCCAGTGACTGTATTTTTCTCATACAATGCTATTCCCACAGAAAGCACTGAAAACAGCATCAGGACAGACTATGAAATGTACAAAAAATTGTTTGTAAGTCAATTTCTTTCTTAAATTACTACATTCAAGTGAAATTATAATAGCATTGCATTTTTATTGATCTTTGCTACAAGTAGCATTTTTGCTGTCATGACTCATTAGAATCCTAGCAAAGTTATTGTGAAACACAGAAGTATTTATTTGCTAATATTCTTTCTAATTGTATTTTTATTTGCCTGACATTCTAAAACAATTACATGACTAAGCCAAAGACACAAAAACGTACCACATCTGTCAGGTTGCAGCTATGTAACAAGTTGCAAAGACTGGGTGAAAAGTCAAAATGTATTTTCTTTTTGTGGCTGAACTTTTTAAATGCTGATGAATATCAGCATACAATTGCCACTTGAAGGTTTTTATCTCTTCACAACCTCAGTTTTCTACCTCAAGCACCTACACTAGTTGTCTTTCTTTCTGTTCTTTGAAGACAGCAAGGTTTAACACATCCTATTTATGCCAGTGAATCAGTTAGGCAAAAAAACAGTAATCTGGTCTGTGCAATTGTGTAAAAAGCAACAAGCAAATCCAGTCAATCATCTGACACTGTAAAATTCCAGATATGTTTGCCAGTCTCTGTATATATGAATTCTTAAACAACTCAGACTTGCACTTCTGCTGTATCGTAACAGAGAATGAGCTGTTCAGAGGACAAGGAATCCTTCGTTTCATTGAAAATAAACGTCCTGCAAAATCAACTGTGACTCAGCCAAAATGAAAACTCCGTGTATTGCTTCCATGTCAGAAAAATCTTTCTCCAGAATTGAAACTTTGGCCTGTGTGTAAGGATTTCTTTGGTGGGTTCAAGAAAACAGCAAAGCATGCATGTCCCAAAACATTCTGTATTTTCACCAGTTACTGCCCGTGAGCGCGCCAGGTACAGTCAGGTTTCCACATACCACTGTTTTTCCCAGGGGCTTGGCTTTAATTATTTGAATTTCTATCAAATTGTCTGACTCACATGATTTTACCCACTCTGCTTGGTGCTGTGAAGCTGTTCTCCATACAGCAAGGGGATATTTTTATTTTGCAATAGGATGAACGCTGACAAGGACAGCGATGGAATTGCCACATAGGGGTTTGTGTACGAAACAGCAGGGCAGGAGCTGGCTTCCCCGGCGGCACAGGCTGCTGCGGAGGAGCCCCAGGCATGAGGAGAAACCTTTCCACTGCCCGTTCTGGGAGGACCTGTGCCTGAACCCGAGTCCTCGGCCCAGCTGGGCACCCAGCCTCCCCTCGAGCTGCTCGTTTGGCCCAAAGGTACCGGGCCCATGCCCCGGCCTTGTTCACTCCTTATTTCTCCAAGGCATAACCATAAATCCAGACCTCAGTGAGGTCTGGGGCTGCTTAGTTAATGATTTATCAGGCGCTTAAACAAGCGCCAAGCCTGTCCGGAGGTGCGCGGCTGGGCCCGGTTGCGCACCGCTGCAGGAGCCGGCGTGTCCCGCGGGAGGCGGTCACCGGCAGGCCGGGGCCGGGCAGCGCCCCAGCGCGCGGGAGCCACACGCCGCCACCTGCGGAGACAAACGGCGCTGCCCGCTCCCTTCTGCCGCCCCGACCCCCCGTCAGGCCCGGCCCGACGCCCCGAGTGACACCGCGCACCTGCCGGGACCCGCCTCGCCCTGCTGCCAAGGAGCAGAGCGAAAGGCTCCCCCCGCCCTGGCGCGGCGGAAGGCAGCCGAGAGGGCACAGTTCGGGCATGGCTCGGCCCCCGCCCGCCCCTGCCACCGCCCGCGCACGTGTGCCGGGGAAGGCGTTCGGTGCCGCTCGCCGCCCGGGCGGTGCTTTCCCCCGCTACCCGCCGCCTCCCTCCTCCTCCGCAGCCGAGAGCAGCCTCCGCCCGACACGCCTGGCAGCGCCGGGGCCGCTCGCCGACGTGCTTTCCGCGGGGGCGGTCGCCCAGCCAGGACGTCGCCGCCGCCGATGGCCGCCCCGCTGCCCGGTGTGCCGCGCAGCGCAGGGCGGGCGGCGGAGCCCGCGGGCGACAGCCCGCGCGACGCGGCGCGCTCCCCCTGCCCGCCTCCCCGGCCCCCCGGGGGGGACCCGCCGCCCTCTCCCCCCGACAGGTAAGGCCGGAACCCGGGTGGGTGCCGCCAGCCCTGCCCGTTTCCACGAGGGCCCGCCTGCTGCCGTCTAGGGGCTGGCAGGCGTCCTGCGGGCAGGAGCGCGGGGCCTGACGGTGCGAGCGCCCTGCGGCTCGGTAGTGGCGGTGTGGGGAGGGGGCGAAGCGGCAGGAGCGAGGCGGCCTGGCCCGGGACCGCCTGCTCCTCCCTGGAACTCAAAAGTTGTTTCCCGGCCTTGCAGACACTTTTCTCCGCTGCGGATGCGTCTCCCGCACTCGTTTGTTTTTTTTTTTTTTTTTTAAGAGGTTTCCCGGTTGGAGGTGAAAAGAGACGACGTTGCCGACCCTGCCTTGTCAAACGGGAGCGAGGCACTACTCTGTCACTGCTGTGCCTTTCCTGTAACGTTCGTCAGATAAAGTGCCTCAGCTAGAGCAAAGCCGCTGTAATTCCTGTCGCTGATGTGCACCCTGTATTTGTTACCTCTCAGGCTGTTCTTAAAGGCATTGGTCTCTATTCTTAGTAAATGAAACTGTGAGCTAGGTTTTTCATGAAATGTGTGATCAGTTTTGGTAGACTGAATTTAAAAAAATCTTGAAACACTGCATACAGGATTTTTCATTCCTTCTTAATGCTAAATATCACTTTAAATCAATGTTCAGTGAGGACTTCCGGAAGGTAGAACATCTTCATTCTGCTTCATTACCTTACTGTGGTAGTTTTCACCATTTTGTACCAATTAGTATGTGAAATCTGTAATGATAATTATGAAGGTAATAAAGTTAAATGCTGAGCTTGGAGCCATCAACTCACACATGTAGAAAAATCTGATTATATGTTGGCAGACTTAAATACCTGAGGTGCTTTGGGTACTGCTCTCCAAATGAAATCAAGTAGACAAAATGCTGTTCAATATTTTACGTGAGAAAACCATGCACTGTAGTGTACACAGCACTCTAAGCAACCACATTCTTAGTGTGATACTTTAAACCAGTGCATAACTGAGCTTTTCAGCAAGTACAGTAGTACACTCCTCTTGCAAATGCTGCTTGGTGATATCAGATTTAAGTAGCCAGAAAGTACTGAGATTTATTTTATGATGTAGCTATGAAGATTCAAATACAAAAGTAATTGAAAACAGAAATGAGTGCATTGCTTTGCACAATTTTGTCTTGTCTGTCACTTTGACTCATGATTCTGGGGAAAAAAAGTTTCCATTTGTTTAAAATACAGGTGTGATGTACTTGGGAAGCATTACTGAGAAGTTACATGCATCCACTCTTGTAATATGTGTGGATAGGGAATGACATGAACACAGGAACAACAAAATATTTACTGATGTCCTTAGGAGCCAATATAAATATATCTGTGCGCTTACTCTGCAAAGACTTACACATATTCAAACAACTTTATATTCAGAGCTGAATACTTGGCTTGATTTCAAGTAGTGTTAAGCACTGTATGTTAATAGATTTCAGCCTACTGATTAAAAAAAAAAAGCTAATTATTGCAACAAGCAAGTATCATGGTGAGTATTAGTTCTGTAGTGTTTCATATGTTGTGGTTGGATATTGCAATTTTAACAGCAGTTGTTAAAATTATTGCTTGATATTATGTATTTTGTTGAAATAGGAGAAAAAAGAAAGATGACAATATTTTGGAGATCCCATCAATTCCAAATCCTTTTCCTGAGCTGTGTTGCTCTCCATTTGCATCAGTTTTGTCAGCCAGTCTGTTGCCCAAGGCAACTTCAAGAAAAAAGCAGGTAAGATTTATAAATTATTATTTGACAAATTCTAAATTGGTTTAATGAAAGCTTGAGGAAAAGCCCAGTTACCTATTAAGTTACTTTTCTAATAAAGGTGTTCCATATTTCTGTAATTTGGTGAAATTTTCCCTGTAGGTCATCGACGATTGTAGAAAATGAGGTTTCGGAATCTGTGCCTTAAGACGTGACTGTTCTTTCACAGAGTTTGCATGTGACTGTGCAGATTTTTCGGGTAAAGCAGAAGCATGGGCAGGCAGATAGTGCTTCGTGTCCTTAAATGAGAAGTTAATTTCTTTCTTCCCGTCCTCCCCACCTCCAATTACTGTCATCAGTGCTATAAGCATGGAGGGTTATAACAGTCACTGAGCAGCTTCTCTTCTCTGAAGGTCTAACTTTGCTAGGATAATTGAATAAAACTGAAACTGATAGGGAAGGAGTAAATGCTGTGTACATGGCTATATTTTATATGCATGTTTCTTTATCTTTGTATGGCTGATGTTATTATATTTTCATAGATACCTTAAACTATATAATTCAAGGGAAGTTCTGAGTGGGCAGACAGACCTGGCAGTGCTCTGTCTTAATACTGTTCACACATGGTATTTTTATTATCCTGAGCAGGATAGAGATAGCAGGGGTAGGGATTAAAGAGGAAGAGTTTCCAATTAATGGAGATTACTGGGGTGTGGAAGATCTGTTTCACTCTTTGAAAGCTCGCCCATCTCATTTTTCCTTTCTTGAGACTGGAAAGAGTTCTGACCAGAAACACTTGTGGGATTAAAGGGTACTTACTGCCTTCTTCACATTCTCTTTTTTTGTGGTCTGGGAGATCCCTGTCTTAACAGTTTTAGGGGTGATATTGGAGGTGTAAGAACTTACACTGCGGCTGCTTATTAGGTTTTTAGATTTGCATTAAGAAATTGTCTGGAAGTTTATTGTAGTTGTATTAACTTCTCAGAAGTTGACCAGCCATGACTGTTTCTGTGCACTTGCCAGAGAACTTTACTAGCAAAGTCTTGGCCAGCACCTAAAGGAAGAACCTTCTCCATCTTTCTCCAGTGAAAAACATGTATGTGCCTGGGAAACTGCACTGATTCTATCTTGCATATTTTGCATGTTCTTTAAAAGGAGCTATGGTGTCTTTCTGGGCTACCTTTATTGCTTTTACTTCTTTCCTACAACAGCAATACTAACCTGAAGCATTTCTGGTCAGTGAGTGTCTAAATGTTGCTAATGCAGTGGGTAAAATTGTGCTAGTTTTGTGCTTGGGCAAGGTCAAAGCACTGACTGTCTCTGCAGAGACAGGAAAAACACTGAATTGGTAACACTATATTTCAGAACATAAGGACCAGAAGTCACATTCTAAAAAATTAGTTTAAATTACTCATGTTGCTGGCTTAAATTGCTCTCATTGTGGTAATCTTTGTGCTTGCAACTGGCAAGTAGATTTCCCAAGCATGATTTAATACACAAAGGTCAACTATCTGCTTTTGAGGCTTGTCGTGTTTAAAATTACTGACTGGCTTGATCAGTTAAGCCAGCTAAGTGTTAGCTTCAGTCTCTCAGAAGCTGAAGTTCATAGCTTCACTGATTTCACTTCTGTTTCTTCACCTTTTGTGACAATTTCTGCTCACAGTTCTTCCATTTCTCCTGGTTTTCCATGTAAGAATTAGTGCTCTCTTTGGTAAAAACAGGATCAAGAACAACTGGTTAACTGACAGAAGTGAACTAAAATAATAATTGTGTTTATGGAGGACCTGATCCTTTTTCCAGTCACTAGAAAAAATGAGAGGAGTCTTCCTGTTATTTTCTGGAGGCATTTGAACAAGACTATAGTTTCTGTCAAAAAGTCTTTCACCTAGGTATGTGTTTATGGCCCCTGCAGGAGAAATGGTACTGGGCTAAGCAGACCTTTTGTGAGACTCAGAATGACTGTTCTTATGTTCTTCATCTGAAGTTATTAAAGGTCAAGGCCAAATGGCAGCTGTTAAGTTAAACTTTTAGCTTTGAAATTCAGGTTGAAGTCTTCTAATACGTTTACAAAATTACTTAGATTTAAAAAGGAGATAGAGGAAATGCTAAGCAGGTGTGCAAAGATAAGTAAACTGCCTCTGACTTTGGCTTCCCACAGTTGACTGGAGACTGTGCTTGGAAATGTCATGTTTCCACCCTACGTTCTTGTTTTGCCAACTTTCTAACAGCTCTGTCTGCAAATACCTAATTCGTACACAAAGATTTCATTGAATAAAGTCCCTAAGGTCATGGATATTACTGTTACAGTTCGATGGTTTCCTAACTCTTAAGAGAAACCAGCTACACTTAAGGACTTCTTTTTTTAAAATTCTGTTGACAGCTGCCAGAATTTTTTTCTGTTGCCTTTGTGATGATCTATGTATGTTTTCAATGATTCTTCTTTCATATTGCTTTCTTTCTGCAGTGTTTTTAATTTCAGGCATAATGAAGAAAAATTACAGAGTGAATTTCTACTTACATCTAGCAAATGATTGTTATCAGAATGGGTGTTTCTAAAAGAAAAAAGTTATGCCTCTTCTGACTTGTTTTTCTCTCCAGAAAGGATTTTCTACTTCGAGGGAAAAAAGAAGTTGTCACAAATATCTACTCTCTTATTCATAGTACCTGTGACATCTGAAATCTTTCCTCTTCTGAACAGATTATTAACATTATTTTGAATTCTTGTTTTTCTAAGTCCTTACTGTCTTCTGATGATCTTTTATCATAACCCTCTCAAAACATTGAACATGCTGCTTGAACAGCATGTCTGTCTATGGTGTTGACTTACTGGAAATAAGTTTTTACAAAAAAAATTGGTAAAAGCCATGCAGCAGAATAGGGAGCTGCCTCTGTGCTTGGGAAGTGCGACGTCTGTGTGTGTGAACATTATTCAGTGTGCCTCATCAGCACAGCTGTCCATCCCCTTTCCCCTTCTGCAGTTTGCGAGAGTTTTATGTTATATGCTCATGAATTTATAATCATTACATGTTAACAGTAATTAGAACAAACTTTCTTTAAGAAGCAACCTTGTCTATTTTTTTCTCTTTTAATTTAAAAAATGAAGGGAAGGGGAATGATGGGAATCAAAACAAGGAGTAAAAAATAGAGTCAGTATAGTGACAAATTTTATTACCCTGGAGGGAGAGCTGAGAGATTGAAAAGAACAGGCCTGCACTGAGCTGCTGAAAACGTGCAGACTTGTGCCTCAGATGACCTGTTCTCAGTGGAACATTTCATGGAGGTGACCCTGTGGAGTTGATATTACAGTATCACATCTGCATTTGGGAAGGTGGAACTTTGAGACATTTCACAAGTGGGATTGTGTATTTAATGTCCTCATCTTCAGGGGAACAATAAGGAGATGAAATCAACAGCTGAGTGTATGGATGGCAAGACCACTTTGTGGACTGCATAATCCATTCTGTAGGAAATGATTAAGTTTGGTATCCTTGGAAGAAATGCAGGAGGGAGTGGATGCTTTTTGGCATGTATAATGTTAAATTTATATATGTTCAGATAAACTGAATTTTATGTTCAAGGTGGAAGACTTTTATCTGAAAAGGCCTAAAATCCCTGCCTTCCTCTCATGTGTAACACACAGCATGATCAGTTAGGTTCACGGTGGGAAATGTTGCCTTCCTCTGAAGAATCAATCATTTGCTGTTACTAGGTGGAGCATGTGAACTTGTGTGGAAAATCTAATTGTGACTGGGAGTCTGTGTTCTCTAAGAAGTGATAAGGAACTGAAAATACAAAACACTTTGTACTTATTTCTCTAATGATGATCAAAATGGATGTTAGTAGGGAAAAATGTTAACCGTCAGAAAACATGTTCTGTTCTTTAGTATACTTTTGGTTTTCTTTGGTCATATGAACTAAAAAGAGGTTACTACAGTTTTGTGAAAGCTTAGTTTTTAAGTCTTTCTGAAAACAAAACCTGAATCATTTGCACTGGAGTGACAGTTCTTGCCCTGCTCAAGGATAAGCCAAAAAGTGTTTCATCACAAAAGTAGTTCAAGGTAATTAGTACCTTGTTTCTTTAAATTAAATTAGAAGTGCAGAAATTAAATTCAAGTAAATCTCAAGGTGAAGAACACTCAAATCTTTGGAATTTTATCTTGCCCCTTTTGTCTTTCTTGATGTTCTAAAGAAGTAGATATTTTTATCATTTAGAATCTAAATACACTCCCACGATGTTCTGTCCAGGAAATCAATTCTATAAAGAGACCTCAAATACACATTTTATTGTACTGGAACGCCACTTCTCTTCTTGCGTTAACAAAGATTTTAATGCAGAGCTCTTTGGCAAAGAAGAACTGAGAGGAAATTTTTTACAAAGACTAAGTGTTTCTTTAAATGTGTGCTATTCTAAGTTTACAAATAATATTAAGCATTGATTGTTGTACTTGGAGTACCTTTTTTTCTTTTTTTTACAGTTACAGTTCAGGGTCTTCTAGTGTACTCACTTGAAACTTCATCTGATACTTTGACTTTTTCATGACGGATTTTTTTGGCTGGAATACCTGTTTTCTCTTGACTTTTAAACAATGCAAAAACAAAAGGATTTTTTGTTGAGATATAATAATTTGTGAATTTACAAGCAATTTCCAAGGGCTGAAATATCATTTCCAACCTAAAGATGCATTAATTAAATTTACTTTGTAATTCCAATCTTGTCTGTTTCTTGCCAGATTTCTTTCCAGGTTGAAAAGCCTTGCACATATCCTCCTTTACCAGTTCTCGAACTTTTTTCCTTCCAGCTCCTAAAGATGTATCTGGTTGTCCCATGTCTTCCCCTTAAATTGCATAAAAAAGGCTTAGAGTTTGAAAGGCAGAAGGGAAGGGAAAAAGTCTTTCCAACCAGTTTACAGATGTACAGAAAAATCATCCTCTACAGAAACAACGCAAAGAGCTCGAGGTTTTTACATGAAATCTCATAAAGACGATTCAGTTGGACTCCTTTTTGTAGTGTCTCATCTGTTGGTCTTCTGCTCCAGTTTCTGTTCTCTGTTCTTCCTTTAAATGTCTGTACCCCTCCCATCAAGGGAACATTTATTGCTGTTACAAAATTAGAGTCCTATTAAAACTTGATGTTTTAATGCATGTACCTTTATGCTTTGACCAGTCACCTTAACACTGTGGCAGAAAGTCACAGGTCTATATAAATAAAAATCAAGAGGCAGATTTGAACAATTTCTCATTTTAGCAATAAGGAATATTGCCAGGTTTATACTGAGATGGCGTAGCACAAGCTGTCTGATACATCAGCCTGGAGGAACTAAAGAATAACTGCTTGTTTGTGTATTTTCGTTTTCTTTTTGTATTTTACTTTTTTATATTGTATCGTTCATTGGCATGTCTTTCTTATAGAGAAAAGAAATTGCTTTCTGTCAAACATCACATCAACCCTCAATGTTACTACAAATTGGACAGTACAAGGTTAAAAACAACCCAAGCAAAGACTCTAAACATTCTAACTTCACAAAATAACATGTTGGTTTTTGTTTTGTTTTTTTTTTCCCTTTCTAATGAGGAAGAAAACAGGTCACTTGAACTTTTCTGGCTACTAAGATATTGCCTCTACAAGCTTGTTTAGTTCACTTACATCAGGCAAATGTTAGACTTAAATTTTTACTATTTGTAGCTATATAGAATGAAAAAAGTCATCAGTACTGACTAAGGTTCTGGTAGACATTTTGCCAATGGTTTTCAAATTGGAATGTTTTTAATTATTCTTTTCATTTTGATTGTTTTGGGCTTCATCAGCCTTAAAGTCAAAACTGAAGTTTCTTATCTTTTCTGTTAGGTCTGTTTTTTCAATACAAGAAACTGTCTCTTCTGTGCCATTTGGGAAGCTATATTTGAAACAAGAGACCTCTGGTACATTGCAGTAGATCTAACTCTTTGTGTAGAAATCCTTCTCTGTAAATTTGGAAACCTTGGTTCTCAAAAAGTGATTCTTTAATATTCATCTCTTGAATTTTGAGTTGACTACACGGTCTTTTGGTCTTGTACAGTACTGTGTAATTACAAGGTGGCTAGAGCAAGACAGTGATAAAAACAGTCTCAATTTCTTTGAATATACAAGAGACTTGACAGTTAAAGCCAGCTGAAACTGCAGGGAACCTCTGCTCTAATGTTGCTGAGTCACTTTTGATAACTCAGTTTTACTGAGTTTGGCTTCAAAAGATTAAACTGATGAATGGAGCTTGAATCCTAATAATTATAAGGGAATGAGATGTGATAGATCCTTACACTGTTTTAATTCATAATTGTTTCTAGAGATGGGTGTATTTGTTTAGGGTTAGACTGGAGAACTGAGAAGTTTACCAGCTGCATACCTGCCATAGTCAGATCCATGATTAAATAAATATTTTATTGATAGATCTTTTTCAAGGTGGCTTCTTGTTGGTGGCATTGTTAGTAAGTGATACTATGATAAGTGGGGCATGCAAGACAGAATTCTGTATTCTAGCAGCAGAACACTATCAACATCTTCCCTTTATGGACCACTGTCTGAACTATCTTTTGATCAAAATAGATAAACATTCCCATCTGACTTCCAGGGACACACAGTCTAGGTTAATCAGAATAGTATGTAGTAACATTCATAACTTGTATAATTTATTCTAGATTAACATTATGATTCATATTGAAGAGATTATGTGGATTGCTGCTTAAAGGCATTATTAAACTGAAAGACCTAAATTCTGTTGCTTTTTGAAGCGGTACTCTTCCCAAGGTATTGAGGGCCTTTCTGTCCCCCAATAGGTTGATTTTTTTCCATTCTTAAAAGACATAAATTATAGTGTTCTTCAGCATGTACGTTCAGAATGAAAGTTCGTATCTGCCATGTGTGTGAGAGCTCTGTAGCTTCTTGATTTTTTTGCCACAGCAGTTTTTGTTTTCAACCAGATAAAAATGAGACCAAGCCTTATGTATTTTTGGATTTCTTGTGGTTTTTCTCCATTTTGTTTTTCCTCAACTATCTTTTCTGGTCTTACAAAATTTCTGTGGTCCTGTTCTGGTCTACTTTTGTCATCTCATTGATTAGTGTTGTTGTACAATATAAACAATGTAATATTTACCTAGTATTGAATGAGATGAGAGTAGTCAGTGATGAATAGTTAAATTACCTGAAATGCTATGGTAAAGCTGGCGACTTAGATGTTTCTTATTGAAGGTTTACAACTTTCACCTCCTTTGAATTAAAAGCTGTGCAACAGATGGAGAGAATACCAAGCAGTTTACCATACATTTTATGGTACTTAAACTACTATAAGATGATCAGAGACTTTTAATGATTTTAGCATAGTAAAATTTTGTTATCCTAATGTTGAGGCATTAACTGAAGATGAAAGCTCAAACTCTGGTCGATTTCTGTTAGGAGTTTTGGTGCAGTTTTTAGCATATCCTTCTATTGTTGCATTTTGGATGTTCTGAGAGTTACTATCTATTCATGTAAGAACTTCAGAGCTATAGAAACAAGCAGAGGAATACCTCCATCCTATTTCTGTGTGTAAATATTACCACAATAATAACAATTCAGATTTCACATAAACAAAACATACTTCTGCAGAAACATCAACATTAAACCTGGTTAGTTTTCACTAGGTGGAATTAACTTGATCATGCATATAGAATAGTCTTAAATATTTGTGATTGGTAAAACAATTTTGTATTCATTATACATGTGTATCTTCTTATAAGTTATTTAAAATAGACAGATAAAGATTTAGTTGTTCATTCACATGATAATTCCAGAGCCACTAATACAGTATCTTTTTTTTTTTTCTTTCCCAATTTTTGCTTCATTATCTTTTTAACTCTTTTCAGTGGTCATCTTTATGCTGTGCCAATGTATTTAAGATATCTATCTAGAGTTGTAATGGAAATCAGACCAATTGGATGTATGACTATTAGGATAGAAAAAGGACTAATTTTTTAAGTTGTCTCCTTATATCTTTTCCATGCTTTACTTGTCTTTGCTTTCAGGACCAAGTTTCCCTTATTTACGAAAAAGTATAGAAACTAACAATAAACCTGATATCTTTCACCCTTCTCAGCACCCTATTTCACAGTATGATAGTGTACAACTGATATCCATGTCTTGACATCTTCAGATTACTTAGATGAGTACCTTTAGGATAAAAATAGTCTTTTGTTTCCTGTATAGCAGGAACCACAATGGCCAGGCAGTGGAAGGGCATCAGAATCCTGTTACTGACAACTGATGCTGATCTCTTTAGTGTGTGTGTGCAGAAGCAAGACTAATACAGCTTTCAGTTAGGGATTTCAGGGATCATGGGTTGCAAACTTTTCTAGCAGCTGATTGGAACAGGTTGCCCAGAGAAGTTGTGGATGCCCCCTCCCTGGAAGTGTTCAAGGCCAGGTTGGAAGATGTCCCTGCTCATGGCAGGGGGCTTGGATTAAGGTCCCTTCCAACCCAAACCATTCTATGATTCTACGATTATTTCTATTAACAAAATGGGATATATCTCTATCAAGTGGTGAAATCCTGCAATGATAAATGGGGGATGACAGTTGACCACTCACCATGTTCTCCTCGTTTGTCTTCAGCATGTTTGAAGCTGTTACTTCAGAGGGAATTCATGCCTTCATGACTGCCTTTAATCTGGGAATGAAGATAAAGGGAAACCTTCAAGAAAGCATACTTATATCTCATGTTAGAGTCCTGATGGTGCTCTAATGGGTCACCTCAAATGGGAAGATTAAAAAAATAATGCTAATCAGGCCAAAGAAGATTTTTCAAGAAGGACAGTTGTGGGAGGCGAATTAAGAGGAAGAAGTTAGACCTCTCTGCTCTAGTAACAGTGTGAACTTTCTTTTCTCCTGTTTCAGTCACAGAACATTCATTTGCAGCTAATCAGCTCATATTTTAGCCCAATAGTGTACATTATATTTAATACTTAAGTCTCGAGAGAGAAATGTGTTTCGGTTATCTTAGAGGTGTGCCTGTGCTTCTAATTAGGATACTGATGTTCCTGGCTTTTTCTGGTATGTATGCATATGCTTCGTACCAGTACGTCTATCTGTTTGCTTCTTAACTTATATCCACAGGAAAACAAGATACAGTAGATTGTGTTGTGATCAGAATTGGATTTTTCAATGAGTGCATTCTTAGGGTATAAATAGGTTTTTTATATTAGTTTTGTTATTATAACTCCTGTTACTGATTACATTTAAGACCTGGAGTTTATGAACAGCTGCAAGCACTTGATAATGGCACAGAAATGGTATCAGCTGTTGAGAATCAGGCTGGAAGTTTGCAGGAATTTCCTCATATTCACTAGAATTTAGTGCTATGTAGTGAGAGGGAAGCCCATGCAATATGAGGGTTTTCTCATAACTTAGTTGATAGGTTATGTTATCAGTATGCTTTTCAATCAGGCTTGAACCTATTGATTGTGAAAATAGGCAGCTGAAAAGCTTGGCAAGGAGTGTGTGTAACAAGGCTTTAAGATCTCCCAAGTTTGTGAGGAGAATTGACAAGGATGGAAAACTGCATTATGCTCTCTGATACTGCAAAATTTAGAGCTGTGTTCAGCTTTTTGCCATTGTTGTTGCAATGTGAACCCTTCTGTAATCATTTGAGAGGAGATGAATAACCTGGTAAGAGGAGATTTTTTCAAGGCTGGTGTGGTTTTCGTTATTAGGCTTTTCTCTAACATCAGCCTCTCTCGGGTTAGTGTGTTTTAGCATTAGGATACAGGAATAATCTCTTCCATTTTGGTAAGCAGCTGGGATCTGCCTGGTTTCTGTCTAGTACTCATTGGGGCTGAAGGAAAAGTGTCCGTATCCTGATGTTCATACTTTAACTTAGTTCCCATATCTGTAATTTTGACTGGTTGCACTTAATATTTATATCTGATTGTTCTCATTAAGTTATATTTTAAAGTGATTTCCTTCTTTGAAATTTTCTCAAAGTATGGGATGTTCGTGTATGTGTCTGTGTGTGTGACTTGTTCAGGAGGTAATTTCAGATTGTCCTGGAAAGCTGTTTTACTTCTGCTTTGTGTTAAGAAGTTAATTTTCTAGGTAAAATATGAATTGCTCAATTAGGATGGACTTGGGAGAGAGCAAGGTAATTTAGACTTCTCAGATAGGGAAAAAGTGATCTATAGAGTTGAAGATTAAGGGTCCTGCTTGTGATGCTGAAGATGAGGATTTAAATCCTCTCCTCAGTTTGGAGTGATTTGGATAGCAAATCATTGCTCTAAATTGAGCAAAGCTGGCTCTTCCTAGTGTTTTTATAACCAATAATTCTGAAAAAAGATACATTTCACAGCTAAAAGTTTTAGTTGTCAGTATTCTGATAGCCTCTAGTCCATTATTAGTCACTTTGGTAGTAGAAAATTACTTTATCGTATTCAGATAACTTCAGAAAATGGAGCTTTCAAAGGAAGTTTGCATGTTGTTTCCTCTGGGCAACTCACTGGGCAATGAGATCCTTTTTTACCCAAGTGTCCATATAACTACTCATTAGTATGATGTTAGCATAATATCCTTCTCATTCATGGAAATGAGGAGCAACCATGAAAAGAATATGCCATGGGTTTGCCTTTTTTTTTTTTTTTTTCCTTAATGTGAGATCAGAAGTGAGTTGAAAGGGTTTTGGAAAATGGTTCCTTTTAAATTACTTCTTAGAAAGTTTTGTACTTTGTCCTTTGTACTTCTGTCCATGAGACAATGACCTTATTAAATAGCACTGAAGATGAAGCATTAATACATTTTTGATGTAACTTAAGTATCCAGTAGGAGTTTTGCAAGTTTGTTCTTTTTTAGCAGGCATTGGGCCTACAGATGAAAGACTCTTAGGTATGAAGGATAATGTCAGTCTTGTAATGTTCATGTTAACAGTTTGGCAGTAGCTGGTAAAAACTTACAGAAGGAGTAGACTTCGTGGAAAATTGGAATGTGTAATCCTGTGTCAAGCAAGCCATACAGAAGACATAAGATATTTTAAAGTAAGAGGTCTTTGGAACAGCTGAATTATGAACTTATCATGGTTGGGTGTTATTTTTCTTCTAGGATGGAGACCTCACAATTAATGAGTTTCTAAAACAGAAACTACTCAGCTTTTCAGGCTCAAAGGAGGGATATTTGCAGGATAACTGCAAATACTCAATATATAGTTAGTGGAGAGGAAAGGACTGAGTAGGTCTAGGCTTTTCCTGTAGAGGTATTATGAAGAAATGATGAAAAAATAGTCCCAGTCTTTGTATTTGGGCCTTATACCTTGGAACAAACTTTATACGAATTACTTCTAATCTCTTCCTAAACTATTCTATGACAAGGTGACCTGCTTAGTGGATGAGGGAAAGGCTGTGGATGTAGTACACCTGGACTTTAGTAAAGCCTTTGATACTGTTTCCCACGGCATTCTGCTTGAGAAACTGGCTGCCAGTGGCCTGGATAGGCATACTTGCTGCTGGGTGAAAAACTGGCTGCATGGCTGGGCCCAAAATGTGGTAGGAAATGGAGTTAAATCCAGTTGGAGGCCAGTCACAGGGCTCAGTGTGGGGCTAGTTCTGTTTAACATCTATATCAATGATCTGGATGAAGGGATTTAGTGCATCCTCAGTAAATTTACAGATGACACTAAGCTGGGTGGAAGTGTTGATTTGCTTGAGGGTAGAAAGGCTCTGCAGAGGGGTCTGGACAAGGTGGATAGATGAACTGAGGACAACTGTATGAGGTTTAACAAGGCCAAGTGCTGGGTCCTGCACTTGGGTCACAAGAATCCCATGCAATACTACAGGCTTGGGGAGGAGTGGTTGGAAAGCTGCCTGACGGAAAAGGAGCTGGGGGTGTTGGTTGTAGAGCCAGCTGAACATGAGCCAGCAGTGTTCTCAGGCAGCCAAGAAGGCCAACAGCATCCCGGCCTGTATCAGAAATAGTGTGGCCAGCAGGACCAGGGAAGCGATCCTCCCACTGTACTCAGCACTGGTGAGGCAGCACCTCGAGTACTGTGGTCAGTTTTGGGCCCCCCATTACAAGGACATTGAGTTGCTGGAGCGTATCCAGAGAAGGGCAACGAAGCTGGTGAAGGGGCTGGAGAACAAGTCTTATGAGGAGAGGCTGAGGGAACTGGGGTTGTTTAGCCTGGAGAAGAGGAGGCTGAGAGGTGACCTTATCGCTGTCTACAACTATCTGAAAGGAGGTTGTAGGGAGGTGGCTGTGTGTCTTTTCTCCCAGGTAACAATTGACAGAACCAGAGGCAATGGCCTTAAGTTGTGCCAAGGGAGGTACAGATTGGACGTCAGGAAAAATTTCTTTACTGAAAGGGTTATTGGGCACTGGAATGGGCTGTCTAGGGAGGCAGCTGAGTCACCATCCCTGGAGGTATTTAAAAGACGGGTAGATGAGGTGCTCAGAGATATGGTTTAGTAGTGGATAGGTACGGTTGGACTCGATGATCTCAAAGGTCTTTTCCAACCAACTGATTCTATGATTCTGTGATTCTATTCCAGCGTTGTTACAGTTTTGAAGTAGGGATTGTACTTACCTAAGTACAAAAATCATGACCTGAGAAGTTACTCGTATAGGCTCCTCTACGTACGTTTTAAGAGAATATATACTGTTGCGACTCTGAGATAAAACACATTACCGATTCAGTCCAAGCAGTCTCCATGTACAGTAAAGAAAATGTGTGGTTTGTAAAGCTCTTGTACTTGCTTGACTTGTTGTTGATTGATATCTGTGTAAAAGAAATACTAACATGAGAAAGGCTTTTCATTCTCAAATGAAACTAGCTCCTTCAGAAGACAAATGTATGGAGATAGTAAAACTGAAGCCAGTGATTCAGCTGTGGCACCAAGGAGCTGCTTTATGTATCTTTGTCCACTCACTTTCTTCCTGCAACCTGTGTTTTCTCTTTGCTTTTGTTCAATGTGTATTATTAAACAAATTTTCCTGTGGAAAACTAACACTTGATAACAAATTGTTTTCTAATACAACCAGCCTGTAATCTTGACTGCCAGAAAGTACAGTTGCTGAGAATTTCTATCCAAGCATCTTGTTTTCAGTATGTTTAAGGGTCATTTTGACCCAGTTATGTCATAGCTATAACCAGGGGGAAGAATGGAGCTGGCACATGGGTTAGTAACTCAAGGACAGCTTTTAATATAAGGAGTTCAGAGTTCATGTGGTACATATTTCTTGGCAAGCAAAAGGACATCAGTCTGCAGAGAACTGTGAAGTGGCATACTTGGAGATGACTTTTCAGTGTTTGAGATCTAGGGTTATTTTGCTTTGCCCCTAAACTGCTTCAGCATGATGTGTTGTTTGCAATGACTGACTCATCCATGGAAAGACTAGAAGAGGAAGAGCTGAAACTATGCATTGGGCTGGTTCTTTTTTGTGATGCATTAGTCTCTTAAAATAGAAGCATTTAATATGTGGATAATTGTATGAAGAGACAGAAGAAAAGAGATCATGATGGCTCAAACTTCGTTCTGGAGTTCCTAGGTATGTTATAGTATGTATGTTACTTTACAAGTAATATGGTGTGGTTTAGTGCAACTGTTTCAGCATAGGAATCAATCATTATCAACCCTCTAAGAGAGTGTACTCTATGGTCTGTTTGAGGAATAAGGCCTTGTTACATTTCTTTGTATGAGGGATTATAAGAGTAGAAAGACAACTCAATCACTTTGAAACCTCTCTTTTGTAGGATGGCTTTAAAGAAAACAGTTATTTGCCAAATGTATGCAAATATACCTATGCAAAAAACACCCTGTATGCATGTTGATGGTATTAACTGACTCTTCTAGTAAAGAGGCAAAGTAACCATCTGTGCCAAGCAGACAAAAGTGCTCTCTCAAGGAAGTGCAGGTAGAACCAAAAATAACTTACCTGACTTCAGGTTGGTCTTGGGTAATAATTTCTACCTTAGCTTAAAGTAAAAACAAGTACAAAAAATAGCATCAAAGTTTTTTAGAAACCTTAATGAATTTATATACAGAAGCAAAAGCTGAGTCTGATTTGCTGTTGTTACCTATAAATGGCCACATTCCTGCATTATGTCTGGCAGAGCCAGGAATAGATCAGCTGTTGTGATTCCATATTCAGTGCCTTAAGTACATCACTGACCTTCCTCTACTAGCTGGATATCTCTATTCCATATGTTGCTATAAACCCCTTACTTGGAGCTACTAACTCTTATTAAGAGCTTTTCAATTTTTGCCCACTCAATTTAGTCATTCTTTCTTTAGTGGCAAGTAAAAGTGGTTTATATTTTGAAGTACCTAAAAAGTATCTGCAGAATGTTTTCAGAACTGTATCTGGTAGCTTAGTGACAAAAATAGGAGTGAAAAGCTGCATGAACATATTCGTTTTACAGAGCACTTAAGCAAGTGAGCCAGATCTGATTTCCTTCCTCTCCACCAGCACCAGCAAAATTCTTTGCAAACCTGCCATGGACAAGTCATATCTTTTACCTGTAGAAAAAAAAAGTGATTATATGTTTCCCTGAAGGCATAATTGGCTTTCAAAGCCTTTCTGTATCTCACATTTATCAACAGAACTCCTCTTGGCTTTCAGATGGTGAAGTGATTCTGCAAGGCTTTGCACTTAGAAGTTAAGATGTATTTTATTTATTTTTTTTTTATCAGTGTTTGTGAAATTTAAGAGATTAAGGTATTCCTCAGTGTCATTTTTAGTGCTGTTGAGTGCAACTGATGTGTACTTTCATTAGTATAAGTAAATTACTGTAGTATTTTTGCTTAAAATCAGGTCAGATCTGAATATTGAATTTTTATTACAAAGTCAAACACAGCACTTAAATGTTTGCTTACTTTCTAAATAAGTCTGGTCTGTATATCTGACTGGAAAATATAATTCTTTGCTTCACCTTGCAGACAAATAGGTCGATATTAGTCATAGAACAAAAAACTGCATGTACTTTTCAAGAGCCAAGGACCTTCAGTACCCAGTGGTAAGGGAAAATGGCTTGGGTTATTTTGGTTTCTTTCCCAAAAACCCCACTAATACAGTACACTGAGATTTCCAGTTACTGTTTCCCAAACATTTTTCCATAAGATCCAAGGAATAAAGATTGTATAGGGAAAGTTTTTTTCTGGTGCTGCAAACATATGCATGTCTAATATTCCGGGGAGTAAAATGCCTACAGGGTCAGACTCTGATACCAAAAGTTGTTTTCTGAATCTTACAGCAGAATTTTGAATTACAGAATTTTGAGAACATGTTCCCATAGGAAAAAAAAAACTTGGTGCCTGAAAGGTAAAAACTTAATTGCAAACACTTGACATTTATCATTGCTATCACTTGTAGAAAATGATGTTCATTGCAAATGTTACAGAAATAAAACTTTAAACCTGATCTCTAAAATAGTTTTTTATTCTTCTGATTTTTCAAAACAGTCAAGGATTTTGGACTGGAGCTTAAGAGAGAAAAGTAAATAAATATAATACCTTAAAGAGAAAATCAGTTGCTATGCATCTGTTGCTGCTATAGACTATGTAAAATGATTCACAGTTAAAACTGAACCTTTATATTGAGCCAAGGAAATGGCTAATATTTGCTGTATTTTATCTGGTTGTATGGCTTTATTAAAAGCTCTTGTTTTAAAATTAGCTGAACAACGATCAAATGTCTGTCTCCAAACAAATTCTCTTTGTGACTTGGCATCAGTTTCTTCAGGTTTTTTCCACCCTATATGTCTCAATCAAGGACAACAGGTTTTGAAAGTTTAGGAAAATATTTGTCTTTACTTTCTATTCCTTGTCAGTATTTTATTACTATTTGAGAGCTGTAGGTAAAATACCAGTGCGTTGCAGGTTTTAGTTTTTGAGAAGGAGCTGTATGCTTTTTATATTTACATTGTTCTTCTTGTTCATCAACAGAATTTACCAAAGCCTTACTGATTTCAGGGTTTCAGGAAAGTAATTAAGCATGAACACAAATGCTTTGAATCCATGGATTTTGAAGTACCTTACTGGTGCCAGTGACTTGTTAGTGGATTTTGCCACTTAAAAAGCTCTCAAAACAGAAAATTACATGAAATCACATTGTTTATCTTTAACTTGCCAGTATATAGTTTCTTATATCCTGGAGGCGAGATTGTTTTCTAGACATTTGGGGATTACTACAGCGTGTGTTCATCTCCAATTACTGAGGGGAAAAAACACTATTGATGTGATCAAGTGAATTTTAGTATGGATTTTTATAATATTTGCCAAGACAGTTCTGAATGCTTCAAGGACATATGCATCAGATGTGTGGTAAATAATATACTTGCAGTAACCTTCTGTGAAACTTCAGCAGTCTGCATATCATTATTATTTGAGATGTTATGAATACTTAATATGAATAATTTTTGCAAAATGTGTGCACTCTTCACGTATGTTTCTGATGCGAACTGCTTGTTCAACAGTTATAAAAGAAATATCCAATTTCACAGTTGTAACATCTGTTTAATAATTTGGTTTGCAACAGGATTATTGCTTACTCATGCTGCATAAAAGCAGAAAACTGTTTTTCTACTTTTAAGCATGTTATGAGACTTTTAAAAAATTGTTACAGGTTACCTTATCATATAAGCAATATAAAATCTTATCTTTTTTGACAAAGAAGGAAAGGAAAAAACCCTGGCTTCCTTAGTAGAACCATGTTAATGAAACCAGACTTGTTATGCAGATATTTGATACATGAAGTAAATATGTGAGTGAGTGAGTGATCATAAAACAATCCTAAGTTTCACTGATTTGTAACATTATACGTGCCACATTTTCAGGCCTTTGTTGCATTGCAAAGGTAGAAATTGCCTTACTTTAAGTATAAGGGGAGTTTTGCTGCTCCTTTGAATTCAGGTAGGGAAGAATCAGAGAATTTAACTACATGGATTCAGTGGATCCATTCTTATGCTGAGTTACTTTCTTGAAACCCTGAGATCAGAAGCACTGAAGAATACTTTGATTGCTTGAAAAAGCCAGAAAAAAACCCAAAACAAAGCAGTATAAAGTGCTAGAAAAGAGTCTTTAATGATTTGGGTTTTGTTTTTGTTTTGACAGTGGAGACAGGGTTCTGAGTGATAGAAATGTGTGTTGTTCTGCATAGCTTTTATAGCCGGAGATAAGTGTGGGTCTTTCCAAGGACAGAAGATGAGTTTTCAAGCTCTTTGGTTGGTTGATTTCTAGTTAGTCCTACCCCAGTGTCTTCTGTAATTGGCTTTGAGTAGGACTGGATTCACAGAAACAGTGACAATTACTACATCCTTAGTCTTTGCACTGTATTACTTTCCAGTGTTTAAGTTATGAGAAGTTAGTCTTCAAGGAATATTGCTAATGACTTGTTCTTCATGTTATCGCCTGTGAAGGTTGGTGAGTTCTGTGAAAAGCAGACATGAGTTTGTCTTTGAGAAGGGTAACATTGCCTGCATTCATGCCAGTAACTGTGGAAATGGACATGGCCTTGTAATTCTGACTTTAGTATGGGTTGGTAATATATTTGCTTGGTGTAAGTAAACAATGTTTGATATAAACAGGGCTATGTTTAATTTTTCACTCAATTTCTTTTATTTCTCTAGTGTAATAAGAATTTATCTTTTCTAATAAGTGTAGAATTTTTATTTCATTATGTGAAATATGTTTACATAATATACATTAATATATATGTGTACATAATTGAATATTTGTTACTGTGCTTTTTTCTGTTACTATAATTCTGTACCTTGTGCAAGAAACTGATTTGGCTTACAGATTAATGTAGTTTTTAAATATAAAGTGTCATAATTGCATTTCTGAGTATTAAAATGGGCCTCTGTAGAAGGCTATTGTCCTGTTCCTAATGGAGGATTATTGAAGTCTGCTAACACAGGCTTTGTATCAGCCTTAAACACAACATTCTTTTTCTTCACCCTCTGTGGCTAACACCTGGATAGTGGATGGTCCATCATGTATTTTGGGAATCAGGGTAACACTGCAAAGTGTTTCTCCATAGCCACTGTAGCTTGCCTTTCTTGTTATCTCACTAAAAAGTGGAAGCAATGCAAAATCGTTATGCCTGTGTGCACTAGGATTGCCTAGTGTAACCCTACACGTTGTGGGTATCTCTGAAGTTAAAAATACACATGGAAATGAAGTATGGAAATACGACTCTCTGCTAAGCCAGATATATTAACTTCTAAGAAGCTAATTCAAACGAACTGTAAGTACTTAATTAGTTCGATTTATTTTGTAAATGTGTAGATATTTTTCAAAAATTCATTGCTGCATAATGTGCCTGAATCACTGTTAATAGACTCTTGTGTTACTCAGGGGCTTTTAACATACCAGAAGGATGAAAAATGAAATTTCACTGAAATATTGCTAATGTGCTAAATGGTTCTCATGAGCAATTTACGGAGGACTCAACATATACTTCTTATGGCATAAAGTGAGTCTAAAGTAGTAGATGAGCACATAGCACTCATTGATTTGGGATGTATGGTATCCTTTCAGATTACTTCATTGTTTGAGGTGGAAGGGAAACCTGTGAGCATACAATTTTAGTGTGATCGGTACAGATTAGTTTATACTACTTTCTTAATTACATGATCATACACTACTTTGTCGTTTCCCTTTCAGATCTAGATGTGTGCAAGAAGTGCGCTTACACAGTTTTATCCTAACAATTTGATATATTTCTGTTAGACTCCTCAAAAATAGTCTCTTAAAGATTGTGTTTTAAATTTAATTTCTCTGCTCTCATCCTCTCAATCCTGTGGTTCCCTCTCCTTCCTCTCTTCCTCCCCCAAACACCCTACCTGGTCTCAAATCTTTAGTTGTCATAGTTATTTCATTTTTGGATGGTCTTAGGTTATTTGTATGTTAGGAGATTAAGGTCTTTGTTCTTGCAGTGTGTAGTTGTTGCTGGACTTCTCTGGTATGCACACAGCAGTACTTGGTGCTATGTGCGAGGGGAGTACTGCATATTAACTGTACTGTGTATTTTAATGTATTGATTTTCTTTTTTTTTTTGCTGTTGAGAGTTGAGTATCGTTCTCCGAGGAAACTTAGGGGGTTTTATTTTTTGACAAATGCATGGTGAGTACAATAGTTTTCTATGCATTCTCTCCTATTTTAAAACACAAATATTTTCACAGTACTATCAAATTAGTTGTCAACAGTTATTGGATTTACTTCTCTTTATCTGTGCACCTTGTAAATCCAAAATAAAAATAATGGAAGTGGGAGGAGGAAGCAGCACAGGATGTTGCCTTATGTAGGTATGTGTTGGGTTACGCATAGTTGCAAAAATTCTCAAAGGTATGTGTCCTCACTGATGGCTCACAGTGTAATAGTCCTGTTTATGCTTTTGATGTTTGTACCTATGCATTTAGAATTCCTCCTCAAAGTATCTGTTATGTAGAATTCCTCCTGAAAGTATCTCTTATCTCTATTCAGAAGGTGCTTTTGTTATTTCTGTAGCAATACCCTAATTTCTGGAACTGGAATACTGCAGGGAGGGAAGGCAAGAAGGCAGGCAAGAAAGAGCTTTGCTTGTAAGGGAAGGGGTAGCATATGTGTATGCATGTGCATGTGTGAATTTGTTTTTGTTTATTTATAAAGTATTATTTCTTAAATTCAGGGAATGGGTGATTGTGTAAGAATTCTAGTTTAATTATGGTACTGCAAAAATTGCAAAACTTTTTTTTTTACTCCCTCAAAACAGGTAAAATTTTGCATTATCAATGCGCTAATCTGGCTGTTCTGCCACTTTCTTGAACTGGGTTTTTTTTTCATTTTCATTTCAAATATCTAATATTCTTTGTCCAAAGTTATTTCATACTTCTTTTTGTTTAAAAATCTGATATTAAGTACTTACCACAGTTGACATGTATTATTGTTAAGTAATATATTTTTAACTAAAGCTACAGGTCCTCATTAATATTCCAGGGGTCTTTTTTTAAGCACACACAGAAAAAGGACTTGCTTAATAAGCATGAGGAATTATGCATATTGAATACCTCTAAAACCAGTTTTATAGTGTGTATATAGATGAGACATATAATTAATCCCAACACAGTTACAGTAAATATGTTCTTTATCTTTTGTATTAATAACTTTGTACTCCTCTAAAAATATTTTTAAGAAGTTAGATTTAAAAGGTGACGATGTATTCAGGACATTGTTTTACAGTCAAAGACCAATCATGTATTCAAGACAAACACCCACAAGTCTACTCGACTTCTTATGTGACAAGTAGAAGAGTACTTATGTACCCGACGTTGGATGCAGGGTGTATAAGCAGTGAAAACTGTAGATTTTTCCGCTGCAGCTGGAAACCTAACATACTAGGTCACACGATGTTAAAAAGCCTTGTGTACATGGGCAGTATGTATTGCAGCTGAATGATTTCCAGTGATTCTTGAAGAGATTGCATAGTGTCTTTTAAATGGAAGAAATATTGATTAGAAAATGAGGATGTGGTTTAGATTGCTCAAATCTAGGACTGGTATAAACATGCAAATTTCATTGTTCTCTTGCATCTTTATTCCATCTATTTTTCTGACCTGAAATCACATGCTACTTTAATCAACACTTGCCCCTCCACCAAGGAAGAATGGTCACTTAAGCCAAATTGTACTGAGAATTAGCAATGTCTGTCTTTGAGGCTAAGAGCATGAAAGTAATTTTTCAGTTTTGCATTTGGGTTCTCTGAGATGAAAGGCCAATGTGCTAATCCAGGAATTTTACATAAGGCACTTTACGTGACATGATAATGGTGTCATTAAATGGATACCTTTTATAAAATAACTGGAGGCAGAGAAAGCATTCATGTATGAAACATCTCTTTGTAAGGACAGTTTGAAAAATATGCACTTTTTGCCTTTTTTACAGTAATAAAAATGAAAGAAAAGAATAATATATAATACAATAATAAAATAAAATAAAGGGTACTGAAAAGATTTGAAGACAGATGAGGGGTTTAAGTAGGAGATGGACTTGAGTGTGCTTTAAAGACTTTAGGAACAGTGGTCAGAGAACCTGTGGTGGTTGAGGTGAAGTATTTGAATCACTGTAAGGTCTTATTCTTAATGGAATGTTTTGTTTCATGACTTATTGGGGTGTCTGGGAGAAGATCATGAGGATAGCCACAGGTGGAGCAGTAAGATGAGCCTGACTGGAAACTCAGTATTGAGTTAGATCTTGAGGATAAATTACTAGGATAAAGCATCAGGGTATACTGGTACTGGATCTGCAGAGCTTGATACAAATACTAAAGGTTTTGAGCCAGAACAAGAGTTGATGAGGAGGAACATGTATGGGAATGGTCAGAGACCCAGACTGAATTCAGGAGACTTGTAGTGTGTTTTCTGAAAGAAGCTGGTGTTTAACATCACTAGAAGGCCAAGCTAGTATATAGGCTCAAGGAAAGGTCTTGCTTCCTTTGTGTGTTTAACATGTGCCTAAGATAGCTGCTTTCTGTTTGGGGACATCTGGGATTCTTGCTTCCTCTTGATAGTACATAAAAACCTTGTGAAACTAATTTTACAGGTATCTCCTTCAGATACTTGTTAGAGGGAACATACAACTTCCATGTTAGCTGTGACAGGATTCATGAACTGCCTTGAATTCAGTCATCTGTCATACTGTACTTGCAGATGCTGAGTTACCTGCTCATGATAGAGGCTGCCATGATGCTAGAGATTCAGTTTGTGGATGATAGGGAAGAAGGAGGATAGCAGACTAGCATTTTCTGAGAGTTCTGTTAGATTTAAGGACTGTTTAGGAGAGAGCTACTGACAGGGCTTCCTCAGGGGAACGTATTGCACGAATTTTTCCCTCCTTGATGATGTCGGCCAAATAACTTTAGATCTGATACTATACTTGAGAAGAGTTCTGTGACCAGTCTTTGCTTTGACTATGTGCTTTTTTTCTACTCAAGCAGGCACCTAAAAATGGGTTCTGGTATAGCACTCATATACCAGTTGACCAGTCATATTTCCTGCTTTGAAAAAAATGAAACCAGTAAACTTTCCTACCATTTTTATTGTGTATAAAAATGATTCCACATGTATAAATGAAATAAAAAATGGACTTACTTTAGTAATCCCTATGGTTCAGCTACTGTGGTGGAGAGGGAGGTTTTTTCTGTCCTGTGTTATTCCAGTCTCTGCAAGCAATCAGAATTTACAGAATACTTTGTACAGAAAATCATCAACAATCTTGTTATCTAAAATGTATAGCAGTATGCTGCATAGTTGCCATGAAAGGTAGATAGGGATGGATGTGTGTGTGTGTGTATGAGAGTGAGTAATAAGTGCACAGAGCTTTTTAAAAAATCTTTAAAAATCTCAATGGTTCAATTCACTTGGTCATTACTGGTCCCTTGTATAGTTTGACAAGGTTTAGTGGCACAATTAACGTTGCACTCTGTCTCCTCTCTGTCTTCAGTTCTTGAACAAATCTTCACTATGTTTTTCAGTTTCTTCTTGCCTTCTTTGAACATCTAACATTCTTCATACAGTAACCAAGGAAATTGGCAGTATTTAGTGCCCTACTCTGCTCATAATCTTTTTCTGTTGGCAGGAATCCTTTGGAAAAAACCAGCTTTTTCATCAATTGAAGAAAGTACTTGACCATTTTCTAGCTCTAGTACTTTAGTCTCCTCTTGAATAAATTAGGCTTCAAGAAGTCAGAACTTGACCTTCAGACTGTGTTATCTAGCCTTGAAGTATATCAAGAGCTATTGCTGAATAGTTATTTTTTCTGGTAGTAAATCCCATACTGATTATGCTGCATTGCTGTATATGAAGAAGGAAACTCAGCAAGCTGCACACAAGGTGTTGGCGTCAGTCCTATGCGAAAAATCATTTCCCTTACATGTCTTTTGTGTGTTACCTTCAACTTGCTACAATACATAAGCAAGTACGTGAAAAATTAGAATATTTTATTTACTTTTGAAAAATTGAAGATAGACTGATATATAAAAAAAAATTCGTCACCTTGCACCGAGGAATTATTCATATTTAAGCTTGCTTTCTTCCTCATTTTCATGCTGTTGCTATGGGGACTAGCCATGACCCATGCTTCCCCACTCCTTGTTTTTCTGCCTGTGGGTCAGGAACAGAGACAGGACCAACCCAACAAAATGCCAGCTGCCTTAAGGACCTAAAAAAGAAGTTATGACTGTATGATCAAAACTTCTGAGCCAATATAAATTCTGTTGTAACACTGGAAATTGTTACACCCTGGTTCTAGTCTGTCGTAATCTCTTACAGTTGGTTGTAGTTTCCTAAAGTTTCTTTTTTGAAGTTGCCTTTATTCAGTTGCTTTCGACCCTTTATTTATAATTACATTATTTTGAAGCAACCTGTTTTTCATAGTTTAAAGTAGGTCTATGAGAATAGATTTATTCTGGCACAGTACAGCAAATAATGGGTGCATAGGGAACAGTACAAAGCAAGGTGAGTCAAGCTTCCCAGGTCACACTTTCCAAGAATACATACCCAGCTTTTTGAACCAGAGTTGATAGGCTCTCATAATATTTCTCATATTTCTCATAAAATATTTCATTTCCTCTCTCTGGCAGATCCTAATGGCTGTCTTGGACTGCTGACTTACATCCCTACCAGTACACTTGCTTGGGCATCAAAAATGTTACCTTGGAGAGACGTCTTTGGTTTCTTTCTTTCCCATTCCTTGCACATCCCTGAGGTTACAACTTCCTGCTATTTGAGTCTTTACTGATACGTTTTCTATTTGACACCACTAAAATTCTTATGAAGGACTGAGACCTGGGTGGAAGTGTTCAGTTCAAACCCTTAATGCTTTTCCTTTATTTCCTACTAGAATCCTCTTTTTTTTCCACTACTCCTCAGTGTACTCTGATTTCTTCGCAGTCTTTTTCATTCCTCCTGTTGCATCATTTACACCTCTGATCTTTGACCTAACGTAACATCACACTTTTTTCTTAGACCATTTAGACTGCTTTTCTGAATGAGTTAATTCTCTTCTCCAAGAGGTTAGCAATTAAATGGTACCTAGACTGAGTAGCAGTTGTAGCTCTCTGCTTGTCCTGCGCAAGCTTGACAGCCAGACTTAACTGGCTCATCAAATTATCGACCAGCAAGCCCTCAATGTTGTCATTTTCCCTTTGTACCCATTGCTTGTAACTTGTTGGATTGGTGTCATCCTTTTGGGTATCCTGTTTGACAAGACTTTTTGGGATGATCATAACACAAATAAAATACATTCATGATGATATGAACTTGGCTTGCTTGTGGGGAAGAGAAGAAGCAGCCAGACAACCTGGATGATCTCTGAATGCAGGATATCGCGGGATGCGTAGAGATGAGAAATGTGCTACAGGCTTTTCAGTTTTCCTGTATGACTGAAGGCCATTCAGTCTCCATACCCCATTCATTTTAGAACAAATGATTAGAAGTAAGTATTGTCAAAATGCGATGAATTTCTGAAATTATTAGTCTCTTTTTATGACTACGTCATCCACTTAACATTATCTTTTTGTTCCACTTTGTACACTTGTTTTAGTGAATGCGTCCTGTATTAGATTACTATTACATTTTTGCCAGTAATTACAGGGACTGATTTCCATGCCCAGGTGCTCCTGGTCTTTTTTTCTGTTCCTGTAGTGGTTTGGATTTGTCGGCAAAATTTTCTGTTAAATTGTAATAACACAACAGTGTATAGTTGAAGGTCTTGCACGGTTTGAGTAGACTTACTAGCTTTATTGCAGGATTTGTTCTTTATTTAGGTTTTATGCTTTGACCAGAGGGAAAAATGCGATGTGAATAAAATGAAAGACAAGTTGAAGAATGATGAGGGATAAAATGTTCTGTCAGAATGACTTCTCTACAACAGTTAAACCTTGCTGTTATATACCACCAGTGACTAGAAACAGAAACCCAGAGACAATACTGGGCCAGAAGGATGTTGTAGTCTGACCCAGCAAAGCAGGTTTTTTGGTCTTACATGAAATGACTAAATGCTTCAGCATTCTAAACCAGCTGTTCATTATAGTGGGTTAACCTACATAGCCTTTGTCATATTTGCCCTGGACATTCCTTGTACCATTCCAGAAATTCCAAGAAAATTTCCGAACTGTATCTTCTTTAGCTAAAAATCAAAACTTTGCTTGGTCTTAGAGTCTACACTCTTTTCTCCTCTAGTGACCTCCATGGGAATATGTAGGTGATAAAGGTGATGACAAAGGCATTCATCACTTTGAAGCTGTGTTGTAGTTCAAGCCAGAACTTTTGTATAAAATTGTGAAAGTTAAAGAATGTTTTAGGGAAAAAAAAAAATCTTTATTTTTTATTTTAAAAATATATTTTAGAACTGCTGCAAAGGAAATGGGAAACTAATTGGTCTCTTATTCAGAGGCTTGGTCTTTCTCAGCTTCAGCAAGAGATCTGCTTTGCTGAGAAATAAGCAACATAGTGTGAAAAACCTGGTAGAAACAATAGGTACTTCTTTTTATAGCTGGTATCTCTTCAGAAACACAGAGTGCAGCCAGAATGTGGCAGTAACAGATTTGCTTTCCCTTGTGCTGGAACACAGTATTCTATTTATCTCTGACAAGAGAAGGATATGTTGGACAAACTGCACTATTAAATACAGAAAGCCTCATTTAAATAATGTTAGTGCTTTGACACAAATGGGGACAAGCTATTCAAACATAAGGCTGATAACATTCTGCCCTTAACTTTGTTGTACACAGAAAACAAGAAACAGAAGTGTCTTTTAGTGGCTTTATATTGAAATTTCTTCATCTCCCAATATTCATACATTACTTCTTTGGAAAGTAGAATAATATGTGTATACTTTCTGCCATATTTCTAGTTTGAGGAATAAAGAACATTGGTGCTCGGGAACCTTTTCATTTTATGTTATTTTTCTATTTCACAAACTTTTTTTTTTTTTTAAATGAAATACTGAAGTTCCTCCTTCAAGTCAGATTCTTTGAATCCTCTAGTATGATGAAGTAATAGATGGAGCCTAAGCCTCCATTTCTGTTGATATTAGGATAGACTGAGGTTTACCATTTAAGTTTCTTTAAGTTTTAGACTGTATAACCTGTTAACTATTTGTTTTTTGCCTTTTTCCAGTGTCCCCTCATTTTAAACTGCCAGTTTTATTTCACCTGTAAAGAGCAGATCTGGCAACATATTCTTCCATATCTGTTGTGAATAATTAATGCAAATAAATAATTTAGCTGCTCTGCAGTGTGTTTATCTTGTGTAGGTAATCCTTTAACTGCTTAATCATCCAGCAAACCTGCTAATTTTCTTTCGTTTCTGCCATTCCATGGATTTATAATATTTTAAATTTTTACTAATAATGTTTAAATTTCCTCCCAGCTTTCTAGTTATTCATATACATCTTATCAGTTGAAATGCCTCTTTAGCTGCTTTTCTTTGGGATCTCCATAGTCTGAAAAAAATCTCTGGTAAGGTTGAATACTTTGGTACTCTCAATGTAAATAAATTGTCCCATCCACCCCCACCTTGACTTATAAATAATGTGCATTCTTTTTAAGGACTTCATTGTGGTTTTTACTTCTAATCCTTTGCATTTCTTACTCCTGATGTGGTCCTTTGTTGTGGTAATGGATGTTGATGGCGATAAATCTTTTTATGTTTAATCTAAATGTTATTTATTACTACAATTCTTACTTACAGTATGTTGAACTTCACAGTGAACTTGTTATTTAATTGCCCAATTATAGTAACTTTTTGAGACAAGTATCATATACTTATCATATAGTTAAAAATAATCTCACTTTCTCCTCTAAAAATAGTTGTACTACAAGTTACTTGTCCAAACTGTGGAAGTTGCTTTCTCTAGACCTTGCCTTTTGTTCAGTTTTATACAGAGAACTGAAATCTTCTATAACTATTTTATTACTATTTGTAACTGTATTTTGCTTCTGTTGACAAATACTGAAAAAGTGAATGTATCAACTTAAGGCTTAAACAACGATACTTGTATTTCGACTTATTTGTTGTCTTTCAAACCTTGTTTCTCTTCAGTTTTACTGACGATGTCTTTGAGATGATTGCATGTCAGCATTGTCCTCATTCTGCCATTTTTTTTAACATCATAATGTGATGTCATAACCTTTGTTTCAAAGAACTTTGCTGGTATATTTTTGCACGTAGCTTATTATAATTCAGAGATCTGCATAATTTAACCTCCCTTTTTATAATACAACATATTTACACATCTAAAGAAGTAGTCATCTGAGGAAGTTTAAGTCCTTTACAAGTCTTAATAAATTCAATCTGTTACCCTGCTGTACAGAAACAGATTTCAATTCCCCTGCCCCATTTTACAAAAAGGAAGCTGTGAGACTAATATTGACTTGCCCGAAGTTAGATAACAAATACATATTTTGAAACTAAGAGCTGGACCTTTTTGCCTATAGGTATTCTGAAATATTTTTTGTTACTTATTTACCTTGCTATTTAGTTCCTTTTTTTGGAGTGACTTTTTCCATTCATGGGATGGTCAATCTCATACTAGATTAGGTAGGGCCATTCTGAAGAGTCTGGTGGGCGGGATGACTGTATAATATACACAATTGCCATTGTGCCATAGTAAACTATCAGAAGACTACTACAGAAAATAAATAAAAATTGGTTGGTTGATAACGTGCACATACCGGAACTATGAAATTAAATGTTTTTTTTGAAGGCCTTCTAACAATATTTAGGTGTAAAAAAATTATCTTTTGAGACAATAAATTAATGAGTTTTTAGAGAAATACATCTTGTCAGTGGTCTTATATTTGAATAAAGGCTTGAGATTGACATAATTTTTGCTCTTTGAAATGTGATTTTGAAAATGGTTAGATTTTGGAAACTACGAGATTTTTCTTGTGGTAGGAAAGGTAGGCAATTTTCCTAGATTTTACTCTTCCTTTCTTGGCGCTTTGGTTTCGTTGTAAGACAGATATAATTGATTATTAGTGCTTTTATATCTTCTAGTACTTGCGGGACTATACCTCAGTCTATCAAGAATAGATAGGTGTATACAAAGTTTACTTTTGGTCACTTGGAAAAACAGCTCCTCCTACTTCAGGCAACTACTTCATTCTTTAATGTTTGCTGTCCTTGTAACCACTGACTTGGCTTGTCTTCAGTTTCTTTAAATTGATCTCCCAGGTCTTCAGTATATGGCTTCACAAGCCATACAAGGTGCTTAACTTTTCTTTAATAGTCTTGATGGTCCTATTGAAGAAGGTGACAGTTTCATTTCATGTCACTTCTGAAGTGTCCAGTTTGCCTATTTTGCCTGGTGTTTTTTAAGTTTTCTGTTTTGCGCCTTGAGAAGAAAGCAAGGTATTCTAGGTCGTTGAAGCTGTAGTATAGAAAATGTTACTGGCAACAGGATCTTAAAATTTCCCTTCCTGAAGCTGACAGGAATACAGGGAGTCTCTGCATGACAGAGACTTTAAATCTAATGCTTGTGTCATCTAAGCTACTATATATATGTGTATATATATATATCCTGTATATTTTTCTGCATAGGAGCAGTGTTCCTTCTGCCTCTTAAAGCTATACTGTGTTCCAAATAAGAAGTCAGAATTCACTAGGATCTGTATTTTACATAAATTTGTTTTTTTTGGATTACATGCTGAAACTTGGATTTGCCCTCTTCTGCTATGGACAGACTTCTAGATAATTGTTCCCTAATCACTGAGTGACAGTTCATACCAGCCCAATTATACATGCTGACAAGTCTGCGCAGAAATCATGTGGTACCTTGTGAACCCTCCTCAGAAAAGAGGTTCACGGGCTTAATAACCAACATTTTGGATTTGGGTGTCTGAAATATTAATGAATCCTGTTTTGTGTCTGTGCTTCAGTTCTCTGTTCATTCCTCACAGAGGCATATACAGGTCAAATTTTGGAATGCTTCTGTTGTGTCGATTGACAAAAAAAGTTACTTTACAATGAGCAGCTACAGTTCATCGTTGTGCACATGTTTTTGGGGTCTTGGGGGTTTTTTTAAAGATACGTAGATTTCTGCAAACTCTGAGAATCCTTTTGGCCTGGAAAACTTCCCTTTGGAGGAAATACTGGAAACTGGCCTTTTAACTGTATACTGGGGTATATAAAGGGCAAGTCTTGCGTTCGCAGCTGATGATGGAGACAGTAAACTGTACTAACACGCTTTTTTTATTTATTGTTGTGAGTTAACCTGCCCTTTAATATTTTTATGAATGCAGAATTTTGCTAATTCTCTAAAACCAAGACAGACTATTGCTAGAAGTCATAAAATAGTTCAAAATCCTAGAAATTTCTAAGTGCTTCCATTGTAGTTCAAATACACTGAAAATTCCCCTACCCTCTGCCAATATCAATAAGCAGAAATCTTTGTCTAGCAGGGGACAAGGTTGGATAACAAATGCTTCAGGCAAATAGCCTATTAGTTAACACTAAAGACAGAGGTTAGCACAGTATCAGGCAGGATCTCCAGGGAAGTACGGCACCCTGGAGTGGTAGACTTTTTAAGGCCTGTTTTTGCATACAATAACTGTGCCTTTAACATAAATGTGACTGAAATTGTAATGTAAGTGCAAAACGTGAAATGTTTTATTCATGGGAGAAAAATAATTGTAGAAATGATAAGCTAAAGGTAGATACTTGTATCTTTATAAATAAAAAGTGGCCTGATTTTTTTTTTTTTTTAAGGGTGCTGACCATCCATTGTCTTCATGGCTATCCAGGAGCATTAAGAATAACGTAAATGTCAGATTGTTTTGATGTAGGCACCTAAATACGGACTCCATTTGCTGAGCAGTTCTTTTTCTGTTGGATCTACCTGGCTTTTTTCACATGTCAAAACTTAGTTTGAAATTTGAAACTACTCAATGCAGTGTATGGTCTTTCCATATGTTTGTGTAGTTTTTGCAGATTGGAACTTCCAAAACAGATGGCATGAAGGTTCTGAAGAATCAGACTTGGACACCTGCTCTTAAAAGTCTATGAAATATTATTTATTGTAGTGCAGGTGACGATTGAGTGTGTTAGAAGGCTTGGGGGAGTGGAGTCCAGCCTTCTTGCTCCTCCCACACCAGTTACCTTATCTGCTCTTTTACTTACTCTTTTTGGACGGTTTCAGATTTTCTGTATAAAAGCTAATTTCCTTTTTCCTTTTCTGCCTTAAATATTAGGTTATATTTGTCAACATGGATTTTACATTCTGAGTTCAGATGTTTAGTGAAAGACAAACAAAAATATATTTTATTTTGAAGCAACATTTCTTAGCAGAATTATTTTTGGAGGGATGAACATGCATTGCACATACTTCTGTGATCTTGGCTGATTTTCAGTATATTGAAAAATGGAATGAGAAAGCGTAGGAAAGCTGTACCTCCTTGCCTGCTCCCATAGGCAATGAAAATGATTAATGCTTGTCAGGCTCAGCTTGGTGCTTTCCTCTTGTAAGGAGATCTTGGAGCTGCTAATTTCTTGCTTCCAGTGCCTTAAATGGAAGCTATAAAGATGCTTCTTTTTTTTACCTTGGGAAGAACTAAAATCTCCTTGTATTTATAATCTAGACAGGAAAGAGAAGATTTGAGCACTACTGAGGCAACTTAGTTTCTAACTGTCTACTAATAGTTGTAGCCAAGGGAAGTTAAATAGCTTACTTTAGAACAAAGCTAGAGAGTGTATGGTAATGAAAACTGTAATGACAGCTTGTTCTCAATCAGCAGCTCTTTTCTTGTGTGCTACTTCTCAGACAAATTTTCAGCAGAAAATTGGAAGCAAGTGAGGATGACTGGCCAGCCTAATGCATGATGATAACTGCTAATAAAAATAGGGAAGTATTCGCTCAGTCTTCCTCATCTCTGTAGGAGGCCAGCATAACTGCATCTTTAGCATAATCCTGACACCTTTTAATTCTTGGAGCATGCTCTGCTTCTGGGAGGAGAAGTATTTTTTGCAATGTATTTCCAAGGAAAAATGGGATTTTGAATTTATCCTTTTTCATGTGATCTATGTCCCTTGGAACAAATACATTCCCAGAAAATCCTATGAGACACTTTGCTGCAAACACAGCAGAAAGCACAGACTGAGCAACTTTTTTTAATTAAAACCCCCTCGAAGGTGACTCTAACGGGTAAGATTTACATCATCACATTCACTTCATTAAACTGAAACTAACAATTTCAGAAGGGTCTATTAGATGACTGCCTGTTGCCTCCTGCTGTATTTGAATCCTTTGCAAGGAAGAGAAAAAGGGAACAGTGTTTGTGTTTTATAAGGTAGCACGTCATAGCTGTGAGCTGGGGTGATCCATTGACCTAGACTTGCACAGGATTTATTTCCCTATACTGAGAAAGCTGAGTGAGAATACTCACAGAGAATATGAACTCTGAGGGTTTTTTCTGTTGCTTTTTTTTTTGTTATGTTTTGTTTTGTTTTAGCTGTGCTCCTGTATTCCAAGGCCACCTCCAAGGCTTCCCACTCACCAAGCTGAATGGCTGCAGGCAGCTCATTGTCATGACTTGTGTTGCTGTCTTCAGCATTTTAAAAAGTCTTTTTCTGTTTCTTCAGCAATAAGAGTGTAGTCATCTGTACTGCAACTCTTCACCCTCTAAAAAGAATTTCTGTAAAAATAGTCTGTCGGAGGCCGCAGCATGGGCTATAAGCGCTCTTGTTGTAAAACAAGCACACTTCCTAATTTGGTGAGTACCTGGAGAAGACTGTAGTTGCTAGGACATGCTGGCAGGGTCCCAAGCCAAGGCACTGGCATGGATTCTCATCCTGTTGGGTTTTTTTTGTTTGTTTGGGTTTTTTTTGTTTTGGGTTTTTTTTGTTGGTTTTTTTTTTTTTTTTCAAGAATACTGAGAAAGGGAATAGAATATTTCAGTTGGAAAGGAGCTACAACAATCATCTAGTAAAATACTAGGAAAGTTGTTTTAATTCTCTCTCTTCCTTTCCCCTTCTTTACTGTCTCTCTCCTTTCTGGCACTTCAGCCTGTAAAATCTTTTCGTTTCAGCCTGACACAGACTTACTGAAGAGGCTAATGAAGAAGCTGTCCCTGACCTTCCGTGCTGCCCAGAGTAGGACATATTTTAAGATGGTGGGATGCTATTTTGTCTACTCATCTGTACAGCCCTCCATCCCATTCCCAGTGAGCCCTGCCAGACACATCTTTTAATTTCATCTTCGAATCCTTGTAAATACTGCAGGGATTTAAATAATTCATGCTGGTTTATCCTGAACTGCAGAACAGCATTTCTGTGTGACTGGAGTAGGAGCTTTAAGTTGTGTGTGTGGAACAAGACCCTGCTGCAAGCAGGCTGCATTGCTACTGGTCTCACTTGCTTAGCAGTGGAAGTGCTGCCAAATCATAGATATGAAACCAGCTATGGCTGTCAACCACAGCTGCTTTGACAGTATCAATCATTTAATTCAATGGATGTGGTCTTTTTGCCTTTTGTATTAAATGTAAGTACTGGGCTGTAGCTTAGGCCTGTGAAAGTCTTAGTCTTTGGATTAACTTTCTCCAAGTTCTACCTGTTTTCCCTGGAAGACTCTGCTTTGAAGTGGTTGATTCATGAGTAGAGAGAGATTTTCACCACTTCAGAATCATGATCTTAATGATTGCTGTATCATGGAGGTTGGTGTCATGGCAAGCATGGCTGAAGCTCATGTGGAACTCTTGAGCTGTCATTTATTATCTGGAATATTAAAGCAAGTCATCATAGTCTTCATGCTGATTTAACATGCAAGGACAAAGTTTGTAACAGAATTGCTGTATATGTAGTTCCTTGGAGAAATGCAGTTTTTTGGAGAGGAGTAAGGCCGTCAGTGTGCTTTAATCTCTATGTGGTTTTCAAATGGAGCTCGTTTTCCTTGTTCTGATGTTTGGAACATGAGTGAGCTGATCTGATTTTTTAAAAAATTATTTTTGGATTTTTGATGATAGCGGTGAGAAGCAGGTGGCAGGAGATACAGTTGCAGCTCTTTACTCACTTTCGTACCAACTTTGGCACAAACCAGAGAAGGAGCTGCTGTAAAAAGTTAGGGTAACAATATACTGCTGATCGTTCATTAGATGCTTGGAATGAGGATGTGTTTAATAAGGCAGCAGTTAAAGACTGACAATAATGTGCTTGTTTGTCTTTAAGATCTTGTGCCTTGATGTTTAATGAAGGTTTTACAATGGTATTTAGGTTTTGTGGATAAAGTTCAGGTGAGGTGTGTTGTGTATTCTGATGAATATAGATAAACTGAAAAAAATGAGAGGAGGATTTTTGAGATAAATTAAAAATATCTTGGTTGCCCTTTGCCTTGAGGATGTCTGTGCTTTGGCACAGACAGGGTAAGCAGGGTAGTTTAACCTGTGATGAGTTCCTTGCTGTTGGGGCCAGACTGTCACTAGCAAGTGAGCTGCTTATTGTTTCCATTGGCCCGGTACACAGCGGGCGCCGCACTGGGGATGGACATTCACACTCATATGGTTTTGGTAGAAAGGGAATAATGTTGATCAGTGTTACTTCACACTACTAGAAAATGTCAATATTGGAGAATAAATTAATTAATGATGTATTCACTTCCCAGTTTCATGACATTGAGTGGCTTCTGGGTGAAAATGCTTGTTTGAGAATATGAAGAATAAAAAAGATACATTCCAGACTTGATCACTTAGCATGTTTCTGAGTACCTGGAAGACTTACAGCATGTTTAATGTTGCATTAACTCTTCTGTACCTACTGCTCATGTTTACCTGCCTGTTTGTATTTATAAGAAAATCTCAAACACTGTTTTATTTTAGGAACAATGTTACTATTGTAACATATGGTAACATGGATAAGAGTTGACCCTTATGTCAGGAGCCTCAATATTTTTCACTTTTTGTGTTTTGTCTACTTTAAAAAAAATGAGAAATAGAGGAAATGTAACAGAGTATTGAGTTTCTTGAGTGCTGTGAGGAATATGATATTATTTCCTAGTCTTATACAAAAAACTTCTGTGTTGACTTTAATGGGATTAGTCACTCTGCAAAGCTTACAAAGACAGAGCATTGGTGATTTGCATCAATTCCATCCAATTCACTGAGTCATCGAATTAATTTGATTCATTCTCCTTTAGAGAGAGAAAATAGGGAAAAAATACTTAAATGGTCATGCATTCTTTCAAACAGTCAATATGCAATATGAATTCTTCAGCCTCTTATTTTGAAACTAAGCTTAAGCAGGTTTAGTGTCACCTCTTCAAGAACTTAATGGACACCTGTTCTTCATGACTCTAAAATATGTATCAATGTTGAAAAATAATTTTTTAAACTGAAATTTAGTAGTGAAAATGACAAGAATAAGTCATGAGAGTTGATATTGCCTCCTTCCCTTCACCCCAAAATACTTGATACAATAAAGAAACTTGAAAAAACTGCTGAGATAAAACATGATAAAGATTGTCTACTTTGTGATAAGCTTTATGCATGTACATCTTCTAGAACATTTTACTTACTTTCCTGGTCCTCATGTGATGGTAATTCTTTTCCATGCATAAGGTTTTTGATTCTCCATGTCTGTATATATGCCTGTTCTTACTCATAGATCCAGTTCTTGCTTGTCAAAATTGGAAGCAGCTGTCTAGCATCTCCAGCAAACAATCCGATTGCTGTTCTCTGAAATAACTCTATCAAATATTTCCACAGTTCTGCAGTCATAGAGTTCTTGAGTTTCACAGTTCTTCTTTAGCTTATGTAAGAATTTACTGTTTCACCAGGTTTATGACCTCTCCATTCCCACTTTTTTTTTTTTTTTTTAAGTGAATGCACCAATCTACCCAGTGTCCTGTGGCAAGGAATGTCCAGTAACCAAATTTAGAAGTGGTTTACTCAGCTTTTTTGTTCTCAGTTACACCACTGCAGTAGAGAGAAATAGCTGCCTTTAGTATTGCATCATAGGTGTATAGGTTCTTGTCTCAGTTATGCAGCTGAGAGAGGAACAATTTGGACTAACTGAATCCAAGATTAAAGTTATGGATATTTTAGCTTTTTTATTTATTGCAGGTAATTAAAGTGTACAGTGAAGATGACACTAGCAGAACCTTGGAAGTACCAAGCGATATAACAGCCAGGGATGTATGTCAGCTGTTGATACTGAAGAACCACTATATTGATGACCACAGCTGGACTCTGTTTGAACAACTTACCCACACAGGTTTAGGTAAGACTAATGCAATACAATGGTATGGCAGTAAATAAGTGGTTTGGTTTTCATTTTCACGTAGAAGTACATTTGTAATAAAAAGGCTTGGAAGCAAAATGATGGGAGGGCTTTTGTGAATTTGTTATTTTGCGGGTTTGTTGCTTCTATTTCTCTTTTTTTTTTACACAGTTTTTTTTTATACACAGTTATAAAGTACATTTTGTAATAGTACATTTGCCTCATACTGCTCAATCTGTATCTATAAGAGTGATTTGGAAGACACTGCAAATTCTTCCACCCTCTTCCTTGCTTTTCTTTGGCAGTTCTTCCTCTTTTACTGGTATTTCCTGCTTACCTGTAGCAAAACTTGGACTATTTTCATTGCAATTAAAATCTTTGTTGTTCCCAGCACACCTGAGTGAAATATGTGACGTCAAGGACAGAAAGCGGTTACACAGTGCTATTTCATCTGGACAATAGGACTCAGTCTTCAGAAACAACATCAGAGTAGGCTGTCAGTATTTTCCTGCAATACAATCAGTTTGGCTAGATTTATTGTGAACTCTGGGACAAGACTACTTAAAAAGCAGAACAAAACCATTCTTCTAAACTTCCACTTATGGACCAATGAACTCTGCTGAAGTGACTTCATGCTTAGTATTTTATGTTGCTGGAAACTAAACACTGAACTCCTCCCACATCATCAGTGTTCCTCTAGTGTAGTAAAAAAACCTTTTTGTATTATATAGTTTAAAAGGAGTAATCTGTGGTTTCAGATTAAGAAATATAATTTTAATTTCTGATCTTTGTTCCTTTTTGTAGTGTATAAACATAATTTTGCAGTATCAAAACACAGTAAGATAAATTAAATATAGGTAGAAAGGAAATATTTGCAGAAATGTAGAATATACAGAACACGGGAAAGACTTCACTCAGCAAAGATGAGTTTGAGAAGCCCACCGCTAGGATGTAGTGTTGAACTCCTACTCTAGTCAATCTATCTTACTTCCTTTTATGACACTACATTTCAGTACTGTATTGTTTGGTTTTGTTAGGGAATTAGATCAGAAAAATCTACTGGAAGACAAATGCCATAAAAAACCCCCCTGGTTTTAATTTCATGTCACTCAGAGTTTCCATATTATTCTTGAACTTTGGCACTATGCTAGTCACCAAAGATTCTGCAACCTCAGGGGCAGTTCCGGCTGCTAGTGTGAAGTCTGCCTTGAGAAAGAGGACATTTTGAGAGCCTTCTTGCATTCTAAAATACATAGAAAACTCCTTGGAGTCCTTAATTTTCAGAAGAGACTGCGTTGGTACCTGATAACTCCAGTGCTGTTGATTTAAAAACAAACAAACAAACAAAACCCCAGAACAAAAAACCCCTCCCAACCGAAAACACACACACCACCAACAAAGAAATCAAACACACACCCCCACACAGACAACATGGAGATATATATATATGGCTAAAAGCAATTGTTAAACTCCTTTGCTGTGTTTGTTTCTAGGGAGTCTGGACTCATGTATTTGTGTAAAATAAACTTTACTGTGCATGTCCGTCTGTATTATGTTTAGTAGCCTTATTTTAAAGATGAACTACAAAAGCTAAAACTGTTTTCTGCCCTTTTCTGCTCCTTTATCCTGTGAAGGCAGCCACAAACGTTTTTCAGTTTTAGGTTTTTTTTTTTGCTTTGTAACATTTCAAAGATATTTATAACCTTTTGCACTGAATGTATCAGTTGTAAGATGCTTCCAGCTCAGAGTAAGGTCAGAGTTAAATCTAGGTCGAGGCTGTAAGTGACTGACTGAAAAATGGCTTTAGACAACACTACTATATAAATAGTAGAAGTGTTTTCTGTATTTTATAGTGTGGCTGATGTTTAAGTAGCGTGGTAACTATTGAAGAAGACACTTTTGACAAACCATGCCAGAACAACAGTGCCATTGTTTCTCCAGGTTTATTTATTTGTATTATACACTTTTCATCAAATAGTATGTTTTCTTCAGTCTGAAGGATTTCTTGGAAGATGTCAATACCAAATCATTAGTGAAGTTGCTTTTCCTAAGATTCTGAAATCCTCAAAATTGCTGGCGTGCAGGTCTGAAGATCTGTATTTGCCATACAGTCTTCTGATTGCTCCAGCTGCTTCAGGCATAATTTTAGGAAAAGGTGAATTGTTCATTTTTAAAATAAGATTATTTCTAAGATAATGAGGATTGCAATTCAACATTACTAGACAAAGAAAGGGACAGTGTGAGATATCTTTTTTTTTTTCTTTTTTAATAATACTGAATAATCATGGATTTCTTTTTATGATACTGTTAGATCTGATTTTGCTTGAATGGCTTAACATACTGATCTTTATTTGCATTAAGTATATCTTTAGAGCACTGGAGGAGTAGCATGAACAAGTATTTTTCAAATGTTTGGACTGTTTGCTATGTATTATTCTGTTGTATATTTTACCTGTGGAAATTTGGACAGTCTTTTTCTGCTCTCAAGTTAATGACTGGATATAGAAAGGAGAAGTACCGTGAGTGAATGTGTGTCTGTGTAAATTCCAATATGACAGGGATTAATAATTCATTCATCAATTAGTGAACATTTTCTTTAATATCTAACAGCTATCTGGATACTGCTGAATTAGATATGATTGCATGAATCTTAGTGAGCTGAGCACAGTGTTCTGCTTTTAATCAAGACAGACATTAATTACATCACTGGAGTGTGCCTTCATTGCTATGTGGATGTATCTGCATGTGAAAGTTAAAAAAGGAAAAAAAAATCCCACCCAAAAGAGAACATAAGACCATGGTCTGTATATTCTGGTCTTCACAAACCTATTTGCCCTTTAGTGTGGAACTATATTGTTGAACATTCCATTGCATGGCAAGTGCTGACCAGGTGATGTTGACTCAGGGCGAGTGGGCAGGTAAGATCGTTCCTCCACCTGTGCCGCTTCCTGGGATGCTGGCTGGTGCACTCCTTCTGCCTGCCCTGGGGCATCCACGCTGTGCACTGCCCGCTGCTGCTGCTGCTGTTCCACCCAGAGTGCTCGGCCTTCCTACCCACCTCCGAAGTTTTGCAGTAGCCTGGGCTCTATTTCAAATAACTACAGTACCATGATTATTACAGCACTATAAATTGCAATATATTTCAGAATTGTGTGCTTCCAGTGTGTGTCCTTTTTGTCCCAAGCAATGGAATGCAAATAAATTCTTGGATGTCTTTCACCTTGTCTAAGGTTATTGGAGGCAGCTGAGGTATGCCTGGATTTCGATTGTGCCATGTCATCCCTACCACCAGATGCCTCGGTATTGGAGTCACATACTTCTGCAATTTCCCTGTACAAGGCAGACTGTGAAAACAGACCAGTTTTCCATAGCTGTTCTCCCTTTCAAGGAAAACCATCCTGAATTTTTTTCTTTTCTAGTGAGAATTTTTTGTATGGACTGTGAACAGTTTCCATTTGCTTCTGCAACACTAGACTTGATTCTAGGGTGTTCTAGGGTTCTTCTTTGAGTAGGTGATAGTGCCTTGGCCAGGCACATCACTGTCGAGTTTATCTGTTATTTTGATTTCACTATATGCATTCTTTTAGGTAGTCTGTGGGAAGGCTCACAAGCAATATTTTTGGGCAATGGCTTTTCTGGTTTTTATTTAGTTTAATTTTTTTTCTCCCACTGGGTGGCTAGAGAGGAGGCTACTTGAAATGCGTTATGTCATATGCTTTAATATTAAATCATCTTTCATGTGTTTTAGTTACTTTCTGTAGTTAAGGAGACTTTGTTTTGGACGGTAGCATGTTAGAGATAGTAGTAATCAAGAGATGGTAGCGAGGAAAGTAGAAACTCCAATCTAGCTGCAAGACGAAAAATGATCTAGCTAAACCAAAGTGCAGCTTTTTCATGGCAACATTCAGAGATTTGATTACAGTGCTGTGTTTACTTAATGTTTCAGTTCCTTTGGGAAAGTAAGTTGAATCAATTGTGAAATATTCTGTGATGTGACACCTTAAAAATAAGTACCAGCGTCCTTACCCACCCATTGGGGTGATGCAGATTGTCTTATTTTTGTACCAAGAAGTAAGTCTTCAAGAAATGGTATTTTCTTAAATGTCGCAATGCCAAGCATTTAAGAGTTTTAAATGTCATCTCAGGGGACCACTTTCTCTCTATAAAACTGAAAGGAAAAAAAATGCTGGTTTTGAGTAAGAGCTTCAGTCCTTTACTATCTCTTTACCCCAGCATCTGAAGAAGGTGTTTTGGAGAAGAGCAGGCTATACAAGATCTTAAAATGCTCACTTTTCTTTCAGTATTTTTGAGGTATTTTTTATTTTCTGAATTGCTTTATGTTTTTTATTTGCTTAATTTGATCTGGTTACAAAAAGTGGGCTTTATGTAGCATCCTTAATCTCTGTCTTTATGGGCTCAAGAAGGAGTTAAAATTCAATGAAGAATGAGTTAAATTCAGTGAAAGTTTAACTTTTCCGTACTTTATCTGTAGAACATGAGTGCTTTGTCTTCTGCTAGCCTTGAGCTTGATATTTTCTTACTGAGGTGAAATTTAGTTGGATGAGTGTATTGTCCCTAAATTTGCTAGCTGGAAGCTTTCTGAAGAAGCTTGTAGATTTGCAGGCTACAATAAGGCTGTGACTCACCAGACTGGACAGTGTGGAAGCATGAAGCAGTGACTGGCAAAAGAGATGGCAAGAGAAGATCAATAAAGATGCTGTAGTTCTAAAGAGGCTTTAATGATTTCAGATTGGAGGTTTGATTTTTATCTCTTAGAAAGTTGTGCATGCTACAGTTATGAAAGTTAGACTCTTTGTTTAGCCAGGGCCACTTGCAAAAATGTACAATTTATATTAATTTAATGTTATGCCCAAGTAAGTTTTTTAAGAAATGTATTCTATTGTTTTATCTGTTACGATTTTTTTTTTTAAAGTTTCTAGCAGGCAGTTATATGAGAGCATCAACATTGATTTAAAGTATATCATAAGATCCCTCATGATAATGCAATGATGTGTAGCAAATGTGATTAAAAAATTGTGAGTTAAAGAGTTTTTATAATATATTTTTAATTATCCTTTGAAACCATGATCAGAATTGGATGTTAAAACCCTGTAATTGGCAGGAAGACATAAGTTTAGATCTCAAACCTATTCTTAACCTGTAACTCATTGTTGGAGTGTAATTTAACTTTGGAGGTACCAATGATCATTTAAATAAAATCTACAGCTTTGCTCAGCTGTCTTGTTCTCCTTAGTTTAAGTCCACAACAGAGTACAAGTGGCCATAAAAACTTTTTACTCATTTGGAAGCATGTTCATCCTTTTTTTGTAGCATGATTTCATAAGCTTTTCAAATTTATTAAAAAAAAAAAAGCAGTGTAAATAATATTGTACAGAAATTATCCATAGTCTTTCAAGATTTATGCTTAACTTCCTGCACTTTGAGTAGTCCCATTGCATTACTCAGAGCATGCATGTAAACATGCACAACACAAGTACAGGAAAATTCTTAAATTCTGTATCTTTCCTATAAGTGCGTTTCATATTGCTGTAAAATTGAAAAAATCACTCGAGAATCTGAGCAGCAGAAGTGGTCTAAAGCAGTGAGAACAGGGATTGTGAACACCAGTGCTGTGGTACTGAATTCTTTGCCTTCTGCAAAGCCAAACCACACATTAGGACTCACTTTGTAGGTTATCTTTTTGTTTTATTTTCTTTTATTTTTTTTTTCATGGCTTGCTTTTACCATTCCTTTTGCATATGCTGGTTCTACAGCTACTAAAATTGTCAGTATCCATGGTTTGTGCAAAAACGTTAAAACACTGAAATCCTCTAAGTTCATTTGCAGTTTTAGAAATGCTTCAGGATATAGTAAGGACCTGGGGAGAAGATGACAAATTAATGGTATTCTATATTGCAGATAACTTTCACTTCACAAATGATGCATTAGAGAAAGGAGTGATAAAAAGGCATTCCTGACACCCAGTACAGGGTGAGTGAGTAGTTGAAGTGGTCCACTTGACCACTCAAGTGGGAGCTACCTGGCTTCTGCAGGGAGAACATGGATTTGGCCATGAAATGGAATGAAGCCTTCAGCTGTCCCTGTAAAAGAAAACAAACAAGCAAACAAAAAACAAACAAAAAAACCCCACTGACAACAAAACACAAACAAAAAGCTGCATGTGTGACCTACCTCAGAAGTTGGGCCTTACTGAGGTGGAACTGTAATGGGGTGTAACATGGCCCTCATTAATGGATTGTGTTTGGATTGCTTGTTTCATGTTTTGTATTAGTTTAATTTAGTAATATTTTTTGTTATCTGACCTTTGTGTTTTCATGTTCTTCTCCTAGGCTCTACGGTGCAGGTTCTGTGTTGGGGTTTTTTATTTGTTTATTTTTTTTACAGGAAGAGCTATAGAGGACCATGAATTAGTGATGGAAGTCCAGTCAAACTGGGTAACAGAAGAGGAAAACAAACTGTATTTTAGAAAAAATTATGCCAAATATGAGTTTTTTAAAAAACCACTGGTAAGTCCTAACATGTGAAGTGGTGCAATTCCTTTTGATGCTGTTCTGTTACACACAGATAGGCAGAGTGTAAAGCTGTTAGTGTAACATGAGTCAAAAGGAATAACTAGGAGGGAATATGTGTCATATAATAATGTATTGTAGCGTGTGTAACTGTTGGCCGGTCCCTTTGGTGCAATTGTAAAACACCCATGTTCGTGCTTTTTTCGTGGGGGGCGGGGAAGGGGGCACACAGGTTTAACTTCATTGAAGTTTGCACTTGGACCTATGACAAAATAAAATTTTTGAAATTGAGTGAAGTTTCCATCAAGTGACAACAAAATAGAAAATGAAGCGGTGTGAGGAGGGCATCTGGCGCAAAGATGATTTTATTGTTAAAGTGAAAATCGAATGTTATGGCCCAGCACTGCCCAATGGCAGCTTCTCACAGCTGCAGCTAAATGACAACTGACACAAAAGGTGATGAGCAGCCATAACCTATTAGGAGTAAGTGAAAGTGAAGCCAAAGTTAGTGTATGTAAGGAATGGAAAGAGAGCAGAGACAATTCCTAACTCAAGGATGTTACCAAAGGTTAATGCTGCCGATTCAGACCTTGGCTGATGGCAAAGGCCATGGAAGCAGTCCTGGCTCAGCAGGAGTGACTCACCATCTGGTTAGTCAAATACATGGTGTATTTAGATCACTTCTAATGCTGTCTCTTACAAAGTCATCTTGTATCAGATGTCAAAGGGAAAAATAGCAGAAAGATACGAGTGCGTGAAAGGTGTAAGGGAACTAAAATTACCTACCTGTGAAAAGGAAGAAAAGGCAAATATTAAGATACCAAAAGATAGAAGAGATAGGAGGCTTTTTTTCTTGCTCCACCTCTGTTTCTCTCAGCCAATCATACACTCCCCTGACATGAAGATATCGCTGCACTAGTTAAAAATTCTAAAGAATAAATATGTTTGTGTATTGGTTAACCAGTGAGTGGAACCAGCTGTGGTGTGTGGCAGACATGCAGCAGTGACTAGCAACAGCAGCTGTAGCTAAGCAGAGTCCTTACTGTTCCTGTTGAGTCATTCTGGGTGCTGTGGTCCCAGGTGTAGCAGGAATGCTTTGTCAGAAATAAGATGGTATGAATTAACACTACCAGTTGTTGAGTTTTATTAAAAATGAAAGTCAGTGGACATGGATGGTCAAGGGAATATTTGCTTCAAACTTGACCAAGCCTTGAGAAAACTTTACTGGTAATGGTCAAACTCTTGGCTGGTTCATATCTGCATGGCTATATTGAACTCCGCAGCTGCTGGTCTGTCCCATAAATTAACCCTTGAGCTTTCCTTGATAATTAAATTGGCACTTTAAATGTGGATTTTTTTTAACCATACTGTGTTGATGTAGTCAGATTTTTATTTTAATTCATATTCTTATCATACAAAATAGACAATTAAAAAAACCAAAAACCAACCAAAAACAAAAACTGAGAGGACTTGTTCTCTATTAATGGAAGTGATTCCAAAATATTTTACTGGGTTTCTAATGTAATGAAGACAATACAAAACAATATATTTTTGAGCATGTTGGCATATGTCCTCCCTACTTTGTAATGTATTGAAGCCCCAGGAAGGTCTTATATTGTCAAGAGCAATAGAAATTACTACTAGAAAAACAATACTAAGGACCAAGTACTGCAATATGACTTGCACTGGTATATGAAACCCTCTTGCTTCCAGAGACCATTGATGTTTTCTCAGAACTGTCATTTTTCAGCAAATAATATACAGAATATCACAAATTTAGCAATGATATTAAGGTAAGCATAAATTATTGGATCAGAGAATCTGCAGTGTCTTGCACTGCACTGAGAACTTAAATTTTTACGTCCAAAGGAGTTAGGAAGTTTTATATTTATTTTTATGGAACTTTGATACAAATTATTATTGTTACAGAGCTTTTTTCCAGATCACATGATATCTTTTCCAAGTGAAACCAATGCAGCTGTAAGCCACTCTGGTATATTACAGGTATGTAATCTTTGAATAAAGATGAGCCAGCATATCTCAGAATTTTCCATTGTCTGTCTTGTGTAAGCATAGCTCTTGGTCACTCTTGGATCTGTTGCTACATTTTGAATAACTCAAAACTTGGTTAATAACTTTTTTTCCTTATGAGGTACGATGTGTCCCTTCCAGACACTTACTGCACGACCACACTTGGAAACTTGCACGTCCTTTCAGAATCAAGGAGTGTCAAAACAGATAGAATGCAGTAAAAATGGTTAATACCTTTATTGGGATTTCAGGTGAAAGACCCTGTTTCCTTAAAACGTTGGAGTGCTGCAGCACTTAGTGCATACTTAACAGCAGGCCTTGGTAGAATATGGAGGAACTGGTGATACAGATGGATTAAAAAAAGAGTTAAATGGTTAAACTTAATGAGTAGAAAATTTAGACTGACTAGTATGATTTGTTAGCTTGAAGGCTACTGTAGCCTTCAAAAAAAAAATATGGTAGGTCACTCAATGTTGGTCATCTTGTAAGCGGACACAAGATTTTAATTTACAGTGGGAGTAATTTCAAAGAATGACCATATCGGGGATCATCATCTTACTTCTCAAAGAGGGGAAAAATGAGTAATAAAGGTGGAAACATACACATCACTCTTGTTTGCTTGTCACTAGAAAAATTAATCAATAGAAGAACTTTCACTGGTCTTAAGACAACCCTACGTGTGAGTTTTGGGCATAAAAAATTATTTTAAAGGCAACATAAGAACACATAATGTTTAAGGTAAAACTAAAATACAGAAATTACAAAAAATTTTTTGCTTATATATAATAAATTCTATCTTGACATCCACCAGGAAATTAAAATCATTAAAGAACTAATTCTCAAAGCATTCTTCTGTATTAAATTGTTATATCGTTATAGAAGTGGATGTTAGTCAGGAGGTTAAGATTATCCCAAATATAGTAAAAAAAATGTTTCAAATTAAATTTGAGACATGCTAGATTCTCTAAACCATTTTTACGAGTCTAAATAAAAACTGTAATTTCAAAAGGTGCTGCATATCAAATGAAAATTTGTTCACTTCTGCTACCTAAATAGCAAATAGATTTTGCAATCTAACATAAGCACTTAATGTAGAAAATCTTGGCCCCTTTGTCAACAGATCTTAATATTTTTTTGCTTGCAAATGTAGTTCGGTAGTTTGAAAAAAAAATAAAGACTTTTATAAGGGAACTGTTTGCTCTATGCTCTTGTGTAGAACTCCCTTAAGGCCATATCGTGATATGTAGAACATGTGCAGAGCTTGTGGGTAAGACTAAGAATCATTCTAAATATATAGTTACATCCCATTTTGATAGCTTGAAAAAATTGTGGTGAACTCTCCTCTGTTGTTATTTTGTGTTGTATTGTCTATTTATTTGTATTTCCTCAAATAAAACTTACTAGGGACAAAATAGAGAATACTTTTGGATTGTGCAGCTGTTTTGCACATTTCAGCAGAAGCTGTTGAGTAAATTGCTTACAGTGTGTCACTATTTCCTTGGAAATGTTCATTAAGACAAGTTAATGGGCTTGCATTATTATTTGTGATGTACCTGGTCAAGTATCAAGAGAGACATTAATTTTAACATCAATGCTTACAAGTGATTAAAAAATCACTTCTTACACTTTTACAGCTTTTTGTGGATTGAGCTGTAAGCAAGAGCAAGTAAAATGTTTTTCAAGTATGTTTTTCTTGACTTTTATTGAAAGTGAAAGAGTGAGTATTTTGGCTGAGAACTTTAAATCAGAGCATCGAAATAGCCTCAAAAACAAAATGAAAAGTTTACCAGTCTCCTATTCATTTAGCATATGCTAAGTAAAATTACAAGGTCTGACGTATATCGAATGTCTATGTGTACCAAAGAGAGGTTTAATCTCTGCCATGAAGATTTTTGGCCTAAAAAAAAGAAGTATGTCACTGTATTGATTAGAGTATGGTTGCTCTGAGACACATCACTGTATGCACATGTCTAGTGATAGGCAGAGGTACCAGTAGCAATGGGCTGGATAATGTCTGGCTGTTATCACATCTTTGAAGAAATCGGTCATCGAATTCAAACTTGATTCACAGATTCTTAGGAAAAGATGGCTTCTTTAACTCTCCAAAATAGTGTGTAAGGGCTTGAGAAGTGTCCACCTTAGTGAATGTTGTCCTTGCTACTGCAGTCATTCTTTCACTGAAAATGTTGAATGTGCAGACAAATAAGTTGTGTAGTTTGGAATGCAGCTCTCAATCTTTATTGCAATCAGTGACGTCTAGTATTTCTGCTATTTTTAAATTATTATATTAATCTGAAAAAATGTAGTGTTTTTTCTGTTCTGTTGTTTTTTCACTTGTTGATTAATTTGGTTTTTTTTTTTCAACAAAAGACATTTATTTGCTTTGGTTTTTTGTTCAGATTGGTTTTAAATGGATTAGTTTTACATCTAATGAAATCATATAGAGTCCTTGGTGCTGTCATATATTAGTATCTGAAAGACATGACTCTACATATCATGTTATATATTTCACTACATATGGGAGAGAGTGCAAGCTTATTTCTGCATATTGTGTGATCAGTAATCCTTGTCTGCAACATACCATAATTTAACTCTTCCCCACTTCTTCTTATATTTAAGACTTTTCTTATTTTTCTTATTTTCATCCTAATTTGATTATCTCTTATCTGCATAAACAGATAAATAATAAACTTGTATGTGCATCTATTAAAAAAACCCAACAAACCAAAACAACAACAAAAAACCCAATCAAACCAACCCACAACAAAAAAAACCCAAGGAAGTTATCTTTTCTACTATCTTGAGTTTTAGGTATTTATTACAATTAGGTCTCTGAAATATTTTTACTGTTCATTCCTTGTGATGGTTAATGGTTTTGACTATAGCTTGTTCATGTAATGTTTTCTCACACAGTCCTCAGGTATTTTAGAAAGAAAAAGATGGTTCTAAGATTGTCTTTTTCCTAGCATTAATGCTCTGTTGTTTTAATTGATAGCATAGGGAAAAACAGTGACTGTTGAAGCTGAGCTTTGTATTGCTCTGCCACTTTGCCTGCTGAGTAGGAAAGCATTTTTCATGACAGCACTTCTGTTTTAAAGCTCTTATGGCAGAAATCCTGGGGAAGTTACTTGTGCAGGCTGGGAGCCAGGCACTCCTTTCATCTTCAGTAGAGATACTAATGCCTAAAAAAATGCTGTTTTGTTTTGGCTTTACATACATTTGACTTGTTTATGGAGTTAAAATACTTTTTCAATGCAGCCTTTATATTCACCATTAGTGGAGAAGAAATACTGTTAATACATGGCAAATGGGAAGATTAACAGGCTGGAACACCTACCAGGAACTACTCATCCGCTTCAGTGTGGCTGAAATAGCTTAAACTGCATTCATACAGAGCTGTGTGCCAGCAGCACATGTAGATAGATGGACCTAGTCGTACTGTAATTTAACTATTCAGGTGAATAGCGGTGAAGCTATTTATAATGCATTCCTAGTTGGGGGCTACAGCACTGCCCTGACAAATGAAGCCTGCTCATGTTACTGCATTCACACCAGCTGAATTTAGTTAGCTCAGGATGGTCTACAGGTGATCCAGTCATGCATCTAACTGCAAAGTAGGAAAACGGTAAAAGTGAGAGACACCTTGTATTTCTTGGTTGGACTGCATTACTTAGTCATCAAAGAAATTTGTGTACTTCCAAAATCATGTTCACTTCATGAGTGAACAGGAGGAAGATGCAGCAATGAAAGCTGCAGATATCAACCAGAAAATCCTTTGTCCCCTACCACTATATAAGCCTAGGCAGTATTTATGATTCTGCAGGCTGGTCGGGAGCAAGGTTCCTTGAAGAGCTTAGTAACGACGCAGCTTCCTTTGCATGTATGGAAATTGAAGAATTCTAGGTTAGTCTGTTTAGATATGAGTCAGAGTTCTGAGTAGTTTTGTTGGAAGCAGAGTAATAAAAATGAATGTGTTACATGGAATTAGAATAAAGTTATCACGGTTGCCGGCTTTTACTGGGGACTTTTGCAGACTGAGTAAAACTCTGTACTTGGTCTTTGCAAGGTGACCACTGTGTTTCACTCTTGACAATGTCTGATTGAAACATCTAAAGAGAAGCCATTGAATACCTTGATTACAGGTAGTGCATCGTTTAGCTTCTCTCAGTGCATTAGTTGACTTCTCTATCTATCATTCTGCCTTTTTTATGGCTTGTGAGCGTGCGCACCTTTTTCTTGCAGTTCTGGAGGCAAAATGGCTGATTTCTAGGACATTTCAGTCCTCTTTCCTTCCTCCTGATGCAGCATTTTTCAGTACTCTGCTAGGTGACCTTGAGCACAGACAGGAGCTGTCTTGGTGACTGGCCCAGCCTCTCCTGTTTTTGGTTCAACTAAAACTCCTAAAATTCCTACTTGAGCACTGCTTCAGGACCTGTGACCTTTGTTCCCTCCTTTTGAAAATGGTAATATCTGCCTGACCTGCATGGTTTTGTGATTCACATCTTGGGATTTGTTTGCTGAGCAATTTTTAACTCAGATCAGTTCCCTTATCTGGTTTGTAACACAGGAGGCAGGGAGGCATGACATTTCTTTTTTTTTTTTTCTTCTTTTGGTAGCATTGATTTGCAGTTTTATATAAATAGGCTCTGAGGCATGGGATCAGAACTTCTTACACTGGTTTTGTTGCTAAAGTCAACATATTGCATAACTAATGCTCTCATTTCAAACCATATGTTCCATATAAATATGTAACTTGCTCAGCATACCTTGGCGTTGTGTAACATTCTACGTGCCTCACATTAGAGGTACTCTGAATGAGATTACATGCAATCAGAACTGAATTACTGTGGTGTGATAGTGGATTTGGGGGTTTATTCCCCTTGGTCCTGTCTGAGTATGTTAATGAAACAGAAAGCTGGTTTCAGATTAAAAGAAAAATGCCTGTCTGATATTTTTTTTCAGATGTTCCTAAGCTCCAGCACATATCCTGAGATTCATGGTTATTTGCATGCAAAGGAGCAGGGAAAAAAATCGTGGAAAAAATTGTACTTTATTTTGAGAAGATCTGGCCTTTATTTTTCCACTAAAGGTACATCTAAGGTAAGGGAATTATAAAAACAAAACAAAACCAAACGATGAAGTTAGAGCAAATTTGTATGTATTTATCATTTGTTGTAATAATAACCAAAATTTGAATTTCAACTTACAGTGATAAAATGTAAAAAAAAAAAAATAATTATTATTTATTATAGATAGAAACTAGAGAGATACTGAGATACAAAATTGGGAAAGTATTGTCTTAGAAACAGTAGTTTATTTTTGCCTGATAACTTTGTTTTATTCTGCGTAATATTTTTCCAATCCGTTAACAGAGTGGCCTTTCCAAATGAATTTTCAAATAGTAGCTAAAATTCTGAAGTAGATGCTCTGAAAGGTGGACATAATACTTCATTATCTAAAATAAAAAAAAACCAAAAAACCAAAACGTTATGTATAAAAGGATTTTACAGGAAGATTTTGAGAATTCTCAAATTTTGTCACTGGATAGTTTTTCATTTTACTAGTTCAACTTTTTGATGGCAATACTTATGTTAATCAGGATTATGTTAAACAGGATACACTGGAGTTGAGGCATCTTTTACATAAACCACTTAAAACAATGTTTTTCTTCTGAATTTTGTGTTAACTGCCAAGAGTATTTATTGAGCTGTTTTTGTATCCTTCAGGAAATTTCTTTTGTTTGCTTCCTTGATTTAATTAACCTTAGAGTATGAAGGTAATGGCTAGAAATAGTATTGAACAGTAACAATTAGAGTATGTTGTTTTTCAGATTAGGAAAGTATATTTTATTTAGATGTTTGAAATGCATACTGCTCTTGAAACTTGACTCCTACTCTAATATTACCGTGGCTTGAATTTAGTAGATATTTTCCCAGAAATTATATCACTCGCATTTTGTTTTTTCTCCCTCTCTAGAAGAATGAACTCTGACTAGTTTGAGATGTTTTTTCTCTGCATCATAAACTTAATGTTGAGTTGTCTCTAGATTTCACGGTGTCACAGTTAAAACTGCAGTATGTAAGACTATTTTGGAACAGGATAACTACTATACTTTTCTGAGTTTCTTATATAGAGAGGCTGCCTAAAAATAGGCTAACTGTATTACATTGCCTTTTTTTTTTTTTTTTTAGGAGCCAAGGCATCTACAGTTTTTCTGTGAATTCAGCAATAGTGATATGTACATGTCTTCGACAGGCAAAAAGATTTCTGGAGCACCAACAAACTATGGATTCTGCTTTAAGGTACAAGCTTATTATTCTGATACATATTAAAGCAAGCCACAGTTTTTAGGTAAGCTTAAGTTTCTTCAAGGTTTTTGAAAACTATATTCAGCTTTCTTTTATAAAATAGGAGAATTAGTGGCTTTTATTTCAACAGGTATTATCTTCAAGATATGCATTAATGCTAAAAAAATGTGCTGTGGCCTTCTAGCCTAACAAATCAGGAGGAACCAGAGACCTGAAACAGCTCTGTGCAGATGATGAACAAAGTAGGACCTGTTGGATGACAGCAGTTAGGTTGCTTAAGGTAATTTTTCTTCGTGGAGTTAACTTCTTGATGAAGTTTACTATGTGAAATTTTAGTATAGTAAGGTAGAGAAGTAACATAATTCTAGGTTCCCATGCAATAGCAATATCAGGTTTGTACTCTCAAAGCTTATTTTCCTTCATCCCAGCAAACAAGAGAGACCAAATTACTGGAATCATTGTAGGGAATGGGTTGATGTCTTGAAGCATCCTGCAAATACTACACTTAACATTAAGCATATGTTTATATGTAATTATATGTAACCATGTTGAATTTGTTGAGATTGTTGAGTAATGTTGAACTAAGCTGTAAGAATATACAAGAAGGAAGCTTTAATATGTTTTTCAAATGTGACTATTTGTGACAAAATAAAAATAAGTCAGTTGGTGTCTTAAATGGGTAGTATGAGTGTACTCATAAAGGCGGCAGCAACAATGATGATGTGCGTTTCTTTGTCATAACAGCATTTGTCTGTGGTTTTTAATAGTAAAGAAAGGCATGTGATATCTTTTACATCTGGAAAAAAATTACTCGACTTAGGTTTATAATTTGAAATGCTAACCATGTTATTTTCTGGTTTTAGTATGGGATGCAGCTGTATCAGAATTACATGCAACCATATCAAGGTAGAAGTGGCTGCAGCCCTTTGAGTGTAACACCTATGGTATGTCCCACAGTAGCACCATGAATAAAGACATTGTTCCGGCCATCATGCTATTTTTAAATAACTTGTTTCAGTTATACTACTGAACTGATCCTGCAAATCCTAGCATGTGCGAATGCTTGCAGAAAACTTTAGGACTGCTAGGGTTGACTAGAGAACTAATTAATTAATTTACTTACTTAATACGAATCGGGTAGTTCAGACCAGTTAACAGGCTTTTTCCCTCTGTCAAATTTCCAGTATTTGGGAGTTCATTGGCTTATTATGTCTGTCAAAATGATTGGAAAGAGGATTTTGGAAGCAGAGAAGCAGAACTACAAATGCATTGTAAAAGCAGCAAAGTGTTTAAGCTTACACATGCTGTAAGTGATAAATAAGAAAGATACAACAAATACTTTTCAGTATACAGTAATACTTCAGATTTTTTAGTTTTTTAGTTTTCACTGTTAGTAAGTATGGCTTCAAGATTGTGCTTAGTACACTGACTGTGTCTTTACTTTCTGTTATATGAAGCTGTTACAATAGCCAGCTGCTGCTTTTATAAGAGGTCTGGGAGCCATTACTGATTTTCTCTCCTGTTTTACTCTTCCCTGCATTTTAGCTCATGTAGCTTCTAGCACAGGCAGAATCTATAACCAGTATTAAGCATGGCACTGTTTTTCTACTTGTGTATAAGTGGATGCTCCCTCCCTGGAAGTGTTCAAGTCCAGGTTGGATGAGGCTTTGAGCAACCTGGTCTAGAGGAAGGTGTCCTTGCTCATGGCAGGGGGGTTGGAACTAGATGATCTTTGAGGTCCCTTCCAGCCCAAACCATTCTGTGATTCTATGATTAATTAAACATCTAATTAGATAAACGTGTGAATTAAGCACACAAACTAATGAATGTACTTTGAAGAACCACTTCCATGTTTCACATTCCTCAGTAACTCACAGCTGCATCAGCTACCAGGAGTTCTCTCCACTCTCCTAGAAGCAAACATTTTATTTTATTTTGCTTTTGTTTTTGTTTTTTTTTTTTCCACTTTTGCCAAGTTCTTTACAGGTTACAGTTACTCAGGCAAACCTTAGACTACAGTGTCAAGAATTACAGTAAACTACAGAATTTCTGTCTTCCATTTCTATTTCTATTTGTGCTTCTAACCAAACAAAATAGGATTGCTTTGGTTTTGGACTGGAAAGCTTTGCCAGCCCTGCAGAAATCTGGGCCTGTTGTGTTCCAGATGTTACTTTCACTTACAGAATGTAATTATTTGATATTCCAGTGCCTGGCAACATTTGAGCCATTACAATCTGTATTAAACTTGATTTTGTAAACCTTGGTTTCTGAGTAGTATTTTGGTGAGTTTTAAGACTGTGTTGTTGAACTTCAGTGCTTTTTATTCTATTGTTACAAACTGATCTTTGTAGAAAAAAAAACCAAGCATTTTTTTATAACATATCCTGCAGTTGTTGAGTCTGTGGTAAGAGTTAGGAGGCATGTATTAAAATAGAAGTTAAACATCATAAAAATGACTGTTTTCAATGCTTAAATCCAGTGAAATTTGAGTAAAAGTTTATATAGAAAATATATAAATTTATGACATATTTATAGCAGAATATTTCAAATCTTCATTAATTTGATGGTTACGTACAAGAATTTTGTATTTTTTCTTTTTTTTATGTTACTTGGACAACTTAGTTACAGTTTCCTGACTTATTTTGGCATGCAAAGGGCTAGTTATAGTTAAAAACATAAATAGAGTTTATGGTAAAGCTATGTATTTATCGTCCATTGCAGTAATGCAAAAAGATGATCTGTCCTGCCAGACTGTAAAATTGAGCTTTGCAGTAACATACTGGAATTACAAATGCTCCCTAGGGTAAAATGAGTTTGGTTCTGATGGGAAACGCTGCAGATACTTGAAATACCACTTACAAAACATAATGGTTTATCAGAAATTATTTTAAATGATGGATCTTTTAAAAAATGAACAAACTAAACTTAATTTTCTTTGTTGCAGAGAAGCATTTCAGAAAATTCTTTAGTAGCAATGGATTTCTCAGGACACAGAAGCAGAATTATAGAAAATCCAACAGAAGCCCTTTCAGTTGCAGTTGAAGAAGGATTAGCATGGCGGGTATAAACATCTTTGCTTTATCTGAATAGTATTTTCTGCTTTTTTGGTTTTAAACAAAAAAGCTTCAAAATAATGTTTTTACTTCTCTCTCATACAGAAGAGAGGGTGTCTACGACTCAACTCACATGGTAGTCCTATTGCCATGTCTAACATGGGTATGTGTGAGTTAATTAATTGCCGGACAAATGCAATAGCTGGTTCTTTCAATAAAGGCAAAATGTTTTAAAAGATCTTTATTTCTACAGCTATACACAGGTCTCAGTCATGGTTTCATCATAAAATCTCTAGAGAAGAGGCTCAGAGACTTATTTTGCAGCATGGACTTGTAGATGGGTAAGTTAATTCTTTACATAACTCTTCTGAGACACATTTCTAGTCAACAACTGCCATTTTCATGTACTCCTTATCGGGGGGAAGATGAAGGAAGGATGATTTTGCACTTACCTAATAGAAATAGAAATTCTTTTATATAGGGCTATCTGGGGATCAGTTGGTTTCTATTTTATATCTTTTGGAAGCAATAAAGTGGTGATCTAACACTTTGATTCTGTCACTGACAGATTACTTATGTCTGCTCAGAGCCAGGCACTTGAGCTCTGTGTTTGTACAATGTTCTCTGAGAACTGTCAACTTTGGCACTGGTGTCTTTTGTATCTCGTATTAGTAATGAAAGAATGAAAGAAAGCTTGAAAACATTGACTAACCTTATTGTAAGATGAACTATGCAGAGAAAGTATGCTTTTCCTCCTGAAATGACTAAAAATTGTATTATCCCTTAATGGTAAGCAGTGAACATTAGGATAAGACTACTCATTTTTTGTTTCCTCTTATTTAAATATTAGTTTGAAAAAATTACAAAGCAAGTAGTAGTTCAAATCCTACTGGTTTTCATTTCTGTCTTTTTATCCTTGCTCCTGTATTAAATATAAACTTGGGCCTCCTTCATTCAATGAGTAATTCCATAAAACTCTTAAGTTCTTTTAGTCTGTTTACAGTTAGGTACCTTTAATATCAGAATACTGGTTTCATTCCCTCAGTTTTAGATTAAATATGTTGTAATTTTTATTCCATTTTTTAATCTCAGGGGTCCTGTTTTTAAGCCTGGCTGATCTTCCTGAAACTGCTTCTGTATTCTGCATTCATTTTTGCATTTGTTACATGAGAGGGACTGGACATGGGGGTAAATTCAACGTGTATTTCTGATCAGTATGTCACTCTAAGGCTGATGAATCTTCCATTGTATTCCAGTGGGTTCACATACATGCTGTTAAATGAAACCCAGTAGATTTGATGAGTAAATAGCAATGGTGTTTGAGATGAGAAAGTGAATTCTTTGCTAACATTAGTTTAGTATAGTGTTGTTATATTCTTGGATCTGTTCATAGATAAGCATTGTGGTTTTGGTGTGAATTAATTTTACATGGATTGTCTAGAATTTATTACAACATGGTAGTAAAAGCACTCATGCTGTCATACATGTTCAGGAGTTACAATGAAGTCATGAATACATTACAGCATGTGACAAATGCTGTGCTTTTTGGCAGACTGAATGAATGAATAATCACCAGAAATACAGATTTTTTTTTTCATGGGAATAGGAAGATTTTAGTTTCTGGGGGTGGAGGGGGTGGGTAGAGAAAATAATCCTTGTGGAGCCTTTTAAGGTGATCCCAAGCAGGGAGATCTCCTGCATATATGACAGAGGTTGTACGACCTCAGTAATAGCTTATGTACCAAAAAATATGCTGTTCACAATGACTTATAGAAGATAAAGGGTCTACAGCAGTCTCAGCATTTGAATAACCCAATAACAGAATTAGAGACAGCAACCATCTTAAGGTGTGCTATGAAGGAATAAAGTTTTTGGATCTACTGTTCTGTTGTAAAACCAACTTTATTAAAAAGGTTTATGTAGTGTATTGTAGATTTCATACTTTACTCCCTATAGGATATTTTAAGACTTTGCCATGATAAGTGGTTGACAGGATTGTAAACTCAATGGTATCTGATTGGTAAATGGGATAATAGCATTACCAAAAGGCCCAGGACAAAATATAACTGGTCATTCAGAAAATTCCTTACGAATTTGTGAAGGAGCAGTTGTTTGGAGTCATCCAGCTTGTCTAAAAAGCCCCTTTCCAACTAGTATTTCTAAGATACGGTGAACTACAACCCTTTCTTCATAATTAAGTGATCTTTTTAAAGGTTCTTTGATAACTAAAGTAGGTCTATTGTTATAAAATTAGAAAAGAGTAAAGATCTTTTTATGTGAAGTTGGACAAATGTTGCTTATCCTTGCTGTTAAAACAAGGAAAAAAGTAAGAAATTTGTCTTCAAAAGAACTGATAAATGGGAACAAATCCTAATCAACCTGTACTTTCCTACCCATGGGTGTAAAGACTCGATTAGGATATATTTGGCATATTCTTAGAGTGTCATTTTTTCAAATAAAATAAAATATCAATCTGTAATGACAAACAAAAGATTTAAGTTTATGTAAAGGACCTATCTGTGCTCTGAAAAAATCCATTCATGTCCTGGAGCGGGTGAAAGGCCACTAGATGGTGAGAGAGAGCTTGTTAGGAGACCCCGGGTCTATTGAGAACTCTTGGTTTGTCCTTATACGTGCCATGTGCACTTACAAGCTGTATGCTGAGCTGGCAGTTATCCCTCTTTAGTAACTGAATTAGTATCAGAGCTCCAAATTAGACTGGATGGGAATTTTGCTAGAAATGTTAATGATTATGGACTCCAAATTTCTTAATTCTAGGTATTTTATTACTCTCTATATATAGAACTCTTAAAAACTCGGAGGATGAAATTAGTAGTTTGGATCCATGCCATTAGTCAGTGAAAATGCACTGTAAGCCTTTGTCTGCTTTCTTTTCCTGAAATCCTTTATTTTCTTAAAATAGTTGTGCTCTAATTCCTGGTATATGGTTGGGCAAAAATAGGTGGCCACTAGTACTCACTTGATTGATAACCTGCAAGTCCATTTTGCCTGTTTCTTTTGTGTCCTGAAAGAGGAGCATGCTTTCCAATGGCTGTCCCTCCATTTCACTTTGGTACATTGGTTAGCTCTATCTGTTCCAGACCTGCGCAGTACAAACAGTTCAGACGCTCTCCACTACAAAGTTGTGAATCAGATACTTCCCTCTGTCCTCCAAACTGTTGTCTACTGATATCCCAAGCCCAGTGATTCAATGAAAGCTATCTCTTATTGGTAATCATGCTTTGCTTATACCAGATTATCCTAACAGGATTATGGCAAAAATATGTCTGGAATAACCTGTCTGGAATAAGTGTTGCATGAAAGGGTGAGTAAAGCAATTCAGCAGGAAATAAACTCCCTTGCATTCCAGCTTACCCTCAGATAACTGGAAGAGGTGGGAGTGGCTAGGCTTAGATCCTGAGTGATGCCCAATTTAGTACTACGGGTCCGACCACAGCAGATTCACTCGATAGTGCTCTGCACTCCTGTACCCACAATTTATGGACTCACATGGCTAAACCCACTGAATTTAGCGGTGTCCTGTTGAGCACAGGGGGTTGGTGTGGCTACAGACAGACACAGTTTGATCTGGCACTACAAATCCGGGTGCATTAATTCCAGATTCACTTGGTAGTGCCCTGCACCTGCCGTCCGGTCACCATCTCTGGACGCTTATGGCCTCATCATGCAGTGCCCAGTGAGAGATTGTGCAGCAAGTCAATAAGTGAATAAGGCACTTTAATAAAGCAACAGGAATAATACAGATTTGTGTGGATTGCCCATGATAATCTACTGTCTGCAGAGGTATATACAAGCATTAAGGTTACCAGTTACTGAAAAGCACTAAGTTAAAAAAGCAGTTCTATAGAGATCTCTTAAGTTCCCGAGAAAGTTCTCGGGGCAGTATAAATCTTACCCAAAGGCGTAAGGGGGGAAGAGAGGCTCAGCCCATCAGCTGGTCCCAGAGGTCAGAAGTCTGCAATGGTATCTTCCCTAATTTCCCCCTTTCTTTGGGCCGTTTTTATATTATTTTTTTACCTTCAAGGTGGACCTTGAGTGACTCTAGTCATACTTTCACCGTGATTGGTGAAAACACTTCCGTTTCCCTTTTAAGGTAGAAGTTACCAAAAGTTAGAGCATATGCTCAGTAAGGTGGAAGGTGGGGGCGAGGGGGGTGGTCAGTGAGCCGGGGGTATGTTTTTGGGTCATTATAATTCAAGGTCCACAAAGGGGAGGTATTTGTCTATGGGGTGTCAGATGGTCAGTCCAGGGTCATGATCAGATAGCATATCAGCCTGTTGGCGCCCGTGCATCTCTTCTGCAGTGATTACAGGGCTTGTCTAGGAGACTTCACTCTTCTCCACCCCCCGTATTGATATGCAGGAACCTTACTCTCCAGGAGACAACCTTGGAGAGCATTCTTCACATACCAGTTGAATTTTTCTCCTGGGATCTTCTTTGACATTATACTTTTCTCTAGTGATTGAACATGGCCATTTTCTGATTTTTAAGTTACGTCCAGTAATTATTCCACAAAAAGTTATCAGTGAACTAGTTGCAGTGACACTGTTGGCCATTGACAGTGTTGTGATTTGAATAATGATGCCATAAAGAGAGCAGAGTGTAGGTCTGTCTCAGTGGGAATTTTGTCGATGCGCAGAAGTGAGTGTGCATTTATTAATATTGGCCAGATCTGAAAATCATTCTGATATGTCTTGCATTACCTTTTCTGTAAACTTTCTGTTGAACTACGTTTTGAATTCTTGCTGTAATGCTTGCGATTTAGGTAACTGTCAGAGTCCAAATAAAAACTTTGTTCAAAGCACAAACTTTGAGGGTGCTTTTCTGTCTAAAGAAATGCATTATAATGCTATGCGGTGTAAAAACTAATGTCATTCATTCTGAGAGTGCATATTTTTCACATAATAGACAAGGTGAAGAGGAATTTAAGAAAAAGTAATTCCAGTGACACATTTGCAAAGAAATATTGATTGAAAGCATAAATTAAGTAATTAACATTATTTTTGCTTTTCACTAATACTTCTGTAATGAATTTGCAACAGTTTTACCTGGATGTTTACAAAAGGCTTTCCAGAGTGATCTTACTATGAAAATTTTCAATCTCTTTTAGGGTATTCCTGGTACGTGATAGCCAAAGTAACCCCAAAACATTTGTATTGTCACTGAGTCATGGATTAAAAATAAAGCATTTTCAAATTGTACCAGTAAGTAAATTTTTCAGTTTATGTACACAATTGTAAAACAAAACAATTGAATAATTGTGATAGAATATTGCTGGATTTTTTTTTCTTTTGCTGCTATATGGAAGATGAAAACAAAATACCTATGTAACTAAAAAATCTTGAGGAGACTTGAACATTTTTGAGCTTTGCTGTTTGATTTGTTATAAAGCTTGACCAGTATTATGAAATCCTAAAAAATGTCTTGGAAAATTATACAACTGTATTTGAACTGGAACAGAAGCAACCCTAATGGCATGAAAATCACATTTAATAAAAGTCATATTGCCTTTTCGTTTTTCAATATGTGCACAATTTCTGTTTAGTCATCTGTTTAGATGGACTGCCTGTGATGTGTGTGTATGTATATCTCACTGACTTGTGTTCAGGATAATTTCTCTTAATATTTGGAGTCAAACATTTTTGCTGACCTCTCTTCTTGATTCATGTTACTGTACTATATTAAAAAAAAATATGTACTTATTCAGTCCAGCTACTTATAGGTAAGCTGAAATTTCCTAAATTGAAATCATATTTCCATCAGTTTTCATTGAACATATAATCCAGTTTTCCTGACAGAATGGTCAGCTTTCCCCATCCCTTCCACTCCCTCCAAAGGTGGTTTATACATTTCCTTTACAGGCTGCTACTGTTGAGATGAGAAACACTTCAGCATCATGTTTTTAGACACAGATACTTGGCATAACTGAGAAAACCTATAGCTTTTTTTCTCTCTTCACAAGAACCTTTCTTCCAGACCATGTAATACTCTGGCTCCATGTTTCTTCCTACCAAAGTTTCTAGGAGATTCTACGTTTCTCAGGAGAAATTATTGTATTGGCATTTTTTTGTTTGTTTCTGATCTGGTGATCCCCTGTGATCAGTCACCAAATTTCTGTATGCCTTACCTGGGGATTGTAGCTGATATCCTCCCATAAAAAAAGTCCCTGTATAGTCAAACTGAAGCATTATTGGGATGAAGGAGTGAATCAATGTTTGATATAACAAAGAATTGCCCAGGTGTTAGATACAAACAGTGGAAGAGGCCTACATCCAAAAGTGATAGCAATGCCCAGGATCCCATGCGAGTATCAGCATGTCCTCTGTGATCAGAATCCCAGGTGTAAGATCTCTGTGCTTCTGTTAACTTTGGGATCACTGTTGTGTGTTTTAGAAAACTTCTGAATGCTGTACAAATCCTTTATGATTCTACTTCATTGAGATGTCACTTAACTCTCAGATTTGAGAGACCACTTTTCCTTTCTCTGTCAGGAAACAGACCCTCTCTTCTCTAAGAGCAGATGTAGCAGGAAGCTGCAGTTATTTTCACTTTCCTCTGAGCTGGATGATTCCCCTCTTCCCTTCAAAAAATTATTGAGTCAGTTCTAATGTTCTTCTGCAGATGTAAGCAGTGCATTTGACGACTTAATCATATACACACATGCTAAAACCTTGCTGTCCTGTTGCTGGATCTTTGGAGGAATGAGGAATTCTTTATTTTGACATGAATTGTCTACAGATTTGACTTAAGTTTTTCCATGCTAATGGTCTAGAAGACCTGTACCACTTCAGTGCAAAGACTGTCTTACTGGAAGGAAATTTTTTTTTTAATTGTTTTTATAGTAAAGCAATTTATCCTGTGCTAGTTACTAGAAAAAATAAATCTGTAATGAGAACAACTTAATCCAGAGAGAGAATATGGAAACTCTTAGTTCCCCAAACACAAGCATATTTCAATTATTTTCTGTCAATTAATTTCCAGTCACATTCAGTACCCCTCATACCATTCTCAGTACCCTGACTTAACCACATGCTAAGCTTTTGCTAGAACAATACTCTAAGAAGTTCAGAAAATAATTTTTTGAGGAGGGAGAGATTTTGTTTCTGGTTGCTGCTGATGTTCTTAATGAAGTTACCATTTTCTAAGAAACAGAGCATTTTGTGTTACTGCAGTAAGTTGGTAGCTTATTACTTGGAGAACAAGGTTACCTTTTAGAACTTCAGATCCTACTGTTCTTCTAAACTCTTGCCTTTTTCCAGTCATTGGGAAGAGGTGATAAACTTTCCTACTGAATGTTACAAATCGTTCAGTCTTTAAATGAATTATTTTTGTCTCACATTTTAGGTTGCTTCAGGCTATACTGCATTTTAAAATGTCTCCTTTCAGATAGGGCATGCAGCCTTCAATTCAAGCTTCCCCCTCATTAACAGGTGCATCATGTTAACATTGGTAAGATATGCAACAGGTATTGCAGGTGGGTGGCAGGGAATTGATTGTGAAAAGTTGAAAAGAAAACCTTTGGGATATATTTGGGTTCCCATACTGTGAAAATTGAAGAACTTGATAGCTTAAATGTATTTTTCAGCCTTACTACTCTGAGCTGATACAAGTTAACTTCCGCATAGCCTATCCTGAAATTAGCTGTTCTGTAGTCCGTACAAAAGAAGAAAAATTGATACACATTTCTGGGACTGTTTTTTCCCAATAAATGTTCTCTCATAACAATCTTCATAGGTTGCAGAATGCTAGATTCCTGGACAGAATAACTTTGATATGAGTTTTTACTTTGCAAAATACTGATTGCTTTAGAATCGTCAGTCTGTCTGGTATTCACTTCAAGGTTTGGGATTAATTTGAAGGGGCAAAAATAAGCTATGAAATAATGGTCAGCAGACATCTGAATTGTCAACTCTTCCTTGTCTTCAGTGCATTGGCAGGAAAATTGCGTGCATAAGGAAAGTCCAATGGATGATAATCCATTTTCAGGTTCTTGGCTGGAGCACAGGAATTTACCCATGCACACACTGGTAATTCCTTAACTAGTGGTGTTTGACCTGGATTGACCAAAGTCTGAGAATAATGAAATTACAAACTACTTCCAGACATGGTAGAAAGGGTAGAATAACCAGGAGTCATAAGCAGTTCAACAGCTGCTTCAGATGAGAAATCTTGATTCCAGGTAAGAGAGCTAATTATATCTTCTCCCTTCCCTTATACTCAGGTAGGGTGTTTGCATCTTTACCTAGCACACCATCTGCTACTCAACACTAGCCCTGCTTCAGGATCTTCTGTTCATTACTCTCTCAATTTTGCAAAGTATTTTTTTTTCCTTTTATTTTAAAAATAGTTTAAATAGTTGGGTTTTTTTACTTACCCTCTATTTACATTATTACCAGTTAGTCACTATTGCACTGAAGCTCCTTGATCTTAGACATATCAGCAGTAGAGGAAATAAACCAAGGAAATGTATAGTCACCGATACAGTAGAAATTGTGCAAGAGCTAATGTTCAGTAACCTAGAATAGGGAAATACTGATTGTAAATTTTTAAGCATGTAAAAGTCAAAAGTAGTCTTTAAAGATATGTTTTGCAGTTTCTTCTCTCTCTCTCCTGTATCTATGCTAATACATGTGTTTGGAGCTGCAGCAGTTCCTTCTCCTACGACAAAGACTATATTATTACATCAAGCACGTTACTTTTGTGATGGGCAGTTTCTTGTATAGTGAATATCATCCAGTACACCAGTGCCCTGGTGTAAAGCCTCGTTGCACCTTAACAAAATAAGTGATACAAAATGTAGCAGCTACACAGAGTATGAATGGAGCAAAGGTTGAAATCTGTGAGGAAGTTGGAACTTGGTTGTTTCTTGTCATTCTGTAACAACTCAGTGTTCATCTAGGTATCATTCCGAATCAAAGGCATAAAGTAATATTGTTAGTGCAGAACCAATATTCCTATACTTATTTAACTATTCTTTCATTTGTACCTAACTTAAAGGGGAAGTTAAAAAATACATTATTTTTCTGTTTATTTTTGATCTTGCTGTGAATGATTGCTTTATTTTTCCTTCTCTCAGTAGTCATAAGATTATGAATATCTTGGGTCTACAAGAAGGCTTCTCAATACTATAGGAAAAGAGGATTTTATTATATCTTGTTTTTCCATTTTTACAGTTGGAAGATGATGGGAAGCTATTCTATACCCTTGATGATGGTCATACCAGATTTACTGATCTCATCCAGCTAGTGGAATTCTACCAGCTTAATAAAGGAGTACTGCCTTGCAAGTTAAAACACTATTGTGCACGAATTGCTCTTTAACCAAAGCATCTATTTCATCAGAGGCAAAGGAAGATACTAGAATACTTTTTCCACTAAAGGCAATTTGTAGAGTAAGAAGGGAAAAAGCACTACATTGTAAAAATTCTATGTTTTAGCTGCAAAAAAATATATGTAGATAAGAAATTTGCATTGTGATTGTCACAGCAAAATTTAATTTATGGTTTTTAAAAAAATGGTCTTTTCCTATGTAATTATTTAGTGTTGTCTTGGACTTTGGTTTGCTTGTTTCGTTTTTTTTTTAACTGAAAACAATTTCTAAAAAACTAGTAGCATTGTGTTACTTCTACAAAAATATAACTGAAGGAAAGATCTTTGTTCTTAGGTTTAAAATGAACTTTTTGTCTATTCCAATGTTTCTCGTAATTTCTATTCATCACCTAGAAGAATAACATATTGTGGTGAGGGTAAGAAGCTGAACTGCACATTTTATTTGTAAATAAAATGAATAAATATTTTGCACTATATTTTTGAATGCTACTTTGACGATTATCATATACAAAAAGTGAAAAATCATTAAAACTACTTATAACTGATTAGTTGTATTGAGTTGTGCTATTACTGTTGTAATATCTTAAAGGATTTTTTTCTCTAATCTGATGACTAAATCTACATCTTTATATGGAGCTGAAGCATCACTTACTTGGCTGTGATATGTATAAACATACATGAAGTATCATGTAGTGCATAATGTGGTTTAGTGTATACCTGCAGTCTCTAACACAAAGCGAGAGAAAGAGAGACCTGTTAAGTACTGTGGATTATTGAAGAGTTGGCGGGGAAATCAACTTCAATTGCCCCCCAAAAATAAAGGTAATGTTACAATATGTACAAATTTACAGTATTTACAAATATTTACAATACTTACAAATAAAAGTAAATCCAGTGAACATTACTCTGTTGAAAACTTGGTGAGAGTGTATTTGCAGTCAGTTCCTGGCTTTTTTTATTATTCGTCACCCAGAATAAAAATGTCAATATTCAGTCAGCCAGTCTTTAGAGATTACCAAACACCTAATATTCCAATTTAAATAACTGTTACAGTAGACTGAGTCAAATTTTGGACGATAACATTACAAATACTTTGGTGTCTGTGTTTTGAAAGAGATGATGCTGCATCATTGAACGAAGACTTGAGTGGAAAGGGGCTTGGATTGAAAGAGGCGTCCCTGTCCTGATGCTTCTCTGTCCAATAAGTTTGACCTTTTGGGTTGAGGGTTCAGGACCTGGTAGCTTTACTTGTGCTGAAAGCTGGAGTGCAAGGTAGTGCCTGGACACGGGCCATCACACTGCATCTGGCCCCTCCTTCCCGTGCTTGCTTTGATTTTCTGACTGTTAGAGATGCCAGCTGTTCTCCTGTAGGAACTGGTGGCGAAGGAGGCCTGGGTAAGGGAGAAGGGAGTAAGATGGAACCCAAGGCACAGCATCGCCAGCGTGCGTAAGCCAACGTCCTGTAGATGGAAAGATTAGAAGAGTATGGTAACTATAGCATATGGTTTTGACATTGTGTGTCTGTGAAAGGCAATCATAATAACGTAATACTATGATACTTAATTTACTGACTTGATCCACACATCGCTGACCTTTTCCTCTGGTATGCAAATACAGTTTTTAAAGCTCATTAAACTTTTCATAACGTGTACCAAAGATGCAACATATGTGGTGCCTAAGCTCATTACATTAGGAATATCTTGTAAAAATCTATATAGTCTAATAAATTTAACTCTTAAACCTCAAATATAATTTCAGATTGTAATTACAAAAATGTAGTTTTAATTAAAACCTCTTCATATTTAATGTGGTTACTTCTCAGGCCTAGTGTTATTTCAGGAGTTGCTATAGAATAAGGAGAAACATTCTCCTCTGCATCTTGGGGTTTTTTTATCATCTTCTGGCAAATGAATTGTCTACTGTAGTCCATTTCTACTTGGTGAAAGCTTGCCATAATATTTATTTTTATTTATGTGTTTGGTAGCATGCTTGGTAGAGAAGCTAACTGCTCAGTGAGTGAGTACCTGTCAGCTTTGGGCCTATCCCTAGAAAAAGGAGAATGTGGGGGTTATGTCATGTGGTGGAGAGACATCAGCCATCACGAATCTTTGCCTGTTTTTTTTTGTTTTGTTTCACAAGTGAAACAGAAAAAAAACCTCAACCCAACATAAAAAAAGAAAAGTAAAATTAAGCGTTGCTTAATGAGCATGGTTTTTGGACATTGGAAAGTTTCTGACTAGGAAGTATTCAAAGCATTCTTCCTCTGTAAAATGGTGTCTCCTGCATTTTTACAGCTCTCTCAATTATAATCTAAACCGAAATCTCGCCGAGAATACAAAATCTTCTTTTTACAACTGTGCATACCTTTCCTGAGCTGTATGGTTGTTCATGACCAAACCAAACCAGTAACACTAGTAAAATCTAGTTTGGTGTTTAAATGACTTAACAGGCTACCTCCTTGTTTAAATATTACTGAAGGAAGAAGCAGGAAGGAAGTAGACTTAAATGTGTAAAAACAAAAAAACCCACACACTTCCCTGAAAAACCCAAATGAAACAAAACCATTTGTTATCCCAGACAACTTTAAAACATGCTAAATAAGTGGTTGGTACATGACTTGCAAGATCCTTGCTAGCAACCAGTATTTGCTTGTCAGAAAAATGGCGACATTTTTTATGATACCACCTAGTAAATGTCTGACTATAAAAGTTATTTAAGGCAATGCTATTTAAACAGGATTTCAGTATGTTAGCTGTGACTTCTAATTAGGAGTACTACACTTTAGTGCCCACCTTCACAAAGAAAATTGGCTAACCTGGAGTTGTTAACAGCTCAGGGAGAAATCAGTACTATTTTGGGCAAACCAGTCTATCTGTCTCCAATGGCTTGCTTCTCTACGAAATGTGGACAACTTAATATCAACCTCATAGAGGATTTAAAGACTGATTTTTTTAAAAAAATATAATTGAAATTGGTATTGTGTGCAGAGGGCTTTTAAAAATATCTATGTTTTTATCTTTACTTCGAGGAGGTCAGAGTCTACAGACAAATTTATTGATGGAAAATCGGTGTCAAAGCACCTAGGTTTGAAGCACGATATTTGAAAAACAATTCATACTTCCTTCAGATTTTAAATTTTATACTTCTGTGAATGTATCTGTGTAGTGGAGTGCGAGGAAGAGAGAACTAAGCTTACCATGCAGAGGTACCAGAAGCAGTGTAGCTGTACAAGCCCATCTTTTCTATCGGGGGTAATTAGCCCTGCAGGGGTATGCTCTGCAAGCTGTGAGCTAGTCCAGAGATTGCTCTAAAGCTCAGCATTGTATTTGTTGGCATGCCCTTTGAGCCTTAGTGTCCAATCTTAAAATCTTTTTGGCTCAAAGGAGATTAAAAGTTAATTCACTGGTGTTTCATAATGCATATGCATACATGGCCAGAATTAAGGTTGCATGGGCAGCATTAAATGACATTTTTTAACTTCTGAGTGTTTTTACTTAACAATCTTATTAAGTCACTTAATGAATTTTTTGACATGCAGCAAGTCTTCAGTTCATCAAACTAAATGTTTTGAGAGAGAGCTTTAACCCATTAAATAAAAGAGGATTATGTATGTAACTAGCTACAAGTGGGATCTTTCAAGGATAATTGAATTTCTGTCAGATGTTATCTGTTCTGTCCTGTTTTAAGAATTGTAGCATGTTGTGCTTCCCTGAGGGTAGAATTATTCTGTAGTATAAGTGTCTAACTTTAAGACATAAATCAGCTTATTTCAGGAGAATAGCCTTTTTTTGTTGTTACATTGTTTAAAGCTAGTCATCTTCAGCTAAATAGAAGCTGCTCAGCCACCATTTTTTTTTTAACTGTTTAAATCTATTTAAATACATGTAGCTTGCAAATCAGTCTAACATTTGTCAGTAAAAAACCTTATATATAATTTTTATTACCTTTATTACTTTACTTTAGAAAAATACAAAGGTGCTTAACAGCTTACATCAGCATTTCTGTTTGGTTAGTAAAATAATTATTGTTATTACTGTTCTGATGTTTAAAACTACTATTCCTTAGCACTGTAATGCATTCCATTTCTAATTTCAACTTTATAGCTGAAGCTTTCACTGAAATTGTCGAAGATGGGACATATCCCATTACTTGAATATACTTGCAAGCTTTCAGAGGTTAAATACTTATAGTCTATGCATAATCAATGTGTATGGTAGTGCAATTAATGTTAACTTTAATGAAATGCATGAATATTTAAAACTTAATGAATCTGGCTTTACAGTGTGCTTTACAGCCTGGTTCACATATGTGAACAGTATTGACTGTTGGCCTCTGGATGTCAGCAGTGTATCACGAAATTCCTGTAATCAGCCGCTGTTTTCCTGCTTCCTCCCAGAAATATCTGTGACTTGTGGTCCCTGCACACCTCCAGAACACCCAGTGCTTTTTCCTCTTATAAATTATTCACTTACTCTGTACCAATTAGTTCTACCAGTTGCTAGGTTTGTTATCAAGTTAAGCTTCAAGACAAGAACCTGAACTCAATGAGTGATTAAAAATTTATTAGCAGAGATGATTAAATATGCAGATAGTCTGTGAAGCTTGTTCTTGAAACCATTATATTACCTTTTTAATACTAATGATTTGTATAATTAATTTTAAAAAAGCCTGGAAGTCTTTAAAAAAAAAAATCAGAGTAAGACATAAAAGAAGAGATTAAATGCAGAGGAGGCAGTGAACCTGAGTATTAAAACAGCTCATCCACATGTATAGGCTATAAAGTGATTTCCTTATAGGAATAGTTTGTGGTTGTTTTTTTGGGTTTTTTTTTGTTTTGGTTTTTTTCTGCCTCTGCTAAGTTGATTATTTAATTAATCTTTTAAGCAATTTGGGAAAACTCTTATCCACTAGTGAGTCGTATTTTCAAAACATAACTTTATGTGATTAATGCTGATAATACAGATGATTCCCCTAAACTATACAGTTAAAAATGAAACCCTATGAAGATGTGGTTTCAACAACATTTAAGCATGTGCCAGATTTTAGGTGTGCAAGTAACCCCAAGCTTTTAATGGGAACCACTCAGGTACATTAATGCCACCGGGGTACTGCTGGGCAGTGTGGCGACTGCCAAAGTGCGCAGAAGAGGTGCTGTCCCCACACCAGTTTTTCAAGGTGGCGTGCCTGTGGGTGATGTGGGTGGCAAGAAGAGGCAGTGTCCTCATAGCTGTGCCCAAGGCAGCAGATCTGGAGATGTGGGCAGGCGGGACCCTCCGGAGCCTGGGGTGAGTAGGAGCAGCCCCATGCTGTTGAACCTGCAGGGCTGGCTCTGGAGGAGATAGGCCTGTCCTCCCCTTGAATGAGGGAAAGAAAATACATTACTTAATTACCCATTAAGGGAGTATTTGGAGCAGAGAGGTGGCCCTGGCTTTTTGCTTTGCATCTCCCTGAGAGAAGTGAACCCTCATGGCAGCGTAGGAGCCGCCTGGAGAGCAAAGATGGCGGGCGCCAGCTGTGGCACAGGGGGAGCCTGTGCGGATGGCGCTGGCTGACGCTGGTGGCGTGGTGCAGCTTTTGACATCTGCTCGTACATAAGCACACATGGTGTGTTAGGTGTTTTGTAACCCCTCTGTGAGAGAGTACAGGAGGTGATGACCTGGCTACACACTGGAAGCAGGAACATGCTGGGGGCATGGAGGAGACTTAGGGGCGAGCTGTGTGCTGCCATCCCTCTGCGGCCGTGCCCAGAGGCACAGGGAGGGTAGGCAGTACTCCTCAGGCACTGTGCTCTGGAGCAGAGAGAGACAAAGCTCACTTTTCTTTCCCTCTCCTTCCAGCTCTGCCTCTGGCCTGCCTGGCACAGTACCACCAAAGACCATAGCCGATGGCCCCAGGCACTCCATGGGAGTGAGATGCTGTGGATGAGGCTCGAAGGAAGGTGAGGGTCTGCCCCAACTTCTCCTGGAGGCCCTGTGGAAAGGGGCTGCTACTGTGCCCTTTGCCTTCTGGAAAGGGAGGAATCTCCTCTCAGGTGAGGCTGATGAGCCTCACCAGCTGAAGAATGTTAGAGTTAATGAGCTGCCCTTAATAAATAGGTGTGCTCTGGGTTTGACTTTTTGATGTGTGCTTGGAGGAGGTGTGTTATGTATCCAATAGAGATTAGCATGAATGGTGAGTGAAATTGTTTATTCTTTAAGACTAGGGGCTTGAAGTGGGGAGGAGAGGTTGTTGTGTATCTGTTATGTTACCCTTTTTTTTGTTTCTGTTCTACTTATAAATTAGAATGCCTTTGTTTTCAAAAGCTGAGCTCTCTGCAGTGTTCTTTAGGCTTCAGTTGTGTGAAGTGTAGTGCATGTTTCTAGGCCTGGCTATAGTAGGCAGCAAAATGGGAGTAAAATCTTTTGTAGAGTGAGACCCAAGGAAGGTGTTTGTACTGCCATCACCACTGAATTTGTGTGGCTAGGATCTTACTGTGGAGGATTAGTCCAAGTAAAAATGTCTGTTCTTTATCCAAAATAGTAGGTGTGCCTTTTTGATGGTGTGAAATTAGATCGTGACCTCAGAACTTCCTTAACAGAGCACAGTCCTGGAAATATTTTAGTTCTTTGGAAGATGTATTGACTCAGATGTACAACTTTTCTTTCTTATTTTCTTCTTGCTCTGAGCTAAGTTAAATCACCACTTTAAACAGATGTATTTCAGCTTCCCTCTCTATTATTCCAGCTACCTACTTGAGGAAAGAGAAGGAGCAGAGGAAAGGGCACTACCTAGGGTAAGCAAGTTGGTAGAAAAAATTGAGAGGACATTGAACGAGGTGCTTCCTGCTTTCCTCCTTGTGGCCGAAGCTGAACAAAAGAATGAGTCCTTAGTCTTGCATTCCTGAACATGGGGTAGGCTGCTGTGCTCCCAAGTGGGATAATAAGTTTAGATTTGAAAACTTTCCAATATGAAGAAAAATCCTTAAACTGAGGGAAAGGAAATATATAACCTCAAATCTTTTTTACAATGCAAGAGAATGCAAATGGGATTTTTCACAGGTTGGAGTTTTTATTTTTTTATTTGTAGTGGTATTTTTTTTTTAACAAAAAACACTTATTCTGTTAAATTGTGCAAATCTCTGCAATTGCCAAATCTACAGCCTATACTAAATGTTTAAGTCCTGGGAAATAACTTGTGGAAAAATATCTTCTGATGATGGATGTGAGGTCAGCTATTCAAACCAAAATACTTTTTCCCCAGTTACATACTATAGGGCTGTGGTGCTCAGACCATATGCATGGTTAGTTATTTTTAGGCATTTAAGGAGAATGTAAAGGAGGTGATATGTGTAGGAGGATGGAAGAGTAAGGAAGGAATTTTAAAAGAGATACTAACACTCGGAACAACAATAGGTATGCTATTGGGGTGATTTTTCCTAACCTGTACACATCACATCTGAGGGGGTTTGTTTCTGTACTGAACAACTAATGAAGTCCTAGCTTCTAAATGATACATGTGCTTGTTTGGGTGCTGTGCATAATACTCTGGATTTCAATATGCTTAAGGTAATGTGTATAAGTGTTGGCAGGATCAGAGTCAAAGATGTCAAAAATAACTTGAAGGGGTTGTGGAAATTTACAAAGTGTAATAAGGTGATACTTCAATTGGTGCTGAAATGAAAATTGTAGCTGATATTATATTTAATGATGCACTGTGGTCACTGGGTTCACCGTGACTGAACAATATCCATCTCTATTTTTGAGGTAAATGGTGAGCAGTATATGAAGTTGAACTAAATACTAAGAATGTTTTTTCTCTTTAGTACTTGTACATTGATAATGCTATTTGCACTTATTTATCCTGCATACAAAAAAAAAAATCCCAACCAAAAAGAAACCCCAAAGTCTTCTTTACAAGAAAGGTTTTGCACTAGGAATCTATATTTGAAGTGGTCTTGGCCTTGTGAAAGTGTAAGATGCATACCTCATTCCTTAGCACTGTAGAGTTAAGAATTGAAAAGCATTATGGGAATGATCTAATTTTTTCTGTTTCTTTGCTAGAAATAAAACTAACAGAATAATTCAAAGAGTATCAGCAGTGCAGGTGGTCCTTAAAAGGGTTTCCCCATGGCAAAGTAGTACAGCTAAGTCGTATTACCCCTTTGCTTAAGATGGTGGGGGTTTGCAACAGATGAACTCTAGGTTGTTCTGTGATGAAGTAAAATGCTCCTTTGTCTGCAGGAATGTGTATTCCACTTCTGCTCCTACTTTCACTTGAAATAAGGCTGTATTGCTCAGCATGGATTTAGAAACACAGGGAAGAATGAATATACTTTTGCTACTGTTTTGATCCAAGGAGCTGCAAGAATATTGACTATTGATGTTCTTCTAGGCTTTCAACTTTTTTCCCCTCTGTGTAAAATTCTTTCTAGATTATATTTGTATTACTGGCAGAAATTAATGTTTTTCTCTTTGAAATACTTTTTTGGTCAGTTATTTATTTCTATAGAAAAGAGGAAAATACCTTCTTTGCTTTATGAAGAACATTATTGTTTTGCAATTCTTTTAAGTTTTTGATGTAATCTGGAATCAATACTGGTTCTGTGTCTACAGTTGCTGAATCTAGTGCTGAAAGCACTATACTGGATGGATTAATGCACATGTATTGTTCAGGATGCTTTCAAAGTTGTAACAGTAGGGGAAAAATGTATTTGATGCTATGCAGACTCCTCACAAGGAAATTTGGTGGTGAAGAAATTTTGCAAACTAGGTTGTACAAATGAAAAAATCAGGCATGAGGTAACAGAGCATCTTTATAGTGGAGTGGTTTGCCTTTACAGCATATCAGACTGGTTGTGGGTAGCACAAGAGAAGAAAAATGAAACAAATGGAGAGCTCATGAAGAAGAGAACCATGATGATGATGAGGTTGGAGGAAACTAGCTCTGAGTAAAAGCTAGAGAACTATGGCAGTTTAGCCAAGTAGGCTGTAGTGATTTCAACTGTGGAAAAACACTAAAAAGTAGAAGTGTGAATGAGAAGATGGAGTGGAAGGGAAGAAGTTAGAGAAACTGCTTGGGGTAAGGGAGAAGTCTTAATCTGTTTTAACTATGATTATGAGGCATTCTTGCAGGGATGTGTATGAATTTGAAAATTGTCACCAATTCTCTGAGTCGCCTGTGGAGGCTCATGGAGCAATTCTGAGCTACTGAAACACCAGTATTTTTACTTAATAATTCTGAACCCTTCACTCAGTAGCCTGATGTTGCAGGGGAGGTTTTGTTCTGAGAGCTGGTTAACATTCAGGGACTGCTTCTTCCTAGCTCAAGATCGAAGCATCCCAATATAGGGATGTAGGAAATCAGGGAAGGGAGCCAGGAGACCTGCTTGGTTAAACAGGGAACTGCTGGGCAAACTCAAGTGGAAGAGGAGAGTTTACAGATCATGGAAGGAGGGGCTGGCTACTTGGGAGGAATATAAGGATGTTGTCAGAGGATGGCAACTAAGGATGCCTAAGGAGGCAACTAGGAAAGCCAAGGCCTCCTTAGAATTAGATCTTGCCAGAGGGGTCAAGGACAACAGGAAGAGCTTCTTCAAATACATGGCAGATAAAGCCAACACTAGAGGCAATGTAGGCCCACTGATGACTGAGGTGGGTGCCCTGGTGACAGAGGATACAGAGAAGGCAGAGCTATTGAATGCCTTCTTTGCCTTTGTCTACTCTGCCGGAAGCTGTCTTGAGGAGCTCTGTACCCCTGAGGCCCCAGAGGGAGTCAGGACAATGGATGAGTTTGCCTCGGTTGATGAGGACTGGGTCAGCGACCAATTAAGCAATCTGGACATCCATAAATCCATGGGTCCAGATGGGATGCACCCACGGGTGTTGAGGGAGCTGGCTGAAGTCATTGCTAGACCGCTCTCCATCTTTGCTAAGTCATGGGGAACGGGAGAGGTGCCTGAGGACTGGAGGAAAGCAAATGTCACTGCAGTCTTCAGAAAGGGCAAGAAGGAGGACCCAGGTAACTACAGACCAGTCAGCCTCACCTCCATCCCCGGGAAGGTGATGGAACAACTTATCCTTGGTGCCGTCTCTAGGCATATCAAGGATAAGAGGGTCATTAGGGGCAGTCAGCACGGCTTCACCAAGGGGAAGTCGTGCTTGACCAACCTACTAGACTTTTATGAAAATATAACGAGGTGGCTTGATGATGGCAAAATAGTGGATGTGGTCTATCTTGATTTCAGCAAGGCATTTGACACGGTCTCCCACAGCATCCTCGCTGATAAATTGAGGAAGTGTGGATTAGATGATCAAGTAGTGAGATGGATTATTAACTGGCTGGTGGGAAGAAGCCAGAGAGTGGTGGTCAATGGGGCAGAGTCTAGTTGGAGACCTGTGTCTAGTGGAGTCCCTCAAGGGTCGGTACTGGGTCCAGTACTATTCCATATATTCATCAATGACTTGGATGAGGGCACAGAGTGCACTGTCAGCAAGTTTGCTGATGATACAAAGCTGGGAGGAGTGGCTGACACAGCAGAGGTCTGTGCTGCCATCCAGAGAGACCTGGACAGGCTGGAGAGCTGGGCAGGGAAAAACTAAATGAAATATAATAAGGGCAAGTGTAGGGTGTTGCACCTGGGCAGGAACAACCCCAGGTTCCAGTATAGGTTGGGAAATGTTCTACTAGAGAGCAGTGTAGGGGAAAGGGATCTGGGAATCCTGGTGGACAGCAGGATGACCATGAGCCAGCACTGTGCCCTTGTGCCAGGAAGGCCAATGGCATCCTGGGGTGCATTAGAAGGGCTGTGGTTAGTAGGTCGAGAGAGTTTCTTCTTCCCCTCTACTCTGCCCTGGTGAGGCCCCATCTGGAATATTGTGTCCAGTTCTGGGCCCCACAGTTCAAGAAGGACAGGGAACTGCTTGAGAGAGTCCAGCACAGAGCCACTAAAATGATTAAGGGAGTGGAGCATCTCCCTTATGAGGAAAGGCTGAGGGAGCTGAGTCTCTTTAGCTTGGAGAAGGGGAGGCAGAGGGGGGACCTTATTAATGTTTATAAATATATGAAGGGTGAGTGTCAGGTGGATGGAGCCAGGCTCTTCACAGTGGTGTCCAACGATAGGACAAGGGGTAATGGGTGTAAGCTGGAACACAGGAGGTTCCGCTTAAATTTGAGAAAGAACTTCTTTACTGTGAGGGTGACAGAGCACTGGAACAGGCTGCCCAGGGAGGTTGTGGAGTCTCCTTCTCTGGAGACATTCAAGACCCGCCTGGACGCCTTCCTGTGTGATGTCATGTAGGTGTTCCTGCTCCGGCAGGGGGACTGGACTAGATGATCCTTCGAGGTCCCTTCCAATCCCTGACATTCTGTTAGGCAGAGCATAAGATCAGATTCACAGAATCACAGAAACAACAGCATAAACTGGAGATGAGGGAGAGACGGTGAGACAGAAAGAAGTGAGGTAGATGCACAGCATGTGCCACAATTATGAGGCTTGACTAAAGATGGAGAAGCCAGTAAAAAGCTGTATTTCTGCTTGATACTGTGGAACCATTTGCTGATTGCATATAGTTGTAACTAAAATGCAGTTGTTTTGTGACTTTTTTTCTGGCTTAGGTTTCTCATGTTGAAGATACGGATCTATACTTGTTAAGGGTTAGCTGTAACAATTGTTACTTGAAAGTTCCATTGGAAGCTGTCTGACTTTGAAGTGTTGAAGTAGTTGAATGCACTTTAAAGTTTTAAAGTAAACTTTGTTGTGATCTTTCTGCTAAAGAGTAATTAAAAAAAAAAAAATTAGGAAGGTGGAAACCAGATATGTAAGCGTGTTAACTTTTTATTAAAGAAATCATTCCAGGAGACCTCATTAAGCCAGGATGATATTCTAAAAGTGAATATACATGTTGACAGCTACACCCATAAATTTGAAAACTGCAAACATGTTCAGCATAAAAGCCATTTTTGAAAAAAGCTGTTGCTCTGCCCTTGTACTAATTTAAGAATTGTACTTTCATTCTGACTTTTATAGTTTCTTTTCACATATATAACTGGGACAGTTTAAAAAGTACTCTAAAGAATCTTTCATGATGTCACAAACTTCATAATGCAGATGATTATTTTTAAAAATGCACACATTACATAATGACTTGAAGTATCAAATAAGCTTAATAATGCCATTATTTTCCTTTTTAAAGAAACAAAATCACCTGTCCATAGGCTGTACCTCTGTACAGTGTTCTTGCAAAGAACCTGTTTTCCAGGAGTAGTGAGGTGAGTTTAATTTTCTTGGTTCCAGTACTAGTCTTGTTGAAGTTCTCTTGTTCTATTCATACGCTATCTGGACACATAATAAAATATTCACAAAAATTACAAGAAGTTCTTGGAAAATCTCTTCCTTCAGTACCCTTCTTTTGGAGTATATTCAAGGTACATGTGCATTTAAGTTGATTTCAGTAGAGTCCTGACTTAATATTAAACCAGTTTGGACAAGTGTAATTGGTACAGAGAGATTTGAGTAGTCTGCATGTAGATGCAGACTCTGAGGAGCTAGAAATGACTAGTCATGATCTCAGGTTTATTTTTTCATTGGTCTGGGAGGAAAGAAGAGGAACAATAAACTTGGTCTCATCTCTGTGGGTGGAGATAAGATGGTATTCAGAAGCTAAAATAATTTTAAATGAAGATCAGTAATGAGCATGGGGAAGATGGCTAAAAGATATCAGGTAACTGAGAGGAGCTGAGCAAGGGATGAGACCTTGGGATGGAATGGTTCTTGGGCACTAAGAAACTGAATTTTTTTGGTTGAGGTTTTTTGTTTGCTTGTTTGGATTTTGTTTGGTTTGTTTTGGGTTTTTTAGGAGGAGTGTTCCCTGGTTTTTTTGAGTAGGTAGGGGTTTTTGTAGCTACTGTTCATAGCCAAAAACTGCATGTACAATCTGATTACTTGTATTTTGTCATATTTGGAAAATAGCTTCCAGGTTCTACATGATGGTACTTTATATTTGCTTAGGAAGAGGTTGCATTTCATGCTTAAATGTGTGTTACCTTAGCTTATCTAACAAAGTGCCAGTGCTGTGTTTTCCCTACTACTCGAATTAAAATATTTTTCATAGAGAATATATTCCTCTGACTTCCTGTCTGACTTGTGATGTAATAAGGAACAGGAGAGACAAAGAACTGTTGTCAAAGCTCATCAAATAATTCTTGGCACTTGAGATAACTCAGTACCTTGCCAATAGAAGTAGTATTTATGATACAGATTCTGATATGTTGACTGAACTCTGTCATTGTATAGTGGTTCAAAACTTTTGATAGGTAGCTAGTGTGTTTACTTTGATAATGAATAGAAGACTGAGGTAGAACAGGGTGAATCCTCAAGGAATGACATTAATACATGCATGTTCAAATATTGATAAGATTCCATATAAAACTGTCTTCACAGCCAAAAAATGCAGTTTTGCTACAGAAAGGTTGTTGGCTATGTTGCACTGCAGAAACAAAATCTGCAGATTAAAGGAAGCTGTAAAACCTAGAGTGCCCAGAAGGAACTGAGGCAGAATCTTTCTAATGAAATTAATTGCTGACATAGTTGTGCTGTTTCTGGCCTCTTCCAATCTAACTGAACAGAAGCTCCTCAAACAGACTTTTTATTAGTGAATATTACTGAAAACCATCTGGTAAAGGAGAATGTTTGTACAAAGTACTACTTTATTTCTAATTAGTGGTCTCAAACAGATTTTCATCTCATGATATATGTGTATATTATTTGGGAATAGTTGGAGGAGGAATAAGAGTAAATTTTTTACCTAAATCAAGTGTGTCAGCAGCAGTTCTGTCAGTCCCAGGGCTTTACTACTTTCCTGTGTATTGAATTAGACTCCTACCTCAGTTTTTAAGTTGTGTAACAAATTCTGGTATCTTTGGCATAAGCAGGGGCAGGGAAACAACCCCCAATATGAGTGTATAAAAATATTTTTTTAGGTGATAAATAATTATTGAAAGACCCCCACAGCTAATGGATCGAAACCAGAGGATTTGTATATGCATAGGAGATGCTTTATGTAGAGGAAACCCAAGAAAAAGTGAGGCTTCAAGGGGTAGAGGCTCTGGCACATTCTCTACAGCTGACACTTCCAAAATCATATAATTATTGCACCATGGGCTTCCAATAGGAAATATTGCCTGTAACTTTTCAAGGTTTTTGAACTTGGGATAGAGTCAATAACAGACCCAGACAAGGGCAACTAACAGTTTAGAGAAAACAGTTGTGGCAGAGAAAGAACTAGAGTGGTGTTATATGAGGATAAACAACACGGGCACTGAAGAGGAGAAAGCAAGAGACATAGAGTACAGCCAGTAACACATTAGTCTGACAAACACTTCTACATTGCCCAGTGTTTGTGCTGGAAAAAGGAAGGAAGAATGATAATGGCTTATTATATCAAGCTGCTGAATGTGGAATAAATACAGTGACTAAAATACTTATTTGTGTAAGATTTTTCAGTTTTCCTCTGCTGACTGAACAGGATTAGAGTTTTCTGCAGACATAATAGAGAATAAGAGTAAATGAAACTGTGGAAGAGAGTAACAAAGAACTACGTTCCTGACATGGAAGGTATCTTCCACTTTGCAAGTGATATCTGCCAATTTAATCATTGTTGATCCTGTTGAGAGAAGGAAAAGAATTGTGCTCATGTGATATACTGGGGTCAGATAAGGAGATGTGTTTTTGGTTGTTTGCTTTTCATCAAACATTAGCTAAACTGTTTCTAAGATGGCAAACTCGAAATAATTGCATAGAACTTGTTCAAGGATTATACTACTGGTACCCAATGTTCTGGAGTATAACCTGTTTCCATACTAACAGTGAATAGCAGTGTAACAAATATATCGGTGTGCTATTAGTACCTTTAATGGTATTCAGCTGTGACTGTTATTGCATGCAGACTTTTAAAATATTTTTTGTAACGCAAAACATACTATGTCTCTGGGTAAACATTCACATTCTGGTTTTATGCCAGGTAGAGGAGTTATCAGTCAAATAAGTAAACAGTGGTATTTATATCTGGCTAACAGATTTTTAAATGATGTATTATACCTAGAAAAATACCTTTTCATTCAATGGAGGGTTTTTTTGTGTAACACAAGCTGCTCTTGTATTGGAGAAGAAAATAGATGGAGCTGGGCAACTGAGCAAATATGACCATATGGCAGCATATCCTAGCATATCCTCCAGATTCTGCTGTGGCAGCAATAGCAGTAAGACTCTCATGTTATAAAATAACTTCTGTATCCAGGCCTTTTCCTTAAGAATAGTTTAACAAAACATAAACCTTGCAGTATTAATTTCATAGTCTAGTCAAAACTACCTACATGTGTACAGTTTCTTGTTAAACCTCTTTTTCCAGTCAGTTTACTTTCATCCTGGTGGAGATGCAGACTGACTGGTTCAGTCTGAGAGGTGGAAAAAGCAAAATGGAGCATTGAAGAAATGAGATTAAACAACTTGAATAGATAAGTACCCTTTTCCTCTAGGAACATCTACTTCAAGAGTAAGGAATTCTTTCCCTCATCCTCAAAATACTGGGCAGGGTGGGGAAATGCTTATTATGATTTCTGGTAACCTCTCCAAATTAATATAAGTCAAATGGACTCAATGTTCTCTTCCTACCAATGGTCAGTTGTAAGCACTAGTAGAGGAAATAGGAAACAGGAGCTATACAGAGAGACACCCTCCCTTTTGTGTGTCCTTCTGCAAACTGTCATTAGGAACATCCTTACAGTAGGCTGCATCTTGTCTGTTCTTAATTAGTCCTTACTGGACCATGAACTATTTTTAGCTCTGTGTCGTCCCATTTATACTCTTAACTTCTACCTCTAAGGCAAAGACTTGCACTTCTTGTTATGTGGAATAAGTTATTTGTGGGTTTTTAAACATGGTGCTTGATATGTTTACCAGATGTTTGTAAGTGACAAGTAGTAAACAGATGGCTCATCATCATGTTTACCTCACTGTTTGTTACTCTGTAAGTGGGGGTATAAATCTCCTTTTCTGGGAAAAAGACTAGTTAAAGATTTGAACTCTCTCCCTTTCAGACATTTTCTATATTCCTGATGGTTGTTCTTGTGCTTTTCTGAACTCTCTGCTTTCCTTTAATGAGGTTCTCAGAGCTACACTTAGAGTGTGTTTTTTTGATTTATGAAGTCACACAGTGTTTTGAGATTATTGTTTTGTTTTTGTTATCCTTTTCCTCCTTTACATTTTTTAATACTCTATTTCTCTGACCTCTGCTGAGCATTGAACTGATATTTTTGGAGTGGTAGTATCTAACTTGTAGCCAATCATTGCGTATGTGTGCTTCAGATTACTCTTTCTCATTACTTTGAATTGAAGGACACTTTTTTATATTTTTCTATTTTTGAACAGTTTTAGTTACTGTGAAAGTAGCCTGTGGGTATATGTGAGAGAGGATATTGTTCTGTCTGGTGTGTTGTCCAATGTTGTCCTTGGTGTTGTCTGACATAACTTGAATATTTTAGAAGAGAACACATAAAATTTGGGATTTTAGTGTTCTGAAAAAGTCCAGTGAGGTAGCAAAGATAAGAGACTGCTGGACAACAAAGAAAAGGGAAATTAAAGAGGATTTATTGCAGACAGCTGGCTGGGATGGCTTTCTAAGTGAAGAAAGGTACTGATCCTGAAAAGAAAGGCTGACAAATCTAGAACTCTAATGAAGAATGCAAAAGTAATGTGAATGAAACTGTATGATATTTGGCTGGAAAGGAAGTGGAGCAAGAGATAGCTTGGCTACAGAAAAGTTTGAAAGTAGAAACTTTTTTCTAATTTGCTTCATAGAATCACATGTGTACACTTTTACAAATGACCAGTAAATTAAACTTCTGAAAATTGCCATTTGTAACTATTCCAAACTGCCAGTTTGAATGGACTGTGAAGATATCTTTCCATCCACTCCACTTCCCCTGCCACTTTCAGTTAAGATTGGATCTTGATGGATAGCATCATTTTGTCACATTGTGGCACTTTATAAATAACATAATGTAGTGATGTACAGTGCACTGACAATTGCAGTTTTAGTAGCTATTGGGAAAGCTAAAAATGAACAATTTCCATAATCTGGATCGTTTACTTTGTCAGTTGGGCTTTCTGCACATCTCCTGTATGTATTCTCACAAGATATTAAAAAGATGTATATGTTTTTATTATATTGTGTATACGCTTTGGTAGGTGTAAAATAAGTTTACATTTTAAATGCATTTGTGCTGCTATCAGAGAAAAGCAAAACAAAATAAATTGATGCCAGGGGAAATGTCAGGCATGCAACACAGATTTGTTAAATAAACATTACTGTGTGGCATTAGCTAATGTTATTACTTTGTTTCCCTAGTGGCTCTTTTTTTGATTATCTGCATTTCTAAAGACTGCACATTTCATACACGCCAAGAACAGAGCACAAGGATTCTGCTTACATGAAGGGCCTTGCAAAAAATACAGAATATGATGGCATTTTTTATTTACAGCTCTGCTAAAAACATGCTTACATTTTTGTTGTGGATGAGATAATGTGAAGAAATTTAGCTACTGAGCTTTTTGGAAACTGTATGGGAGCTATAAGTAAAAAAAAAAAAACTTAAAAAGCAAAATAGAATCTCGAAGATTTAAGTAAGGGTCAAAAGTATATCATGCTTTTCCTGAATATCTTCTAGAATGGAAACCAAAATAAAAGTATAATTTAGAATTTGTTTAAAGCACTGGATAAAGGATACCATGGATAAGCTCATAATTGTGGAAGCCTTTTACATGTAAATGATTCTTATTCATAGAGCAGGCTTGATGAAAACAATATGCAGGATGGATAATGTTCATACATAATGTAAATTTTGGAAATATTATGTAGGATTTTGTGGGTGGGAAATCCCTCCCTCTGTGGCCAAGTCATATCCAAGAGCAGAGACTGGAGTACCTGCAGTGTCACTGCATGACTTATTTAAACAAGCTGGATTTATTACCAAGATTTCATAGCCAATACCGACTAGGGGTTGGTCTTTTAATATATTTGCTGCTACAATATTAGATTGGATAATGTATATTTGAAGAGCATAAAGCTCACTTTCAGGGTTTACATAATCACCATATTTCAAGCGAAACTGATACAGAAAAGTGACTAGGGTAAAAAAGAAGATCAAAGCTGAATGTTACATCTGTTCAATTTATTTCATATGCCATGTTGCTGCTCTTAGTCCAAGTCCAAATAGAGCTGTGTCCATAAAACAGCTGGCCTGCCTTTTGGCTGTTGGTAGTGGAGGGGAAAGGCTGGGGGCAAGAGAAATGATCTTGAGCATGGCTTTGACATATTAACTAGAGTCTTTAGAGAGGAAAGCTTGCACTGATATCACCTTTCTCAGGAAGACAACTTCACTGTAACTCAAAAGACTAGGTTGGACAAGTGAAATTGTCCATGCTTGTTTAATGTAGTCTTTCCTCCCTGTCAAATGTTGACTTTGCAACCTGAATGCTATTTCAATATAATTAGTTGGTTTTGATTATAAAGTAGGGAACAAGAGAACTTGTATATAAGGAACAATATTGACTTATCTCTTGGATGATCCATCAAGTGTATCCTACAGTATGTGTCTTTACTTCACTGGGCTTAATGAAGCCACTTGTAGAAGTGGCAAAAAGAAGTTTTTCCATTTAGATGGAGAATACTGTTCGTCTCTGATGAAAAAGAATGTGCAGCCTAGGTTTCAGGGATTTTTTTTATTCATATTTTTGTGTGTGTTGTATTTATAGCTTGACTTTCTGTCCCTTGAACTTTCATCTATCGGACTCAGTCTTCTGACTGCTCTTACTTTCTCTTTATGCAAAGACAATTGACAAAGCATTCGTCTCTTCCTACTGACTATTCTTTTTGACTTTCTGATCACTTCATTGTTCCCTTCCCTACTATAATATTATCTTGTATGGGTAAAAGCAAAGAAAGGTCTTCCTTTCTACTGCCTGTCATACTTGGAGATTTCCTGTTCCCAAGAAAACAGTGTGGCTTCGGTCTGACTTCTCCAGATCCTGCTGTGTTCAGAGCAAACATACTTTCTGAGGACTTTGACTGCCAAAACACGTGGCAATGATCACTTTGGTATGTGCAAACCCAATATAATCAAAAACCTTGTAACTTTACCAGAAGAGGTGGAATTTCTATGTAGGCTAGGGCAACTCAATTTCATAAATTTCGTGTTTCTTGTGAGAAAATGTGTTCTCCAAGAACTTCCCCCCCCCCCCCCCCCCCCCCCCCCCCTCTCTGAGTTAAAAGGTACTTAGCAAGAAATGACCACTCTGGGAAAAATGCAGTTTCAGGGAAGTTATGATCTGATGAGGACATGATTTTATTATGGAGAATGAGACATTTTTAACTACAAATATTCTCTCTTTATTAATTATTTTATAGAGTATATATATGCTGAAGATAAACCCTCATTTCTCAGAGAATGTGGTATGCCTGGATAGACAGCTGTGTCAGAGGTTCATTGTACCTCATGCTGAACCTGTATTAGGTTATTTTAAAATGAAAACTTCAAAACACTCCTGAGCCTCATCCAGCTGAAGATGATAGTTAGTATACCATTAATTAATTTAGGAGCTGGATCAGCTACTAAATTATTCTTCCTTTGTTGCATAAAACTGAAAAAGAAGAAATTCAAGGAGTTTTGCTGTAGGTATAAAACTAATTGCCACAACTCTAATTTCCAGGCTGCTTTTCAACTCTCTTTAAAAAATGAACTAGAAAAATAACCCTTCTTTTTTGTCATTATTAACCCTATTAATGGATTCTATCACCTAGTGGTAGGACTTTAATCCCAGCACCCACTCTTTCCCATAATTTTCTTGAAATCTATCATTTGCAGCATGTGGCAATGGAGACTCTTAAATAGTGACATGTATTTATCCTTAAGAAGCAGGTTTTGCTGGGGTTCATGCTTGAGTCCGTTTTTCTTATCTTTCTCAAATGGCCGAAGTTAACTGATTTGAAAGAGCCTCATTTTAAATTACATTCATTCAGTGAAAACAGAAATTAACACTTAGAGACATCTATATGCTAATGACTGTAGCTCAGGGAATACCCTTCTAACCTTTTCAAAAGGAGTTGGTAAAAAGCCATTTCACTTGAAAGCAACTTAGTAAAAATAGTAGATTAATTAAATACAATAAAATTTCCCTAAAATCTTTATCCCATTTATTACTTATCACTATTTTTCCTGTTCACATGTGGTACCTTAGCTCCAAACAGAATGTTCCAGGATGCATTTATTAAAATGTTTTTTCTGGTGACATCTATTAGTTGCTGAAAAACAGAGGTTAATAGTGTCATGAGTTTTAGGGATGGCATGCAAACAGAGGTGAAAAAGCAGCTTCATCTATCACAGTGCATAAGATACTAAGTGTATGAATTTTGGCAAAAGGGTCAAAAATGTGTAGGGGAAAGATTTCCTCTAGCCCTTCCAGATGCTGAGCAATGAACTGAACAAGATGATCCCAAGCTTTCAGACCTTTTTAAGTGCTGTGTGTCTGCATCCATTAGAGAGTTTACTGTAAATGCTAAATATGACTATTGCTGCTTATAGGGGTATTTATTATAGGTGCAGTCTGTGTTTGTTCTTGACTCTGTTTGCAGGAGGTCAGAATTCCCAAAGAGGATAAATAGAGTATTGCACATATTAAGCTGCTTGTGCGCATTGGTATTCTACCTTGTAGTACCTGTATTACTGCCTTATGTGTAACATTTCTTAGATGAGGTCACTGCTGTATATGGAGGACTTACAGGTCCTTGGGTCTTGCATTCCTATTTAGAAGAAAAACAAAAGCTTGTGGAAACAGTTGCCCTGTTGTTCTTACACTGACTGCTATTCATGTTACGGTTCTTAAAGGAACAATTGCTAAGGAAAAGGCCTAAAAAGCTAATGCCTGAAGCTTCTTTGAAGCTACTCATCTGAATAGTCTTGTAGATTCTGATATGAAGTCAAACTAAGGTCAAATAAAGTATTAAGCCCTGGAGTAAGATGTGTCTGCCCTAGGCTAGAAGCAATTTGCAACTTGTACTTAGTTTAAATTTAATAGCAGTAAAAATCCTATTGAAACAAAATGTGGCAATTATTGCACTTGAAATTCCAGTACAGGAGAGACTGGAGGAAGGTTACAAATCTGTATTTTGTTTACTGATGAAAATCTGTGAAAGTGATGTCAAGATCTAAAAGGATCATAAGCTTAAGTAATACTTCCTTAAACAGGTGTTACAGAACAACCTGTTTTCCACCAGACAGAAGCGAAGCCTGGAAACCTTCCCTATTGGCTGAGCGGTGTGTCTGCAAGCCTTAAGGAGGCAGATGTAGCAGACTGCTCTCAGCTCTGCCTCAAGAGAGAGAATCAAGTTTGCTGGGCAACCAGACAAGAGAAGATAGGTGGTGTTGGTCCCTGAGCAGAGAGAGACACTTGTGACTCAAGGATTGGAGGGTGAGATTTTTCTGCAGGAATTGAGGGAGAAAGCTAAAAAATGGGGTGATAGCTACCTCCTACACAGCAAAGGAAGAGAGACTGGGAACCTTCTGACTAAGAGCTGCTAACAGGTAATATATGATTAAAAAGAAATAACTGTGCCTAGAGGACATACCAGAAGAGTATATGAGGTTTGAGGAAATGGCTTTTTCAGGCTTTGTTAACAACTCAACTATACCCTAGGGTTTTTTGTGTTATCAGAAAAGTAATGATCTATGTTGCTGTGGTTTTTGTCCCTTGGACTGCAGAAAGACAGTTTTTAAGCAGCTGTTGCCCAATGCCCCAGAAAGCTAACGTGACCTGGGATCAGAGCAGTTATGAACAGGATCTTTGTTTTTGAGCAGGAGATGTTCCCTCTGCTCTTATGACTTCAACTTTCCCCTGGGTTTTAGTCAAAATGATGTCCCTTTCAAAATCTTTCAAAAAGGGATAAACATCCCGTTTGAGCTGGCAGCTTTTAACAGGTATGTGTATAAAAGACACATATTTACAATGCTAAAATGTCTCTTGGTCAGTTGTTTTGTACACCCCACCCCACAACACAGAACAACTGTTAAAATTGCAATTCTGTACCTGATAATTTTTGGAAGCAGCACATGTTTCTTCCTGGCAGCTACTAAGTTTTTCTGCACTACTTTGACTCCAGAGAAAGCATGATAGTTCAGTTTATTTTATTTTTAGCTAATGTGTCCTTTTTTTTTTGGACAGTTGATACTCTAGGTTCTAGATTGGTCAAGCTACATAAAAGTCTGGTTGTCTTGGCTGTTACATGGGGCACTCCAGAACTGTCAGAGCTGGGAAGGCAAGGCTTTGTCCTTGTTCTCTTACACTTCTCACATCAGTGTGTTGGGCACAGCAGGGAACTGTAACATACTCTGCTGCTGGTCTGCAGTCTGAGGCTGGCTACAGGCTTTCAGCACTCTTCTTGCAAAGGCAGGACTCGGAAACCAAATTATTTGGTGTATTATAAAGCAACAACAAAATGCTTCTAGAGTTCATGACTAAACAATAGCCACAAGTTCAGAGGTCAGCATAATGATTTTCATAATCATTATACTGATTTTTTGTAGTGCTGGTTTATATTTTCAGTATTTTGTATGTATTTAGGATTTATCATGCTCCTTAAATTATAAGCCTTGAGTGCTAAACTGTAAGCAACAGTTGGGATGTTGCAACCACAGTACTTGTGCGAATGTATGGAATTAAAGAAATATAGGTTTTTTTTAAGCAATGGAAAATGAATTAATTTCAACACACTGTGCTTTTTAGTTAACCTAACTATAGTTTAACTACTCTTTCCTGTGGCTCTAAATGGCTCTCAAATTTTCCTGTTGGTCCAAGAGCATTTTGTAATGAAGGGTATGTGACTTCCAAAGTGGTAAGTCAGCATGTGTGTGAGCACTCTAAATTAAAAACAAAACAAAAAAACCTACAAAAAATCCCCCCAAAACTCCTTCCAAATCTCCACAAACAAACAAAAAAAAACAACAAAGCACAAACAAAAACCATTCATTGATTCTATGCAAAAAAGGAATAGTGACAAGGTTCACAAAATAATGCAGAGAAGAAAAAATATTTTCAGCAGAGAAAGAAAATAAAACCTATAGCTTCTGCTGTGCCTCATATTAAATGGTATCTGATACCTACACCGTGTTGGTCAGATTCTGCACATCTGTGCACTCATCTTGCTTCCCATGAAGAAAAATGCTATGCTTTGGGCATGCTATCAGACTAGAACTTGGTCCTCAATTTGCATATTTTGAAGGTATGTTGTGTGATTTCTATAAAGAGCTAAGAACATTTTGTTTCTATATGCATGTACATCAGGTTTTCTGTATATTTTAAGGGGAAAAACTTGTTTAAATCTTGGCTAGATGCTACAGCTAATTACTGTACAGTTGGTGGATTTATTGCTTAATCAGCAAAGCATTGATATGAGTGTACTTGGTATTTTTGTTTCTGGACTTACCTGTGTGCATTTAATTTTTAAAAAATTATTTTTATTTACTTATTTCCACCTTTTTCTTCTACTAAATAAACCAAACTAAAATTGGCTATTTGGAGACACCTTACTGCAGTGATGCTTGATGCCTTCACAAAATTCAGGTGTTACTAGTAGCTTCTGTTTCTTTCTCATGTACAACTTGGTTAAATGGGAGGACCATTGACTCTCTTCTGAGAAAGGAGAACAAAAGCAGAGAAATGGGAGCATGTACAATAGAGGACTTTCTGGTACTTTGATCTAAGACCCAAGAAACTTCTTTTGGTAGCTCAGTGGTCATGTGGAGAGGGACCTGATGTCCTCATAGATGTCCTTGGTGGGAATGGGCTGAAATCCTCACCCAGTGGTAGTGGGAAGCTAGGATGCTGATGGAAGTCAGGAGCTTTCAGAGCTGCTTTTTGAGTTCAGAGGCTTGACTTGTCACCTGCCCAGGGCATGTAATTGCTATGGAACTGGTGTTGTGGAGCTTTAAGTTTCCTGGAGGTGGTGGGCAACTGACTGTAGCTCCATGTACCCTGAGAAAGATCCCCGTATCTGTCAGTAAATCTGCCCACTTCTGATTCACCTTCATTGGTGTGCCAGAGTGGGTCACTTTCTTAAAGGTGTCAAACATTTCTTGTCTTTAGCCTGCAGTTTATAAAAGCAAAACCACGTATAAATCCCTCTGGCACTGTAATAGATCTGGATTTGCAGGAGTTTAGCAAGCTAAAGCAGATCCTGCAAGTTGAGCAGGTATAGATTTAAAGCAATAGAAAAACCTGACGGAGGAATTTCATAAATCCTGTTTGAGTGCATCAGTAAACCAATTGTTTGGTTTCCTATGGCATAAAAATTTATTTATCTGAGATAGTTATCAATCTTTTGAAGGTTTTACTCCCTGCAGCAAGATCAAAACTGACTGAAGCTGATACTGTTTATGGTAATGAAGATATTTTAAAATAGATAGCTATATTATCATTAGCAATTGTCATGCTTACAACAACAGAAAGAAAAAGCCTATCAGAAACTTTCTGGGTGAAGATAACAGTGTAAAATTTCAATCACTTAATAGATTATTATAAAACTAAAGCAAGCCTCTCTTAATGAAGTCGTCTTTCCAGTTGGTGATACTCTACTGTACTTGCTTAGGTTGTGGCATAGGCTTCTAAATCTAGAGCATGTATAGAGCTTGATTGGGAGGAAAATGTTTTGTGGTGGCTTGTTATAACAGCTGAAGTTATTAGTTTTTAATGACATTATAAATTTAATTGGAATGCTATTTCAGACATTTCAAATGTGTCAATAGAATAAGGTTGTATCGTATCTGTTGGTGTCATTGGCACTGTCTGGAAAAAAGTCTTCAAGGTACTTCACTTTTCCTCTTTATCTTCTTGGGACAATATTCAAACTAGTACTTCAGTTGTAATGTTGTGAATTTAATACGTCTTGATAGTTAAGCTATTGAAAACCATACTGATGTTTTAAATCACCCCTTTCAAATGCAGTGCCTAAGCACTTGTGCATGCTTTTATAAATGAAGCGTTAATTGCTATGTGATAGATTCTTTCATTACCTGAGTTAATGTACATATGAATGAAAAATTATAATGGCAATGTTTAACAGTATATAATAATAGTACAATTGTCACTAGTATCAGATTTCATCTGCATCCAGAAGCAAAAATAATGATGTATGTGTTTTTTGGTGGGGTAGGGTTTTTTTGGGTATTCTGTTACTTCTGAGATTCTAATTAGTGCTGAAAGTAAATTCCGTGCTTTTCTATTTTTTTTCTGTGAAATTTAATGTAGAATTTCCATTGTAAATGTTCCTGTATTTTTTTTTTCTTTAAAGGTTTTTTAACATATAAAACTAGCTTTTTGTAATCAGTACAGACTTCTGGTACTGCTTCTAAGCAAGTTTAAGAACCATTTTTTGCTTTGCATCCTGATTAAAGGAAAATCCATGTTAAATTAAATGTAATTTCAGCTGATTCACTTCAAAAGCAAAACAACTAGTTCTCTTTGCTCTCTCATTGTCTGTAAAACTATAAAATCCAAGAAGTTGCTTACTACAAGGTATTAATTTAAAATATTAGTGGAATGGAAATCAGTTTGGGCAGGGTGATGCATGTTGGACCCAAGACTGAGCATGCAGTTACCAAAATAAGGAGAGGAAAAAGGGTTTCCTGCATGCATAAACGATGCGTGTACATTACGTAATGTAAGTGCAGGAAGATGTGAGTCTAACATTAGTGGACTTCTGGGAAAACTATGTTGCCTGATTATTAGCAAGGATAGAGTGGAAATGAACTAGAGTTTTGTCTTTGCACTAGGTTTTAGGTATTCTGTTGCTATAATAAAAGCATAGCAGAGCCATGTAAGGACAAGGAGAAACCCTCTCTGGAGGGAAGAAGGACACAAGGCCAGCTTTGAAGGTTTGGATCTCCTATGCTGTAACTAGGCACAGAGCCAAGCATCCAACTGATATCCAGTGTATCACATGTAGGGGTGACAATGGGTTTGTAATCCAGCCACAACAACATTAATTAATGACATACTGAATTAGAGCAATCTGTAATTTTAATAAGTCTCTTATGGAAATAGATCCTTTGGTGAAGTTCAAGGGATTTAGTGTTTTCATACAGGAGAATGTGGTGAGTTAAGAAAAGCACAAGCATGCATGGGGTTTTGCTTTTTACATGTGCTGTATGTAGTTGTGTGATGGATATTTGCACTAGCTTTTTGTGACTGCATATCATGGACAGTTGGGTATTGAGGCTCTTTTGGCATGCTGTATCTGTACCTTTTTAGTGCTTACCCTCTGCCCCACACCCCACCCTCCAAGTCTTCTCCCAGAACAAACCTTAGTGGTGATCTTTACATCTAGACATCTGAAAAGATGCTTTATCTGGCACTACTTATGGTAGAGCTTGCTTACCAGGAATTTAATGCCCTTAAAGGAAAGGACAGATTACAGCAAACAGGAAAGAAAAAAAAAAAAAAAAATTGCTTTCTGACATCTTCTTGGACTTGGCTTTTGGGCTCTATGGACCATACTGGGATTACTATTTATGTAAAGCTTTTGAGACATACTTCCACCTGCCCTTTTCTGCTTCCTCCTACCCCCCAAAGTACTTGCAGTTGTGGAACTACTTGGAGATTACCAAATGTAGCCATCTCTCCAAGCCTTCATAACTGAACAGTATAGGACCAAAAGGAAGTATAATGCATTGGATGTCTATGAAATTCTTCCTGCTGTCCATGAAAACCTACTGAAATGAATCAACAAATTTATTTTTTCACATCCTCCTGTTTAACCTGAATCTCAGTTTTAATCCAAACCTAACTGGTAATCTGATGATGTTCTGAGTGTGCAAAAATAGTTGTATCTCTTAAGCCCTTGTTGATGTCTCCTGGTATTCTACTCGCTCTGTGCCTCACAGGTTGATGCTGAAAAAACAGAGCTATTCAGGTGTGTGGTTTGGTTTCGTTTTCTTTTAAATGTTCCCAACCCCATCTATGTCTTTAGCGTTACGAAACCTACGTGATGTGGATTTGCCTGTGACCAAAGAGTGTGAAATCTGGTCCTCATCCTTGCACTGATAGGGCATTAAATACTTGGTATGAAGTGCAGGCACGGTGAAATAAAATGGACAGCGGAGTTGTTAGCATTGTGGAATATCACAGATATTTGCAAACAACTTTCACATAATTTTTGAAACCACAGGGCCACAGGACTTGATATTTGTAATTAAAGGTACAGTTCTGGTTCTATCACTGTAAATAATCCTATCAGCATCTCAATTTGTAATTCCCTGGTCCTAACCCTGCACTGCTCGCTCAGAAATAATTTAACTTTGGAATTTTGTTATCTGCCACTGAGTCTCAAGGTGTCTAGTGTTCAAATAAGGAATGCATAAAAATACAAAATAATTAACACAGGAAAATTTGAAATAGTGAACTCTTACTCCACTGCAATCCATTCTAATTTGTTCTGCAATTCTGTAATTTGTGATGGAAATACTTTTGCAGTTTGGAGAATGGAGAGAATCTTGGATCTCTGTAAAATGTAGGTAACTTTCAGAGCTGCATGTGTAACAGGAGTCACATGAAATCATAACCCATCACACTTTAAGCTCTGGCATGGCTTTTTATGTTTAAAAAACCCACCAAAACAAATAAATACCCATCACACAAGAAATCAAAAACCAAAATAAACCCCACAAACAACCATAGGGGTTTTTTTAATAGCACTATATATATGTATGTATATGGATATATATGTGTGTATATGTGTGTGTGTATATATATATATATATGAATGGCTATCTCCTCCTTTATTGGATTCAGAGGGCAACCTTACCACTAAGGATGAGGAAAAGGCTGAGGTACTTAATGCCTTCTTTGCCTCAGTCTTTAATAGCCCAACCAGTTATCCTCAGGGTATTCAGCCCCCTGAGCTGAATACCCTGAGGTATTCAGAATAACTCCCTCATAATTCAGGAAGAAGCTGTTTATGACCTGCTGTACCACCTGAACACTCTCAAGCCTATAGGGCCAGACGAGATCCAAGCAAGAGTACTGAGGGAGCTGGTGGAGGAACTTCCCAAGCCACTCTCTATCATCTATCTACAGCCCTGGCTAACAAGGGAGGTCCCAGAAGACTGGAGGCTTGCTAGTGTGACACCCTTCTACAAGAAGGGCCAGAAGGAGGATCCAGGGAACTACAGACCTGTCAGCCTGACTTTAGTACTGGCAAAGATCATGGAGTGGTTTATCTTGAGTGCACCTATGTGGCATATGCAGGACAGCCAGGGAATCAGGCCCAGCCAGCATGGGTTCATGAAAGGCAGGTCCTGCTTGACTAACCTGATCTTCTATGATCAAGTGACCCACCAAGTGGATGAGGGAAAGGCTGTGGATGTTGTCTACCTGGTCTTTAGCAAGGCCTTTGACACTGTCTCCCACAGCGTCCTCCTAGAGAAGCTGGCAGCTCAAGGCTTAGACAGATGTACTCTTTGCTGGGTAAAAAACTGGCTGCATAGCCAAGCCCAGAGAGTTGTGGTGAATGGAGCTAAATCCACTTGGGGGCCAGTCACAAGTGGTGTTCCCCAGGGCTCAGTACTGGGGTCTGTTTAACATCTTTATCAGTGATGTGGATGAGGGGATTGATTGCACCCTCGGTAAATTTGCAGATGACACTAAGCTGGGTGGGAGTGTTGATTTGCTTGAGGGTAGGAAGGCTCTGCAAAGGAATCTGGACAGGCTGGATCAACGGGCCAAGGCCAGTTGTATGAGGTTTAACAAGGCCAAGTGCCAAGTCCTGCACTTGGGTCACAAGAACCCCATGCAATACTACAGGCTTGGGGAGGAGTGGTTGGAAAGCTGCCTGACGGAAAAGGAGCTAGGGGTGTTGGTTGAAGAGCCAGCTGAACATGAGCCAGCAGTGTGCTCAGGCAGCCAAGAAGGCCAACAGCATCCTGGCCTGTATCAGAAATAGTGTGGCCAGCAGGACCAGGGAAGCGATCCTCCCACTGTACTCAGCACTGGTGAGGCAGCACCTCGAGTACTGTGGTCAGTTTTGGGCCCCCCATTACAAGAAGGACATTGAGTTGCTGGAGCGTATCCTGAGAAGGGCAACGAAGCTGGTGAAGGGGCTGGAGAACAAAGCTTATGAGGAGAGGCTGAGGGAACTGGGATTGTTTAGCCTGGAGGAGGCTGAGGGGTGACCTTATCGCTGTCTACAACTACCTGAAAGGAGGTTGTAGTGAGGTGGCTGTTGGTCTCTTCTCCCAAATAACAAGTGATAGGACAAGAGGGAATGGCCTTAAGTTGTGCTTGGGGAGGTTTAGGTTGGGTATTAGGAAAAAATTCTTCACTGAAAGGGTTGTCAGGTACTGGAACAGGGTGTCCAGGGAGGTGGTGGAGTCACCATCTCTGGAGGTATTCAAAGGACATGTAGATGTGGTGCTTAGGGACATGGTTTAGTAGTTTAGTGGTGAACTTGGCAATGATAGGTTTACAGTTGGACTAGATGATCATGATGGTCTTTTCCAACCAAACTATTCTATGACTCTAGGATATTTTGTATCCTATTAGATAAGAAAACCAGACTCACTTTTCCTTTCAAGTAGGAAAACTCTTAAGTCTCTTGTCTCATTGGGATAATATATATAAAATAATAGATCCTTAAAGCGCACTTCTCTTGTCCTACAAACATAGGATCAGAAAAGGGCTTTCTGTTACCAGATACTGTGTTTTACTAATACACTTTGGCTAATAGAGATTTGTAGGTACACTGAAGTTAGAGAGCTTTGTTTATTTAGTCCTACTCTGTGATTCAAACTATAATTTCATGCCCCTATTGCATAATTCTTGTAGCATGAGGCGAGGGATGTGGTACAATGCACCTTTATGCTCTAACGCAAAGGCAGCAATAGTGCTTAGACTGCTTCTGGGTAAGCCACTCAGGATAGAGTAATAAACATGAACATATTTTTAACACTGAAAAGTAATATACCATGGACTTTACAGTAATATACATGGACTTTACTGACTGATCTTCATTTGCTATTAGTTTTATGGAGGAAAACTGGTACTACTTTAATGTATTGGTGCATACTCAGCTCAGGATCTGGGATTTCCCTCTGGCATATTTTGAATGTATTATTGACAGTTTGTTACTGATGAATGATGAGTCAATGTCTCCCATTAATTATTCTCAATCTGCCATTGCATTGTGCTAAGATGGTGCAACCTATGCTGACAGTAAGTATACATACAGTAAGGAGCATTCCTGTGCTTTGGGAGGGGTGAAAAGAACAGTCTTGGGCAAGAACTGAGTGCAAGAAAACGGAATCTGGAATAGCTGGGAGAATGTGTAAATACTGTGGGGCTTGTGGACAGTGCTCCTGCCTTAGTTCCCAGAGATTTGACATTGATATAACCATTTGGTTAGAAAGATCACACAGTATGATGGTAAAAGAGCATACTCTAATTACAATGCGTAAATTGTTCTTCAACATCTTTGCAGTATACTTTGGGAACTTGTTTGTGCTTTTCAGAATAACCAATGTTATTCTGAAGAAACTGGGGAAAATATACCAATAGACTCATGCAAGTGATGTCTTTGGCAAAGAAACTACTGATAAATATATAGGATGAAAAGATGATTTTCAGGCTGATTGAGCTTTGTTACTGTGTAATAGTCTTGAACTTCTGATAATCCTGTAACATTTTGCAAAGTGTAGGAATTGACAGCATAATGCAGACAGTTCCAGAAAGGTAGTATGCTTTTTAACTTCAAAATTTTATATTAAATATAATTATTTTTTTCAATTTTTCTTGTGCTCTGCCTATGGTATTAAAATTAGGACCTGAAATGGCGTTATCAACAGAATGGCCAAAATTCCTTTTTTTGCACAAACCCTCTTGTACTTAAGAGGCTATTTTAAAACTGGTTCTCCTTCCTTAGGATCTAGGGTGACTGAAGGTACCAGGTCATTCTACTTCCCTTCATTCAGCTGTAAAGCTTTCTTGAGGGGAAGATGGTAGTCTTCAGACTCATCCCAGACATGTTCCTGTGTTACTGCAGGTAGAAACTTCAGCACTGAATCCCAAAATTTGAAAATAGCCCTGCAACTAGGGAAAAAACCCAATAAATTCTGATGTATCACATAATATATTTGTAACACAAACAATATGCCTATATTTTTATCTTTTTTTCCACCCCCCCATTCCCCCATTAATTTTACTTGAGTTTAGGAAAATACTCTATGCATTCTGCCTACCATAGTTTGGACTGAAAGCTTTAATTAGTTTGTAGGGCTTTTTATTATTATTTTATCTTTGTTCATTATTTTGTGCTCAGTCTCTGTGGATGTTCTGCATTTTCATCATCAAAAAAACTTGCTGGCTATTTTTGTCAAACAAGAACCCTGAAACCATCACACTGGAGTGCTGAGCCTGTCTGCCCATTCTGTCAACAGGATGAAAGTGAATCTCGAGCTTTTTTAATTACAAGGATAACATGTTCGCTCATCTAATAATGAAGATGGTTAGCAATTTTAAATTTTAATAATCAATTACTGAAAGTAATTCTCCATTAAACCACAAGAGAGCCATTAAATCTCAAAAGATGGAACATGCTGTATGTAACAGTAGCAAAATTTCTATTTTTAAATATCATTAGGGAATATCTGATTTTCATTTCTCTGCTTTTCTTTTACCTTTTCCTCATGCAGACCATCTCATTTTCAGCAGGAAGACAGCACATGATCTTATAAATAATAAAAGAAAACCCTTGCAAGACTTGATCCAGTGTGTGAAATATGTGCTAAAAATCTAATTTGTTTCAATCCAGCATATTTTGACTGAATAATAAGGAAAGAGACTAATTAATATCTTAATATGCTGAGGGCTAGGTGGCATGGTGGGCTTGATACAGTCTCACCTCAGGAGATTTGAGTTCAGATTTTATTGATATTGCAGGTGCTGAACAGAGTTTGGTGATTTCTCTCTTGCTACTGGTATAGGGGCCATTGAAAACCATAACATTCAGTACTGTTGGCAGCTTCAATTATTAAGCATGTTGAGAACTGGAAAGCAGGGATACTACAACTGTCAGGTAGCTTGGTGTGCTTATGTGAGGATGCCTATTCAGTGACAAGCAATCTGGCAAACATAAATCAATAGCTGCTTCCAGCAAAAATAAAATAACCTCAAAGTATTGAGTTAGAGAGGAAGCAATAGATTAGTCCTGCCTCAAGTGCAAATCAGCTATTTTTCTTTCCAGGGCATTTAAAACTGAAAGTTGTAGAAGTGATTTGGAGTGGTTTGATAATGTTGGATTAACTATTAAAATATAAATTGTTTAAGTACATAACAGTTGACAAACGTATAACCTGAGCTACTTTGTATGGACCTACTTTGAACAGACCTAAAACACCAGTGCCAGTTTGAAGAGGAAAAGAAAGGTACAAAAAGAAAAGCTGATACAATTATTACCTTCAGAATGATACTTAAAATCTTAGGTGGTTTTTATTACCAAGGAGCTTCTGATATTACAGAGCATACATGTCTTTCCAGCAGATAGTGGTGTGTATTAGGACTTGCAAAGTTCAGCTTGATTCTTTGGACCCCATCACTGAATTATCCTAACCCAATGTGCCTCATGTTCCAATGTTGGAACAACATGCAGTTGAGGGACTCTTGACATTAGCTGGTATCAGTTCCCTGTACTCGGAAGAAAAGGTCTGTGTCTCTGATGGCTTGGCTTAAAGCAGAGTCTGATGACATCAACAGATGCCCAAGTTTTGTTGGAAATAAGGTGGAAGAATGTTTAAGAATCTATGTGGGGTTGGTTTTTTGTTTTTTGGTTTTTTTTCCTCTTCATAACTCTCTACCACTGACACTTAGAAAATTCTGTTTTGCTTGGCATAAAGCCTGCTACTTCCTTTCCAAGGAAGGGTTGTCTCTTCTACCTACAGCTGTAGAACATCATGAGTACAACAGTACTGCTGTAAGTAAACAGTGAAGTCTTCTCCTGATTGTTTAGTCTCGTGCATGAGCTCAGGGAATTTTGCTTCTGGACTTCCTGATAGTAATTTGTAATACTGTGATACTATTAGCATGCCTGGAGAAATGCTGTATGTTGTTCTTTGTTTCTTTGCTCACCATAACTTTCTTTATTTCTTACTATTTCTTTTTCTTTTGAAATACTTGTCCGTCCCCTCTGTGGCATATTTGTGTTTTGGTGGGGTTTTTTGTTTTGGTGAGTTTTTTTTAAATTAGTTTTGCTCAAACTGTGCTATTCCTGTCTGAATTTTTTTTAGCACTTTTCAGAATTTGAAATTCATTACATCTAATATCCTCTATCCTCTGTGCAGCTTCCCTGCTGGCTCTGCTAACCTGGCTGGTGACACAACTGTTGCTCCTTTGATGTCCCAAACCCTGTCCTGCTGTGCTTTTAGTGCTTTTGGCTGTTTCCTGCTCATTGTAGACTGAACATAATTTTTCAGAGTACAAAGAGAAACTTTTAAGTGTAGGCTTACATGTTCCAGTGGCAGGAACCCTAGAAATATATAGATACCTCACAGATAAGCAGAAACACCACAAAGCTTAACACAGCTTCACATCAGTAAGTGTTGCCCAACGCTTGGCAATACAATCACAATATGTCCCTGGAGTTATTGGTTGTACAAACTGCCTTCTGACAGGCTGCAGGAGGGAATGAGTAAATGCTTGTTTAGTGATGTCTGAATGGAAACATAACTCTTGGCCAAGTAAATCGGCTCCTGTCCAGAACTGCACATGAACTGTGATGTAGGGAAGTTTTCTTACGTCATAGGTAAGCAGTCCAAATTCAGTTTAGTTGCAGCTATATGCAGTAGTGTGTAAATATAGGAAGAAAAAAACCCTGAAACCTGCAAATGCAACAGCAGAGCCTGTTTCTGTCAGCTAAATGGGGACAGATTTTTTTTTTGTCTTGACTAGAAAAATCTTTGCTATGAAGAAATAAACTTTTCTTGCTTGATTTCTTCATGCTGTGTTCAAAGAGATGGGATTATGTGTGTGGGAAGAACTGATTTTTAAAGAGTTTAAAAAAGTCACCTATTGTCAAATATAATTTGGCTATGAAAATTAAATATTAGACATGGCAAGGGCTTAAGAGCAATCAGCAAGAAGGAAGGGGAATCTTCGATATTAGCAAAAGGCTGAAATTAGGCAAATGGAGATTTGCAGCAAATATTTCTGAAAGTGTTCCACAATAAAGATAAAGTTGCATGTATACTTAATCATACACAATTTTTAAGTCCTGCTGAAGAGTGATGCTACTGATGTTCAGCTGATGTAAGACTTTTGTGGTATAAGAAGAATTTAAATAATTTTGGTGATTGTATGGGCAGATTTTGAGGAAGAGTGGGGAGGAGGGCTGATTTTGAGGTTCTGAGTTGGATGAAGTTATTGAAAGAACATGTTTCTTCTTTACTTTCATGCTCCCAGGACATCTGAATACATCCTTCAGCACCTGTTTACCTTCACTCCTACACCCTCTTTCTAAGCACAAGCTCTGGCACTTTCCTGTACTGCTGAGAAGATGAACAGTGCTGACTCTTATTACAGGGAGAGGAAGGGTTGATCCTAAAGGGAGCTGTGGGGTACACAACTTTCTTATCCCTTCTACTTCCTGAGTTTGGGTGCAGGAATCACTTTGGTGTGTGACAGGTGCCTCCTGAGATCAAGACTCTAGTGTATGTTCAGTTCCCACTCTTGGTGAGAACAAGAGGCAATGACTGTCATAGAGTGACCTGGAACTGCTAACTATTGTCTTATCTAGCACAAATAGGATGAGAGTGGCTTGTGGTGACAAATTACTTTATACCGTAAAGTCTGAATGCTAGTTACTGATCTGATGGCCTTTTTGTGCTCTGGACTCTGGCATACTAGAAAATGATGAGTATCAGTGAATAGGTCTTCCAGGTGAGACGGGCATAAAAGGCAAAGGATCAGTCTTTTGTTTCAGAATCTTTTTTTCAAGAGTTTGAGTACCTTCTCTCAACCCTAAGGCCAGTGCCTGTTGGGAGGCTGGGATTGGTTTATCGTTTAAAAGCTGACTGGGCATTGCAATGATTTGTGATGCTGTTACAACCTTGTGATTTGTTGAATAAAGCCACTGGAAAAATCCCACAGCTTCTCCATCCCTTTGCCTCCAAGTGAATGGCTCTATGAAAATAAAAATAAATTATCAAATGATCAACTACCTTCCTTAAAACTTCTAAAGTGTGTGTTTTTTCTGTTCCTTTTAGTGACTTAATGAACAGTGCTCACTGAGTTTTGGGGTTCAGGGATCAGATTGTGTTAGATTTTTAGGTCTTCCTTGACGTTTAAATTTAACTAGAAGAATTACCTTTTTGATGGCTCAGAACTCTTTTTTTTTTTTAATTCCCCCCCCATGCATAGTTGCATAACACTATGGGTCTTTTAGAGAGGATGCAAATTCAAGGTCCCAAGTATCTGTGTTCATTAAAGTCTTCATGACACTCTTTTGCAAGAGGAGGAAAGGTAATGCCAATAACCTGGCCAAATTCCAGCTTTAGTAATTATATTCTGCCTTTCTAAAAATATATTTGCTGTTTTCAAGTTTAGTTTTTCTCACCAAAATAGTGCCTGGTGATGCTGAGTGCTATAAAGATCTTCAGTGTGGACTAGACAGATTTAAACATAGACTCAGGCAGTCACCATTTGCTTAGCTCTCTGTAGAGCTGTCGACCTTGTGCTGAACGCTTGCATGCACACAAATAGCTAAAAGGAGTTCTGTGTAATTCATAGTTAAGTTTGAATCTCAGCATGTAATAACTTTTTTAACGATGAAAGCGTTTCATACCTCTGAGGATTTTTACTATTTGTCTCATGTTTCTTTATGAAGAGTTCAAAGTACTTTTAGGAATGTTTGCTACTCTTTTCTGTAAAGTTTATCTCTTTTTTCTTTTTTTTTTTTAATCTCAATTTTTCTTATGACCAGAAAAGGGGGAAAAGAGTATTTAGGAATCTAATACTGCTACTTGATCTGTTTCCTCCTGTTCTTGGCCATGTGACCAACCATCGAAATATAATTGCAAAGCACTAAATGCCATTCTTTTATGGTCTTTGTATTCACCCATGCTAAAATAAAAATTCTTGTTCTTCAGTGCTTCTCACCAGTCTACTGTCTTTCACCAGCCTGTTTCTATTGAGTATACATGGTTATTGATAAAGCATTTATTGGAGGCTTACTTTTGCAGATAGGGAAAGGATAAGAAATTAAGGGAAGTGATAAAATTGCTTCATTCAGTTCCATTTTGCATTTAAAGTCAGGCCTGAGTAAACAGCAGATTATATTAATTTAAAATTAAATTAGCTCAAAAGATATTCAGTATAAGCATTATATAGCTAAAGATTAGGCACTGAAATGTTTGCAGAAGAGTGCAGCTGTGTAGTGCTCATGAACAGAGAGTTGGGGAGAAGTCCACATGGTGTGCTGGGATGTGCCAAGGAGAGTACAGTTCATCTGAAGAACTTGGTAAATGTTTTGGAACTTCTTTAACCAGTTGGTCTAGTTTGTTTTGCTGCTTTACTAATGAAATTCCTGTACACTGTAGCCTTGTAAATAAAACCAACTTCACAGTAAGCTGACACTAGCTCTCTCCTTACAATCACATTTTACAATAAAAATTGAAAGTAATACACTGAGGAATAATCTCAATTTGTACCTTGTGTGTGATCAGTGGAACCTACAGAAGTGTTTGAAGACTGTATCTATTTCACTGTATTAAAAAAAAAAAATCCAATCTAAAAGTAAAAAAAAAAAAAAGAAAAAGCAAATAGTTGATTTCTACAATGCTGGTATAATGATTACTGGACATACATATTAAAAAAATACACATGCCATTTCTCAGCATGACCATGGGAAGATCTAATTTGTCACTGCTGTGACTACAGTTTTGTCAAGTATAACTTGCAAAGCACAACACCACAAACTTTGGAAATGCAGCTTTAGCTTTGTTCTGTGTTCAATAATTAGATACAAAATACAAGAAGATGCCTTCTTGACTTTCAAATCCTACTTTTACCATATCCAAGATGAAACACAACTGCGGGATACTAATAAAAGTAAGGATGACTGGGCAAGGTAGTCTCCTCCTGTGCTAATCTTAAATTCTTTGTCATCAGAGTTTTATTTCACCAGTTCTGGTTTAAATGAACGAGTTTAACAATACATTAAAACTTGCACTGGGGAGACTGATTTCAAACAAGTGTTCCCTTTGCAGTTTTGCCTGTATGAAGAAACAGAAATTCAATGTACTTTAAACAGCATCTGAAGGAGCCAGTGATTCTCATGTATGTTTTAATAGAGCTGGATGCTTAATGTCCACTCATTTTGTTAAGAGCACTTTAATTTTAACAGCAAGTGTTCAGGACAGTGCTTCCTTCTACTCTGAGACTCACTGAGCACAGAATGGATGAGTAGCTGTCATGGAGCGGGTTGCAAGTAACCACAACCTAAGTCCTGCTGTGCAGTAGATCACTCATAAGTAATTTTCTTTTTCTTCTAAGTGACAGTGTCTAGCTCAGATACCTAAGAAATCGAACACACTTTTAATCTGATTTGCAAATTTATTATTCTTCCCGTTTGGGCTCCCTTTTGCTGGAGAGTAGTGGGATAGAAAGGGCCCCAATTTAATTTCCTGAACTACAGAACACTCTTAAATGGGCTCTTTTCCATGCCTGGTCTCTGTGTTACGGAGGAGATTACCTTATTTATGCTACAGTTGGGGGAAAAAAAAAATAAAGCAAGGTAAAATTGTCATGCAACCATTTTTCATTTCTGTAATCCTAATGTGGATAAATGGATATCTATGGTGGTTTAAACACAGAGGCTTGTTCACCCCCACCTCTCCACCCTCCAGTGGGATGGGATGGAGAAAACAGAAACACACAGGGCCCGCAGGTTGAGAAAAGAGCAGTTTACTAGGATGGTAAGGGAAGAGGGAAACACCACCAAACAATAACAATAGTAATGAAAGAATATACAACAGAAGTGATACATGGAACTGAACAACTCGCTACCTGACTCCCAACTGCTCGTGAACCGCAGTACCCCTGCCTTCCCAGAAATTCCCCTGTTTAAATACTGAGCATGACATCACATGCAATGGAATACCAGCTTTGGCCGTTTTGGTCAGCTGCCCTGGCTGCTCCCCTCCCAGTTCCCTGTGAACAATTAACTGTATCCTAATCAAACCCAGGACAGTATCCTAGTCAACAGAAAGGAGGACAAAACAACCCTCTTCTATGTCTGTGGATGTGTTATGCTTTGGCATTTGAAGATTATTTAAGTAATGAAAGCAATATGTAAAAATGAACAATTGCAACAGCAATCATGCTTCTACTTATATAGTTCTAGTGAAGTCTTTGAAACTATTTATATGGGGTAAATATAATTGCAATATAAGCTTCCTGATTTCTTAATTGTTATCTGATGTCTGGAAGCAATATTTGAACCAAACAGCCAAACATAATAAAACTTGAGTTCTGTTACTTAAGTAGCATATCTATAATTTCATGTTTATGTTTAGCTTTCAGTGATTTTTAACTGACATTGATGCAGAAATACTCCAGTATTTTTTTGGAGGAGACTGAAATAGCTTTTGTTGCATTCTGTGTTAACTTTTGGCCTTGACCAAGCTAATCTGATGGGTGGTGGCGCTTTTGTGGCAGGTACCCTTGTGATGATAACAACATAGATATACTGACATCAGAGCCATTTCTCATCAAAAGGCATAGGATAAAATTTATACAGATCTCCTCCCTGGGAGGAGCTTGCAGTCTGATCTTGGAGGCTTGCTTCCCCCCACCTGCCTCTTTCTTGAGGTCTGTATTTCATGGATTAGTTTCTCTGATCCAGGGTGGGCTTCCAAGTGTTTTATCCCAGCTCACCCTAGTGCATTCAGCTGGCTATGGGCAAAATCTATTTATTTTGACTAGTTTCTCGTAGGTTAGTAAAGAGTCAATTTTTATGAGCAACAATCAGGTGGCCTTATATTTTTCTTCTGGGTTCCTCATCATGTTAAACATACTTGCTTTTTTCTTTCTAACTCAGGAGTAGAAGAATTATTAGAAGGAAGAAGAGAAAGTTCTTCAGGGTCTGTCAGATGCTATTCCTAACTGTTTTCTCCCATTAAAACTGACTCTTTACCCACTATCTGCACCAGATACCTTAGTAAAAATCCTACCTTAGTTAACTAAAATGTACCTATGTTCCCACCAGCATCTCCCTTCATTCTGGCAGCAGTGAACATTGCTTCTGCCAGCCTCCAGCATCCTTAGCAGTTGAAGCTGCTAATTTTTTAGTAACTACAATAAGTCATCAGTGATTATTTTCAGAAAACTTTCAAATATGCATATTAGGTAATTAAATTTGCAATAAGTGTCACTCTGTTATGCTAATGTTAAATGTGCAACCCTTTCCTTGTCCTTCTGTATTAAGCCTTTTCTAAACTGATGTGTCAATAACTAATTTTTCCCAGCTGTTCTAGATCCACAGTTAATGTAAAAAAAAAAAAGAAAAAAAAGAAAAAAAAGAAAAAATGCGCTCACCTCATTTATACCAAATACAAACAAAATGTGGCAACTTCAGAAGCCACTTTATTGCATTCACATGTCATAGTCTAGCTTCTAAAACTACTTTTCTCTTTTAGTATTACATAGCACTTAAAGATATATGCTTGTATTTCTTCTGTTTAGGGCCTTTTGAATCTGTCAAGGTGCAAGACCAACAACCCTTTAATGTAGAAAAGAGTCTTAGTTTATTAAGAGACTATCTTATACATAGAAAATCTAGTAACTGCAAGTAATAGTTTCAAAAATATAGAAATCTTCCCTTTTAACTGACTTTTCTTTTTTTTTTACTCTTCAAATAGTTTCTCAAGAAGGAAATTGTTCTTATTGGGGTTGGGATGGATCAGAACTCAATCCTTTTTTTTGAAAGGATTTTTTTTTTTTTTTGAAAGGCTGTTTCTGAGATGCTTGGCTGTGTAGATTTCCTATGGGAAATCTGGACTATAGGACTCTGAGGTTATTATTACTTTTACTTAATTCTCAGGTCTTGTCTCTCAAATGTGAGACTTTAACAGGTGCCCAGGAAGAGAACCAGACTATTCATATATCACCATTTTTAGTGGTGGATTTAGTAGTGTTAGGTTACAGTTGGATTTGATGAACCTGAGGGTCTTTTCCAACTTAAATGATTCTATGATTCACCAGGATTCTTGGGAGTTACCCTGCCTGTTTCTGCCATTCTCCCTTAAGTTTCACAGTAGCAGTAGCAGCACAATGTCATTAGAAAAAAAAATATTCTTTCAGTCTTTCTTATTACAGAATTTTACAGAGCAGATAAAATTCTGAGTCAAGATAACTGGAAATGAAGAAGCTTTCCTTGATGAGAAAAAGAAGGTAGGACATAACTTCCCAGTACTAGGGAGTCAAGCTGGACCTCTGCCTAAATAATCTTTATGAAGTTTTCTGTGTATTATGCATTCTTCTTGTCCCAATAAAAGAAAGAAACATAATAGTTGTTCTCCTTCTTGACTGATTACTTTTGAAAAGCAAACTTAATATGTTTTTCCTTTACTCTATGGTTCCTAAGACAGTGCCTACTAGCACATGCTTGGTAAGTCCTGGGATGATCCTAGTAACCTATTTTCAGCAGTGGCAGTGGTACACCCTAAAGATATAAGTCTTCCTGCACTGTGCTAAGCTTATGGACTTAAGTAGCAACCATGGCACAAATTTATTTTCAGGCATCAGTGAGGACTCCCTTAGGTGCAACAAAAATATGGGGGCAGGTAACAAAGCATTTGACAGAATGAAAGCATAGAATGGTATTCCTTATTGTACATGTACATTGTGGATGTTCTAGAAGACTTTCTCTGCCTGGAATGTGTAACATAGGATGCTATATGCATTTACTTATAGAAAGTAGGTATTATGACTGAAAAGGAAAGTGACCTTATATTTTAAAACTGTGCTGTAATACATACGCATCGTGGGGTAGAGCTAACGTAGTGTGTGCAAACTCAAGTCTTGTCACTTTCTGACTGTGAATTCTTCCCAGAACTGTCTTAATAGCAAGAGCTGCATCCCTGACAGATATCAAGTTGCTCACTCAAATGGGCTCAGAGTTCTTGCGTGGCCCTTTTGATGTAATCGCACATAAGATGATCCCTACATTTAAAACAAAACAATTTTGAAATGAATATTGTAGCAGAGCCAGTTGCTTTCAACAAATCTACAAACTTGCAGTCTTTCACTACAAACTTGGGGAGTGAAATGTTTGCTGTCAAATGACTAAGCCCCACTTTTGGGATTTTACAGTGCAAGTTTGTACCACACTTAAATTGGAACAATGACAAGGTGCTTGCATGCAGTCTTGATGTCTTCCTCAGTATAGGAAATAGAACATAATAGATTTTTTGAGCAGAAGGATGCTGAATGCCCTCATGTTTCTATGTTAATATAATTTAAAGATAGGTATGTGCAGAGAACTGTCCCAAAGGAAAAATTCCTTATTAAGATACTTTGCTTTGTTGTATGTGTTTAGTATGCAGAGGAAGAAATTCCTTTTACTCCTCTCTACCTAACTAGCTAAAATAAAAGAATACAAAGCTTTTAAGTTTTTTGGTTTTTTTTCTTTATTAAATACTGCTGTTATTAGATCTACCCAACCCCAGAAGATGAGCTTACAAAGAAACGTTACCAGTGCCATAGAACTTTACTGATTATAAAAAACTCCAAACCAACCAACCCACCCCCCACTTTTCTTGTTGCTATATCTGTTTTTGTGATTGCCTTGCTTTGTAGTATTGCAAAAATCCTAGAACGCTTAGGGTGGGAAGGGACCTTAAAGATCATCTAGTTCCAACCCCCCTGCCATGAGCAGGGACACCTTCCACTAGACCAGGTTGTTCAAAGCCTCATCCAACCTGGCCTTGAACGCTACCAGGGAGGGGGCATCCACAACTTCTCTGGGCAACCTGTGCCAGTGTCTGACCACCCTCATAGGGAAGAATTTCTTCCTAATGTCTAATCTAAACCTGTCTTCTTCCAGTTTAAAGCCATTACCCCTTGTTCTATCAATGCCTACCCTTGTAAAAAGTCCCTCCCCAGCCTTCTTATAGGCTCCCTTCAGACTGGAAGGTCTCCCTGGAATCTTCTCTTCTCCAGGATGAACAGCCCCAGCTCTTTCAGCCTGTCCTCATAGGAGAGGTGCTCCAGCCCTTGGATCATCCTCGTGGCCTTCCTCTGGACTTGCTCCAGTAGGTCCATGTCCTTACGTTGAGGGGGCCCCAGAACTGGACACAGCATTCCTGATGGTGTCTCACAAGAGTGGAATAGAGGGGGAGAATCACCTCCCTTGATCTGCTGACTGTGCTTCTCTTGATGCAGCCCAGGATATGGTTGGCTCATATTGAGCTTCTTGTCCACTGGCACCACCAAGTCCTTCTCCTCAGGGCTGTTCTCAATCCCTTCTTTGCCCAGCCCGTATCTGTGCTTGGGATTGCCCCAACCCAGGTGCAGGATCTTGCACTTGGCCTTGTTGAACTCCATGATATTTTCATGGGTCCACTTCTCAAGCCTGTCAAGGTCCCTCTGGACAGCATCCCTTGCCTCCAGCTTGTCAACTGAACCATGCAGCTTGGTGTCACTGGCAAGCGTGCTGAGGGTGCATTCAATACCACTGTCCCTGTTGCTAACAAAGATGTTAAGCAGTGCCACTACCAATACCAGTCCTTGAGGTTCACCCCTTGTCACCGGTCTCTACTTGGATGTTGAGCCACTGATTGCAACTCTGAGTGTGACTATCCAGAGAATTCCTTATCCACCAAGTTGTCCATCCATCCAGACCATGCCACTCCAACTTGGAGGCAAGGATGTCATGTAAGACAGCATCAAGTGCCTTGCACAAGTCCAGGTAGATGACATCAGTTGCTCTTCCCTTATCCACCAACGCTGTAATGCAGTGACGCTGTCATAGAAGGCCTTCAAATTGGTCAGGCACGATTTGACCTTGGTGAAGCCATGTTGGCTGTCACCAATCAGCTCCTCACTTCCCATGTGCCTTAGCATACTTTCCAGGAGAATCTGCCATGATCTTGCCAGGCATAGAGGTGAGACTGACTGGCCTGTAGTTCCACAGATCTTCCTTGTTCCTTTTTTAAAAATGGGGATTATGTTTCCTCTTTTCTACTCTATGGGAACTTCACTAGACTGCCACAACTTCTTAGATATGATGGATGGTGGCTTGGCAACTTTATCCGCCAGTTCTCTCGGGACCCATGGACTTGTGCACATTCAGGTTCCTCAGATGGTCTCAGATCTGATCTTCTCCTAGTGGGCAGCTCTTCATTCTCCCAGTCTCTGCCTCTGCCTTCTGTGACTTGGGGAGTGTGGCTTGAGCACTTGGTAAAGACTCAGGCAAAGTCATCATTGAATACTTTGGTCTTCTCCATATCTTGAGTGACCAGGTCTCCTCTTTCCTTCTGGAGGGGGTGGGGGCACATTTTCCTTAGTCTTCCTTTTATCCCCAATGTACCTGTAAAAGTTTTTCTTGTTGGCCTTGACTCTTCCCATGGTGACATAAGCCATGATTACATGAGACCAAATTTCCAAAAGAAGCCCTATGACATAACAGAATTACCATGAAGTTAGTCAGCCTCAAGAGATTCAAGGTGAGGTTTAAAGTGCTTCCAAGTCCTCTGTATAGCCCACATGTTTAGTGGTGTGTCTGAGCCTGCAGGTCTACATACCCTTAAAGAGTCACAGTACAGCTGTTATGATACTGCATGTAGCAATACCTGATGTTTCAGGGCCTCATTTCCAAAGTGAAACCTCTGCTTTGGCTTCTCTGACTGTTAGAGATTTACTGATAGCACAAATCATCAGGTTTACTGATCTATTTTATGTAAAGACACTTATAAGATGACCATCTAAATTAATCAATCAGAAATAATGATTACAAGCAGTATTGAAGCACTGCATTAATTTTTCAGAGCTTGAACATCTACCTCTATGTGATATTTATAACCTTAAGTTATCTCTTGGTGTTTGATCCTTGGAGCTGTTTCTTTACAAAAAGTGAAACAGGATATTCCTTTCCTGAAAGGAATTTCTGTCCACTGGTGTGGGATCTTCATCAGAAGAAGAATAGGTCAGGCTGGTGGAGACGTGAACTTATATCAGGTTCAAACCCATATCTCCTTTTTCAGTGAGAGGCCTCACTATCTTATACTATATCTAGGTTACTTTTCTCCTCCTTCTTTGCAGAAAATGTGTTGGCCTGGAATGGGAAATCTGTGTTCTGCTTCCCTCTTCAGTGACTGTTTGTGTTTTACCCATTAACTGTTTCATATAGAGTGCATGAAATCTCATTCATAAAAGCAGCTTCTCAGTGGGCTGGCTATATGAATATATGGTTGTTCAAGAATGTGCTCAAGAATAAGATACTTTTGGGCATATTTAGAAGAAGAACAAGAGAGTAATCTTCCATAGTCCAGTGAGTGTTGTGAGAAGATACCTGAATTACAGGCTTAAAAAATTAAACCATATTAGGTGTGTCTACCCTGTTTTTGCTAGTCATCACATCTCAAGCAAGCCTATATGGTTAGACTGCTTCTGGTATCTGAGATGCCCTGGGAACCTTATGGGCTATTGCTGGCTTAAGTGTAGGCTGTGTCAAAATGTAGATACTTTATGCTGTTTCAGACATTCTTAGAGTATTCAACATATCTGTATGTGACCAGAAGATGTGCTATGGGAAACATGCATGTTTCTGAAGTGGTAGCTGAAAACCAGACAAAATACTCTAGGGTTCCTACAAGAGTATGTGTAATGGGATGCAACTGAATCCCAGTCCTGGGAACAGCTTTGGAGACCTATGGAATTAGGCAAGCATCTAGAGGCTGGTACTGTTAGATTTCCGAACATGAATCTGCCCAGTCCTGCACTAGCCCGTTGAGTAGATGCACATGATTCCACTAAAGTGGAAGGAAAAGTATAGGTTGGGGTTACTGGCAGATGGCTAAGCTACTCCCTGGGGAGGTAGGAGGTATGGATTTGAACCTTGTCAGACAGCAGAGGTAACTGATACCTTACTGCAATTTACTAAGAGTTGAGCATCCGCTCAAAAGCGCCTAGTGGGAGTGTCTGAGTTGCAGAACAGATGCTCTCCATGGTGCCACTTGCAGTCTTACTCCCTGATAGTCTAAACTGAATCCTACTGGATTAGTACTGTGAATATAAGGTTCTCTCTAAGGGGACCTTTCTAAGGGGACTCTGCTGAAGACCTCACTTCAGCTTGCAGTCTGAACATAGCCACGCATGTATCTTGGTGCCAACAGGCACAGGGGAATGTTGTCTTGTGATGTGTGTATGGCTAAAATGCTAGAATTATGATGACTGTGGAGTCCTGCTGTGCTGCACCCTAATATTTTGTTTTCTGTTAATACACTCCCTAGGTAGTGTATAGACAGATCAGACACTATTTTTTTAACTTAGTCTATACTCAGCTTACATTGAAATATCTTTGTGCACAGAGCATGAAGGTTCTCCTCCTTCTTCAATGCTTTAGCATAACAGAACCGTAATGCAGTTTGAAGTTCAGCTCACAGAGCAAAAAAGTTTTTTTCAAAAGGTTGTGGGGTACTCAGCCTTGAGCTCTTCGGAGCACAGTCAAATCTTTGCTATGTGTATGGAAAGGACTTCACATGACAAAGACTCCTGTATCCCTGGAATCCGGATGCTGTTTTGAAATAGAAAGTAAAGATACTATAGTTACATTTTTTCCAGTGAGAATGGGATGGAATAATAAGGCTGCATTGTAGATTTATGGTAAAATTAAGAAATGTAAATGTTTTATTACGCTTTTGTACTGCACTGACACATATAAATCCAGTTTTCTCAAGCTGAAATCATATCATTTGTATGTATTTTCAGGATGATCACTTTTCTTATTTTTTTGTTAAAGGTGGAGATTATGATGAAGTAAGCTTCAAATATCTTATTTGGGGTTTTTTTTTTAGCTCCCTAGTACTGGATGAACCACTCATTCAGGCAATAGCTATAAATATAAAGTGGCAGACAAACTGCACAAATTAACTCAGAACTACATATATATATATATATATACACATATATATATGAAAAGGAGGTTTTTGCAGTGGTTAAAGTGGAAAAAGGAAGGTTTTCCTGTGATATCAAAATACAGCTTGATTGAAGATGTGCACAGGCGTGCAAGCACACACAATTACTGCTTGAGTTTATGAAAATGTAGCTCTTAATATCTGTTCTAACCTCCATTAGGAATATTATAGAGCTACAGTCTGCATCTATATTGGTTATTTAACACTGATAGTGCATACTGTAATTGATCTAGATAAAGATGTTAGCATAAAGTATGGCAGATGTGCTTAAACCTTATGTCCCTATGTAGTCATATTGGCCAATGATAGCTTAATTTTTCTTTGAGATAAAATGTGCAGCTCCATGTTGTGGCTTGGTGTGTCTTTTAAAAGTAAAATTCCTGTGCATCTTTATTTAAAGTGACAGAATTGCTATCAAAGAATATAGATAATTAAGTGCTGAAACTGAAAACAATCTCTGAGTGAAGAATTCTGCTGATTTTGTGTGTGTGATTGTTTACAGATTTTGTTCTTCATTTGCTCCCAAAGAATACACTTAAACACTCAATCAATGAATAACCTACAGCAGTTTGTTGTAGATTCAATAATGGGGACTGGTGCATTGTACCAGGATAGTCAGATATACCCATAGGGAGTGTCAGTGGTCAAAATGCTTCCATTGCCAGAAGGTAGTCTGAAAATGGTCTAGAAATTCAATACAGCATTGACCCTACGTTGTATACATGATCTGCAGTCAGCTTCTCTAGCTTACTTGAAGTTTAAAAAACAGCCATTTTAATTCTAGGATTAAAAAAATAATATATAAAATATATATATATTCTGGATTAATACTATTTTTCTTTCTCTCAGGTTGCAAGTTTGAGATCCCCCCCGCTCCTTTCTATATATTTATCTTCTTCTTGTTTTCTATATAGCATAGATTTTATGACATGAGGTTTCTGAAAATACAGTCTTGGAAAACTTACACACAGCCCCCCCCCCCATTGTCAGTTATCTCTACCTAATGTTTCTGACACACAGTGTTTTTGAAATGCATAGTGATGCCAAATTACAGATAATGTGTATGTTGCTATACTTACTGAAAAGCTTTAGCTCCTGTTAATATGAGAAGCTGTCTTGAGTTAATGAAGTTCATAGTTCTATCCTTTAGTGTAGAAGTTTAATTATTTCAAACTGAAACAAAAAATATGAATGCTATTTTTAATATAAATTTAAGATTATATTATCTTTCTCATTTGTGGGGTTTTTTTTGTTTTGTTTTTTTTACAGTGGGATTAATAAGTTTCTGAATAATGCTACTTGATATCCTGCTTACTCTCAATGCCCAAATGGATTCTATGCTGCAACTTCTTAGGTGGAACAAAAACTTCCTGCTAATTAACACATCTCCGCCTTTCTCCAATCTACTGACTGTTCTAGGTAAGTCAGACACTTTTATTCTGCAGTGTTTTGTATTTTCTAAGTTGCCAGTGAAGGTCTTGCTAAACTAAAGCAAAAGTATGTGTTGCATTGCTCTGCGCTTCACTGGTGCATATTAAAGTGAGCTTTACTACTGAATACTTAGAAAAACACTCATTAGACTAAGTGCCTTGAGTTATGCATATGAACATGAAGTGAAATTGCACCACTTTTTTAAGGTCAGGATTTGTACGTTCAGAAAACAGCGCACAATTCCAATGTTTGCTTCACAAATGGCAGTCTAATTATTCTGTTAAAATAACAACCATTTGACTGAAATTTTAAAAAAGGTCTTTCTCCCTGGAGAATGTTTGCTATGATGAAATACTTCAACTGTATCCTATTTAACAGATGCAAATGTTTCTTAAAAGCAAGAGAGCAAAATAACCTTTCAGCTTTTTCTGAAGCCTAGAAGTGTTTTGTTTTGCCAGCTGCCTATGAAAGTTCAGTGCATAAAAGGTTAGGAGCCTGACTTTTTTCTGTCTTGTATATCTTTGAAAAATTGGTTTATGGCGAGTCATACATCATGTAGCTAAGACATATGGGAATAGTTAAAGATTAAGGTAAATAGACAAATTGAACTGCTTTAAATCATTTTTCCCTGTTTCACTTTTATGAAAGAGCTTATGAACAAAAGTTGACATTAAGCAATCACAATGGGCTATTCTATATATTTTAGACAGTGGTAAAGACTTTAGTGTCAGAAAGTGTTGCATCACTGATGCTTATATCAATTTGATTGGTGTCCAAGTTTTAAAAATGTTACTTTGTCAAGTCGTAACCTTTTCTGAGTCTTTCATTTGTCATTGTTTTGATGATTATATCCTTAAAAAAGGGGGAAAAAAATAAAGAAAAATGTTCTATGCATCAGGAATCGTATCGTAGTTTGTAAGACTTTTTTTTTATCAATTGTTTGGATAAAATTAGTGCTTTTGTCATTATTATGTAATATTATTGCTTAGTTGTTTTGGTGTAAAAGTTTCATTTTAAATACAGAGATTAGCTATTTCACCCAATAAAAGTATGTTAGAAATGCATTTTCATGAAATGTCAGAACACAGTTTGACTTGCAAAGGTATAAATGAGAAGATTCTAGTTACATACAGTCGCCATGCTCTGTCTCCTCTTGGTAATAGCATTACCATGAGCCAGGGCCTTCCAGACCAAAAAAAAAAAAGTGTCAGCTGGCAAAACAAGGTAATTCAGAGTATGAACTCAATATAAGGAGACAAGTATTTTTGTTCTTGTCTTAACTGGTCCAACAAAATACAGCTACTCTGTAGACACCAAATAACTAAGAGGGAATGGATCTGGTTTGCCTGTCTGTGTTCTTTGAGTATTTGGCAAGAATTTAAGAGAGAAGTTTGCACCAAAAAATGCCATCTGTGATTTAAAGTGTTGTTTCCTTTACTTTGTGATTTCAGAGGAATTATTTGTGTTGTCATTCTGAAGGGCTGGGAGCTAGGGTGGGTGTTCAAGCTGTTGTTAAGATGAATTGACCATGTCTGAATATTTCCTTGTACCATAAGAAGCTTCAGGGCAAAAAACAATCAGGCTACCAGTAGTAATTTTATTCAGATCCTTGGGAGCAGTTTAACCAAGTGATCTCAAATTAACACACCAGTTTCTTCCAAAATGGAGGCTAAATATGATTGTTGTTGTGCTTTTACAACTGTTGTGGATACACAGTTACATGAATTTTTACTCCTTTACAATATTTTCTTGTTATTTGGTTGTAGTGAGATCATTGCTACATGTAATTTGTAGGCCTTATATTTTTATTTGTCTAGTATTGTAACTAATAACTAATTGGTTTTATTTTTTTTCTGTATGCAGTAGTACTAAATACACTAGCAGTTTCTCTGGTCATGTTACAAATTGGTGGTTTGTAGCAATCTGTCTGTATATAAAACCAAAAAGTTCTGAATATCTATTTCTTTTTCAAAAGGTATTTTTATTTCCAATACAGTTGAGGGACAAAAGCATAAAAATAAAATAAGATTTAATGCTGGGAATAATCTTCTCTGTAGCAAAGTAATAGTATTGCTTTGTAGCTATTTTTAATGGGTCACTTATTCTTTTGAATTAGACTATGTATTTGAATTGTTTCTGTGCACCATGTAAAAAACAGGCATTGATTATTTTCAGTACCATGGGTATCAGTGCAGCTTTTAGCCTCTGTGATAGGAAAGTGTTTGTTTCCTGAAATCTATTGCTATCTTTGCTGTCTATCACATCAGCTAAAATAAGGCAACTGAACAAAGCCCTACAATATTAAAATAATTCTTAGGTAAGTTATATTTTTTAAAAATTAATTGAGAAATGACTCTTTTTACTTATCTAGGTTAAATTTGGATATTAACTTTGATTATTGAAATAAATTGCAATGTTTTAAGTTAAAAAAATGTTAGCATGATTTTCTGGTAAGGCAACTCCTCTTTCCCTCTTTTTCTTGATATTGGCTATGGAAAGGGAGCCAGTACGCGTAGCGTGACTTTCAAATGCAGCTTAGTTCAGGCAACGGAGCTTTGACATTTCAATCGCAAGAGGGAGCTGTTGGAGCTAAAACTACTAGAAATTGTCGTTTTAATCAATACTGCTCAGTTCTAAATATTTAATGAAATACAGTAACAATTATTAGTTTCCACCATCACAGCCTATGACTACAACTGACATGCATTTTCTAAGAGAAGTATGAAAACAATAATTAAAGTGAATAAACCTATACATTGGTAGTAATATATTTGGCGTGTGTGTGGGAGCAACAGCCAATCTTTTCTCCTTATGTTGGTGACAAGCTCAAATCTGCTTCAAAGCAAACAGTCTTGTTAAGCAGTCAACATTACTTTCGTTACAGAAACCTTTGTTACTCATTTATGTTGTTTTTTATCAAAAGTCTGTGTGTCCAACTTTTCTCGTGGCTGTGTTAGGAAATTTAGCACATGCGTGAATGTCATATGGTAAAGAATGCAAGTTTATATGAAAATTGAAGAATTATCTGTTTTCTCCCTGCAGTTATGCACAAAGGCATCATTGTCAGTTGCCTTTCTTAGACCTTCCCTGCAGGCATGATCAGACTCAAGCAGACAGCTATTTTCCTTTAATTTTCCACAGCAAGCCAGTAATGTTTATGATTATTGTGAAGTCAGGAAAAGTTTAGTTTCATCAAATGACATGTAGTGTTGCAATTAGTTATTTAAGCACTTAGAAAATTTTCTACTATGGTATCTAGCTTGTCAGATGCAGCTAAATATTAGCATCTTGTATTAAACAGGAGGATAAAAACTCCTAGCAGAAAGCACAGCTGACAGCTCTCAACATGAGCTGAATGATCACTCACAATTGTAATCGATTCTGTAAGTACTGAACACAAACCCCCAGGCAATTGAGGAAAATAGGATGATGAAGGACTGCAAACTAATACGTTACACATCTTCATTGATTAGTCATTGATTAACCATTATTTTCCTGAATGACAAACAGCTAGTGGTAAAGTAACTGAAGCTGATGATTTATTTACATGTTAGACAGAAGATGACTTCTTTATTCAGCTGATCGTGAGCTAATGCAAAATCAGAAGACAGCAACAGTTTAAGAGTAAAAGCAGGTTTATAATCTTTTTTTTTGATAGCATTTCTAGGTTCACAATGTTTTTACTGGAAAGAAATTTAACTAGACTTTCAAGCAACACATGAAATTCAAGTGTGGGTCATCTGCATGGTACCTATAGTATAACTACATTTAAAGAGAAGATCATTTTATAGACTTGGTATTTACAAGAGTATTGATCAGTGTTTATTGAACTTTTAATTTAATTCTCTGTTTTGTTCAGTGCTTTATTGGCAATTAAACACAGGTGCAGATATGGCAGAATAATGGTTTGCAAGTTACCTACTATCTTTATTATTCTGAAAATACCTCCAAACCCTAGCTTTGAACACTCCATGGTATTAGGAGACACATAATTAGGAAGAAATCTATACATTTGGAGATCTGTTTTTCTTTAATACATATCAAACATCTAATTATAATCAGCTCCTACCAATACAGTATGAAATAAAGCTGATTGCAGTGGAAGGTGGCAGGGGGGCAGGAGTGAGGTTTCTGCTGGTCCAGTGGACTTGTGTTGAGAGTCTGGCTGACCTTTTCCACTTTTGTTTTCTTTTGTACCCTCTTTTATTTTTTTTTCCCCTCCCTTCCCTGAAAAGGGATCAAATCTATCCCAGGCAAATGTAATGTGTAAATCAGTTTAAGGAAAGAGGCCTATGATAGTTTGTCACTTTTTCATAGCATTAATTGTGATGAGCTTTTTGTAAGCATGTGGGTATGTTTCTTCATAAGAATTATGTTCTAAACTAGCTGTAATTAATGTGTGCTTAATGTAGAGTGCTGGTAATCTGTGATGTGTATTAACTAGTTATCAGAGAGGCTTTCTGTGAAAGATGTGTGCTTTCAGGATATATTAATGTTTGAATAACTATTTAAGGGAAATTCATTACCATTGCTAGATTTAAAGATTAATTATTGTATCACACAAATGAAGAAAAAGTATACCACAGAATCACAGTTGAAGTACAAATGTGCTTGATACTACCTCTAATAACTGTTCCATTATTAGACATACAATTGGGCAAATCTGTTGTCTTTGATCTTAATAGTTTTCTAATTCTGTAAATTAATACATTAAAATATCACTACACACTTGGCCAACTCTTTATACACCAAATTCCCTGCCCCCTAATTTTATGGTGAAAAATTATCGTATCTCTTTTATCTTCTGTATGTGTTTTTGAGAGGCTTGCTTACTAGCTGCATATCAGTTGCTATCCACTTGGGTCTTCTGAACACATTTAGTATGAACCTCTACTAAACTGTTAGCTTTGCTGTTGAAAAGTTTGTCAAGTGGCACTAAGCATGATCTTACTTTAGGGTTTAAGCATTTTTTACATGAAAAACAATAAACTCTCTGCTTTCAGATTTGTAACTTGCTTGCAAAAGAGCTCTGGGACGATAATGAATTCATACCATTATTATTTTTGCCTTTCTGCCAACTGAGTAAAGCTGATCCACTTTGCCTCTTGGGACATCCAGTTGTCCCCTAGTTTCAGGACTCAGTTGGACTGGTAAGCAGAAGCATTTTGCTAGGTACCAAGTTGCTGCTTGCTAGGCAGTTCCATGCTATGAGCCCTAAAACAACGTAGGTTCAACACATCTTAATTATAAATCGCTGCGTCCTCACAGCTAATCAGCCATGTGCGTTTCTGAGGAGCGTGCAGCACTCCTGCCCTCCCAAGTGCTCCCCTGTGCTGCACACTGAGCATTTGCAACTGGACAGTGCTGATTGCTTTAACATGTCTGAAAAATAACAAAAGAAAAATTGCAGTAAAGCTGCAAGGAAAAGCCTCTAGGACAAGGAATGAAAATACACAGTTCCATTCCAGTTACATCTGTACTTTTGATACCTATTTCTAGTTCTCTGCATAAAAGCAAGTAAGACATACGGCGAATCTTTATATAATTTTGTGTCATACTCTGTTTGTGTTACCTATTTAAATTGCCAATTAAAGAGACTACTCACATGAAAAAAGTGTGAAGTGGCCTACTATATAATTCTAGTATATACTTTGTAACTGAAGAAAAGAAAGAAATATTTTGGATTTTCCTTCCTATTCTTTTGAGTCCAGATATATTATCACAACTACACAAGGGGTAGAATACGTCTGAGTGTCTTCAAGCATATTTAATATCTTAAAACTTTTAAATGAAAATGTAGCTGTCAATTTTAAACTAATTTGGATGGACAGCAATAAAATGCAAACCTCACTTCAAATTAGAATTTTCAGTCAGGATTTCTAATGGAAAGTAATTGCTGACAATAGGAAATGACAAATTACTAATTACTTAGTTCAATTAGACTTTTGTGCCTTTGGTCCTAAGTGGCAAGCATACAGCAAATCTTGCACTTTTGTAACAATTAATGACACTAAAACTATTTAAACTGCCAACAGATGTGAGTAAGAAGACATGAATAGAAACTTACTTAATTTACATACTATCCCAATTTTATATCAAGTACATGGTGTTTAATTTTTATGTTACAATTAAATATCACTGGCATAATGTAACTTGTGCAGAACTTTTCAGAATAAAATAGCTTTGCTGAAATGTTAGTGCTAATGCTTTTTTTTCTCTTATCACAGCACTATTTATCTTAAAGTGACTCTAAAATATATAGGGGCAGTGAATAGAATATATTTTTTTTTTAGGGCTTGTGCTAACAGCTCTCCTAAAGTGGGATGTAGAATTCCGTCAACTAGACCACTGTAATTTAAGATTTCAAATTCTGCTCCTAATTTGTGAGTGAATTCAAAACTTCACCCAGTGTATACATTCAGAAGCAGTCAAACATCTACACTTGCTTCTCTGTCTTTAATAGACTCCTTCCAGAATTTGTGTTAGATATTGTTTCTTCATTAATGCTCTTGTTGGTTTATGCCCCCCCGCCCCCTTTTTTTTTTTTTTTGTGAAGGCTGGATTCTTCATGCTTTCTCACATTTTGCAGTTTCTCTCTTTTGAATTGCTTTCAAGTGTGATTCTATTGAATATGAATAGTGTCAGACCAAAAATTGACTGTAATGGTTTCTACATAATCATTAATATATTTATGCACTGGTATGTTTTCCATGTAAAGTTTACCATAAATTCTGCACCTCTAAATTTCTAGTGTTGGATGCTTACAATTAGATGCCCAAATAAACCTTGTATGCCTTAGGAACTGCTAGCCTCTTTTCAATGTATTCCATGGGATCTTTAAGACTTCTTTAGATGTTTAATTGTTCTGAGAAATGGCCACTTTTGTTCAGCTATATGAATACCCAGCTTTGGAAATACTGCCCAGTAATATATTTTTAGTCAAGAAATGTAGGAAAAGATACTAAATTGTCAAGCTATTAATCCAACAAAACTCTGACTTCACAGATTATTTTGCAAAGGCCTATTTCTGACTTCTTCCATTAGGCAAAACAAAAGGAAAGCTAAAAGCAACATGTAAAAGAATCTATTAATCTATTAGTAATTTAGGATTGCTTCATTTTCCGTAAGAAAATCTCTGTTCTTTTGTTTTGTAACAAGACATAAGGTAGTAGAGGGTATTGTAGCAATGGGTGTTCCTGCTGAAAAGATGTATAGATAGAAGATAATAGTCTCAATATGGGAGTAGAAATAGGAATGTCTTTATAAAATATAAATGAGAAGGCTACAAGAAAATTAAAATGTAGTACGCAGATCAGGAAAGATTTATAGAAGTGCATACATTTGGTTTCAGGATTTGTCTTGAAAAAGAGTGTTTTGTAGGGAGCATTGTGCAGGTGTGTAATTTTGGTTTACAAAAGAATGTAAGTACTGATAATGTTACAACATCTTTAATGCAGCATACTTCAAGACAAAGTATGAGACTGAATATACTATTATGGCTTTTCTTCCTCAGTGCACTTTTATCTAAGGTCTTTGCAAAGACTGCCAATTGATCATCACTTTCCTCACTCTTCTTACACTTTATGTAGTACTGCAAACAAAATAATACAATAAAATTCTCCCTGATTTGAAATACTAGATGGCAGAAAAGCTGAACTGAATAGACATAGAGGTTGTATATTACACATGAGGGTTATAACCATGCAACTATATACTTTAAGAACTAGCTCTTCACCTGGATTATGCTAGTGCAGTTTTGTTGTTTGTAGAGATGCTTCAATCTACATCACGTAAGTCTAGCAATTTCTGTTGAGCTTTACTGTGTTATAATCCTCTAAAAAGCAACCACACAGCATAGGCAGTCTGCGAAACTCCTGGCAAAAGTACATCTGTAAGTGCATTTCCCCAAGATATTTGTCTTCTGGGTTTTTTTGTTTCTTTGTTTTAATTTCTAAATTTCCAGCAATTAGGGCAATTATACTATTACTTGAGAACAAACAAAGCTAATAACTGAACTGAGTTGCCAGCAGTAGTTTGAACAAACCTATGTTGTTTCACCACAGCTGTAGTATTCTCTTCCCAAGAGCTCAGTGAACTTTAGAGCTAGAAATATGAGAGACCAGACCTCATAATAAAGCAGAAAGGAAAAGCTTAGGCAGGGGGTAGGAAGCCTGGGCAGGGACAGAGGAAAGAAAGACTTTCACAAATCAGAAAAGGGGAAAAAAATGTGGCATTGATATTGTGCTTAGAAAGAGATAATGTGGAAAAGAGATGAGAGCAGGGACAGAAGTATACCTGGAGCAAGAAGGACAGAAAAAAAAGTAGTGGCCTAATTAGAAATAAAAAAAGAGAGAGACAGATGATGGGGGGAAGCAAAAGAAGGGTCAAAGATATCAGGAAAAAAAATAATGAAGCTAAGGAAAATTAACAGGACAGATATAAGGATAAGAATATGGTGTCTTCATTCATACCACAATGAATCATGAGAGTAGAATGTTTAGGCTGATTTAATAATCTGTGGAGTGTATAATTTCCTTTACAGCTCCATCATAATTATTGAGGCACTGGCAACAAATGAAATGTGCGATTCTTGATTGTTTGGACTACTGGGGAAAATGAGGATGAAAAGGACAAAAGGCAAGAATGCAAATGTATTTGTTTAGCTGTAGTTCGAATGAAATGTATGGGTATAAGTGTACATAGAACTTACATGAAGAGATACCTGTATCTCTAGTGATATATTAATGTGGAAGCTAGATTTCTAATAGGAGTGTCGTGTCAACTAAAAAGAACCGAGAGAATAATAATTTACTTCAGTGACAATATATTGTTTTAGTAATTAAAAATACTGGGTAAAGTCAAGTTTCTGAAATAGATTAATATAATTACTACTGTAAACATTTCCTTTAGGAAGTTTTTTTTTTTCCATGATGAAAAGGTATTTTTATAGGAACTGGGAAACACAAACAATAGTCTTTTAGAATTTAATAAGAAAATAAAGACCATGCAAAGCTGCCATACCTTTCTCAGATTCTGTGGCCCAGAATATTTCAAAATGATATTTGTTGTTATAGAAACTCATAGTTGTCTCATGGGATTATGTACTTTTCTCCAAAGTGAAAAATTATATGAATGAATTTGTACCATGCCCCTCTCAAATGATTTTATTTTATAAGAACAGTGAAAACTAAATAAGAGAGGAAATCTTAAATATGAAAAGAAAATTGGTATCATTTACAACTAAGACCCTGACTCAGCAAAAACCAAGTTGACTTCTGCACTAGGCAAGGCTGCTGAAGTCCTGAAAAGCTGTTTTTCATAGCTACGTGTGCAATGGAAGACAGACGACTGTTTTGCTAGAAGAGATCCAGCCATCTTAAATATGCTTAAATAAATGCTTGTTTAGAATTTTTCAGCTATGTAATAGCATTAAATAATGATTCATTATCAGCAACATGTTTGGTTTTTTTTTCAGATTGAGAATTGTCTGTATTATATATGATATATCTGTTAATTGCATTTGTTAATGAAGTAAAAATTTGTTACACTTCATGGATTTGTTTAAAAAATTGCTACGAAGAACGATGCTTCAGGAAAAAAAAAAGAGCAGCTACAAAAGGAAAATGTGAAAGTAAGGCAAAATGTGGTATATTCTACAACTACATTAAGGACAAAGCACTGCCATAAGTAAAAGACAAAAATTCATATATAGCTTAGAAGAAAGCAACCGCTCCTTTTAAAGTATAGCTGTATAGGAGAAGAATAGTGGAGTAAAGAGAACAACAGTCTATTGGAACAAACATGGTAAGGAGCAGATGCTTTTAGAATCAATAGGTAGGGTTTTAGAGGAGGGGAAAAAAAAAAAGCTTTTTTCTAAGTAAGGTAGAGGAAGAGAAAGAAACTATTAAACTCAGTTATTGCTGATGGCTGGAGGCTGGTGTACCAACACAATCAGAGAAAATGCAAACTATAGGTATGGATTTTATTGTTGTTTTGTAGTGGATCTGCTCCTGTTATAGGCAAAGAGTATAAGGCCAAATGCCTTTTTAAGAAAACAGAGTATGGAGTATATTAGGGTGTGCAAAAGATTAGGAATATTTTAATGTCTTTGTACACTTATCTTGACCAACTAGATTGCCAGAGCTAAAACAGGGATACCTGATTTTTGGCCATTCGCCCAGAACTGACCCTTGGAAATAAAGTACCTATGTGCTATTTATATTGGCAGATGTCTATAGTGGTTGTGACTAAAAATTTTTCTTTGTTACTATAGTACTAGAGAAATAAGCTAATGACTATTGTAAAGCAGACTAAACAAATGTATTTTGAAGGTAGCCATCCACAAAAGTAAGGTCAAGTTCCTGTTGGAGAATGACTGTTCTGACAAAATAAAGCAAACCAGAAACTCATATACACTCTTCTTTCTGAACTTTTTCTGTTAATTATGGGGCAACATATGAACAGAAAATTGTCTACCTCGTGTTAGGTTTTCAAATAGCCTTTATTACCAGACTAAAGCAGTCAAAAATCAGTTATTTCCAAAATCACGAACTTGTCTAATCTCATGACCTTTGTGATGATAATTTTGTGGTGATGTGTTTTTATTTAACTTTAATTTGCTGATCTTGCATTACACAGTCTTTTTTCTTTTCCATTTTTTGTAAGCAAAAATGGAATTTAGAAGCAGGAATTTCAGGAAAAAAAGAGTTTGTTTCAAGGGCTTAATGCTAGGAACACTGGACATGGCAGTGCTGAAAGTCTTTGTCTCTTGATGTGGCGCATACTGCAACTCTATCATGAAGGAAGCAAGAGTAAGTAAAGCTGCTTAAGTCTGGGCTGTGCTTTTCTGAAGAGCATTGCCTACTGACATCCCGGAGAGGTGGAATCAGCTGTCAGGCTGCCTCAGGGCCTTACGGCCCTACCAGAAAAATGGATTTGTGTGGCATTAAGTTGCTCTTGCCCTCATTAGGTTGTATCACTACTGCAGCCAAAACCTGCTTTTAAACTTCTCTTCTGTTTGATCCCCTGACTTACATCCTCTCACTCTTGTAAATTGCTTCTTTGGGGGAAGGAGAGGGGCTGGCCATGGCTGTATTGTAGCTCTTAGTGACGGGTACTGTCTACTGCCTTCAGTGATGTGTGTGGTGGGGGGTTGTTTATTTTTTTTTTTTGTGTGTGTGTGTGTTTGTTTGTTTGGTGGGTTGTTTTTTTTTGTGTTCCCCTTCCCCAAAAAGGAGTCTTGTATAGTATCTCTATTCTTTGTTTTTTTTTTTTTTTGCAGAGAAATACCAATTAGTAGACTTAGAAATGGCTGATCACTTAAATTGTAGAGAATGGGCAAGCTTCTGTTTTTAGCTTGAAAAGGTCTAATTGAACATCATCAGCAGATAGATGTGTCAGGACTTAGTTCATCTGACTATATTTCCTACAACTCGAGGCAAGGTTCTGCTCCTCATTGCACTAGAGTAAGTCTGATGCAAGTCTTCTGACATCCATCATCTCTGGAAATTTACCACATGAACAACAAGGTAGAGCTGAAGAAGAATTCGGTCCTTGCCCTGAGGTATCTGTGGTATCTGGCTCCATGTCCCGTTACTTGCTGGAGTCTGATGGGCCTTGGAAGAAAGAAGCAGCTTCTGGCTCCTCAGTTTCCTCCCCTCTTTCCTCCTTCATCCCCCCCTTTCAAAAATCCCCACATTCTTTCAGTACAAATACTCATAATTTAAAGACAATCCTTAATTTTCTTTTATCATTTATTATGTTCCTTGGATGTATCCAGCTGCTTTGATTTGCTGGGAAGGGTTGGCTCATTGGGGATCTTTTTCAATCTAAATGATTCTATGATTCCACAAAAAGATTAGAAAGTGGAGAGACAACAAAGCCTGATATTAGACTGCAAAGAGAAGGATCTGTTTTGTTCCCACACTGAGAAGTATAAATTTGCCAAATATTTTTTTCCACTCAAAGGTGAGATGGCTTGAGGACTTGCAGCCTGTCACTGAAATCTACCTTTTGTACTGGAGGATTTGCGTGTGCTGGTACACCCCGAGCCCAGGGGAGTGCAGGTCTGTAACTCAGTGTGGTACAAGTAGTCTTTTCAATTTTTCTAGATTCTTGGTTAGTCATAAAAGGTAATTTAACTCTGACTTTAGTATGATCCACAGGGTTTTGGCAGCGGTCTATTGATTTTTGTGTTTTATTTTTTATTTACCTCTCTGAATTCCATATGGCTTTTGATTTAGTTGTACTGGAAAAGGACAAAGAAAAATCCCACTCTGGTATGTCAAAAACTACACTTTGACTCAATAGGGGATGATAAGGGGTGAAAGACATTTTTCTACAGGTTTACAGAACACTGTAGCTGTTTCAATAATTCACAAAACCACTGTGTTTATGAACCATTGTCTTGTACCAGGACACAGAGTGTATACAACTGTGAGGAAAGGACAGACCCTGCCCTCATGAACTCACTGTCTCCCCATTTACCTCCTATAGTCAGAGAGTTCCTTAACTTTTTTTTATTGATTGATTTGTTCATTCTAGCTTACATTAACGTTAATACTGAAAAAGTTGTTTTTTTTTGTTTTTGTTTTTTTTTTCTTTCTCTCCCTTCCTGAGCAGACTGATTTTCTTTCAGGACTTGTTGTCCTTCCTCTGTTACTGAAACAGTTTTCAGTTTCCAGGCTAGCTAGCTGAAAGAGTGTTTGTGGCTATAAAAGAGCCAAACTGGAGCTCAGTACATGGATCTGAGGAGGATTACTAAGGATTCTAGGGCATTTTGCTTCTGTCCAAAATTACTTTAAGGCGTAGGTGTCAGATAGCTTGGCTGTGTCTGATGGATCAAGGGGACGGAGTGAGAGTGAGAAAGAGAGGTGAAAGGGATAAGGAATGAATTGAGGACAAAAGAAAGATCAGAAAGCAGTCTGGGTAGTGAAGGGAAAGACAGGAACAATATCTTACTAGTGAACATCTATTTCTAACTCTTTGAATACCAAAGGCGATTGAGAGAATTTCTTCAGACATTATTGACACAAGCTGGAGACAGGTGGCCAGCCTTTAAAATTCATTGCTGATTGTGAATCACTTACATCATTTTAAAAGTACTTTATTTGACAGACTTTAAAAGTAGGAAGCTGTATATTCTTATTTTGAGTAATAAATAAAAATAAATCATCATTTTTTCACTGTGGATCTATTTTTCTCTCAAGTTCATTCATTTTGACAATTCTGTCAGTAGCTGTTCAAGAAACACTGAAAACAACACTAATCAGTGTTGGAGGTCAGGACTGCAGCACATTTGCAGAGCTGTGTGTGAAGAGGAGCATCCTGACTGTGCCATGCATGGCTGCGGGCACTGAACAGGCTGGCTGCCATGAGCCCTAGTACCTGATGTGATCTCTGCCTGGCACTGGGAACTTGGGTTGAAGTCACCTAGGAAGCTGCTACCAGGCCATCTGTACTGCAGTGCTGATGTTCCTGGATCTTGCTTCCTAGCTTTGATTACTAGTATCTAGTACTGTGGCCTTCAGGGCACGGTGCATCATTCTCTGGGTTTTCTGCAGAATTAGGGCTTGAGGAACTTTGCAAAAGCATGAGCAGGAGACAGGGTTGTGAAGTCTTATTTTTATTCAAAAAGGAGGGGCTGGGGAAGACATTCTTGTTCTAGTATAAGGGTACAAGCACTGGTATATAGCCAAACAACCAAATGTGCAAAGTACGGCCGGTTTCACTGTCTTTCTCTATCTCACTGGGTATCTATGGATATACAGCTGGAAGAGAAGGTGAATTTTTGTCTGAGCATGAGAATGACCTCCTATGCATCTGCAGGTGTTACTGAACCTCTGTTTCACCTCTGACAGAGAATAATGGTTGTAGTCATGGGGGATGGCAATGGAAAAGCCATAGTTATATCTAACTATTTTCAGTGCTTAGATACCACAGTGACTTATAAATACCTAAAAGGAGTAGATAGAGGGAGTCAAGAACCAGTCTCCTAGATATGAGTCTTTAGAGTGCACAAGGGAGAGGAATTCAAACTTTGATATGGTCGGCCAAATTTTGTCCTTGTCTTTTAGATTTGATCTATTTACTGTTCTCTGTGTATTTTGCTAATTGAACTCAGACATGTATGTTTTTCCCTCTCTGTCAGCCTATAGTCGTATCTCTTTCCTAATCTTTGAAGCTAAAAAGCATGGCAGAGAAATTGGGCTGGCAGTTGTTTTAATGTATCCGGCAACTTCCAGCGTTTTGTCTGAAAGGTTTATTGTGCAATACAGAACTTTTGCTTGTAGAAGAATGTGATAAAACATATCAGAAGTTTTGAAGAACACCTTTTCTTTTTAGCAGGGAGAATAATACTGGAGTAATGGGCAACAAGTACAAAATGTCAGACTGGAATTATGTTATCTGCATTTATAAGAATGTATAGATTAAAAAGGTAAAGAAGTCCTGGTAGAAAAATAATGAATATATCAGTAAACCATACTTTCAGAAGTAAATTATCTTTTCCAGTGAAGGCCTGTATGATCCAAATTTGGTCACATTTGGCTCATAGCTACAGAAAATGCATTTGAATTTATATCAGAATTAAATTTGGGGAAGGGAAAAAACCCCTCATCATTCTCTGAAACATGGTAAAACTCTATACTGAGTTAGAGATGTGTATATGTATAAATTACATATGCACATTTAATTATATATTCTTGTGTTTGGTTGATTTACTAGCGAAGAATTGAGATCAAAGTGACATAATGAAGACAGCTGTGCATAGTTTCTTAATTTTTGTTTTTTTTGTTCATTCTCTTATATTTGGTCAAACTGTAGTTTCATTGCTAGATAATATGGTAAAAAGATTCATTGTAAGGGTTACATAACATTGGTGGTGGTGATGAATAGTTGCAATTAATACATTCCCTTAATTAGTCTGATACCCAGAAGATGCACCTGGCAGGTCATTTTAATACTACAATTGATTTATTGCTGCTAGAAATGATTTTACCAGCTATCTTCAGAGAGCACAATTAGGGAGGATTTCATTTTTTTAATGCATTTGCACTGAGGAATAAACATAAAAGGTCTATGTAATTCAGAACAAAGCAACAGTAATGTACTAATGGTTTATGGATTTTATTAATATTCAGCCTAACATTAGAGGCAATTTTAGACAATAGCAACCTATTTTCTACATGGAGTATTCAATTTTTAGTACGAGTGCTTTATTTAAAAAAACAAAATCAAGCCATGATATTTTAAATGAGTTGCTATTATCGTGTATGGGAAATCTTATAAATGGTGTAAGAGTGAGAATATATCTATACATGTTTGTCTATACCTTCTACTGTGTGTGATATGTGTAAGATGCACTGATATTTGGAGAAAAAATATAAATTGTGTACTATTTTTGAATCATGAAGTCCATCCAAAGAAATTTTTTTCTGAGGTTACTATAATAAAGTAACTAAATTGGTGTCAGCTTAGTCCTTAATAGAAGTATCAACTTCTACTTTGGTATATTTAAAATCTATTTTTCAAAGTGTTCTTGAAATTAGACATAATTTTACTTTTTTTCCCTTCACCTTACTGTATTTTGTTTCATTTCTAGTGATTTCCGGTGCTGCAGCAGACAAAATGGCTGCCTTTTGTCAGCTTCCCTGTGCGCTAATATTGCTGACACTATTGTGGAAACATCCAGCATGCTCCCTTTCTACATCTTGGAACAAAAGTTTGTTTCGTTAGCAGCCTATTAATTTCTAGGTGCTTAAATTACTTTTAAAATTTATTTTCCAAGTAACAAAGTGTTTTCCCTTGATGGGGTGGGGGGGGAAAGAGAACCCCAAAACCGTTCAGAGTTTGGGCAAGAAACCTAGCTGCATGTTGCTTGCGTGCTCAAAATTTTAAATAAAATCATGGGGAATTTGTTAATGCAGCAAATGTAAGATTGCCCTTTATGTTTTGGGCTAATCTGGACTCACCTGAGTTTTTCCTGTCCTTTGAATGCCTTTGGCTCTCCCTGGGAACTGAAGTGCTAAACGTGAGTTGCAGAGTACACCTCCATGATCCTTAACGCAGGGTATGATGTGTGGACACAAGCTGTTCTCTCAGCATTGGCGTCTTGAATTGAGGGATCTGGATTCGGAAGTGACATTCTGTTTTTTTCAAATTATCGCGCTAGTAGAATAACTTTTGACCTTGCAATAAACGTGTGAAAAAATAATTATAGTTCAGTATTTATGGGTGGTATTTAGCCTCATGTGTTATCTTACATCACTTCAGAGTGCATAAAAGGCACTACATAGAACAAATAAGAAAACTTTCCCCTTCGCTATTGAATCTTTTGATCTATTTTCAACATGAGCCAAAAATAGCATAGAGCTCTGCTATAAAGTAAGAAATTCCTGCTAAACAAGGACATGATTTATAGCACAGTTAAGACCTGGCCTAAGTCTCCCTGAAATCAAGGTCCAAGTCTAGGATCTCTGCTCTGAGATGAAGTAGCCCAGCACGCTGGAATTTCTCTCTTATTGTGACTAAAATGTTCTGGGTGCATCCATGCGTCGTTTTTCACTAAAGTTACTAGTGAAGAGTGCTTGACTGAGAATCTTTTAGGAGCTTTGCAGACAAGCTGTCTGTGGACCATGCAAATACAGTGGGTGAAACGAGGGGACTTCTTGGTAGCAACGTGGATTTGGACAGCCCATAGCTGAAGTAAGGGGGCAGTTTGGCGATGGCAATAGAAAGATGATAGCAAGAGATTGTATATGAGGCACCATGTAGTTAATGTCAAGACTTTTAAGCATTATGTCTTGGGATGGGAGACTGGGTGGAAGCATTCAAAGTTGAACGTGTGTCACCACCAGATCACAAGGACCATCCACAATCCGTGTTTTTTTTGAGACTCAGGAGGAGGGAAATGTTCTGCATTCATCAGGGAGTCCAGAGCAGGTGAAGATGCAGTGATTGGTGATTATAGGTGACTTTAAGGAGTGTCTGCTAAACAGAAATCACTTCCTTTCTGTTTAGATGACAAGGAAGCCAATGGATATTAGAAGTAGTCTGGAATAATAAGATCAGGATATAGATGCTGCAGATAGGAGGCATAGGATACAGTTGAAAGAGAATTAAAAAATGGGTTAGGTTGTACACTCAAATAGTAAGGAGATAATATTTCTGGATGATTTTTCTTCCAGAAAAAAAATCTGTTGGGATCTTTGTTTTTATTTTCTTTTTCCTCGTTTTCTGGATCAAATTCTCATTACATTTGATACCTAAGGTGTAACACAAAGCCCTTGGCTGCCGTGTACTCTGGAGGCTGTTGAAAACTGTCTCAACAAATATTTCTGTTGTTAAAACACTGTCCAATTTTTTAACCTTTGTGGAGGACCCAGGGGTTTTTCTATAATTAGGACTTAAACCAATTGATTAAAAATATTATATAACAGAGTGTAAATATAATTTAGCTTTAGTTTTTCAAGGCCTAAAATGACTTAGAGTATGCAACGTGTATGAAAGAGTATAAAAACAATAACAAGTGATTTAAAATAAAATAATTTGGAATATTTAACATAGAGCAAATAGAACACACATTTCTGGTTACAAAGTTAATGTCAACATATGTGTGTGAGGGGTTGTGGTGTGGGGGTTTTTTTGGTGGGTTTTTTGGTTTTTTTTTTCCCTCCTCTCAGGGATTTTAGTGAAGATTTACAATTATCATAGGACACGGTGCAGTTTGTTTGCTCCCCTCGAAAGCAGAGATGATTTTTATTGACCAATCTTTGATCCAAGAGATTAAAGAAAGTACTGCAAGAGCAGTGAAAAGGATAACACCATGGGGGTCAATAGGCTTACTGCTACTTGGAAATGAAAGTGAAGCATTCCATTGGGAGAGGGGGTAATTTAACATTCTTACCAGGAACTTGAGTTTTCCCTTTCCTTTTTTTTTTTTTTTTTTTTTTTTTTTAAGGGGGGAAAAAAATATTCTTACTTACAGGTTTTTCCATGACTTAATACCATGGCCATAATATGAGGTCATTTAGAGGGCACTAGATTCACCAACATAATTCTGCACAGTGCTTTTTAGCCCAAATGGCCTGGCTGTCACATACTCACGCTCTTGATTGAAATGTTTCTGGTAGACTTTTGGAATACAGTCTAAGGGCTTAGTGACTCAATATTTTCAACATGAATACATTTCCCATCTCATAGAAAGTTTCTATAAACTACTGCAGAGTTAATGTGTCTTTCTGTTGTTTCTTGAAACACTGTGAACTTTACACAAATCTGGTAAAATTGCATGAGTCAAAAGGAAATGAAAGCCCTAGCTTGATACAGTTTTATTTTTTATGGCACCACCATCATCATGGCCCGTCTATCAAAATGCCTGCTGAAAAGCAAGTGTTTCTTTCTTGAAATAGCTATTAATATCCCTTATGCCTCGTGTATCTTTTTGCTTTTTAAAAATTATTATTTTTTTAATTTCTTGTCCAGGTGGTATGACTTTTGTCTTCCCTTTCACTGCAGAGAATAAGTGCAGGAAGAACAGCAGCTGGTATGACTTTGGGGATGTGCTGAAGTGCTTTTGTTTACAGAATATTCACAGAGACACATGAGGCCTGGCAGAGTACTCATGTCATGATTCTTCCTGTCTTTGAAAAATTGCCAAAGAAATCTGATTGAAAATGGCCAGTTGTATTCTTGCTGTTTGCCAGAGACAGGTTTGGAAGCTTAGAGCATTTTAACATTATTTAATTTCCTGTGGGTAAGTAGTAAATGATTATTAACTAATTTTAAAAGGGAAGTGGGCTCAAAGAGTTCTCAGAAAGCTTCTTGTGTCCTATGAATCTATGCGAGGTATTACTTAAAAAGCACACCCAATCATTTTAGCCAGGAGACTGATTTACTTTGGCACAAGGAATATTCATAGTTTATTTACCTGGGTGGTGAAACTTGGCTTTTCTGCTGCTGGTGCAATGTGAAATAAACATTTCTTTACTCCAAAATCAGAAAACACATGGTCTTCTAAGAGTCTCTCAAAACACTAATAAAGAGGTAATTCTACCAAGAACAATGGCAGAATGCTGATGGACTTAATAGGAATTGTGATGCTTCCTGCCTCCCTTAAGAATTTCCTGAAGGCTAGTGGCTTCTGGATACTTTTGTTGTCATATGAGAATTAAAGACTTAATGAATTTTAATAATTGGTTTAAGTATCTATATGAAATTACTATTCTGTTTAAAATTAGGTGGTGTGAGTTTTTCATAGTTAACTTACTTTTTGCAAGTGGTTGTTGACAACTTTAGCTAGTTTCTTGAAACTCCATGTGATGTTTTTATGTACCTGCATCATGTTAGGTTTTCTAGAAAATCACTGACTTTTTTTATTCACTCTTTGGTCATGGCTTTGTGTGGATTTTCTGGGTTTTTATGTGTGTCCCTGGCCTTGGCTATTCAGGCAACTGTAGATCTCAGTTTTGTTAACAAGCGCTGATGTAGCAAAGAGTGTTTTCAGTTAGAGCATTATAAGAAAATCAAGATTTCTGAAAGTTTACAAGACACACTCTCTTCTCCTCTATTAATTTTTAGATTTGGTGCTCTAAACTTTGACCTTTCTCCTGATTCTTTTCCTTTTAGGGTAACTTGCATGTTTTCCATCTCTTAGCTTTGGAAATGGCTGCTCTACTGTTATTCACAGAAGATGTGTATGACTTCCACCCTTTCTTCTCATCTTCTGTTTCACAGATGTCACAATATTTGGGCTTTTCTATTTTTTGAGGGGGCAGGGAGAAGGCAGTGAAGGATTTTTGTTTTCTTTCTGAAAGCCTTAACTTCTATAGGAATTAAATTATATATGAACAATAAGGTGTTAGGAGAGTAAAACCTAAAAATGTAGACTTCACTGAACTCTAAAGCTTCAGAAACTAGAGGACAAATAGAATGAATCCCAAATGTGCTATGGAAAAATAAAGCACTTCTGATATCGAAGGACCTACCTTTTTAATGATGCTTTCTTGGGATGATATTCAGAGAATCTAGAACCATTGCATGGTGTTATGTTCAGGAGCAGAAAATAAGGAAAGGCCTCTAGTGTAGCAACAAAGAGTAAGGGGTTTACTGGTAATTTCTTAAAAATGAAATAAATTCTGTACTCAGTGCTGCTTTTGGATATAGTGGACAAGAAGTGGTGTTAACTTTTGTATGCCCTGAAATGATAGTTTTTTCTCTAAAAGCTAAGGGTTTTTTTTTTTTTTAGAAAGGGTTTGTGGTTTGGTGGTTGTGTGTGTTTTTTCTTTTTTTTTTTTTGTTGTTAAATGGATACAAACTGTGTATGAAACCTTGTAAAACATCTATGCAAAAATTCTGCTGTGTTCACAATTAAGTGGCACATTTTTGCAATCATTTGTTACTTGCAGTGGCTGTTGTCAATGTTATCCATGTTCCTGTCATTTTAGTGTGATCTACAGACATTTTAAAAAGTGCATGTGGGGGCAAATAGGTAGCACAGATTTTTATAAGTAATACGGGTTTTAAATTTTGCAGCTCAGTTTTGTCACAGGGTAACTTCATTGCTAATATCAGGCGTGCAAAAATAAACAAGCCATTTTTTGCTGCGTTTTGGAATTAAGACACATACCTCTTTGTTGCCAGCAATGTGTAGTGTTTTGGCTACAACAAACTAAAGGATATACCCAGTGTTATAAAAAAATCTTCCCTTCTTGTTTTCCAGTTCAAAACTGAATGACTTATTTTAGCAGTACAGAAGTGCGAGAAAAAAGTTAAATTGAGCTAAGTGAACATTGTCAGAAATGGTGAAAGACGTAAAAAGCAGGTTAAGGACATCACTGAAAGCAAACAAAAAAGGAGGGCAAGTATTGCATATTAGATTCCTTCTTCTGTGTTATTCCAGTAAAACTTTTGAGTACTGAAATATTGCTAGTTACAAGTGTCAACAGCAGCTGACTTAAGCTCTGTCCTGGGAATTTGTAGTCTAGTCAGTTTTGGTCCTCATCTTTACACTTGAATCTTTCCACTCGGGGATAAGAGTTTGGTCACCATAATTCACTTCAGCTTAGTTGTTTTATATTTAATAATTAGATTGTCACCAAAAGTAAATTCTCAAGGGAATGAGGGATGCTATAAAAAGGTCAAATCAAAATGGTTAGGTAGGACTTAGCTTAGAAATGTATACAGACTATTTCAGTTGACATGAAACTTTGAAGGTGTGGTAGTTTCAGTTGGCTAGCAGCCAAACCATAGCTGCACACAGCCACTTGCTCACTCTCCTCCCCCTGCCCCCAGACAATAGGGGAGAGAATTGGAGGGATAAGGGTAAGGAGACTGGTAGGTTGAGATAACAACAATTTAATAATTGAAATAAAACTTAAAATAATGATATTTTTTAAAACTGATTATGATAATAATAAAATATGCAAATTAGTGGTACATATTGGAATTGCCCACTATTCACCAACCAAGCCCTGCCTGTTCTTGGACAACAATCCTGGAGGAGTGACAATCCCCAAAACTGAAACCACAATCCCAGAAGAGTGAGAGCCCAAGCAAGAGCCAGAATGAGCAACTCCAGAGAGAGAAACCATCATTAATATACTGAACATGATGTTATATGATATGGAATATCCCATTGGCATTTCTAAATGCCAATTTGGATTACTAATTTTAATATCCCTCGCCTTCCCTAAGCTTTCCTAAGCTATTTGGCAGGTATGGAGCTACATGTGTGTGTCTGACAATTTGGTATTCACTTTAGTTCAGTATGCCAGGTGCTTTAGAAGGTGATGAGGAATAAAATAAATATCCTTGAATGACCTGCAGGGTTACAATCTGTTAAAATCTGTCAAATTAAATATATAATATAGAAAACACTATTATAGCAAATATATCTTAGAGTTACCTCAGTGAAGTAGGCATGGGGTGGGGGAGCGGAGAGGAGTGTTGCTGCTCAGACACATAGTCCCTTAGGGTGTCAACTTCAACCAAATTAAAAAATGTGTGCCAGCCTCAAGTTGGCATGCTTGAGTTCACTTCACTCCAGTCAATGAGGCACCTTAGCACAGTAAGCACAATAGAGACAAAGAGATGCCTTGCAACTGACAGAGAGAAAAGAGTCCTTTGAGATGAAATGTTAACATAAGAAGTGAAAATGGTTTGTGGTAGTCTCAAGCTGGCTCTTTTGGGTTCACTTTCCTATAGTTACTGAACTATAGTGCTGTACCTTAACAGAGGAGTCTCAATAAAATTAGAAAGATATCCTAAAAAGGACAGAAGACGAGAGAGAGTAGAAGAGAGAGAGAGAGGGAGAGAGAGGGAGAGTTCTTTTGATAAGAAGCTTAACAAAAGTGGAAAAAATGGTTTATGTGAATGTTAGTTTTCATGGCAGTCTCAAGCTGACACTTGGGCTCCTTTTATTACAGTCAGTAAGCTACTTTAGCAAACAAAGGAGAACGGAGAGAACGATGGCTGGAAACAACAGAGAAAGGGAGAGAAAAAGGGTCCTCTTTGACAGCATCTAACACAACATGAAATCTCTGCCTCTGTGTTTCCATTTTTGAAACATTTTCTGTCAGGCAGAAAAACACAAATGACTGAATCTTTGTGAAGATACTTCGTAGATAATTAAATGCTGAGATTTAAAATTTTCCTAAACAACATGGCAGCTTAATTGTGCTCAACTAAAAGACAGGGTGAGGGCTGTGAATTGCCTTCTTACCTCTTTAAAAAGACTTTTTTTCAGCATGCTGTTTTCAGATATTAATAAGTAGCATCCAAACCAGGAAATTCTGCTGTGGTGTTGAATGTATTTTAAATCCTCTTCATGTATGACAATATGTGGGGGAAAAAAGTTGCCAGAATTAGAGAAGCGTGGGTTTTTACGATACTCAATAATACTGAAAACTGAATGGGTGCAGGCTTATACTTATGTCATGTGACTGGTGAGTGTGTCTGCCTTTCTAAACAAGTGAAAAAAAAATTGATAAACCATCTTTTTTTTTCTGCATTCAATCCAGTCCTTTAGATTTCAGGTATTTAGTTCAGTCTAGTATTTCAAGTTTTGTGTATTCAAGTTCTACCTCTGACCTCTAGTTCTCAGTCTCATTGGAAAGGAAATCTGTTTGATTAGCTTCCACACATTTAAGCTTTATAAAAGACTTCAGGCCTTTTGTACCTGTTAGGTAAATATATGAGGTAAACGAAACCATACCCATAAAAGATGTAATTAAGACCCATGAAAATTTGCAGATTTTGAACATCATATATTCGCTGCAAAATGGACCATTAGGTATCTGGGTGACAAATGTTTTCGTTTTGAACCTGATGTGCACTGATCATATCTCATCTGCAAATTCTGTAGAGGCATGCTTTGGAAAGGAAGGGATGTCACAGTCACAAGTAATTCTTGCCTCCATTAGGCAAATTGTCAACTTCATAGAATCAATAGAAGATTCTTTATAATATACAAATTGGTACTCATCCATGAGCAAAAGCAATTGGACAGCCAAGGATGAAGCTTAATTAGAGCAGAACTTGCTCTTAACAATATCTGATATAATGAAGATGCACTTCTAAGCAAATAGCATTGAAGCTTCCAACTCCTTCATCATTTTATGTAAAATTCACAGCACACTAACTCTACTCATCTTTTAATAAAATTTCTGTATGGAGATAAAATTTGCTTTACATAGTTAAATGTTAATCTATTAACCAAGATGATTAAGTTTATAGATGCATAATAGAAGTATTCTAAAAGTATGCAATAAATAAGTTAACAAACACAGTATTTGCAGAGGGACTGGAAAGTAGGAAAAAAGTTACTTATGTGAACAAATTTCAGTCTGTGTTTTTTTGTAAATTGTTCACATCAACTTTATGCTCTTTTTCATATTGCATTAGTGTACGTTGAAGTCATGTTATTCCTGTTCTGCTCTGTAGTGAGCTAGTTTGAAATGTTTGAACATCAGTGTAATGAATAAGTAGCAAATTGCATTATTTAATAGAATAAAATTTAATTCATGATAAGAGTAATGAAACTTCTGTAATTCGAAGTTTCTCAGTAATTTCCTTCAGTTGCTCAAACATTCAAGAACAGCCTCTAAGATACTAGAAAAATCTACTGATATTGCCAATTCTTACTGGAAAAGTATTTACTATTTTCATTAATATTAAATAAAAACCTCTTTGGATTGGTCCCTTAGACCTAAATTTCATTTATTTTGTTCTGATGACTTTCAAAGTCTTTGTTAAAGGGTGGAGACAGCTGAGGATTGAGTTCTACATAGACCATAGCCAAAGAATTATGAATCAGTTACCTTATATTTGGATTCGACAGAAGATGACCTTTATCTGCAACTTGGCCGATATTAGTCAGAAGAGCATGGAGAGCGCATGGACAAAAATAGATGAAGAAGACAACCTTTCTTTCAACAGTGAAAACGTTTTCTTGTGATTCAGATTAATAATGGCTCTTTGGGTTTTAAAGCTGATGGTGATGTTCACATGGGGCTACGCAGCAGCACTCATGACGAGTCTTCTCTTGTTTGCTTTGTTACTAATGCCTTTAATTATGACAACGCCCTGGACTGACTTTGTAGCAACTCATTTAGTGCTGAAAAATGGAACAATTTCACTTGTGCTGGGTAAAGAAACAAGATTGTGAGCTACAAAGTGAGAACACACAACTATTCAAAAACATAAGAGAATAGAACCAAAAAGGAGAAAACTGGAAAACAGTGAAACAGAACAGGATATGAAAAGAGGCTGGAGAGGGAAAGCAAAAGGTTGGCTACTGGAAGACAAAGATTTTTTCAGTCAAGCCTAGCAATATTTTGGAGTCCTGCATTTTGGAGGACTGCATTGGTCCTGCATTTTGGAGTCCCTTGAATTCTTGCTCTACATTTTATTGATACTCATTTTGACTTGTATATCTCAGTCCCCAAGTTCAGATCACTTGAGAGAGTACATCCAAAGCAACCAAATTATTAACTACCTGTGATATGAAAACAATAAATTTTAATTGATAATGGTAAAAACCAGGTGGCAAGTGTAAACTTGAGGCCCAGAATTAAAATATTATTTTTTCTGCCTTGCTAGTGAGGAGGTGTATGAGAGAGACAGAATGACATCCATCTGCTTGGACTGTAGAGACTAATGTGAACAAACATGCAGCATACCAAATGCTCCCCATGACCCCTCAAGAACTAGGACTTCTATTTAGTGTTATTTTGTGCCATCCAGTTTTGTAAGCTACAGAAACTCTGACTTAACTTCAGACAGTTCATGTAAATTATGTTAATGATTGCTGTCCACTCTCTGCCAAGAGCAATACTAACACTGCTACCTTTGCTTTGTGTAATCTGTCATTTCCTTTGCTTTGTTTAATCCATCATTTACTTTGCTTCTAGTTTGCTTGTAATGAGCCTTAAGGTAAAACTGCATCAGAAAGCAGAATCTTTTGAGTGATGTTTTTTTCTGACTTGAAGACTGTAGATCTTTACGTTGGATATTCTGCCAATGTTACTGTTGAGGCATACGTTATACTGGGGTGCAATGCCTAGAAAGCAGCTTTTCTTCTACTTGTAAAGAAGTAAAGATAGAAGACTATGGATAACATTCAGGAGCGATAGGATTAAAAGACATCTTCTTGTTCCACCTGTTACTGGCATAATGGAGTGGGAATGTCTTTTTGGTAACCCAAGTCTCCTGCATGATCGTTCATTCTTGGCTAGGGCTTAATCAAGTTGTCTTAAGTGTGCGGTTGCTTGTCTGTATCGTGCTACTGTGTGATGTCCAACCTAAATTAATACAGCTGGAGCAGATGCTAAATTACTATATCCAAGTCATTTGTGTCCTATTTTACACAGTGTAAGGTGGTAACATTTGATATCCATTTTGGAGTCTGACCATATGCCTTCACATTTATAGGCCATAAATCCATAATCAACTACTTGGTTGATGTTGGTATTGCTCATCTCAACTGCGTATGTGAGGGAAAGCATTTGGAAATAACCTTTATGACTAAATGTGCTTGCAGGTATGACTATTGAAGAATCTGAAATGTTGTTTCCTGTAACACTCTACCAATGGGGAGAAAAAAGTGTAGGGGGCTGACTAAAGATACTGGATACTTTATGTAAACTTCTGGGAGAGTCCTCTATACACATGAATTCCATTCACAGTGTACAAAACTTGTTTCATTACTGCATAACTTCCTGTAGGAAAAAAAATGATTAAAAACCGCTTTCAGCATTGCCTGTCTTTTAAAAGAGAGTCTCTTGTTCTGTTGAAGATCAAAAAGTAAGAAACTACATTATTTTCTGCTGTGTTCCCTTCCCATAGGACATTCAAGAAACCCACACTCTTCCATTCTTTGTCCTGCATTTCTTACTTTCTTAAATCAGCTCTTCTTCCCTTCCTGTTCTCCTGTTTCCAAAGTCAAAGGTTTGTTAAAACACAATGTTCAGTTCTCTGCCCCCTTCTGCCCCATTAAATACATGAAACATAATTTCAGATGATTGGCAGTTCTCCACAAAGTGCTTTTTTCTTCATTATTAGCAATCATTGTGGTGAAATGGGGCACCTTACACCTCTCTGAACAGACTTCTGTAAATAATAATTTCAGCAGCAAAGATACCCTAATTTTCAGTGGTTTTGTGGCTGAAGCTTCCTTTTGCATTTTAATGCTATATGCTTTTTACAGTGGTCATAGCATAGCTTGGTCACCCAAACTGAGTTTTGTGTTGTAGGAGATTAGTAAGGCACAGCATAAACATGAAGAAATTGCTTTGTCTTTTTATTCCTCAATAAAAGGACCCTCAAGAAAATGGGTTTTAATACTGACAACCCCTCTGAAGTACTGCCAAGATTAATAGTGCTGAAAAATGCTATTTATGTAAATAGGGTAGATCAAGTTATATATCAAAGGCCTCTTCTTGAAGTACTACATGATTAATCTTTATTTACATGAGTAGCTGTGCTGATTCCAGTAGGTTATAGTATTGTTGCAGGACAATATCTAGTTACATATAAACAGGTTATTCCTAACTTTGTTCTTCACATGAATGCTTTCTTCCTCTAGGTTTTTTTAGGAAATTGAATTTTCATTGACTTACAGATGACTGCATTGGATTCATAAAATAGTCTTTCACTTCTCTCTGGGCATATGCTGTATCATGAATTGTCTCCTTAGAGACAGCAGGCCACCTCATTATGGTTACAATAGACAAATTCCTAAGCATGTGATCTGCTTTTATGGCCTTGACTTGTACATTTTTACCTCAGAGACTTGCCACTCATGTTGACACAGATTTGTTGTGTGTGATGAACTGATAAAATCAATGAAGAGGATACATGTGCTTTCCTAGCTTTCAGAAAGACTTTATTATTTATTGTTTACTGTTGTAACTTAAATCCACTCAACAATTTTCTGCAAAGGTACATTTACTTTTTGGATTTGTTTTACTCTGCCTGCAGCTTAGAAGTTGCTCTTAGTGTACACTGTATGCGTTAGCTTTCCAAAAGTTGCACTGGAAAATAGAGTGAATATAAATCTATGTGTATTGGCAGGAACTAAACCCAAGGGGTGGGAGAGAAGCATTAAATAAACAATTTTTAGAAAAACAAGCAACCTGAATGCCAAGCACTCCTGTGTTATTCCTATTATCTTTCTGAAAAAAAAAAACCCCAAAAACCAACCAAACAAAAACCCCTAAAACCACAAAACCATTGCTATTTAAAGAGATAGGGAGAGCAAAAATAGGTTTTTTTATCCTTCTATTTTTAAGACAAACCAGTAACCAGAGCTCTGAGATAATTTTTCATCATTATTTTTGGCAGTTTAATAATAAAAAAGAAAGTTAAAATCATGTGTTTACAGTAAAAAGGAAACAAAAAAATGTTACTATGACAGGAGATGAAGAATAGGAGCGTAATTTCTGAGAAAGCTGAATGTCTGCAGCACCCATAGTTCCAGGCACCTGAAAAGAGTACACAGCAGTCAGTTTTGGGAGTCTAAACTTTTGTTTATGTCACTAACTTCCAGAGCATTTAATTTGCAGACTTTTTTCAGCTTCTCTCTTCCTGCTTCCTCTTGTTTAGAAAAGGAAGAGAAGAGACAGATAAGAGCAACTGATTAACATCTAGGTAAGAAAAATAAGAATGAGACATTTTCAGTTAAGCATGAACTTGTTAGTACAGAAAGTAAATTTATTGAAACAATCTAGAATATGATCATAGAAATTATGCCACGGGCATAAATGGTATGGCCATAGAGAATTTTGCCAACCACCCTTTAATAGAACCAAAGTTTAGTTACATTTAAGAAAAGAGTTGAAACGAACTTTTGTAGAAAATAGATTTTTACTGAACATTACAGACATATTTGTATGGTGACAAGTCTTGGATAAAGTATCTTAGTCCATAGGTTTTTGTGCTGAAGTGTTCCTTGAGTCATTTCCCCTGGTTAAAGACAGCCCTAAAAATCAAGAGGGCAAGCTATATTTTGGATACATTTATAATTAGCCTAGGTTGGCGAGAGTCTCTGATTAGGTAAAATAAGAGTAACTATTAGCATTTTGGTGTTATTTGCAAACATTTTTAAGCTTTTTATGGAATAAAGACACTTTCAGCAGTTGTAGACTGCTGGACCATTTTCAAATGTACTTGCTGGAAGAGTGACATTAAATTACTTGTCTTTTTCTTGCTTCTTACGTGTGGCTTAACTTAGTTCATATGACCTGCGGAGTCCATTCAAACATAATTTGATGGGAGTGCTGAAGAAACACAGAAAAATCTGATTAAAGTGATTTTTGAGGCTGAATATGATTGGTAGACATCAGTGCAGATTACTAGTTGGTGTATTTAGAAGGTTTTGTTTAATAAGTGTATAACTGATTTCACTCAATAAGTTAGTCTGTCAAAAAGTACATTGTCTGGAAGAAATAGGTGAAAGGATGAAAAACAACTGGCTGAAACTTTACATCAGGGAGACAAAAGAAAAGAAAAAACTGAGAGACGAGATGAAAACAGTCAAACTTGCTGGAAGACTGACCTCTGCCTTGATTGAGGGCATCTGACCACTGTTTTTTAAGATAGTGTAAAACAACAGTGTCCTGCTTGACTTCTCTCTACCCCAGGATGCATATTACATCTTGTTTTTATTATCTTTGATTAACTAGGGTCTTTATAGTTGACAATCTTGCTACTGAGATAAAAATATAGACTATTGCAATGCATCATTTTGCTGAGGGCTGAATGGTGGCATCTCAGAAGCAGTTGCTGGTAGGACATGACTATTTGAGAGAATAACACAGGTTGATGCTCAGCAAGCTGCATTTGTCATCTCCTTGTGCGTTTTTTTTTTTTAATATGTTTAAAATTAATCTCACTTTTTCCTGCCTACCCACCACATATAATTTATCAGCAATTCTGCAGTGAAAAGGTCAGGAATAACAGTCCCATTCAGAGGGATGGATTAGAAATGAGACCCAGGATCTAAATGCTTGTTCCAGAAAACAACACATCAACACTGAACTAGCCCATGTTGTTCTGTCTTTGGTGAGACACTCTGCCATCAGAAGCTCTTCCTCCACTGTCACAAATCCTCTTTCAACTTTTGTAAACTTTGTGTAAAACAATTGCGTTCTCAAAAGATTCACATGAAGTACATCAGTATGAAAAAATTACGCAAGGCTTTTCAACTCGTTTAATTTTAAAATATTCATTTTATAAGAATTCTGTCAGATAAGTATTGGTGAAGAGAGCATAGAAATAGGTTAGAGGATAAATTAAGATTCTGATGAACGAAATAACACTCTTCGCCTTGTTTGTTTCTTCATTTGCATTACCTTGGAGAATATGTAGGTCTTTACAGCACAAAGCCTTAAAATATATAGATAGCCTGGCTGAATACATGTAGACTACCCATTGGCATGAGAAATTAGGCATGTGCACACACCTTTTGTGAAGTCATGACATATTTTTAAATTGATGACTAAAATACAGAGGCTGTGGTTCTTGATGGTGTTCTTCTGTGCTGTACCCAAGTAAGAGGAACTTATTTTGTCTATGAATTTCTAGTAAGTTCCAAGAATAGAAATCCTGAAGTGCTAAAACCAAACCCACTATGAATTTCAGGGCTTGCAAAATAATGCAAAACATTTCTTAAGCAAGTCACCCTCCTGCCCCCCTGCCCTGCTCACCCCAGCAGTGCGAAATATTTGAAAAAGAATATATGCATGCTGTTTAGTATGCTCTCAGCCCTTAAGTGGCGTGTGGTTATTCTCAATTGATGCACTTAAGTGTCTACAGAATTATAAAATATAACACAAATATCTTGTTTTATGTTTGTCAAGCACAATGAGGATTTGAGAAAGGAAAAAAACAAAAACAAAAAACCAAAAGCTAACAAAAACCCCCCAAACCTTGGTACTAAAAATTGTACTAACCCTGTTCTCAGCTTTGAGTGACTCCAGCTCTTCAGTGTTTCACAGTATTAGCCAATGTTTTTAGAATGATTTATTTATCAATGTATTTTGAAACATTTTTGCTTTTTTTTCCATTGTCTCTAGCAACAGTTTTATTGAATACTCATGTTTACTTGCTGAAGTGCCTTTCACTTGGAATGGAAATGCAAAACATTAGTGCAGGCTTTGTGAAATTTGCCACTTCTCTGATATGTGAAAAGTACTTGAGGTTAGGACATCGTTTCAATAGTACTAGGGTGGGGGGAACCCATAAGCTTTTCAAACAAATATAGACTGTTTATTTGTCAGTGTTGTCTGTATTTAACAGGCTCACTGATTCTGTATGCTTTTTGTCAGAGTTTAGTTCTATGGATTTTTTTCAAAGATAATATATTTTTCCTAGCGATACTGGAATATGTTTTTTTGTTCTGCTGCTGTTGTTTGTCAGTAACAAGAATGAAAAACCAACATATCAAAGGAGCTAAGCTATGAAAGACTGTGAAAAACTAGAAAATGTGCAAAATTTTAGGTTTTTACTTCATCAAAATTTTATTTGGCTAAATCACTTGGTGTTTCCTCAGTTGACAGTTCAACATTTCTATTGTATAAATTAGTGAGGCTCTAAATCTCTATATTTTGTTTAAATATTAAATGAAAATGGTGTTTATGATCCACAAAGCATTTAAGCTGCTTCCAGATTACTTACATCAGTGGCTTATAACCTTTTTCATTTGTAGATCTGTAAGTACTTTTCAGTAAAGGCATGTATCCCTGTGCACCAAAGGTTAACTTACTGCAGTAGGCTCCCTTTTCATAGCAAGGTTGTGTGAACCCAAAGAGTCTGCAAACCACATGTTGAAAATAATTGATCTATATTATTTATACATGACTTATTCACTGCTGAAGTATTCCTGCTTTTGAGATGACTCAGTAACACCATGCAATAGTTTTCAGGAAGGAAATGGAAAAAGAAAATGTAACCCTTAAAGAAGGACTTTTAGATCAATGAAATGCTTCCGCAATTCAGGAATTAGACCACCTTCTTTCTAGTAATGATACAGTCTCCGGAAGTTAATAATGGATGTCTGTTTTACACATGGTACTCTGCAAAAGTTTGCCATCATGAAATCACAGCAGTTGGACAAATTGGTTGAGTGCTTATTTAGAAGGGTGTGAAATTCAGTTTGCTTGCTGGCTGCTAATCACAGGATTCCGTGTGATCCTAAACTGTTTTAAAGATACTTAGATCACATCTTCCTGTTGACTATAAGAAGATAATGCCAGACATGGACCACACACACTTCTATCTTGGGCCTTTGTTGAATTCTAACACAATAAATTAGGGGCCTGATCTCAAGATAAACAAAGCAACTCCCTGCCTCTTACATGGAAGGCACAAGAGTTCTGGGGATAAGATCCATTCGTTAATTGTGCTCAACACTAAAGAAGTTGAAATTCAACAGCAGCATAATATAGTTGTTGGTTCTTTGAAACTATTTCACAGTTTCTCAGGGTTCAGGCAACAGGCTGACTTAATGTTTTAGAAGATACAAGTTGTGGTAAGAGTGGTAATATTTAAAGTCTAAGATGTTCCTCATAATACTGAGGATTTAGAACTGATAGTGTGTTGGGTAAAGGCAGGTACAGAGCCTGATGCAATAGTGTGCTACTGGAGAGGCACTTGCACCTCCCAGAGCAAGCTGGTTTCACAGGGATGAGCAATTAGAGAGCAGGCAGGTGGTCTGGAGTCTTTCAGCATTTCATCATTACTTCAGTAGTCAAATAAATAAAATATTTTTAAAAATTTAAATGTGAATATCAAATACTAGGATGTAAAATGAATAATTTATTTCCTTTCAATATTCAGGTAAGCAAACCAGCTAATTCTTCTGGTCTGTTTCTAAGATTACATTCAGTAGTGTCAGAGATGCTGGAAGTGAAGGTATTGTTTTTCTCAAGAGTACATTCTCACGAGTATATTACTTCTCAAGCTATTCTTATGCTCTATGCTTTCTGGGCTTCCTAGTGTGCCATATTGTGACATGAAATTCTTTTAAATGTTAAGAAAACCCATTCTTTTGTTTTGTTTTGGTCTTTAATCACTTTCCATCAGCTGATTTTTACTGGTTTCAGAAGATAAAAAAAATGACAACTTTTGAGGTTTAATGGCTCTTTAGGGAGGCGGTAGGAATAAGTAAAATTATTTGTTACGTGTTATAAAATATTATTCATACTAACAAATGTTAATATATACAATGAAGTAATTTGTCCTAGAAAAGACCAGATGATTTGTTTATAACTATAGCATATTTCTGGAAAATTGCTTTTTAAGATGTTGAACTTCTAGATTTTTAAAAAATATTTTGTTAATGTATCATTTGAGCTTCTCTGAAGGTCTCGTTGGATAAGCTGCCTGTCTGTAGGCCACACTCTAACAGAAGTGTCTATACAAGCAGTCATTCTGAAGTGCTGATTCTGTTATTTGATTTGGGATTAAACAGTCTGTTGCAAGCCATCTGTTTCCCTATGCATGTGTCCTTGAGAGGTTAGTTTTCCACAGATATTACCCCATAACTTTAGCCAGTGTTTGAAAGATCAGAATTATCTGAGGCATATGCCACTGAAATTATCTGTCTTATCCTGGAGGACTGGCTGGTTTTTGACATCAGTGCTCATGTTGGAGAAAAGTTTACCCTCTCTCTTTGCTGCTGATTGAGAACCCTGCTGCTTCTGGCCAAATGCCATGAGACTCGGGAGCGTATCCTTTGAGAGCATTTCAACAGTTAGTGCTTGGTGAGTGCATGAAAAGCTCCATCAGCTTTTTAAACTGCAGCGGTCCTCAAGAACCAATTTCTCCAACTGATGCTATATGACTCTGGACAAACTCAAACTGTTGCTGTTGCCCAAGAAGCTTATCACTGTGACAATTAGGGTAAGAAGATAGTACATTTTAGTGTAGGTCCAGGCTTCAGAGACTATTTGGAGACTTAGAGAAATCTTACAGGATTGTACCTCACTTTTACATACAAACTGGTTTGCGGGGGGGTTTGTGTCTTTTTTTTTTTTTTTTAATTTTTTTTCTTCTTTTTCTGGATACCTGTTCATGCATCAGCACATGGTTAGTGGATGTATGTGTGATGCACATATTACTGCTAAAGGATGAGCACGGCAGTAGTGATCTAGCCCAGTTGGTTTGGTTTAGGTGTTGAAAGGAGGTCAGACTGCAGAGTGGGTGCTTAAAGGCATTGTGGGAACCAGTGTGGGATAAGCTGCCTCTCAGTACTGTGTTTTCACAGGTGTAACTAGTGTGGCCACTTAAGTTTGGGAACCTTGGGATATAATTGTGTCACAAGCCATACAGGACCTTAGAGATCTATACCAGCCCTCTAAAAGCTATTTAGGAAACCACTCACAAAATACCACTTCTGGATCCTCTTCATTTCATCTCAGGGCTGGGAACAAATTCAAGCTTTCCTCTACTTTGGGATTCCATGGGCATAACAATTTCTGGACTAGTTTCATACCACGGTCTGTAAATTTATGCCACACCCTGAGCTACAAACTGATTATCCATTAAACATGCCAGAGTTTAATAACGTTTTTCAGCCAACACGATAGATAATCTTGCGCAGCATTATTTTATCCACGCCCCGCCCCCCAACATCGTGAATGTGTTTATTTCAAGTCTTGCTTAACATCTTGATTTCAGACAGTTCTGGAAGATATGTGTTCACAATAGAGTATTGTTGAACTGATAAATCCTATTGAAACTTATGACATTTTTTGTGGAAATTTTTTGGTTTTTAATGTTAAAAGACCAGTTTTGAAATGTTTTTGCTTGTCCTCAATAATCTGACTACAGGAATACTGATGTTTCCATACTTCTGGGTGGAAATTTGCTAGCTCAGGCATTACACACAGTCAATCTGCATTTGCACACACAAACCAGATGACTGGTCAAGTTAACATTTGCAAATTGCCCTATTTATTCACACAAATGCAGTTTTTATGTGTGTAAAAATGATGTGCTTGCAACTTTTGTGGGTTGTATTAAGGGAAGCTTGCTATAAATGTTTTCCCTAAAATTTAGTTTTTGATTAAAAATACTTACTAGGCAATCCTCCTGATAGAGTTTCCCAATTTACATTTCCAGGTGAAAAGAGGCTTTAAAACCTTTAAAAGCAGCCATGGAAACAGAGGCTGCACAGAGCTAGGCAGTGACATAGGGCATCACATCTAAGAGGCACATTTAAAGGGGAGCTTGTCAAGAGCAGAAAATGATGCTTGCTCTCTCTTACTGTAGAAATAGTACTGGACTGCTGATGTGATCCATTACTAGAAATATTAGGATACAAGAAAAATGAAGAATTTTCATTAAAAGAAGAAAAATCTTCTACCTTTTTTTGCCTCCCCTCTTCCTCGTATCAGAAAAGGGTCTTAGGAAGAATTGAGCTACTCCTTCTGTAACCAATAATTTAATCTCCAAAATAATCAGTGAAAGAGTATTTGAAGCATTATTTAAATTTATATTTTTCTTGGATTTCAGTAATGTGAAACATATTACACAAAAATAATAGTCTACATTTTGGAAGATATAGTCCTAGGCCTTAGTAATTCCTGCATGTAGGAATATGGTGTGCATAGGCCTGTCTACAGGTATTTGGATGCAATTCAGTCACATCAACTGAAAATTTTGAATTGTTGACTTTCACAAGATTCACTTTTGTTTATGTCTAGTAAGGCTCTATTGGGAAGGTGGTTCTTCATTTTTTCCTAGAAATTCCAGATTTAGGCAGACGTTGGGAACAAAAGAGACTGTCTTTCTCCACCTTCAAAATTACCATGATACTGCATAGTAACAAAGGACTTGTTCTAAATCAGTCTCCTGTTGCCTTCTACCTGTAAGAGCATGAGTGAACCTTATGTAGTGGTGACAAAATTATTCTTCTTTCCTGGAGACGTGTTATCAATGGAATGCCAAAATTTATGTATTCTGCATTCTAGACATATTGTGCTCTAAGGATTTGGATGCTCATCTTATAAGTAAGGAAAATAGCTTTGCAATTCAAAGAAACAGGAGAGGACTTGGTACAGACAGATCTTGTGGCTTGTCCTCTGTTCTTGCTGATGGGGAACATCAAAACCCTTTTTTCCCCCAATATATTAGTACATTGAAGGCTTAATTTAGAGAAGCTTGATTAATCTAGAGGAAAGGATACATTTCCAAGCAAGACCACCACTTTTCAGAAGAAACTTATAATGTTAAAAAAATATCCTTTAAAGAAATAATTTCATCTCTGCTGTGCTCCAACAGAAAAATGACTCTACTCATCTTGTCTATCCTCACAATTCTTTTCCTGTCATCCTGGATTTAGTGGAATAAACTGTTTCACCTCTTATGCCTTAGAGCTCGTTCTAATTTAGTTGAACTTGATTTCTAAGATTTAAGCACATTCAGGATGGAATTTTCTCTTACTAATATATTTTTTTCGCCTCTTAGCTTTTTCTAAAGCAATTTCTTCTAATTTGTGGAAGTAAGAAAAATGAAAAGGAAATGATGTTCAGTTAAATGTTAGGTAGACATAGATTCTGTAGGGGCAATTTATACCTGCACAGCAAATCCGCATGAAGTTTATTCTGTATTTATGCCTGAATTGGTGGACCAAAATGGGAGATAAAGCTTTTGCCAGACCTTTGTGTAGGGATTGATATCCTACTTAAAGAATATATAGGCTGCTGAGGGATGTTGTCCTTTAAAATTTTGTGTGTATTAAGTAATCTTAAAACTATGATGTACCAATACCAAACTGGTAATCAGATTTAAGTAAGAGAATATGAACTCAGTTCAGAGTCATTCTCCCTTGAGTTAGAAAATTTAGTTTATAAAATTAGTTTAATTCTGGTTATATCAGGAATTAAAATAATTAAGTCTTATATAGATCTTTTGTTCTTTTTGGTATTCCATGTTTTATTCTATCTTGTTCCAGTACAGTTTACACATAGCGCTGATAAAAATATTCCCAGACAAGTCTGCTGCTAGCATCCATTTACAATAATGTAGAGTGCTTGCTTCCTCTCTGTTTTCTGGAGATATTTTCATCAATAACTCTTTCAAGTTTAGTCTTAATATCTTTTGTGTGTTTTCATCTCTACATTTGATTTATTGAGTGAATAGAAGGAAACATAACTCACTATTCTATCCTTTTGCACCTTGCTTGTTTCAGTAGGTAGGGTGAGTAGAAATGGTTTCTAAATTCTCCTGTTTAAGAATAAAGAGGTCATTGTGTTTTTCCACTCATGAAAAGATCACAAAGAATATTAAATGACTAACTTCAAAATTAAGGACATTAAAATATGTTGAACAAATTCTTCTATGGCATAAAGAAGCACCAAAAAGATTTTCTCTGAAAAGATTCTCCATCTTGAATTTAACTTGCAATTCATTTAAAGGAAAAAGAAGAAAAATCAATTCCAAGAAAGTAGCAAAAAGAGCAGCCTGAGACTTTTGGAATGTTTTGAGGGGGAAAGTGGGTTGTTTAGTACCAACAAGTGATTGTTGCTACTATTTCTGCAGTTCTAGTAACCAGTCAGAAAAATTTTTCTTACTTTTTTTGTATGCTCCCTTCTAGTGGTGTTTATGGCTTAAAACTATTTCTCCAACTGTTGCTTATCTTCTCTAAAGGTGTCTAGATCAGATGAACATTTGTAGGTTGTGGGTTCTTTTGTTGGGTTTTTTGGTGTGTTTTAGATTCATTTGTCTTCATGCCCCATGCCTCTTGGCTTGTAGCACAAGCACTCCTGGATGATGCAAGGTTTTCACTGTCATTCACTGTGAACTGCTCTATGAAACAGGCTTCCAGCTCATAAACTGAAAACAATCCTATTTATTGCCGTTTCTAGATTCATAAATTGCTTGCATCTCGTTACAGTTCTAGCAATGCTTAAGGCAAGACACCTACAGTGCTATAGGTTTTTCTTGATGTTTCTTGGGTAGGTTAGCCTTGTATGAATGCCCATAGTGTTTCATCCAATATAATAGGATTAGACCTGAGGGTGACTATATTTGAGCTCCTGACAGGTTTCTGCAATATATTGTGCATGGACAGGTCCAATATATTTTTTTGACTTCTGGATTAGTAGATTTACAAGAATTATTATTGTTCTTGCCTTGGCAAATTCTGAAGGAAAACCCCCTCATTTGCTATGAAAATAATTATTATGATATGTTAATTTTGCTATTTCAGTTTTCTGTTTTACTTATAGGTTTCTGTCTCTGTCAGCATTTTTATTCTGTTTGTGCTTTGTGGTTTGCTGAAGGTAGATGTATATTCTGAAAATAAACTTGAATCTATTAAAGTGGCTAACATACAGTGATGTCTCTGTTTTGTAAATTGAGTTCAGGCATAGGCTATCTATCTGTTTGGCAGCAGTGTAGGTGCCTTTTTGCTTGAATTTTACTGTTTAAGCTTTTAGAGTTGCTTTCGAAGGTGGAAGAGGGGTCAGGGTAGCATCAGATCCACACATTACTGTCTTTACTGAATTTATATGAATGACCTCCTTTGAAGATTGAAGAATGTGGCACGGGTATGCATAAAACCTCTCAGACTTCAAGGATTGTGATCTTTTGTCTTTTGTGTGGGATCTTCTAGTTGGCTATTGATACATTTTTGTTATTCAGGGATGATGAATTTAGATACATTGGATTAAAGAAAGAAATTAAAATTCAGTCCTCTCCACTTAGTGTCAGTGCACCTCTAATGATGACTCTTTAATGTTGATGAAATTACTGTGAGGTTAACTTGGTAGTTTTGTTTTATTGTGTTTTGGCCATGTCTCCTAGCTCTGGAACTGGGCCAGACTATGGTGATTACTGCCTTTTTCTAATTTGTCGAGATTGCATCCCTCAGCAGGGAGTGTGGATGCTCATTCAGAAAAGCTTATCCAATAGGCACCAATATAATTAATATATATATTTTCTTCTTTTCTCTTAAGAATTGTAATACATAAGGGATAATCAGCTTACTCATGAAATTGCAGGCACCAAGGGGGACTTAATGCAAAAACAAGTGTATCCCATTATCTCTTTCTCATTCTGCATATCATGGCTAAAACTATGAGAAACTAAATGCTTCATTTATGGCATAATCTAAACACTAAAGTCAGTGGTGGGTCTTCTGATCCTTAGTTAGTATGTTCAGAGTAATGAAAGCAAAAAAAGACCAGAGTTGTCCATTTCTTCCTTACTGTAAATCATTGATGGATATATTAGTAGGAAATAAAGTAAGGGCACAAAGGACAAGGAAAGTCAAGTACATTTTTTTTCTATACCTGTTTATCCTCTTGCCTTTATTTCTAATATTTTTTTATCCTATTTTAATCTTTATTTTATTTTTTCCCCAATATAACTAAAGCAAAACACTTATAGCCTTTTCTGCAGCTGGAGCAGTGGTAGCATTCTTCCAGGTGAGTAACTGGTATATAGGAGTGATTTTATTTATTTGTTACAAATACTAACTAGCTCTGTTTTTTTGAAAGATGGATCACAAATCTACTTCTTTTCTGTCTCAGAGCATTTGACCATACTATTAATATCCTGTTACAAGTGCTTGGTGATTTCTTTCAATTGTCTGTTTAACCTATCCAAATTTGAATTAAAAAATTCACATGTAAAACTATTACAAAAAGGTATAGATTGTACATAAAACCCAGTTTCTCATCCTGTGCTATGACAATTTATAATAATGGAACACTTATGATATTTTATTTTTCTATCAAAAATGAAATAGGTTACTCCCCAGGCAAGTCAGATTCTGAGAAGTGAAAAGATTATTGAATTCTCTCTCTCAAATAGAAATCTGGATGGAAATGAAGAGCTCCTGTTGACTCAAATATGAAATGAACCAAAAGTTTCCATTTAGCTGGGTGGGAAAGCCTCTGAATTTGTAAATCCTGTTAACAGTAACAAGAGTGGTGTCATTTTAAAGCTATGCAAATAGCTGTTTTGTGTTTTTTTCCTGATGCTGTTGTAACTGAAAAATAAAGTATATTTTGTGCTGATATTGGCAGTGGGGGAAAAATATGAAAGAGCTAAGCTTAAGGAAAATTTAGAAAAGACATTTATCTGTGAGGGGTGGTTTGTATCTCTTCATTCCTCCATTTCTGGCTCCCACCGTCCTTGGTTGGCTTCTCCATTCAGCTGGGAAGCTCTCAGATAGAATTATCTCCTCATCTGTAGTGCCCTACCAGCCAGCAGCTGACTGGCCTGAATCAGTTTTGTTTATATCATGGGGGAAAGAATCGTTAATCAGTGAATCTAATTCTGCCCCCCCTGCCCCATCCCCAATGAAAGCACAGATAATTCTGGCTATTTTTCTTTTATCAAAAAAAATGCTAAATGAAAATAGAATAAGTAGCAAAGATAGTAGAAAATAAGGCTTTCTTTCATTACTTTGTGAATTTCAAGGTTCTTAAGAAATACTTCTTTAATTTATTTTTTTTCCCTATAAGCAAACATGAACATCATGAGGCAGCTCTGATGCACAGCTGGCAGCTTGCAAAACATATACAACATGGGCAGTAAGATAAGGTGTAGGCTCATTAACTTAAGATACTAATATTAAATGTCTGGAATTTAAGTAGAAAAGCACAGCAATCACTTTATTTGAAGCCATAAAATACAAACACGTACATATATGATATACAATTTATTTATGTATATGCATATGTGTGAATATGAAAATATATTAAAGCATTGCATGTTTATAAAGTCTTGCTATGTCTGTATTGAAAATCAGTGTTTGATGTTTTCCTTACTTACATCTTTTTTTGCTTTTACGTTAAAATTAATTCTTTTGTCTTGAGGGATAAAGATAGAACTTTTTTTCCTTGGTGTGGTTCCAGTAGAAGAAACCTTGATGCTTATAACAGCTTGTCAGTCTGAGAAGTGTTAAAATAAGGCTGAAAGAAAGAAAAGCTCCATTTACTCTGGAAACCCCTAGTGGGATGAAAACTATAGTTCATTTCTTTGGATAACAAAAGGCACTTCCATGTCCTCCTCACTAGCAACTTTTTTTTTTTTTTTTAGTGGACACAAAAGGCAGAATGAGGGGGCAAGCAATACCCTTAATTATAACCTCCTTTTCCTGAGAATTTTATCGTACTTTGCTTGCTCTAGCTTAGCGGGACATCCTGCTCTATTTTACTTGAGTAATAAGAAATAGGATTAGGGAGCATGAGTAAAGGGTTAATATTTCCCCTTTGGATGCTGTGTGCAGTGCTTGAGGAAGGACAGCAATATGCAATGCAACTTTGCCCTTCTCATTGTTCTATAATGTCATTGGCTGGTTACCCCTGTGTGCTTTCAAAGCCTCAGCAACTTGTGCTGTGGCAAGGAGGGGTTATCAGTGACCAGCCAAAACATTAAATATATTGAAGGATTAAAAAAAAAACCCAAAACAACAAAAAACCAAACAAACCAAAACCAAACCCCAACAAAAAAACACTGGTTATTCTAGACCTCACAATTAATGTATTGTTCTCTTACAAAGACAACAAAAGGATGTGGCATTCACCTTTTTTCACAAGTTTGTGTTGGGAAGAGGAGCAGTTAACCCACAGTTTACTGTTTTAGGTTTACAAAAATATAAGTACTTTAATATGTATATGCATGTGTGTATATTGTTATCATCATTGAAATGTGTATTTTGTCATCACCTTTAATGTTATAAAATGAAGTTAACATCTTGAGCTTGCTGAAATAATTGTAGAAAAAAAAGGTCTGTTTTGTCTCTCTTTGTCTCTTTATATCATTAAGTTCTTCAACATTCTTGCTGCTATTGCTCCTTTTTTCTCTCTTTTAATGTGCATGTCATTGTCATGAAGGCGTAGGATAAAACATTCACTAAGATCAAGGTTAGGGGGTGAAGAATTTTGTTCTGACATCTCTATTCTGAGGACTGAGCAATGGCCAGGAAGTGTTTTTCTTAATCTTAAAAAAGGTCATTATGCACTGGGGATGGGTGAGTGGGAATCCCAAAATGTGACAGTGGAAACAAACAACTGCACAACTTCACTTTAAACAACTGAGTTTGTGCAGATTTGCCATCAGACGTATAGGCACAAGTTATGCATTATCTCTAATGGCAGAATCTGCAAACACAGAACTTTGTGGGGTGGGAGTTAGAAAAAAATGGTTGAAGGTTAAGAAAACCTTAAAGGAAGAAGGTAGATTTCTCCAGATCTGATACTGAAGGACCACTTTCTATTTCTGAAATGTGAGTTTTAGTCACAGAATGACAGAATGTCAGGGATTGGAAGGGACCTCGAAAGATCATCTAGTCCAATCCCCCTGCTGGAGCAGGAACACCTGGAAGGAACCACACAGGAAGGCATCCAGGTGGGTCTTGAATGTATCCAGAGAAGGAGACTCCACAACCTCCCTGGGCAGCCTGTTCCAGCGCTCTGTCACCCTCAGTGTAAAGAAGTTTCTTCTCAAGTTTAAGCGGAACCTCCTGTGTTCCAGCTTGCACCCATTGCCCCTTGTCCTATCATTGGACATCACTGAGAAGAGCCTGGCCCCATCCTCCTGACATTCGCCCTTCACATATTTATAAACATTAATAAGGTCACCCCTCAGTCTCCTCTTCTTAGTTGTCTGCCTGCTTTAAGTGTAGTTTATTCTACAATGCCACTCAGAGGTATACTATCCTGAGCTGCATATCAGTGACTGAACAGGAATCTCTGTTAGTGAAGAACAGAAATAAAAACACAAGTTCTGCACTTACTGTAACAAATGCAACCGATATGCACCACAAAATAAGTAGGTGGCATAGCACCTAGTGTACCAGAATTAATCAGTAATCTTTTCTTCAGTGAAGTAACACTTACATGCTACAGTCTTAGAAATAATAGCATCCTTCACCTTTACAAAGTTTACTTATGTGGTTGACCACAATATGAAGCTCATTGTAAACACACTAGCATAGCATCAACTGGAGAAAAAATAAAACTAATCAGTTGGAAGACAACTTTCAGCTGAGACAAAATTAAGGAGAGCAGTAATACAAGTTGCATTGGTTGTCTCATCACAGTTCTCCACTCCAAAACCAAATTATTTCATGTTGGTATGAAGATATCACAGGGATATACCAATGTAGTTTGGGTACATGTACTTGATTATACTTGTCCGATATACTTCTGCAGTTCATCTGTCTTTGTAGATTTCATAAGATCTTCATCCTTTTGGAAGGATTCGGGTATGGTTTTGCCTGGATAGTGTAAAAAAAAAAAAAAAAGATTGCATCTTCTAAAGATTATTATGGATAGAATGCAGTTAAGTTTAATATGGCTTATCTTTATAAGAGTCTGTGTTTCTAGTATTCTCAGAAAATGTTCCCTATCCATGTCTAAAAAGCTATATTGGCACCAAGCTAGTTATTGCATCATACACAGAGTCCAAATATACAGGCATTTGAGCTAATTTTGAAGCAACATGATGAAAACAAAAAAACAACTGAACAAAAAAACCCCACAAGACTTAGCTAGTCCCATCCCTTTGTCAATGTAAATTTCTGCAGTTTTCAGATTTAAATATATTAAAAGATAAATCTTCAGTCATTCTCTGAAAAATGTATCCACAAATTATTATTTTTGGAAAACAGCATATTAATGATGTGTGGTTTCATATGAATCCTTTTTATAGCAAGTTGGTAATGACGTACTCTGTGACACATGTTCTGTTTTTCACTTTATTTGAAGCACTTAGTAGTATGATGCACTGATATAATACAGGCAAAATTTTATCTAGCTAAGGCTCCACCACAATATCCTTCCACAAATCAGTGATTCCATAAGCACAATCTAAAAAGTGCTTTACTGCTAACTCTAAGACCCAAAAGAGCAGTAGTTTTGGAGATAGACTCATAGCATTGATGTTCTCTCCAGCAGTTCTTACTGTCCCAGTTTGTGCGGTTTTATTCTATTTTGTATTTTTGAATTATGGTTAATGCTGTTTATTTTTGTGCTAATAGTAATTTTAAATAAATGTACTTCTCTCAGCCTGGCAGTATGCTTGGCACTTTACTTAAGAGAAAGTTTGAAGATGTGATTCTCTCTGTATGAAGACCTTAAGCTAATACCTGTTATGCATGCAGTCAAAATTCAGTTCAGAATAAAAGGTGTGTACTTTTACTTGAAAAAGCAGTAGTGAATCTGATAAGCTAACTAAAGTTACGATAAGTGACTGTGCTTTCATATTTGATTGTGAAATCAGACAACAAGACATTCAAGAGTAGTGGCAGAAATCTGACCATATATTTCCGTATATGAAATTTTCTGGTGAAGAAACTTACCTGAAAAGTTCTGTAATGCAGCCAATTCAGTTTGTTAGTGGAAGTACCCAAAAAGAAAACTAAGACTGTCGGTAGCTGCTCTATCATGTAGAATTACAATATTTCACAATATCATTCAGAAAAGCTGCACCATTTTTGACAGTTTTGGAAGATAGTACTCTGATGTACTCTGTTAAATGCAGTCTACGGGGCAGCTTTCTCTCACAGGATGATGTGCCTTGCATGCAATTTCTCAGCCACGTGAACTCACTGAGTTAAAAAAGAGTCTGAAATTATTGTGCATTTGTACCTGGTGTACCAGATGTATGTATAGTGTTCGCACTTATTTTATTTGTGAGAGTTTGAATTGTGTGTCCCCAGAAAAAAAAGTATTTGAAATATTTAATTGGATTTCATGAATTTATTACCTATTTGATTTGTGATGGTGTACTTTTGAATGTCAAGATTAGTCACAAATTATACAAGTTCTCCTAATATCTATAGATGCCAGACTTTGAAATATGAGCTTCAAAGAACTTGCAATTATTTTGATTATTAACGTCAGCCAGTTGTTGTTAAGATACATCAATGATGTATATTTGTATGCTGAAATTTTAAACAGCTAATCCATGAACAAGTTGTTCATTTATCAGTGCATCTACAGATGTGTTTGTAGAAGACACCTGAAATCTGGGCCTACAAAATGTGAAAGATCTTTTTTTATCTGACTTGGTTAGGTTTGACACTCTTATATTGCTTGCCAATCAACAGTTAATAGGCTTTTGTCTTAAAATTTGGAGAAGAGTTAAGATAAAATGGGAAAAAGAACAGGAAAATGGAGTTCTGAATAATACAGCGTATGCAGAAAACACAATATTTTGCATTACAGGCAAAGTCTGTTAACCCCAGAAACATGCAGGCATTAACTTTCATCTATTCAATTGTGCCTCTTGTTTGCTGGAGAAGCACATACCAGAAACTATTGCAAGTTCCTTGAAGTTGCTAAGGACAGCATCCAGGCATACACAAAATATGAGTGCTGTGGTATGTGTACCAGATTATAAAGTACAGATTTTAATACAAAGTAAATATTACTGTGCTTGGGGCATCATATATTTCTATGTGAATTTCTTTTTCTGTCATCTGGTCATGGTTTCTGTTGGAATCCAATGTGTAAGAATTGCAGACTGTTATTGCAATCGTGGATACAAATGCTTATACTGTAATTTTAAATTTATATTTTGATTCTGCCCTATTGCTTATAACTGCATAAATGTACAATGTAGAAAGCTTTAGCTAGTAATTGCTGAAGTTCAGAATTGCAATATTTTTATTCTTGGTGAGAAAGAGAGGGGAAAAACGGAGGATTTTTCATGTCTTTCAGATCTGTTGGCCTATTCTCCAAATGGCAGGTTCCTGACTGATCAACTATACCACCTGCTACTAAAGCTCACTAATATTAGTCTGTGCAATGGTTTCATTCTCATCTCACACCTCAGAGATCTTGAGCTCAACCCCAGGCATCCCCTGTGTGTTTAAATCAGCTTAACGGCTCATACAGTGTGCTGATTTCCTTGTAGGCCTCTGTTTTCTCAAAAAGTGATCACCTTTTGCCAATGCCCTCAGGATTAAACAGGGCAGTCTGGTTTTCCTTTCCTGCATTGGCTATACCTTTGTAGTCAATAAAGGACTAACTAGAAAAGAATCAGCTGATGAGAGAATCAATCTTCTGGAAGCCTCCCCACAGTTTTCTCATCATTTTTGTGCCGTCTGTCATCTCAGATTGTAAAATGGAAACCAAAACTCAGTATGTGGGAAGACTTTTAGTGCTCCTTGTTAACAAAAACAGTAAGACCAGGGGTTTTGATCTTATGAGTGTATAGGTAAACAGTATGCTGTAAGTGTGCACTCTTGAAGTAGCTTTTCCATGTTTCTAATGGAGGTCTGCAAAAAATTATCAAAGTAGTATCACAAAGGTCTCATAACATACTGTAGTGTAGATACCCATTCTGAGTAGGTCAGGTTAAATCTGAAGTTGTTCTATGTAACAATACAGCGATATTTTACAGAATAGCTGTACCATTTACCATGGTATAAAAGCCATATAAATAGAAAAGGATTGTAAAGTATGTGAAGTTTTTTTTCCTTTAAAGTTAAAACAGTGGTCTGTCTTGATGACTACTATAACACAACAAATTTAATTTTTTTGAATAATAGCCTATTTCAAGATGGTTTATATTAACAGATGGAACCAACTTAAAAAGAATTGAAGATTCATCATAGTCGTCATTCTTTATAAATCTACATTTTTCATTCAAATGTATTACAGTAATTTACAAATATTAATTCAGTGTTATAATCACTCACCCACGAAGCAGGTCAACATCCTAGTTTTACACAAGTTCAAAGTAGGGTACCAAAAGTTTAAAAGCTGTGAGGAATTAAGGGGTCTGTTGGTATGCGCCATAAGGCTTATGTTGGGGACTCTGTTTTTACCACACCTTATTTAAACTTAATTTGAAATCTGATTTCCTTCTCTGGACTCAAAATCCAGGTACAAGTGACACAGAATGTGCAGTGGGGTATGTTAGTGACTGGTTGACAGTCACACAGAAGCACTCAGATGCAGAAATATTTAATTGGCATGACATAGAGTAGCACAGGTGACTCCATCACCATCTTCAGCAGGTAGTGTCCTCTTTCTTTTCTCTGGGTGTTGATGTGATGTTCCCTATAGAAGGGAATCTCTCAAGCTCATTTGCCTGGCAGTTGGACAGTATATCTGATGTTGATGAAAATGTTTAAATGTATGCTTCCTGAGGTTCCTTTTCTTTACTGGCAGTGCAAAAAAATAAAACACAGATCTCTGTCCAATGAAGATGGCAAATTGCAAGAATTGAGAGACATTCCTCTTGCAGCTTTTAGTTAGCTAAATTGCACCTTGTAGTTAAGAAACTACTAACAGTAGTTCCAATGCAGTTTGTCACCAGCTGTACATATTGGTATACTTTTATATTAAGAACACCAAGGTGAAGAAATGAGGTTTTCCTTGGGAAAGAGGATGACATGGCTTGTAATAGTTTGTGCTTTTTAAGGGAGTCTATTTCACAGCCTTGAAATAACACCTGAGAAACTAAAAATTATGGTAAAAAGGTACCTAGCTCTGTTCCTCCTTTAACAGAGATTTGGACTATGAAATATTTAGCAGGTATTGGCCCACTTAAAAGCCCAGGAGACATCATTCCAGAGCAGATGAGTCTCCCCATTAAGAATGTCTGAAAGCTTTCAAATTAACCTTCATTTATTTCAAAGCTATAGAAATATTGATGAGTTAGATTTCAGTAATGTATTCCACAAATATAAAGGCATCGCTTTGCTTGGGGCATCGTGCCACCAAGATGAGCATTACTGTGATGGCTTTTCATAGCAGTTATAGATTGCGTCATTCATTGGCAACTCCTGATGATCACTGACCTCACAGAGTTGATTTTATTTCTATTTCAGAGAACTTTGCTAGAAAACTTATTCTAGAAGACACATCTATCGAAGGGCACCCATCTTCAGGCAATCATTTTAAGGCTCTTTCAGGGTGGGAAAAACTTTATTTATTTTAACCACCAGTTTGCTTACTGTCAGGATTACTTTTAAAGACAGGAGAAAGAACAACTGTACCAATTGCACAGGTTTCAGGGGCAAGCCCAAAACACAGTTTGGGCTGCTGCAAATGTTGATCTCAGTTTCTAATCCAGCTGCTGGATTGATGACAACCTACTCTAATAATGGCAGTTGTCAAACCCTATGCCACCTGGCAGATATGTACAATGCAGGTTTTGATTATAAAGATCCTTTATTTTTTAAATCATAAAGTATGCTGTCATTCAACATTAGTAGAAATTTCCTTTGCAGTCATCTCAACTTGCCATCTACCAGGTGGCTGCTCTCTTTTCTTACCCTACTGAATCAAAGTTTGTCAAAGGATTGTTGTAGATTTAACTGCTGGTCAAAGAATCTCTCTTCAGGGCCGCTTCAGGTTCATGGCACTACAATTATGCTCTGGAATGCTGCCAGAAGACAATTTGCTGTTTATCTGAGGTTTACATTGTTTTTGTACACACTATTCTGGGAACTTTTTTTTTTAATTAGTCTCAAAACTTTATCTACTTTACCAGCTCCATGATCTGGGAAAAAATATAGTCACCTCCGCTAAATTTGTCCCCTGCAAAGTTGTTCAGCTTGTTGTATTGACTATTTCTAGACACAGCCAAAATATTCTGCTTTGAAGAAGAAATACAAAATACATTAAAAGAGGTAATACAGTTTATCTCATTTTGTAACCTGGTAATATGTATGATACCCTAAACATCAAACCTTACATTATCAATGTGCAAATAGCATGTTCTTGGATGAAGAAGTGAAATCAGAATCCATAAAGGAGCATCACAGAATAACTCACCAACCTTTTTACTGGAAATATCTTCATTCAGAAATACATACTGATATTTTTATTACATGTTAGTGAGCAAATGAACTTTTATATCTTTAAGATCATATTGTTTAGATTACCAGTGCATGGATGCATCTCCTAATATTGCAAATACTATTTGGCAATCTGCCATTGATTTTCTTTCGCAATATCTCTTAACCTCATAGACATTGTATGTTTAAATCAAGTCTGACAGAAATTGAAATAGCCTCTATTTCCTTTTGAGCAGATGAGGACCCTCCAAGGTGCAATGGGTTTGTCTTTTGGACAAACTATACAGTGTTTTATAGAGTTCTGCAGGATAGATAATTGTCATAAAGTGTAGTGAAAACATAAAATATTTGATTCATTAAAATAATTGAAAATTTGAGTTCTCTAGATGATAGATAAAAGGACAGATTTTCCTTAGAGCTGCAGTTACAAAGATTGGACCAGAATAAAGAATACTAGAAGAAATATTGTCATCAAAGTTTTGTTTCCAGTCTGTTAAATTTTTGATTTTCTTAATTACCTGTAAAAGAAAACACAAGAAACCCAAGCTCCAAAGAGTAACAGTGGGAGGTGCAAACTGTCCAGGTCTATAACCTGTGGTCAGTCCAGCTCACCTTTTTCAGAGAAGTACCAGAATTTAGAAACAGAGACTGGAACGGGATCATAATCTACTCACCGCTTTTTGTCTGGTTGACAATGGTTATAATGCATGTCTCTGACTTCTACATAAAGGTCCTGACAATACTTAGTGTAAGAATTTCTTGTCACAGCTTTTGCCTTCTGTAAATTGGTTAGTCTTATGCAACTTGTTAAACTCAGCTTTCTCTCTGTTGTGCTACATGAAAATGACTTGTTCAGGGCAGAACTTAAGATGAAAAATATTCTCAAATCAAAACCCCTTCCAGATTTGCTTTTGGTTGTCCCAAGGTAATTTTCCTGCTGCAAATGCATTTCTTGGATAGCTTACTCAAATATGCTCTCTTCTTATTGCTAATCCAACCTTATGTGCCATGGCATCAAAGCCCTCCACAACTCTTTCCTTGGAATGCTCTGAAGCTAACATCCAATTAAACACAGAAAAAGTCTTCCATCTCCTGAGCATGCATATCATAGAGGACCTAATTTAAAACAGGCTAGAGTATAGGTATGTATTGTGAGGCATCTTCTCTGTATGCAAAGGAGTCTTGATAAAATGAGATACCTACATAACCACACAAAATGGATATAGCTCAATTAATTAAAGCTAGGAGAATTGGTCTTCTGCTCCCCATGAGCTGCGTATCATGGCTTTTACTAGCCAGCATTTGCTACAATAGCTATATTTTCCATAGTCTCATCAGAGAATAGTTGTCCAGGTGTGTTCACTGCAGTCTGGTGTCCTTTGGCACAAAGGCACAGGACTAGGAGTGCAACAAACAAGTCATTCCTACACTGGAGGAAAAAAAATGAATAATGTGAAGAAACAACTGAATGGATAAGGATTAGCATTTACTCTGTGTAGCAGTCAGTCCAGATTGCAGAAATAATGGTGTACCTGTCAATCACTGGCTTAGCAAAAACGTTGCATGCATCAACATCTGCCAGCATTGTCATGTGGAACCTTTCAGAACATTATGTAAAGAATAGAAATCATTGCTAAAAGTGTCTTTATTTTTCCCTTGTTTGAATATTTCTCACATACAGTAAATATAAAAAAGATAAACTGGACTAATGGATTGCAGTAAGGATGGGGGAACAGAATATAAAAGGCTAGAGAATACAGTCTCCACAGCAGAAAATGAATGATGGATTATGAAATTTGTTATATGTTGACTTGAAATATACTGAACTGCTTCTGTGTGTGAGGTAGTTAATGTCAGGATTGCATCACTGCAGCCTTTGGGAACAGAAGCATATTTTTGTGATGTGCAAGGAATGTGGGTGCTTTGCGGGTACCAAAGTGCAAGAGATGATCTGCAAACACTCTCCCTTAGTGGAGAGGAAAACTGACTTGTTAGCAGGATGAACTCTTGTGTGCTGAAGTGGGTGACACTCCTCAGAGCACCTTCATCTACTCTGATAAATAACTGTTGGACATTTTCACATGAGATGAAGCACCAATCAAGACAGAATATTCTTGTTAAAAAATGGTACATAAAATCTGTTGGGAAATGGTATTTTGCTGAACCCCCAAAAAATTGTGACAAAGGATCAGTTTTAATTTCTCATTCTCATTTTTTGCCAGGAGAAAATATCTTATTTTGTCAAGAAAAAAGTAATTTTGGGTTAGAAATTATATGTTGTTTAAAAAAAACAAACTGATTACACCAAAAAAAGGAAAACCAAGCTAGATATTTCAGACTGTTAAAACAAGGAATGCTTCAAGTAGGTAAATCTGATTTGTTTTGTTGCTTTCTTATGAAAAAAAAGTGGTTTAAGTGGTTTTATATTTCTGATTTGGGAATCAGGAACCATCTGATATGGGGGGAAAAAAAATCTTGGAAGTTCTATCAGGTTAAGAAAACAGCTTTCTATCAACTTAATGTTGTAACATGTTCTATTTTGGGGGTGGGTTGCTTTCTGGTTTTATGTCACCATTTCCACTGACAAGTGGAGAGAGACTGTTGCTTCCCCTTTCCTTTCAGGTTTAATACCAAGTATTAATTAAAATATAGTTAACCTTTAAAACAAACTCATGTGTCAAGTTTTAGAGCTAAAAAAAGCTGATTAATGCAAAACCAAATTTTGTTTTCCAGTTGTTTCCACAAAGTATTTGTGTCAACAGAAGATGTGATAATTCAATGCATGTGGCAGTGATGCCTGAGGAACTGCTAAACTACAAACATTAACAATGGCAGCTATTTTTCAAAATTAAAAAAAAAAAAAGTCCTTATGACCACATTCACATTCTTGTCTTTCCAATCCATCTGTGCCCCACAACCCTTACCTACATAGTGACCTTCTGGGTCGTTAACAGAGAAAAAGCCTGCTACAAGTCAGGGCGGTAGTCACAGGCATGAGAGAAGATTGCTCCCACTTCTCTTTCCAGGTTCCTTGTTGCACTCCTTCCTTTCTCCTTCTTTGGCTTTCAAGATGGAAAAAATGATGGGGAGATAAAGGTGGGAAAATAGTATTTGCACCTCTTAATATTTTTTAAAAATAATTCATTAGTGTTTTTATTTACTCTTACTCAGTTTAATAATGTCCTTTATTCACTCCCAGTATTTTGTTATCTCATTTTTTTTCCCACTGTTCTTTCTGTTATCTTTCTTGTCATTGGGCTAGTTTTTTGGTTGTGGTGTTTGGGGCTTTGGTTTTTGTTTCTTTTTTTATAGAATGAGAGTAGTTTTTCTGATTTGGTCTCCTTTTCTTTCAATTCTTACACATTTTCTTGTGACATGGATGTAAGGGTGAGTTATCCCCTTTGCTTTTAGCTCTTGATCTTTTCTCTAAATCCCTTCGGCTTGGCCCGAATTCCTTCTCTTGCCAACTCCACCTCTCTTGTTTCCCTCTAGCCCCCACATAGCAGTTTCACTCCTTGAAGCTGTCCTTGTATCTGCAAGCTTTTTTTTTTTTTTTTCTTTGCCTCCTTCCCCCTTACTGGTGTGTGCACTTCTTTGCATAGGAGAGAAAGGGGCAGTCTCCCCAAACAAATGTTCATCAGCAGTGCAGCAGCTCTACTTTGAAAGGAACCATGAAAGACCAGGGAAGAGTAAGAAAAAGGTTATGGGCTAAGTGTCCTAAAAGAACTGGGGAGGGAGAAAGGGGTGGCCAGTCAGGGTGAGGAGAATGAAGAAAAAGATAATATTTGGGAGGAGAAGAGAGGAAATCCAGAATGACTATAGGGAAAGAGAAAAGAGGTGGTAATGAGGATAGAAAGAAAAAGGTGGCAGTCTGGATTAATCATTCAAACATTCCAGTAGAAAGTAAGGTATAAAAGACGGGCTGTAGGTTCCACTATGTAATTTTGTTCTTCCCTTCTTCTGCTGCCTCTGGTTAGCACTAACTTGGAGCCAGGGGGAGAAAGCATTCGCAGGGAATTCGCGCAGAATTAGCAAGCTGCTTTTTTTTTTTGTCTGTTTTCCCCCCTCTTCTTTTATTTATTTATTTATTTAAGTCTTTTCCCCTGGCAGTGCAGTTGCTCTGTGTTAGCAGAGATCCGTTCTGCAAGGTCATTTGACAGTGTTCTCAGAATTGCTGAATGGTGCATTGATCTCATAATTATTCAGTGACTGTAGTTACTTCTGAGGTTTTGTTGCTTTGTATCAATTTACTTAAAATGTTATGAGGTACATGATTAAAATATTGGAGAGTGTGGTGAAGCACTGAAATAGCAGAAAAGGCAGCAGTATTGTAGAGGTGTTTTACAGTTGTTTTCTTCAGCCATGGCTTCTCTGTCTCTTTCTTCAAAACTAGATACGGAACTTTTTTAGAAACACGAGATGCACACTAGACTTCCACTGAAAGTCAAAGGGAGCCTTTGAAATTGTTTCTTAAATGTATAAAACATACTATGTATTCGTTTTGTGATAGAAATTAAAATTTATTTATGCAGTAGAGTAGATGTTATTTATTGTGTTAAGATCTAAAATTTACTTGGTCACAAAATATTTCAGGGCTCTTAGGCAATAATAAAAAGATAATAGGAAATATAACTTCTGCTTAGTTTATGCTATTATTTTGTATTATTTATATGACAGTTCTACTGCAGAGTCTCTGTGAAGACACTGAAATCTCAGTGTCCTAGGTTCTGCACAAATACTTGGGAAAAGGCAATCTTTGTCATGGAAAATATATTATCCAAACAGGTGGCAGGAACAAGAGAAGGAAATGAGCACACTTAAGAATGAGGTGTTATTCTAAAATCAGTCCAGCAAGTCAGTGGTAGAGGAAAATGCACATGATCTGTGTCTCCTTAAATATGTCTATTGTCCAACCACTGGACCACATCTATTCTTCCCCTGCAGTAACAGTGTATTTTTCCAACTTTCAGTTGTTTTTCCATCTCCGAAAGCCTCATGATTTTTACAGTTGATCCATAACAGTATCCCCTTTGTATCTGCAAAATTGGTTACTGTATTGCTAGTCTCTTAAAGCTTTTCTAGAGCTCCCTAGCCATGTCACACACTTCTCCTGCTGATGATCCTTCTAGCCTCCATGCCATGTTATATGTAGGCAGTGCTTGTGGCTTTGCTGTTCATGTGGCTTCCGTCACCACTTGTGGTGGCAGAAGAAACAAAACCTTCTTATCCTAAAATAAAATATTAAACCTGTGAACTGAGAATCACTGATGAGCTTGTTCCCCTGGTAGTGGATAGAAATAGTAGAAGAAAAGGAACCTTTTATTTTAATAATGTAAAAGTTTCAGTAATTTGTTTTTTTTGTGGTTAATAGCAATAAAACAATTGGAGTAGTCTTATAACAAAAGTGAAAAGCATATATCAGAAACTGAGGGAATGAAGAGTAATTTTTTTTAAACTAGCAAAAATAGTCAACCAAAACAGAAAACAAACACTCCCTGCCCTGAAAAAAGAAATAACAGTAGTAGTGTTTTAGACTGTAGTAGTAGACTTTGTGTGATATGATTTTTTAAGAGCTATGTATTAATCTGCATCAAATATTTCAAGAACTGGTTCTCACTTTTTCTTAGGAATTTATTTATATAGCACAAATAGAAATAAAAACATATTGCTCAGTATACGTGCAAATTTTATTCTAGTACTACTGCTTGGCAAATGGCTTCATACTGCATATATACAAAATGTTTGAGCACATAATGTGATATTTTTTGTGTTTGCTACTGCCCAGTGGTCCCTTGTGGACAGGATGTCAGATCTATTTATGTATTTCATTAAGTATTGCCCTGTTAGCCTAGTGCTAGCTTGGAAAGAGGATATACCCCTATTCTGTTGTTATAGAAAGAATGTTTCTACCATGTAAGCAAAAAGCTGTCCTGTGCTTTTGGAAATTAAGGTTGTGAGCCCTGTTCTCCAAGTCACATGCATATAACTAACTACTGACCACGTATGTATGTCAGCCACCAGCTTGCATGCACTGGCAAGCTTTCTCCTAAAGAATTTTTGTTCTGTTTATATTTCTATAAAATTACTAGTGTTCCCAGAAACTCATAAGCATACACAAACCTGAACCACTTCACCTACTCTCAGAGATATGACAAGCTTATTTTCAAGTGTACAGTTCTCCTACAGCTGCTGTACAAAAGATCATATTTATAAAGCTGATCTCTTATCTGAAGGAGTAGCTTCATTATTCTACTTCATTGCCTGATAGCCCCGACTCAGAGAGCTGTGTGAACGGTAACCACAAAGCTGTTCCATTATTTAACTCTAAGCTGCTCTCCATGACTCTCTCTGGGTGGATTTCATCATTTTCCTCCACATAAGATTTTTTAGTTTCCTCATGTTTGAAGAGGAAAATAAAGAGGTATAGAGAATAAAAAACTTGGTAAGGCCAATGTTACCAGTCTTGGGAGCCCCTGCAAAGCCATTCATTTGGTGCCCTTGATTATGGTAAAGGTGAAAGTTGCCACTTTCATTCTTTTTTCCTTAAAGATGCTTTGTTTTGAGTGAGAGTAATGAAAGCACTGGCTTTCAGGTTTGAACTGTATGGGCTGAAATTTTGACCATTTAATTTTATATGAATATGTTTGAAGTTCTTGCTTTTTACAGTAGGGCAGACTAAAATGTTTACAGGATATTTACAAGCAATGGCTATTTTTTTTTTTTTTTCCTCAAACACATTAATAGTATGCATTTCTGAGTGGCTTGTAGGGAAAAGAGTTTAAATCTGGCTATTTCTTTCTGAGTTGAAAACAAGACTTGAATCTAAGGTACAAGTAAATTATCTTAATGTGAAACTGATTTTGTACAGACATATTATTAAGTGCTTTCTTGTTTTTATCTCATCTATACAACTGCTACTATTTTATAGTTTTTACAAATTAACAAATTTGCAAGTTTAGATTTGGCATTTACAAATTAAAGCTTTACAAGTATTATCTCCCATCATTCTGACATTTGTGAAAGAAAGCTTCTCATATACATACTTAAAAAAAAGCAGAAATAACTATTTTTCTGCTTTAAATTGTTGAATAACCTTCATGAAATTGCTTGTATAATCTGATTTATGACATATATTAGTAGTAGATTCAAATCTGTATTTATAGAAGGAAGAAATGGTTGATAATGTGCCATATTAGCAATTCATGATAGGTAGTGATATGCCTTTCTTGCCAGCACTGCCTGAGGCAGGGTGGGGACTCCATCAGTACTGTGGTACCAGCTGCAGGGCTCCCTCTTTGCTGGTGTATATCATGGCTGCTTCCCTTATTTAGTGTGCAGTCCTTTCCATATGTCTCTAAACCAGTGACCAGGGTCGGAACATCAGCAAATGTTAAAATCTCCTTTCTGGGGAGAAGGCAAATCTTGATTAGACGATTATTATCCAGTAATTGTAAAACACTACTTGAGTTGTAATTCTGACCTCTATTTCCTACAACCCTAATGCGGGGGGTTAAGGATATCAGTACAAATCTGTAGCCCATGGCACCATTGCTCCTAGACTTGACATCCAGGCGTGTGGAGGGCGGTAGTAGTCCAGTTTTCATCTATAACAAAAAAAAAAAAAGTGTCTAACTTGCAGAAGTTACCATCTTTCCACATGCTGTAGCCCAATGGGCAGGTAGGAAGCGTCACGAAGCAAAGCTCCTTCATCTGCTGGCTCAAATCTCAGAGGAGCTACAGGGACAATGGAAAATATCACCCATGATAAGGCCACTGTAGAAGAAAGCCACAGAGGATTTTACTGTGTTAGGGACACCCATTCAATGAGAAAACAACAGGCAGAGGAATAAGGAGCTGGGTGGCACAACTGCTGTGGAGATTTTCCAGGCTAGAGTATCATAGGGTGGGCTCAGGGAACTGAAAACACACACCTGTGTTGATAATTCCTTTACATTTGTCAGCCTCTAGGCATTATTGAAATAATAATATGAAAGAATAATATTGATTGTGAACTGTTTTTTCCATCTAGTTCCTGCTGAAAACATCTGCCTTTGGTTCCCCTCTTCATCTGTGAGGTTTAAATTACAATCTTGTCAGTGAATAATTATTTTGTGTGTTGTGAATCTCTTGGGATATAAACAGATTTCCTTTGCATGTGTATTAAGTGAACTGAGTTAAGGTGAAAACTGACTCTCTAAAAGTTTTTTTTACAGTGTTTGGAAAATGTTACTGAGACTTCTAAAAACTTTGTTTTTAATATAGCAAAGATTCATATGCTATCTTTAAGTAAGTGAATAGTCCCCTTTTCCCTACTGGACTGCATATATGCTTAAAATAAAGTGCTTAGGTCTTTACAGGAATGGTAGGCGTGAGATGACAGAAGGGACACTTTAATCTGTTTCAACTGACTACAAAACCTTTTGAGAAATCATATTTTCTAGAGAAGACAATTTTAAAAATACCTTCTGTATTTGAAAATAATTTAATTTCTAAGTAAAAATATTTTTCTTGAATGCCTAGACATGCATAAAAGATTCTCTTAACTCTGTAGCCTTCGTCCTCTGTAACTCAATTTCAAGATAGTTGGGGTTTTCAGTTGTGTGGTTTGGGGGTTTTTTTGGGGTTTTTTTTTTTTTTTTTTTAAATGCTGACATTGTTTCAAATGCCAGTGTGTCCCCAACTTGCTGCAGCTGGAGAAGGGAATTGAAGGGAGGGGAATCTTTTCTGTTATTAGTACCCAAAAATCAAAAGGATTTTATCTGCCTTGTGCTTAGGCTTCAGTATCATGAGGAATGACTGAGAACCCATGTCTTTCTTTAGATGGCTGTGTGTGTAATGGTTCATACGATGTTGCTTTTAAGCTTCAAATTGGCTTCAGGGCATATACTAAGGAAATATGTAACAACTTGAAATTTTTTTGAAGGGATTCAAAATCTTTTTGTGGAAATCACAATCTATTTGTGCAATCCCAGTCACAAATGCAGGCTGGGCAGACAATGGATCTAGAACAGCCCTGAGGAGAAGGACTTGGAGGTACTGGTGGGCAAGAAGCTCAACATGAACTGGCAGAGCACGTTTACAGGCCAGAAGACCAACTTTATCTTGGGCTGCATCAAGAGAAGTGTGGCCCACAGGTTGTGGGAGGTGATTCTCCCCTTCTACTCAGCTCTTGTGAAACCCTGCCTGGAGTACCGTGTCTGGTTCTGGGGTGCCTAACATAAGAAGGACATGGACCTACTGAAGCAAGTCCAGAGGAGGCACAAGGATGATCAGAATGCTGGAACACCTCTCCTATGGGGACAGGCTGAGAGAGTTGGGGCTGTTCAGCCTGGAAAAGAGAAGGCTTAGGGGAGACCTTGAAGGCCATAGTAGCCTTCCAGTACCTGAACAGGGCCTACAGGAAGGCTGGGGAGGGACTTTTCACAAAGGCAGGTAGTGATAGAACAAGGGGTAATGGCTTTAAACTGGGTAGATGTAGATTAGATGTTAGGAAGAAATTATTCCCTGTGAGGGTGGTCAGGCGCTGGAACAGGTTTCCCAGAGAAGTTGTGGATGTCCCCTCCCTGGAAGTGTTCAAGGCCAGGTTGGATGGGGCTTTGAGCAACCTGATCTAGTGGAAGGTGTCCCTGCTGATGGCAGGGGGGTTGGAACTAGATGAACTTTAAGGTCCCTTTCAACCCAAACCATTCTATGAATTCATTTCACCGAGTTAGAGGTATACTCCTAAACTAGCGTGACTATGTTAGAACAGGTTATACTGAATGTGTTCAATGGCTGCCAAAGGCAGTCACAGACCTTGTTAAAACCAGTGAATGTGCCAAGCACTCTTTTAGACTCATCAGAAGAGTTTAGTGCTCCTGGGAGACTCTAGGAGCAGGGCTTAGTGGCAAGCTGTGCTTGGGCTTTTGGATTATAGCAAAAGTTTAATAAAAACTTTTAATGCTCAATTTAAAACACTCGTGTCTGGGGATGTAACATTTGGCAAGTGTGTTATAATTGTCACAAAGGACATGATCCAGCACATGGTTAAGTCACGGGGGCAGTTTTATTGACTTCAACAGGTGTTGGATGAAGCCCAGATTTATGAGTTAACATTGATCTGTGTTTCAGTGAGTAAAAGTTAAAACTTTGAATTGCTTTAAAAAAAAAAAAATCTTGGAAGGGCTTGTTTATTTTTGGAATAATCTCCAAATTAGCTTGGAGTTGTTTCTATTATGCTTATGATGATAATATTAAAGTGGTGGCAGACTGTCCATGGAATGTAATATTTGTTGCTGGCTTGGAAAACTGATTTTGCTTTAAACTAAGCAGAAACATATAATGAAAGAATTGCTTAAAAGGTCAGAAGAACTTGAAATGTTGTCAGTATGCATGTTAAAAATTCACTTGAATAATGCTGGCTTCATTAATCTTGTTTATATGAAAATTAATAAAGTATATTAATTTAAACAATAACTCAATAGAACAAACTGGTAAAATTGCTTTTTAATGACCATACCAATATTATATTACTATCTGACAGTGTGGGGGGGTTTTTGTTTGGTTGGTTTTTGGTTTTTTAAAGTATTCTGTTGCCTTCTTTCATGCTGCTAGACCTCTTTATTCCTAGATCTTGACAGCTCTGATCATTGATTGTTACTTTGGAGTTAGAACTCTTCACAGCGTAACCCAACAGTATTTAATTAGTCTACCTCTTTTTTTGTGCTGAGATATTTTAAGGACTAGATGCAAAATCTCAAATAGCTAGGAATTTCTCATGTGCATCTTCTGAACTTTCTAAAATGAAAAGGAAAAACTATCTGATACTGACTACTTCTAAGAGGAATTGTGATTATCCTGTTAAACTGCTTTCTTCAGCTAACAGAATCAGAGCTGGAAAAAGAGTTTCTTTCCAAAGATGTAGCTTCATCTTTTTCCTGTGATATGTTTCTGTTAGTACAGTGTTCTACCATACATTCTGCAGTATTTCCATTTGTTTTGAAACAAGAAGTGTTGTAATGAGGGACTCTGCTCCAACTAACCTCCATTTCCAAATATAATTTCTCCTCCAGAACTGGGGAATCTTAGGAATCCCCCAATCAAAAGAACATTATAGTACTTCATTGGAGTTTGTCATTTGAAGGGAGACACTTTCATTTTCTGATAACTTGTTATATGTTCCAGTGAGTGATCTGAATTGTACTTTAGAATTAAATTTTTATTGGGTGCTAATTAATTATTTATTTATTTTAAAATGTAGTCATCTGCAATCAAATTTTTCTCCTTCAGTTTCTATATTTGGAATCTGCTGATAGTTACTGGAAGCTGTCTGGGAATTGGAATACTCAGCACTATTGTATTGTGATCAATAATTAAATTTAGTGCTGACATGCATCTACTTTATGCAGGAGCCTCTGACAATCCCATCTTGCAAAATTAATCCTTTCCAATTTATTTAATAGGAGACTTGAACAATAAAATAATTCAGATGACTACCAATGCAGGATTATTTCTGGTCAATATTACTTTATTATAAATTGGGTCCACATACTCATTAGTAAATTAACTGTCAAACCTGAAAACAGCTGCTTTTTTTTTTGTTTTGTTTAAAGGTAATTATTGGTACTGAAGACAAGAAGGCACTTAACCTTGCTGTGCAGTTGTCCTCACCACAGTGTTTTTATTCCAGGCTATAACTACCCATCAAAGCTACAGAGGGAAAATAATTAGAGATATTAAATGGATAGAATATTAACTATTAAGAAGCTGTATTCATTTAAAGCTGTTAGTCTCTTGGACTCTTTGTCAATAAAGTATGTGTTTCTTTGGCATTTGGTTTTTTATTCTTTTTCCCAAACATAAAAATATATGGTTAAATCTATGAAAAAAAATAAACCCAAATAAAAAAGATTGAAGTATTGAAAAAAAGGAATCAAAATGACTAGTTTAAGTGAAAACAAATTTTGTGTCTATTTTAAAGGAAATGACACATTTATAAGGGAAAGTTTAAAGAAATAAAAAGTTAGTAAACTTTAGTAAAATATTTGTTTAGGAGGTTTTTTAAATGAAAAGATACACTTCAAAACATTTTACTTAAAGCTACCTGCTGTGAAACTGGACGTTCTCCCATTTCACTGCTACCTCAGTTCAGTAGCTTACTCTGATCATTCCTGCTTAAAACATTTTATGTCCAGTAGAGCATTTGTAAAATCTCCTCTATCCTAAGGATTTGTGCTAAACAGGGTTTAGGATTTCGGACTTCTGGTTTCAGTCCTGATGAATGACAGCCATTTGAATTTTTATAATTATTCCCTAAATCCATTTTGTATCTGCAGGAATCTCCAAAGCCAACAGAAGAAAAGAGATAGAACAGCAATTTTATTCTGTTTTATTTATTTATTTATTTATTTATTTTAAGTGAAGGGCTACAGAGTTTACTGGGTGGTTGGGTGAGCAATGGAACTTCTGGGACCTGGCCTGTATTTCAGGGTTGGCCATGAGCTCCCACTGCCTTGCACTGTGCAGCTGGGCTTGCCAATTCTCTCTCAGAGCCTTGAGAGCAGACTGGCATCTTGGTTCCTCCTGCAGCTTTGTCCCCATCTGTGCTCTAAGGGAATGCTTCTTCTCTGTCTGGCCACCTTTTCGCACCATACCAATAGGAAACTAAGTTCCTGTGAAATTTCTATCTGTAAATTAAATTTGATGACAATCAGTTGACAAATTCTGAAGTTACTGGTGGAACAGACAGACTCACTAAGATTTGCTTAAAATATCGTTACAAGTAATAAACCCTTTAATTTCCTGTGCATTTTGGAAAGAGACCATGCTGCACAGGATATGTTGAGCAGCAATAAAGATACATTTGTTCAAATTAATATGTATTACTTTGACTGGAAAGGGCTAAGATTTACTGGATTTCTGTTTATACTGTCAAAGTTGAGAGAGAGAGAGAGAATGAGGGGGAAAAAAACCCTCATATATAAAATAGGCAATATTAGGCAAGAGCCTATGAAAGTATAAACTATATTTATACGCTGAGTTAAAAATGTGGTAAAACATCTAAGAAGTAATTTTTTATCAGGTATATTTTATAATATGTTATATTATGCAACAAACTGCTTTCTAGCTATAAAGGAAATTAAGCTAAATTATCTACAGATTATTGGTTAAAAAAACCCCAAAGAGTTGAGATTAAATTTATACTTCAATAGAACGACTCATCCTTGGTGCCATCTCAAGGCATATCAAGGATAAGAGGGTCATTAGGGGCAGTCAGCACGGCTTCACCAAGGGGAAGTTGTGCTTGACCAACCTACTAGATTTTTATGAAAATATAACGAGGTGGCTTGATGATGGCAGAGCAGTGGATGTGGTCTATCTTGATTTCAGCAAGGCATTTGACACGGTCTCCCACAGCATCCTCGCTGACAAATTGAGGAGGTCTGGGTTGGATGGTCAGATAGTGAGATAGACTGTGAACTGGCTGGTGGGAAGAAGCCAGAGAGTGGTGGTCAATGGGGCAGAGTCTAGTTGGAGGCCTGTGTCTAGTGGAGTCCCTCAAGGGTCTGTACTAGGACCAGTGCTATTCAATATATTCATCAATGACCTGGATGAGGGAATGAGTGCACTGTCAGCAAGTTTGCTGATGATACAAAGCTGGGAGGAGTGGCTGACACAGCAGAGGGCTGTGCTGCCATCAGAGAAACCTGGACAGGCTGGAGAGCTGGGCGGGGAAAAACTTAATGAAATATAATAAGGGCAAGTGTAGGGTGTTGCACCTGGGCAGGAACAACCCCAGGTTCCAGTATAGGTTGGGGAGTGATCTGTTAGAAAGCAGTGTAGGGGAAGGGGATCTGGGAATCCTGGTGGACAGCAGGATGACCATGAGCCAGCATTGTGCCCTTGTGGCCAGGAAGGCCAATGGCATCCTGGGGTGCATTAGAAGGGTTGTGGTTAGTAGGTCAAGAGAGGTTCTTCTTCCCCTTTACTCTGCCCTGGTGAGGCCCCATCTGGAATATTGTGTCCAGTTCTGGGCCCCACAGTTCAAGAAGGACAGGGAACTGCTTGAGAGAGTCCAGCGCAGAGCCACCAAGATGATTAAAGGAGTGGAGCATCTCCCTTACGAGGAAAGGCTGAGGGAACTGGGCCTCTTCAGCTTGGAGGAGAGGAGGCTGAGGGGGGACCTTGTTAGTGTTTATAAATATATGAAGGGTGAGTGTCAGGAGGATGGGGCCAGGCTCTTCTCAGTGGTGTCCAATGACAGGACAAGGGGCAATAGGTTTAAGCTGGAACACAGGAGGTTCTGCTTAAACTTGAGAAAGAACTTCTTTACGGTGAGGGTAACAGAGCACTGGAACAGGCTGCCCAGGGAGGTTGTGGAGTCTCCTTCTCTGGAGACATTCAAGACCCGCCTGGACACCTTCCTGTGTGATCTCATCTAGGTGTTCCTGCTCCGGCAGGGGGATTGGACTGGATGATCTTTTGAGGTCCCTTCCAATCCCTGACATTCTGTAATTCTGTGATGATAACATGCTGGAAAATACTATATGGGTTGTATCTTTGATTCTTAAATACAATTTCTGACTAAAGGTAGCATTTAATTGTTCTTAACTTGCCAATTTTATAATTAAAAAAAAAAAACAAAAAACAAATCACAAAAAAACTAAAATTCCTTTGAACTTCAACAGAGCTTTGAACTGTAATCTTTTTTTCTTCTGTATTAATTACAACCTAAGCAGATTTATGTAGTGTTAGTAATGGAACAAGGGTGGGCAGACTTAGCTACTGTGCTGGACTGGATGACCACAGTGCACAGTACTGTATGTAGAAAGGAAAGTGCAAAGTGAATGTATACAAGCATGGAGGGGCCTTCAGTTAGTGCAGGAAAAAGAAATTGCAGTGTATTATATTGAAGCAAAAGAAGGATGTACAAAAGTGGGTCACTGCACTACTATTCTTACTCCTTCTGCTCTTGTACGTGCAAAAAGAAGCAAGATGGTATATATGCAGTTACTTATGGAGGATGAGTGTAAAGGTTAATTTATATAGTTCTGCCCTGGATTTCACAACAGGTCCAGCAGTCACATAGCCCGTAGAGGTAAAAATGAGTTTTTCTACCAACCAAGCCTAAAGCCAAGTAGGAATCTTTGTGTTCTTTGTGGCCCGTGTAGTTCTGATACATGGAGTACACAATGGTTTGAGGTAAAATTAACAATAATTTTCATTTTTTGAGGAGAAGTGAAAAGGCCCTCTTCTTGGGTTTTCTTTAGAATTATTGAGTGGTTCTTGCAATCACTAAATTACTGTCCATTTTATAAGACTGTCTAATATTCGGGTAACATAATCTGCCATTTTCATGTAAATATATTGTCTTGTACTATATACAGTGGCCATTTTGGTCTATATGTATTTGGTTTTGTGGGGTTTTTTTTGTTTGTTTGTTTGAAGCTGATTTGGGTATTGGTTTAAAAAATGCTGGTGATTATTTTTAAATGTCTGGGAGTCCATAATCGTGATGTGCCTCCACTTTGTCATATCGTTCATGATCTTTGTCAACTTTGTCAATACTGTGTGTTGACAGAGAGATGTGTGTTATAATTATTTCCATACTCTGTGCCACGGTAGAGCCTGAAAACAAACTGAGTCAGAATGCAGCTTCTTAGTAACAAGTCATAGATATAAAACAAAATCTGCTATTAAAACCACAAAGATGCTACTCTGTGCCTATTAGATATCCTTTAGGAGGTCATTTCACAGGGGCAAAATGATGTACATGAGTTGTAGGAAATTATTTTTGCTTCCAGTGAAATCAGTCAGTGCAGGAGAGGGCCCTGACTTTTTTTTTGAGCTAAACAACAAGGGTTGTTTTTAACAACTGGAAATGTGTTGATTAATCACAGGAATATATACACAGTGATTTATAACACTAAATACTTGTTTGGAACCGGGCTGTTGGAAATACTTTGTTAATAAAAAATGCTGCTAGTTGTTGTGTCCAACTGAATTTATTTTTAGAATCAAAAAGAGTACTTTTATATCTGAAACAGTTTATGTCAATTAATATAGACTTACTAAATATCTATTCAGTACTTTCCTTACCTATATTTTTTGTGTTGCAATCAATAAAATTAAAGTATGTCTAGACTAATTAGGTAGTTGGCTGTTTACTGTTTTCAGAGAGTTACAATGCAGGCTACTCTGATTTACAGGGCTATATTTTATTTACAAGTTTGTATGACAGGCTACATTGAAAGATTGTAAAAGAATTTTCAGAAAGTTAAGGGTGAGCATGAGAAATGTATCTTAATTGGAATCAGATATTTTATTTTGCATATATATTTTTAAAACTGTCATTCATAATTTTTTAAATAAAGAGTATTTTAGTTTTAAACTAAAGGATTTGAGACTAAATTTTTCCTCACCTTAGCTGTGAAGCTAATTTAAAAATATTATTAGTGGTGAATGTGATTTTAGTCAGGAAATCAAGATGTGAATTTTTGAACGTGTTTCTCCAAAGGTGCACTTCTCAAATTATTACTGTGAAAGTAATTTATTTCAACCAAACACCCTTCCCACATATTGTTAACAGGAGTCTGCACTCCAACTCATTTAACAGCTTTTTAATTCAGTGGTTATTTCATTTTAATAGAGCCATTTCTTCATCATTCTGCATTTAGTGATAAATGGTGCCAGAACATATGATAAATTAAACCACAAAGAACTGTGTTAAAGTAATCTGAAGGGTTTAACTTGAAAGAAAGAAGCACCTAGTTTGCTCAGCATAGCTGTCTGAGAGTTCATATAGAGAAAAACACTTCATCTCAAAGCTGAACTGTGAAATAAATTTGAAAGTAAAGTTTTAAACTGTAACTGCTTTCAGAAGTTCATCCTGGCAGCAGCAACCAAGCTGCACAACTGCATAATGGTCCCATCAGTCTGAAAAACCATCTCAAAAACCTGTACGCTGCTTTCTTTGGTACATCATTCTAAAATTTAATATTTGAGATTACACTTATTTAAAAAACTGATATTAATGAAAACTCAGAAAGAAACCTAACAGACAGTTTGTTGGAAAGTATACCTGGAGTGGGCAGCAAAACCTATCCCAAAAGTTATGTAAACTGTGAAGATAAACAATTTTTGTTTAACATCTGAAATCCAAATACGTTTGGTTTTGGGGGCTTTTGTTGTGGTGTGGTGGGTTTTTTATCATTCTGTTTTGTTTTTTACACAGATGAATAAACTGTAACTGTCACTTATGCATTGACAAGTGTTAAAGAACTATAGTGCTGGAATTTAGCAATGTAGACCATTGTTTTAAGATAAGCCTTCTTCCATTTGCCTCAGTACGTTGCACACAGTTCTCCTTTGCTCTCTCTGTGTTGCAGAAACACACACCAGCCATCCACCTACAACTTCCTTGCAAACGAACCCATGCCTTTGGCTCTCTCCTTGTTTAGTTAAGGACTTAAAAATTTATGTGGAAAATAAGCAACGAAATGGTGTAGGAACTAACATATAGTCATGTTTTAAAGTAGATAATTCATTACAACATGCATAACGTGTCAGCTTTCTGCTCTTGGCATTTTTGTAACTAAACCTGCTTGATAATGGTGAAGGTAAATTCAATAGTAACAGAGTGCTTAGATAAATGATAATGAGATATCAAACCATTTTGAACAGGTTTGAATTGGTCTAGAGAACTAAAGTAATCATTAATAGATCCATGATGTAGTCTGAGTGAAATGCATCTGAGATCTTAGTCCAGCTTCTAATTAATAACTTTTTTTTTTTTTTAAATACCTTACTTAAGCAAGTTCATGTTGGTAGTTTGGAATTGAGTATGCAAAGAATCATCAAGCAGGTAGTATCTTCTCTACGGAAGGGAGTTAAAAGCTCAAAGTTATTGAAAGACTAGCACAGTTTGTTAATTACATTTAAAATTGAACATCTTTGTAAGAGATCTGTTAAAATTGTTCTAAATATTTTGAAAATTGCTTCAAAACACAGCAAAACAGACATGGTTTAACTGTGTGCGATGTGGTTTTTTTAATTACTTAGTATATGCTGTCTGGGTAGTGTATTTTTAAGCACTTATTTTAAAACAAGATCTATCTTCAAATGACTTGTTAGAAAAGTGAGAGTTAACCAAATTGACTTAGGAAAGGAAAATATTTTGTGATCATATGGGCAAACTGCTAAAAGATTGAAGAAGACTCTACAGTGGCCTCATGACAGCCTTGCTGTTCCAAAAATCAATGAGATAATAGACAAAGACAATTTTCTGTCCTTTGAAGCATTTAAGGAGTCCATTTTCCTCTTCAAAACTTGCTGGGTTTTGGGGGGTTTTTTTTGTTGTTTTTTTTTTTTTTTGTAGCTGGTGGTTAAGAAAAATATAGTCACTTGTGCTCTTCAGCATTGCACTGTGTCAAACTTGCCAGTTTATCATTCATTAGGAGCAAGTACTTAATGCATTACTGTAATAATGATGAAGTATATCAAACTGTAAGAACTCAAACTTCTGATATTAAGTCAGAGCATATGAATTTTAAAGCTCAGGCTTAAAAAAAACTCTGAACATGTGATTCGTGGGTGGTCCCGAGTTGTGGTATTTAGCATCAGTTAATTTCATCTGTAACAAATAATAGTTTTACTGAAGTCGGTGGCTAAGCTTTAATTTGTATTTGAATACCTATGTGTCTTAATATGGGTACAAAGGTCACTTATGAACATTGTCCCTTTAAAAGAATTGTAAAAAGTATGTATTGCATCTGTTTTTCAGGCAGTGGTTTTCTGGGATAAAGTAGTCCTATTTTAAAGTGATGTCCTAAAGGATGGGTGCTTTCTTGTTAAATATGCTTCTGAATTGTCAGTCCTGTTTGCAAAATGCTCCATGTGAACAGACCAACCTCTCAGGCTTTCAAATCCACCCACATTAAGTTCAATATCTGTATAATTCTGTTAGGAGTTGAAGTGTGATGTTAAAAATGTGTTTGTATAATAATTGTTTGATTTCTGAAATATTGTAGTAAAACAAAAGGAATTCCCTGGTATACATGAGAACATAAGAGCAGCTGTACTGTGTTAGCCCAAAGATCTACACACCTCAATATCTTCCAGCAGGCTCCAGTACTGGCTATGTGAGGATATTTAGGCAAAAGAATATAACAAACAGCAGGAGAGAAGTGTGAAGTCCACGTTAATGCCTAGCTCCCAATGTAGGAGGATGCTCTTACTATTTGCATCTCAGGGGAAGCAAACAAAATGTTCTGTGTAACCAAAGTGGCCGAAGAGAAAAGTTAACAGTGCTGCCACACAGAGTGTATGTACACAAGGGAAAATAATGAGAAAAAGCAGCAGTTTGTAAAACAGAACACATTTTTTTAGGATTGATATTTTATTTTCAAGTGGCCTATCAGTTAGTTTCAGTTCAAATGCAATATTTTATCTCAGAGAAAATGTGCTAGGAAGAAGGGAAGAGGGCATGGCCATATGAGTCTTTGCAGAAGATGGCTGTGAAAACACAAAAATACAAAGTATTTCAGAAGTAGCTTTGGCTAAAACTGAGATGTTAAAAAGATTCATCTTTGGGAGGGAAGAAACTTAGAGAAGGATCTAATATTTGATTTAGAGCGTTTACCAGTCTCCCTTAGGTTTAAATGAACTATGTGTTGGTAGTAATTGAAAATTGCTCTCCTCTAGCTGATTGTTTTTTTGTGGATACTTTGTGAATATATTCTCACTGTCCTAAATTCAATAGCACTGGCATGACCTTGATGCTGTCCTGGTAGTTTTTAAAGGGACACTTAGGAAAGTTTGGGTAAGGAAACTGCAGTTGTATTCTTAACCTCAAAGCTGTTCTCCCCAAGGAGTATGAATATAGGAGACTTTAAATTTATTTTATTTAAAATTAATTTGAATTAATTTTATTTTTTTTAAACATGTCGGTCTCTGAGCTGTGCCTGTTCTAAGAATGATAAGTTCCCAGTCCACCAGTAATTTCTGTCCTGACATCTACAAATCGGCAATTAAATTAATATAAAATATAATTTATTCTGTTTGTATTACATGGTTCATGGCAATATTGGTATCATATGCTTGTATTTTTGAATTACATACTAGGAATTCAAGCATTCGAGCCCATTCAATTATTTCTGCTCTCCCGCCCCAAGACAACTAAATGCCTTAGAACTTTTCTAAAGTTGGGAAAGTTTGTGACAGATGGAGGGCAAAAACCCCGCTGGGAGCTGCCGTGGCGCTTTACATGGACAGTCACACCACGATATACTTTATTTCCTACTTGTCCAACATTTCCTTTTGTATACTGCTTATTACAATGTCTGCCCTTCATAGGTTTTTCCAGTAAGGGCAGCAGTGCAAGAAAACTCTACCTAAATTCTTTTAGTGTCCAATTCTCCCCCAGCTTAAGTTCACAACCCCCTGTACTTCTATTTAACACCAGCTCAGATAGCCTGCAGCATCTCTCCTTTCTGTTCCCTCAGGATTGTGTGTACCTTAATAGACTTTCCTCTTAATCGCCTTTGCTTTCAAAAAAAAGCCACACAATTTCCCTTAGCTTTATAAATAATCAAGCTTTCCACTTCCCAGTCTTACCATATAAAGTTTCTTCCCTTTGCTGGATGCTGAGCAACTCTAAACTATTCTTTCTTTACTGAGATGATGACTTACCGGTGTTATCCCACACTGGCTGAATTACGTACTCATTATGGAGTGCTTTCCTTAGATCGTGTCTTCTGCTTATCCAATTCAGAATTTGTTTTGCCTTTTCACCATGGTGAATAACTTACAATATGACCAATAATGCAGTTATGCTATAAAAGCTGGAATATTGTATTTTATCATATTCCTATTGCATTCTGTGCAAAGGAGATTAATTTTGATCTCATGTTTCTCATCTCTTGCTTCATTATTTTGTGATTTTTATCATGACTTTTGAAACTAATTTTTTTCAATTCAGACTCCTAGTTTGTCCTAAGATTTTTTTGACTTATATTGCCCTTTACTTTTGTATTGACTGACTCCCCCACTACATTTTGGTGTCAGCAAAAACTGTCTCACCTTCCTTCACATTTCTTCTACCAGGTCATCAATACAGAAAGGAGAAAAAAAACCAACAAACCAAAAACCCTCCAACAAAATCCCCAGCAGTGTAAATTCTAATGCTTACGGTATCATCCCACTCATCAACTCCCCACATCCCCAGAAGTAACCTTTGTATCAAATATCTAAGCCAGTTCTCTAGCCACCTCTAGTGCTATATTTGCTTGACCTTTACAGGGCAGACTTTTCTGCAATTCTATATCAGAAGCATTCCTTAATTCCAATGTGTTTTGGCTGAAAGTTCTCTAGTCAACACTTTTCTTACTTTAACAAAAGAAAGAACTGTATAATTTCCCATTCTTAGTATTCTTTTCTAGAATAAATTTAGGGTTTTTTTTTCCCTTTGCTCTTTTCCTCTGTATTCACATCTTGTTATGGACTTGCCGTAATAGTCAGATAGGGCAACAAGTTTCTTCTCATTTGGTCCTGTACCTGCAAGATTTGCCACTAATCTTGCTGTTCCATGTCACAGTATCAAGACAAAACTCTTTAGCCTATGCTAATATGCCTTAAAGGCACACGTTGGAGGTTGAAAGCACTTGTAATTTTAGTGCCTAACAACACACCTAGATGGATCATTATTACACATTCATTCCCTCGTGTGTCTTAACTTTTTAATTATAATTATTATCCAACCTCACATGTTATGTCTATTTGCAGCTTTTTTTTTTTTTTTTTTTTTTTTTTGTCCTCACTTTCAATATGAAGTTATTCACAGAGCTGTTTTGAGACAGAATAGTGTCTGGAGAATACTGCTACATTTTGAGAGAAACATGCTGATTACCTTATGCAGGATTTTAATAGACAGGTATACCAGGTACTACATGTCTGTCATTTACTGCAAAATTGTCTAAGAATCAATTATTGTTACATCTCTGACTGGAAACAGATAGATCTGTCTAGATTTTTTTAATTATGTCATTCCAATTAAAAAAATGTCTTATCATTGAGTTATCTGTATATGCGTGGTACGCCTACGAGGTATAAAATGAAAGGTGCGTGTTACCAAAATCGTTTGTTTCTGTGGGAACCTTCTGTATGTTTATGCTATATATACTTCCAGGGTATTTTGAGAACATTTCTTGACAAAAGTGGATAAATGATACCTTCCAATATATAAACAAAACATATTGTGCACTATCTCTGTGGAAGAGAGAGAGCTCAGATTTTTCTTCTTTCTTTTAATAAATAATTAAGGATCTGACTTGCTGATCTCTCTGAATCTAGTTTCACAAAATCTTTATACAGAATGTTTGTGACTATTTTTTCCAAATTGCTTATAGACATTCCAAATAAAGTTTTTTACTCTATGCTTGTGACATGAACAGGAATTTTTTTGTTGGATTTTGTATAGTTTTGATGCCCTCTTCTGCTCCTCAGAGGTCATTTAAAGAACCTTGCTAATTGATGCAAGGTTATTTATGCAACAGATCTCTGACACAGCAGAATAAAAAAGTTGTGTTAAACATGTTTAAAAAAAAAAAAAAAGCAAGCCTTGAATTATTGTCAAATACAGTGGCACGTTGCCAAAATGACATGCAATGGATGTCATCTTTTAACAGCTTTCTTTGCTTATCAAATTTTCATAGGTAGGGTCTGGAACATTAAAATTTGGACACAAGAAACTCCAGTAAAAAGGATTGCATTGAGATTCTCTTGGAGGAGGCTTTCCTCTAAAATAATACATTGATATTCAAGCTATTCTTTGTTCATTTGACTAATGAGGCTTTTGTTAGTTTCATGTGCTAAAGACAGTGGCTCTTCAACTGCTTATTAAAAAGGTCTGACTGACTGACTTACACATTAATGATAGAGAGGAAAGTCTCCTTTAAAGAGATATGCCTGTGAAGCAGAGACTAGACATCAAATCCCAGTGTTAAAGCATTTTCTGAAAAAAAATAAAAACCTGTGTGAGGTTCTCTGGTGTGGTGATGGCTACAGGCCTTTGAAAAAAATAGTCTAAGATCTGCAAGACTGGTTTTCTTTTTCTTTATCTTTTTTCCCCCCACCCCACCCCCCAACTCCTCTGTTGCTGTCAGAGCTTTTATAAAGATTTTTCCAAAAGAGGACACATAAGAGAATTTGGTGGAAATGCATCAATAACCTCAAAGTAGTAGAGCATAATATCAAGAATGCTAAAATACAATAAATTTTAATAAATGAGGAAGTATGGGGGGAACTCAGTACTCCTTAATTACTGTGAAGTGGAACTATAATGTAAAAAATATGACCAAACATTTTATTTTGCCTTTTTTTTTTTTTCCTTAAAGCAGCTTCATTCAGATGATTAGTTTCTTAATGTTTCTCAAAAACCTTTTAAGTCATTTGTAGAAAAAGTAGGCTCCTTACTTAAAACCAAAGATATTTCCAGCTACTGAAGTGTTTATCACTGTTTAGAAAAATATGTGTCTTTGGAAGTTTTAGCAAATTTTATTAGAAGATGGGTGATTTTAAGTTTTGTTTCCTTAATGAAAATTTAAAGTAATTCAGACATAAAAAATTAAGACCAATTTTGCATCAATATATTTTATTTTGGAGTTTTTGTATAACTGGATATAAATGCTTTAGTCTTATTTCTTTCTTTCTGCTAATTTCATGTTGTATGAAGATAATAATTCTATCAGCAATCTTTCAGTCTCATATATGAAATGTTCTATATTCTGCAGCACAAAACACTGGTTAAGTAGTAGTCTTATCCCATTATAGGTATCTTTTTAGGTGCTGTTGAAGAGTGTCAAGAACTTTCAGCTGCCTGAGAACTGGAATCTTCATTTCTGGAATGGGTCAGCTTGCTGCTTTCTTTCAGGCTGTTTTGACAGAAGCTGCTTTTATTTTCACTAAGCAGTGAAAAGTGGCTGAGTTTACTAATGCTGATGTGCTCTTGCAAAATTGATTAATGCCTGCTATGATAGCATGGATGTTGTAGTGTCTTTATCCCTTTCTCAATCGTTCTTGGGCAGAGCAACGTGCTAGCTAAGACTTACCAGGACCTAACAAGTCTGTCAGATTTCTTTCCCTCAAGCCGTTTCCTGTACCTCATTTGGTTGTTTTGGAGTAACTGTTTGCCTTTATTTCCCTCAAAGAAGCTTTTGGTCTCTGTAGCAAACCTTTCTTTACTGGGCATTGACATACGCCAGGGAACCTGTGTGTTTGTGGCTGTCTATTAGACTCTGCCTGTAAAACCCACCAACTTAGTCAAATTTTAGGTAAATTAGTGTTGCACAGAGGAGCACTTGAGGATTTTTCCCTTTTATTAACACGTAGGCCTTTCCCAGTATTGTGCTCTGAGCAGTGTCAATATTCCCCTTCCAAAGGATTCTGATAATCTCCTTTCATTTAAGTTTCACTAAGTGCTTGCTCTACATGAAGCCTGAGACTTGATGGATTGCATAACTTACATTTTTTCATTTTAAGGGTGTATTTTTTCCACATACTTCTAACTGCAAGTGCCAATATAAACTGCTAAATAAAATGCTGAAAATGTTAAAACACTGACAGCTAAAATTAGATAATTTCTTATGATCTGGTAACATAAAAGATACTATCTAATTCCTTTGTCTCCAGAACTGTTCACTGGTCCAAAGTAATTACCTTGTATACCTGGATCTCATCTCTTTCCATAAGTAGAGAGACTGCATCACGTGGCTCATGGATGACATTGTGTTTTATCTTCAGTATAAACATTTTACAATGTAAAAGTAAATCAAAAAGAAACTAAAAATAATAGTGTTTGGTCTTGATCTACAAGTACTTCTTCCCCTTTTGAAGTCACCTGTAAAAGGACTTATATGTTTTAAAAGGTGCTGAAGCCTCAAAGTTGGTGTAATCAGCATATAGAAAATGAGGTAAAGATGGACGAGAGCATAAGCATAAAGTAAGACAATGCACAGAGTCTATTGCACCAAATGAGGTGCCGGGGTAAACAAATATATAAATTGGTGTGAATCTGTCACTTATGTATACTGTTTAACAAAAATAAAAATTAATTTTGTAATAAGTAAGCAGTATCTTATCGAATTAACTCTGGAAATCCCTGCAAGCAATATAAAACTATGCAATGCATAGTAGCTTTCAAAAAACTGAAGATAGAAAGTTGGACTAGGCATGCATAAGGTTTTCTTTAATAGTTTTGCATGCTCTGAGACATGAGACATCTTACAATACCCACTGTAGACTCAAATGATGTAAACAAGATTGATATTGTCAGCTATTGTACCATTTTGGCTAGTACTTATAAAGCATGCTCAGTGCAAGATGTTAATATAAGGCTTGATCTTGTGAGGTACAGAGTATCTTTGGAGATTCCACAAGTTTAATGAGATCTATGGATGCCCAACAGGTGGTTGTCAGCAATTGCAGCCCCACTGAGTAGTATTTTTGTGTGCTAGTCCTTTACAGTCCTAATTATTGAGACCCTGTATTTCTTTATATATAATCTGTTGCAGAAACACAGGCTTTCATTATTCCCTTAATTTCTTGGTTTTGATAGTGCTGTAAAGAGCTCTGTGCCAGAGATTTGAACTATGCTGAACAAGTCCTCCAAATGTGTGTACTTTAGGTTTAAGATTTGAACACTATTTACCTGTTAGGCAGTGATAAAGGCTGAATCAAAGATTGAACTGCTAACTGCTCCAAGGACGGGGGGTTGGAAAGGTGCTAGCACTTCAAAGTAATTGTCATGCTCTCATTCTGTAGAGTGTTTTTGAGGTGGATATTTTGTGTGTGTTTATGTGTAATTCAAGGCTTGAGCATAGCAGAGAGACAGAGAAGGAGGCCTCAAAAGAGTTCTTTTAAGAACCCAAAAGAGCAAGGATTCTTATGCCTGTTTTATCTTTAAACATCAGAAAGACTTTAATTAAGATATCCCTGGGTTCATGTGAGTTTGCTAGAGCTTGCTCACCGGGAGGGTTTTCTGAGCTATTGAAACTTGTTTTTAATGATACTGCTTCCAGATAAATGTCTGAAAAGAAGCATTAAAAAATGCAATATATTGTATTATCATATATCTTATCATGTACTGTTACTATTATAAACCATCACAACTGATTTATATGAAAAATATAGAAAGTCTAGTTGTCTGTCCAGAGAAATAGAAGACAAGAACATCTCAGTTTTAATTAAGAGTTTGATTCCTGTGTAACCTTGCTAAATTTACTTAAATCTTTTTGTGCTAGTATTCTTAATCTTCTTGCCAATGTTGACTAAAATGACTTTGTTGCAAAGGCAATCCCATTACCTTTTAATGCTGCCATCATTTTAAAACATGAATGCAGGAATGAGAACCTTTGTGCTTCAGTCTCCAATCTCTAAAATGGGGATGGCAATATATCCTGCTTCACAGGCTGTTCAGAAGTGTAATTCTTAAATGTTTGAGAGGTATTAGATATTACAGTAATGAGGGCAATAGGAAAACTTATTAACTTGTTAATAATTAATTAGGTAATAATTGTGAAGGTAGTAATAGAAAATGGAAAGCACTGCATAATGAAATACTCAATATTACTATTACTAAGAATGTGTCTTATTTTTGATGATTGTCAAACTGATAAAAAAGGAAAAATACTACAAATTGAGATCTTTTCCCAGGACATAATGCAGAATATAAATACTATAGCTTAAAAAGACACAGCAGAAGACATGTTAGATTGGATGCTGTGTTCTCCTTATAAAGAAACACCTTCTCATTTTAATTATAGTCCTGTAAACTATCCTGGAGTGAAATACGTAGGCAACAGCAATTTTAGATCAAAATATTCACAGCTACTTTGAGGAAGTTGCATGACTTGTGAAATTATATTTAAATCAGGTTCTTTGAAATGACACCCATATAGGTAAATAGATACATTTATCTATTTATATTTTAATAAACCCCTGTTAAGTTTTATTGAAATACTAGATTACTGTGTCAATGATTTATGTATGTGGATATTGTTAATGTTTTCTTCTTAACACAATCATATTAAATTTTAATGACAGGGATTGTAATATCTAACTGGTATCTGGAAGCTTGTGGATAGCCCAAAGCTTTTATACAAATTCCTATGTATAAAGCTCTCACTGATATACTTTGCCAGTAGATATTGTACCTTGAGTAGTCAGCTCTGCAAATCCCTTCTCACAAAAGATTAAAAACATCCTCCTATTACATCTAGAGACTTCTTTTTGTTATTCAAAGACATGAATATATTTAGAAAAATGTATATGATTTTTAATGCCTTAAACCAGAAAGCTACCTTGATTCCTATTAAAAATAGGAATATTTAATGTTTTTGCTTCTTCTGTGGCACTTTTTGATATTGTGAAGAAGAACAAAAAAGATTTCTGAGAACATATAAAACAAAAAACTGTGTTTGAAGTATTATAATAAAACAACCTTCTTCTTTTAATGCTAAGTCTCTTTTTAATGAAGATCCTCTGGCAGCTCTTGAATGTATAACTAGTTTATATCATGGGATGAAGCTGTCTGTTCTGATGATTGACATGAGCCCACATTACAATGTGATTCTGAAAATTAGTCCATAGAGGTCCTTTTCAGGTACTACTCAGACTGAGAGCTGCCCTCCAACTACAGTAGAGCCTTTTTAACCCCACTCATTGGTATTCTAATCTGGAAGTGCTGTCCTGCTTTTTAAATAACTCAGGCATTCAGGCTAGTACCCCCCTTGACACATTACTTAGCCAAAGGATTCAAATGAGATTCAAGAAACATGCAGTACAGCACAAAGGGATTGGAATATGCACAATTAATAATCACATAGTTAATTCATTTTTAATGCAAGGAGGTTTTCTGAAATTTCACATTCAAATTTGTAACACAAAGTAGTTGCTGTCTATTCCCATTATGCTACCAAAATACTATAATGATAAACATTTCCTTATTTTTCTCTGTGTGTGTGTGTGTATGTGGGTAGACGGATGCATGTACATGAATAAAAAAAAAAAAAAAAATCCAGAATAACACTAAGGTTATGATACAAACTGATAAAAGCTAGAAGGTTTAAAGTTAAAGATGGCTTAAGTCAATCATGAGCCAAAACCCATAAGACCCATGGCATAAGTCAAAGGAGGCATATCATTTAGCTTACGGTGGCAAATAGCCTAACTATTGCTGATTTGCGTCTAAACCAGAATACAGCTTGATCAGTCTGTGCTTTGTTAGCTCTTTTTGTTGTTTGTTTTCTGTCGGTTCCTACAGATGTTTTAGGGTAGATGATTGCAGCATCTCTTCTGAGCGATTATATGATTTTTTTCTCAAGGGAAAATTACCTAATGACAATGGAGGAAATATGATTTTAGGCACTACCAGCCACACAACTTAAAAATGAAAATTTATGGTTTTTTTAAGAACTTATTTTGGATCTTGTATTTTTACTGTGTATAATTTTCTGGGCTCCTAATGTTCCTTCTTTACTATATTGTTCGAGGCAAATGAGCACTGTATACATAAACTTTTTAGAGAATAATAGTAATACTGAGTGAGGGCTGCTGCTCAAACCCTTCTAAAAAGCTATAATAGATTACCAGCCATTGTCACAGGGACCTGCCAGATAAATACAGCAAGTGCACTTTATCATCAGTAGGAAGCTGACCTTTACCAACAGTTACCATGTTGAAGCATGATTCCCTACTCCTTCCTTTTGTGTGGCCACTACTGCCCTCTGCTCAAGTTATTCAAACCTTCTGTTGGTAAACTTTACCCCGTGAAGAGCGCTTGAAAAAAATATGCTTAACTCTTACTTAAACACTATTTTAGAGACTTAAGTGGTAGATAAGCTTTATGTTCTCACTACACACAGGGATCAACTTCATGCTTTGTGGCTATGTTTCACCAAGGTCTGCTTAAAGAGACACGTGTAAATGCTGCTTTTGCATTCGCCTATTTTTAAAAAGAAGGGCCTGAACTATTTCCTTCCAGCAACTAAATCTCCCTAATCATGCATGAGAAATGAACCATTTTCTAAAACACCAAAAATGTCTAGAATGTTCAGGAAAAATATTAAGAATAGCATAGCATACTTGAACCAAATGTCCCAGAAGCAAAGCCATAGATTCTTGAATAAATAGAATGCAAAATAGAAACTTATTTTTCTAAGTTAGTATTCTAAATCTAAAGTACTGCATCTGTACACAGGAAAAAGAATTAACATTTTTGTGTTCAAGCAATCTCAAATGTGCACAGACAAATTTTTCCCATGTCTGATGTAGTGGTTAGTGGAAGAAATGGAATTAGATAAGGAACACGTGAAAAGGAACAGGAGATATTGTGCTTTCAACTATATGCTGGACAGTTATTACTGTACGGAGTAATGACTCACTCCACAGCAATTTTTGGATTTTTGGGAGATAGGAGTCTGTAGCCATAATTTCTGGATTGGATGGAATATGTGTGTGTGTGTGTATATATATATATATATATATGTGTGTGTGTGTGTGTGTGTTCATATTATTCCCTAGCATTTCATGGTTAATAATAGAGGGTGGAGAGGAGAAGAGCAGCTTATTTAATTAGGAATGCACATGCTAAATAGAAGAGCAGAAGAATAAGTGATCTTAAAAAATAATGATCTAAAGAATACAAAAAATGTATTCTCATGAAAGGAGGCAGAAAGGATGTAGAAGGAAGTAAAATTTTAGCAGTAAGCAGTCAAGGTCATAATGGAGTAGAGAAGTCAATCTTTAAAAGAAATAAATAAAATTAAACCTTACAAAGCTTTTATCACTATCTATGATGATCAAAAGGTTTCTTATTATTAAGGCATTTTTTTACAGTCTATTATCCTCAGAAATGGGAACTAATATTTTTGCTTTGGAAGCACCCTTAGGCAGATAAGTTGTCTTGCTGATTACTCACTACAGTTTTTCTGTGCTTTACTGGTGCATTAGTAGTATCTTAAATTAGTACAATTTCAATATACTATTGTGGCCTGCAAAAACTCTGTAAAGGCTTGTATATTGGATCTACCTGTAAGTAGTAGGTAGCACTTCATTAGATGTGGGATTTAATTTTTTAATATTGCACATACATGACGGGATATTTACTGAGACACTGAAGCAATAATTGGACTTTGTTGTTACAATATATCAGCCTAATGGACTGCAAATCCTTTTGTGATGGCAAAGGGATGCTCTGTTAAAGCTTTGTTTTATTGTGTCTCTTTCCAGTTAGGATAATATTCTTGTGTTCTTAGTGTGAGGAAGAGCTGCATCACTACCAGGGCAAATAATTCTGCTGCCTTCTCAAAATATAAAAGCAATAACACACACACAAACTATCCTTTAGAAGTAACATGAAGTAACATTAACTTTTGGAAGTGGAACCTTGAAAGGAAAAAGGCAAACCAGGGGTGTTTGTGCAGTGCTGTGAACCTGACAAAAATGCTGGTTTCTCTCATAGGCTGCCACAGTCCTGAGCATAGTATGAAAGGGGTTGAGGAGACCCGTGTGGATGGAGGAAGAATAACTGTACCAGCACACCCCATAGCAAACAGCCGGGGCTGGACTGAGAGGCCTGGAGGCTCTGTTGAGGTGAACCTTCTTGTGGTGCCTCAGGACCAAGCTCTGGTCTGGCATCATTGTCTACCATAGCTGAGACTAGTGTCCATGTGCAATGCTGAAAGCAAGTCCATGATTTGACTTGCACTATGACAGGCAATAAAATGCTGTGCCTCCTGGTCTCACTTCTGGGAAGACTGAAAAACACTGTAACTTAGCTTAAGTAGAAGAGGAATACCTGGTTTCTGATTTTTACCCTAAAACACCCTTTAGCTGATCTTACATGGAATTTTTTACTGTATTGGTGCAAGCTTGTGTATGTATAAATGCAAGGAGGGGGGAGGGTTCTAAAGAAATTGGTGAGTTTTTTCTTTTTTCTTTTTTTTTTTTCCTCTCTCATTGAGTAACCTGAGAAAACCCATAAACCTTGGCATAGCAGGGTAACACACAGGCAGACTTGTCTGATTATGCTGTAAACTGGCTTTGCAAATTTAAGTTATAATTGTATTATAAATGTAACAGCTTTTCCAGTGTAAAAAAATCAAGAAGGCAGATCAGGAGGCCATATGGTGTATAATGAAAATGAAATAGTTTTTATTTTGCTGATGTGGAGGGTAGAGGTAAAGGAATTGTTTTGGTTAAAATAGACAGTATAACAGAAGGATGGAATGCAAAGGCCAAGGACATCTACCTGTTTACTACAGTGTTAATTCCTTCAGTTGCTCTTGAATACCACTATGTGTGTGAAGCAGTTATTTCCTCAATATGCAGAAGCTGAGGTAGTAGAATATTTCAGATCTTGGCACAGCACTAGCTCCTTTTTCCTTTAAGCTGCTTAAGAATGATACAGCTATTTCTAAACTGTTGCCCCTCTGTGAGACCCATAAGTTTAACCTGAAGGAAATACAGCCATCTCCATGTTAGCATCTGAGTGCCAGTTTTTTCCTGGCCCTTTACCAGGGTTTGGCTGTTGAACCTGTCAGCCTGGTGCATCTGTTCAGAGTTGTCCTCCTGATGTCATTTTCCACTGGCTGCAAGGGATTTACTTGCTCTTGCTTATTTGGCAATAAGGTCTTGAGCACATTTTGCCTGACAAGCATATGTATGATCAAAAAGGTCCCCCTCCTCCATGCTCATTTATGTTCACACTATAAATCTGCTTTCTGGCCTTAGAGCTGATCTCATCAGGAGTAAATCCAGACCATCACTTTTAGACAGTTATATTGAGAGTGTAACCCCATGTGTGTATTAGCCTCTTTCTTTTGTGAAGCAAGGTTTAAACGCTACATCAACAGATTTAAATGGACAGTTATTGAAATCAGCAAGATAGTCTTATGTGAGACATCCATAAATTTTCTGCAGAATATATTCAAGTGTGAGGCAGTTTTCTGAAGAAATGTTTTGGTAGATGGACTACTGTAACTACTACCTGGTCTTGACTGCTGCTGCTCTTTTTTTTTTTTTTTTTTCTTTCCTTTTTTTGAATGTGAAATTGCTGTATCTCAAGGGTAGGCTGGGTTGCTTTGGAGTAGGCACAAGAGATTCTCATTTTATACTTCCCCATTAAATTATTGTATATCTCAGCAAACAGGATTTGGCTGGTCAATATCCTGGTGCCAAATTTAAAAAATTTCCTGTTATTTAGCAGTACAATTTGACATCATGTAGCTTCTCTTTTCACTGAAGCAGACTTTGGGGAGTTTCAAATGCATCTCTCATGATCGGGAAGTTGCAGGGGAGGGGCTTTAATCCTGGAGTCCCTGCATCCCTCTTTCACTTCTGTGCCTTTGGTTAAGTAGAGACAGTAACTATGAGTCCCTCAGTGACTAAAATGCCAAACCACACACGACACCCTCTTTGCACTCCCTATTAAAATTTTACAGGTCAAAAATCCAAAACCCACTTAATAAAAATTGTTCTTCATTGTAAGTGACAAGAGAGAACAGGTCAATCTATGGAATAATGGTGCAGTAATTAGAACCTTTGTAGTTGATAAAGTGTGACTGTTAATCAATGTTTGGCTAATTAATCAATATTTTAATCATTAGACCTTTTAAATTTGTTTTAATGAGCATTTCCTCTAATTCCCTTGATCCTGTTGCTTCCAACACTTCTAATATCTCTGTTAAACAGCAAAGTAAGAGTTCATATACCCAGAATATGCTGTGGTTCTGTAGATTTAGTAGCTTACTGCTAAGTTACATGAGCATTTCTGAATGTGAGTAAATTCATTCTTAAATAAGAAATTATTCTTTTGTCATATGTCCTGTCCATGTTCACGTAAAAACAGTGTAAGGCGTTTGAGAGGATATGCCTTTAAAATTTAACAGTGCACTCCCTGGATAAATGTTGATATCTTACTATTCTTTTCTTAAGAAAAAATGCAGATGGGACATATGCTACTGAATGGCAGTTACTAATTCCCTGAGAATCCTCCTCTTCACTCTTAAAAACCTTATCCAGGACTGTCAAGGTATTGAGAGTTTGCAGAGAGTAACTGCTCCACTATTAGTCAAAAACCATTATTTCCAGGAATTTGTCTGCCCTTTTCTTCTGTTGTTTGATGACTGCAGTTACCTGTTTATTTCATACACAGTATATATGATATACAGCAGTTACTGCAATGGCCATCTGAATGTGGTATCTGTCATTTTAACTTTGAATCTTCTAGCAAAAAGTGTGGAATGTTTGTATCCCCCTCATACAGAATATTCAGAGAATTTTCATGCCGCCTTTGTCCTTTCAGAAATCAAAATGTGATAGCGTTTACCATGGCAGATATAGTGAAAGTGCTTCTGGTACTAAAGGGTACCAGAAGTTTGCTGCCTAGTCCTGCATGCACATCGTCTGGCAGTGAGAGAGACTTTGCTGAGCTCTGCATGGGTTGGCCTGTTACACCCACTTAGATTTCTTACTGGTTTCCTAAACACTTGCTTTTGTTCCCCTTTCTGCTGTTTGTTGATCTTTCCCTCATCCTTGACTAGATGTCAGTGAGGGACTGGGAAATAACTTGAGACATGTAGAAATCCATGGTTGCAGAGCTCAGGCTGATCCTCTGCTTTAGCTTAATCCGGAGGTTCTCTAAATCTTTCCTTTCAGGAAACGAATCGTTCATTTACTCTACAAAAATTTAAATCTCCAACTAATTCTAAATGCTCTGGTGCTTTAGTGGTTTTGTCTTCTACAGACTCACAAAGATTTTTGGTATCTCTACATAACATTAGACTATTTTTTTTCTTTAACCAAAAATTTGTCAACTAATTTTAATTTTTTTAAATTAATAATGTTAATAATGTTTACTCAGCATACATTACTAGTTTGTAATGATTACTAAGTGTCAAAGTAATTAATAATATCCTTTCCAATTGGGAGCTTGGATTATCACCTGTGATTTCTGGTTTTGCAAATGAATTCTGGAAACAAACACTTACACTTTGGAGTCAGATCCTACAGACTTTACTGTAGCAGACTTCCAGCTATGTTCAAAGCATGATTATGTACTTCTGATACTTAAGTGGAGTCTTGACATGTAGATAAAACAAAAGCTGTTTCTTTTAACAGTGATGGGATTTAAAAAAAAAAAAAAAAATCAGAAAGGCACTTTGCATACTGCTTTCCAGTGGAACAGAAACATTTGATCACTCCGATACAAGCTCCTGAGACTGTATTGAGGGGGCAAACCTCTAGGGTTTAACTTTAGTGTTATTTTTTTATGGGTTGATAATCTGACCTACTCCTGCCAGCACCAGGAGTGGAAGGCTTGATTCTTAGCAAAAGATCTTAGCTTTTCTGAAGTTGATGCAAAGCTCTGGCTGACTGTATCTGGTCACAGGTCTTGCTCATTGTATATTGATATGGCCACCATGCTGATCTTCAAAAAAAATATATTGAGACAGCTTGGTCTTATGCAGGATTTAAATAAAATATTTGAACAACTAATCTCACCTAAAGCTGGTATTGTGGCAACTGAAGGTGCCCACAAATTTTCTATCACAACAAAGGGTTAATGGGTCTAGTTAATGAGGGATACTTGTTCAAAAGAGCTGTGCATTGATTCCTGGAGATGCCATGTGGCTTTGGTGGGGAAAATAATAAAGTTTTTTCTCCTGATAGTACCTGAAAAGATAATAGTAGTGGGTAGGCAACCTAGTGTTCAAAATCTGCCTGAACAGGGATAGGTAAAAGAGAAACTTGCTTTGGGATATTTTATATGGACATTTCACTGTTTTCTCTATTTTCTGACTTGAGTAGAATCACAGCACCTGATCCTATGACTTTTTCTTAGAATGAATCTTGTTTGTTAAACTTTTATGTCAATAAACTCCCTGTACTGTCTCGTATTAAATCAGTGAAATCTGAGTTATGGAGAAGAGACAGTCTCTGAGGGAAAACACATGGTGGACAAAAATTTTATAAAGACTGGAATAAAATTAAAATAATTTCTTACGAAAAGGTTATTCTTATTAAAAATACAATTCTTTTGTATTGCATTCACATAAGTTGTTAAACAGCCATTAGTAAATTGTTATTTTATGAGGCTATTTCACTCAGGAATTTTTTTAATTCATTATATTTTATTAGAGCAGTAGTAATGAACCAAAACCAATATAATTTATTTTTATTACTACTGTAGGTTGAATCATGATGATTTATACAGCCAGATTGAAGCAGTTACTGTAATTACTCTGTTATTGTCAACTATATATTTTCTTAAATCAGACATTTTAACCACATATAAACTCCATAAATATGGTTGCTTCTTATTTTTAAGGACTTACTTAACAATATTGCCAGTTTTCACTGCAGAGGTTTCATGTTGGTACACATGAGATACCACTCACCTGGCTGTGTATCTTCCTGATTTACTGACTGAAAAGTTTTTTTTTAACTGTCTGGAATGACTTCACTTTTCATATTTCTTATCCACTATCATCTATATCCTAAAGAAATAAAGAAAACCAATATAAGAAACCCCTCCCTTAATACTTAACGTTTCCTTCAATTTTTATTATACTTTCTCACAGTGAATGAGAACAGATATGGAAAAAATAACCAATGGAGATGTGTTAAAAAAACAAAAAACAACAACAACAAAAAATCCCAAACAAAAACTTTACAGTAGTGGATTTTAGGAAGCAATTGCTTACCAAACATAAGTCTGAAAGAAGCTAAGGACGGCTATATCAAGTTGGTGAACTTAAAGCAAATATAAATGTAATGAAGTCACAAGTTATTTTTAAAAGTTCAGCTTTCAATAGCAATTTTCTAATTGTAATAATCTTAAATTATTACCATCTTTTATTCTGGTGCATGTTGCAAGCTTCCTTTACTCCACTTCTCCATACATTCATGATTTACCAGACCTTAAATAGAGCATAATAATGCATAGGGCTGAGATGAGAGCCTTGTTGAGCCAAGCCTGCCCTCAAAACAATTCTTGTTGGTGAAGAGCCTTGAGACCTAAAACTCAGTTTAAGCGTGGCAAGAAACTTCTTTCAGTTTTCTTGGACTGCCCTAAGGTATAGAAATACCCTCTTGCCAGCGTGCATAATGGAGGAAAAAAACACAGCAAAGCAAACAAACAAAATACCCCAAACTCCAAGAATGCTGCTCATACAGAGACACCTTTTGCCCATCTTGTCTGATCCTCCAGGTGACAGACATTTACCGTGTCCTACTCTGCTCTTAGCATGGATGATATCTTCTGATGCAACTACTTTTCCAAGATTGTAGCATTCTTCCCAAAGATATTTTTGAAGAGAAAACTCAGATGACTCTCTACAGTTTTCTTTGTAGAATCAAAAGTTTGTTATACATAAGTCTTTTTTTTTTTTTTTTTCTTTTTTTCCAAAACAGCTTCATCCTCCATGGAAATGGAGGAGAAAATAAAGCCCCTCAATTATGTTGGTTTACTGAACCTTAGAAATGAACAATTTTAACTTGCTCTTTAAGTAAAACTCGGTACAGTGATTTTCACAGCACGCATAGTATTTGGAGATTCCCTCTCAAGACCAAAAAATAACATTTTTCTTCCTTTCCCGTAACTGTTCCAGTTAAGTTTTTTTGGAAGTCCTTTTGCTTCCATTGCTGCCTCAGGAAATATCTGGTGAAAGGCTACTAGACTAGGCTGTAAAATAGCATGTCCTTTTAGAAAAGTTTTGACTCTCAATCCTATGTTTAAGTTGATGCCAGCTTCTTTTCCTACTTAGCCATCCTTCTTCTTACCCATGTCCCATTTTCCATGCTCTCATTCTTTAGGATAGGAATAACATTAAAAGGCCACATAGAACTCTTTGAATGTCTTTAAGTTTTTTTCAGAAATCAAAGGGAAAAAGGGCATTATGATAAAGCAGTTGGATGTTCAATCTGTCCACAATGTCCAACAATAAAAAAAAATACCTTCAGTGACACATGGACCCTTTTTTCTCCATGCTGGTTTGCTGCATCAATGACAGTTAAGAGACAAAGACCCGCTCTTTGTACTTTGCTGAGTACATCAGTATTCTGCTGAGCACCAAGTCAGTGGACTCGATAGCTGCTCACCTGATCCTGAAAGCAACTGAAAAAGAAATGTAGAATTATGTTTATTTCTGTGCTAGTATTCTTGTTCACAGCAAGGCTGACACCTGAAATCCAAGGCCCAGTTTTGCAGTGTGATGAGTGCAGTCAGCCGAGAGTGCTCTGTGCTGCTCAAGAGACACTGAATATCTTGCAGGATGGGATCCTCGGAAAGATTTGAGTGTGCTTTTGTGAGCATTTGCCTTTCCTCTACAGAGCCCTTAAGAGCAATTCTAAAGACAGATAACAGAATTCTTACAAAGTTCAAATGTAAATCTCTTCAGAATTATTATGTTTGCTAGAGGAGAGTAAACAAATAAACATAGTAAGAATACAGTAATAATATTGCACTTACATAGAGCTTTTCTTGCGTTTTACAGAGCTTTTCATCTCAGGATCTCAAAGGGCTTTATAGATGGTACTTATCTAACCCTCCTAACACCTTTGTAAAGGTAGCACTTAGGTATCATCCTCATTTTCAGATAAGAAACTAGAAATGGAGGCATAAGAGATGTTAGGCAATTTTCCCGTGTTTCTCAGATAGTCTGTGGAAAATAGGATTTGGGTCTCAATTTTGTATACTAACGTAAGAAAGATTATTGTAAATAAATTATATTTGAAAGATCTTTTAAATACCATATAGTCTGAAGTTAATCGCAATCTTGTAATTTTATATTTTTATTGTCTTTGGCACCCTGGTTTTTTATTTTACAAATGTTGAAAACATATTTCTCATAATTACTGTTGCAGGTTTTTAGGTTTCCTCCCCTTCCCCGGAAATCAGTTGATTTACAGCAGGCAGTCTTTAAGGATTGTTATTATTCTAGTTCACCTTTAATCGTATCACAATCTAATAAATTATTAATTTATTGTGTCATATTCATTCTTCTGTCTGGAGAATGGGTGTCTAATATCCGATCTTAATCCTCTAAATTTTGATGAAGAGATAAATGGCAGTGGTAGAAGAGACAAAATAGTTTATTATTTTATGTACTGAAACAAAATGTTATTAATGCTTCTGTTTTATAAAATAAAATGCTTTTTGCATTTTCCATTACTGTAAATAGTGAAATTTAAATGCATTATTTATTTCAAAGCCTTTTCATCTTAGAGTAACTTGTCCATATCACATTTTACTGAAGCCTGCTGAAGAAATGCACAATTCAGATCAGAATAGGTATACCAGCATCTTTCACATATTCTTTTTTTTGACATCGTATGCCGATTGTAGTTTCCATTTTCTGAAACACAAGGGATGCTATTCTATAATCTGCAAAACTGGTCCCAAGAAAACATTTAAATTCTCATTTATGTTATTTTATTCTGTTATGTGATTTTGTACAATAATGTTCCTTGAGCAAATGAGCAAACATGCATTGTCAGTCTGATACAAGCTGTATTAAGCAAAGCTATTTCAGTGGATGTGATATTCAGTCATTTAAATTACTACTAATTTGATTCCAAGTTACATACAGAGTGTAAGTAATATGTTTAAGTAAGAAATGCTGTTATTAGTTTCGTGTTGTTGGAAAATATAATTAAGGCTTCTTGAAAGAGAGATGTAAGTAAGTTTATCTGAAAATTTTTCTCACTACATGAATGACAGTCTGTCTTGGTTCACCAGGTATATTAACTGGAATTGACCAAAAAGGGGGGGTGATTCTCTCTGGGATTGTGATTTTGGTTTCAGGGCTCCTTTTCACTCCTCCAGGATCGTTATCAGCGGGTGGTGAGCAATTGTACTGCGCCTCACTCACACATATAGTTGTTATCATTCTTCTTCTTATTATTATTACTATTTTAATTTTATTTTACTCTAATTATAAATTGTTCTTATCTCAACCTACAAGTGTCCTTACCTTTACCCCTCAAATTCTCTCCCTGATTCCCTGGGTAGGGGAGGAAAGAAGCAGGGGGCTGCAAGTGGCTGTGACTTGTTTGGCTGCCACCAGCTACATTAAACTATCACACAGTCTTGAAACAATGCAAATTGTAATACCCGAACTATTTACTGGAGTTTTTAATGTCCTTTATTCTGGAATAAATTGTAGAGTAAGTATGTACTCATAGCATAGTGTAGAATATTACACTTTTGGACAAAACTAGATAGGAAATAAAACATACTCAGGAGTGTCTCCTGAAAGGGAAGGGATATTTTCTCACATGAATCCTGGAAGTTGTGACATGGAACAGAAATTTAAAAAAAAATTTTAAAAATCCAGATTTCAAGTGCAGCTTGTATAAAGGTCTTCAGATATGGAGGTTTAATTATCTAGATATTAAGCTGAAAACACTGAAGCTTATTTGAGGTTTTAAGAGAAGGTTTAATTTTAAAAGGATAGTCATTAAACAGAACTGAAAAAAACCCAAAAGAACTCAATTTAGGTGCAAAGAAGAAAAGTGTTGAATATTTGGTAATACTCGTTTTACCTTTACAAAAACAAATGTTAGTAAAGTGTATGTGTCTGTACACAGATAACTCAAATCCATGGGTTATTTCAGTACGTTACCAATTAATTACACTTAGGGCTCACAAAAGGTAGGCTGATGTCACCATCAAATAAGTAGCTCAGATGTATCAACCTAGCTTGGGATCAGTTTCAAATGTACTAGCCCAGGACCTGCTCTTAGGTGTGGCAACATAGAGCTTCTCATGTGATGCATAGTCTGCGCCCTTATCCAGCTTCTGAGGTCGAATTTGTGCTACCTACATTGAACAAGCAAGTTGTAATCTAGCTCAAGTATTTCTTTAGGAACAGTGTAGGCATATTTTGCAATCATATGAAGTTTTAAACTGTGGTAATACAAGCCATATGGGATTCTTAACTTTGATGAAATCTGATGGATCGTTTCACACATGGTCATGCTGAGTTTCATGCTAAAAGAAAAGACTCAAACAATCTCTTTAATACAATTACTTCTAAATAACAGTTTGTAAAAAGCATGCACAGACTGGTTAACCATACTTTCTCTGACATTAGATTTTGAAATATTAACATTTTCATTTTGATGATTTTTGTATTTTCTTTTAATTGCATGACAGTTTGTCATGAGGGAATAGCCACTGCTGAGTGCTCCCAACATGTTGAGGCAAATAGTGATGCAACAACAGGGAGTCTGTGGGCTCTTTTCTCAAAGTCACTGCCAGGTGCTGATGTAGGCCTAAATAAAATGTAAGTTTGTAGACTGTGCCATTCAATTATCTAGCACTGGAAAAAACAAATCTTAGGGTAAGGGATTTCACAGACGTGAAACTTGGCCTTACAGCAATACTAAGTAAACTCTCAAGACCTGCTCATCAAAGTTAGTTTTTTGAAGAAGAAACTAAGATATATGCAGAAAGACAAAGTATTGTCATGAATCAACAATTAGCCAGAGGTTTTTATGCTAGGAAAGTGGGTAAGAGGTGCCTTAACTTTCTATGTTAAATTTAATATTATTTTTAATGAGCTGGAAAAAATAAGCAGATGGAATGAGTAAAACCTGGGCACATAGAGTAATTAATAAAGTCAAATTTTGTTGCATCATACAGAATTCTGTTGGTCAGTTACTTCCAGAAACATGGTTGTGGTGAATTTCACTAGAGAGAAAAAGAAAAATCAGAACAATAGACATTGATGTATCAGATGAACTGTATTGCTCATAAACAAAACAAGTGCTCTCTCTAAAGAGGACCGATAAAAGAACTATCCATATACATTCTAGTTAATAGTATAAAAGCAGGAATTAGCATATGATCAGAGGGGACTGCTCAGTCCCATCTTGTTAGGAAGCAAATGAAATGGAATGTGGAGTAACACCAAAAAAGCTAGAAATCCATGCTAAAAATGTACTATCTGTCTCATTTGGATGTGTTCAGATCTGGACATTTGGGTCTTGATATCAATAATGAATAGAGGGTTTATAGAAGTGCATAAAAAAGTTTAGTTGAGACATGCTTACATAAGGAAAGAGAGGAAAAATATTAGTGGTTAACTGAGCACAGAAGAGAAGTAAGAAAAGACATGGAAAAAATATGTACAATAAAACTACTCTTTAAGTTATGTGTTCCTTTTTAGATCATCCTTTGTGTTGTATACTTTTGTTAGGAGCATCTTCTGTCTTAATAGGAAGAGAATACTCAATTAAAAGTAACTATGGAAATTTTATAATTTTTAATAAATAAAAATATGAAACAGTGGAACTCAATGCCACTGCTAAAAAAGGAATGAATATTTATGTAGTCAATAGATGACCCAAGTTTATAATAGAGAGGAAGACAATGGGAGCAAAAACTATAGGACCTAAAACGTAAAACTTACAGGTTGGCTTTTGGAGGAATTTTCCTTAGCAGTCAGATTTGTGTGTTTTGTATCTTCTTCAGCATATATGGGAAGTGGCATAGTGGATGAAAATGTACTATGAGTCTTCTTCAGTAGGAAATTCTTGTGCACTTTATGTGGGCAGCTAGTTTTCTTTATTATGGAGTGTTACAGAAAGTTTTCTATGTTATGGAGTGAGGGTCTTTTCATGCCTTTTCCCCATACTTGCCATTTTGCCAGTACTCTGGACTTAAAATGAACTAATGGACAGGACCCCTAATTTTGCTCAATTCATTGGCTATAAAAGTGCTACAGAATTGCTTTGTTGTTGAAAAATCTATCACAGACTCGCAAAGAAAAGAGAAACGAGAAAATATTACCCTGCCAACTGAGCCTGAAAAAATAATTTTAAAGCAGAAGCAGTGGTTGATGTGCATTTATGCCAGTGCTTGATGTCATTAGTATAAGTGCTTTCCTTCAGGGTAACTGCATCTCCACTATACAACTAAATCACTATTTTGCTCATAGGAAAAAAAAAAAAAATAACATCCTGCATGGTGCAGTGTGTCAAACTGCTTTTGGTTTAGAAACAGCATGTTACCCTCTAGTTTATCTGTTGCTTGGGTGGGGCTTTCAAGTGTGCATATAATGTGTTTGGACTGTGAAGTAGTTCAGAATGTAATGCAGAGTGGAAGAAAGGAAAAAGTGGGGAGAAAAGTGGGAAAATGGGACAACTTAAAAACAGAAAGATAAGGCATATGTCAGGCTATGGTATTCCCAACCTTCCTGATGACCACATCTCATCAAACCAGTGAATTGTAAGTCATACATGCATATGTCACTACCTTATCCTGATATTTCCAGCTCTCTAAAGACTAGCTGTGGAAGTTTGGCATCACCTTTTCCTATAAGGTAACAATCTTCTGTGAGAGTGAAATTCTTCTACAAGTTTGTCATAACTCACTAGCAGAGCAAAGCCAAGGAGTCAAAGGAGAGATCCCTTGGGCCATGGGACCTGGGAGAGGGAACATGGGCTCAGGTGTTGAATTGCTTTCAGATCTCTGCATCTGAATCATCTACAAACACACAGTACCAATCAGCAATGATGTAAGATAGATAATGCAAGGAGAAGTTTACCCCAAATCCCCTTTTTCCAATAAGTCCTCTACCTGATTTTGTGCATGTTGCTGATGAGGATTATTGTAGGATTTATTTTAAAGTAGTGTTTCCTTTTTGAGAGTGCAGGTTATCTGAGGTCAGTTTGTATGTGGAATTAAGGCAACCGAGATATTCATTCTTTGACTCTTTTTCTCAGTAATTTCCTCTAAGACCATCTACCTGTTCCTTTAGATGCTAAAAAAGAACCCCACAAAAAAACCCCAAAACCAAAAAAAAGCAAGCAAAGAAATTCTGTATTTTCTCATCTGATAAGCCTCTATCCTGTACAATTTTGGAAAAGGAAGATATTACTATTTTTATTTCTATTTTAAAAGTATTTGGAGTTGTTCGGTTAGTGTGAAGATAAGAAATATTCCCTCAAGTTGGACATACATATGTACGGATACACATGGGAAACATTCTCTAGTTGGATATATATATTCAAGAAATGGATACTAAGCCAGGTCCCCAGCACGATGTCAAAGGGGCTCTGTAAATGTAGGCTAGGTACGGATTTGGCACAGACAAAAGTATGAGTATACAAGTGCTGCAACTCACCGGGTGTTATCACAAAAAGTCTGTCTCTTGCTGGCATTGACTTTCAAAACAAGCTGTGCTTAGCACCTCTGAGTTTATAAAGATCACACAGCAACCTACATGCTATCAAAGCTTCAGGAACAAATAAATAAGCAGCTTATCTCTCAAGGTCTTTCCCCCTGATTTTATTATAAGTGACAATAGAAGCAAAGTTGTAAAGCAGTATAAGATCTTCAGCTCAAATATGTGCTGTGTATTTTTTCACATTGTCTGAATCTGCTGTTGGATGATTTTTCTCAACAAATTGTAATATTAAGGTTTTTTTAGATCTGTCAGAGCTTTGAATTAATTCTCACTTTTGTTCTACAAAAGGCATGCAATATTTTTTCACACATCTACTTCAGAAGAAATGAACGTCCATTGGCACACACACATTTTAAAAAAGAAGTGTCAGATTTACGGATCTCTATCTTCATGCTGTAGTTTTTGCAGAGCTGTGTCTACACAGAGAAAATTCAGGAAAGCTCCATTGTATTTTAACCTTTGAAGCAGATCCCCTGAATGAGTAGAAAACAAAGTAATTTCACTTGTCTCTTGAGAAACATAATGAAAACCTTAAGGCAAGGATGTGCACACCGATTGTGGTAGGTGTGTAAAATTTCACACCGCAAAGATGACAATAAAATAAGATTTCTTAACTACTTTTCTACTTTCATTCTTCATCAGCTGTGAAACAATAGCAGTCATGTTCTTTCTCTAATTCTCCTACTCCAGTAAAATCCATCTGTAAAACTGATGGGCATGAGTGAGCTGAAACAACAGGCAGCCAGGCCTTTTCAGCAGGAGGGAATTATTATAAATGTGAATCACACAAACTAATATAAGTGAAAAGGCTACCTTGCCCTGGGTTTTAATTCAGCCTCCACTACCTAGTACCAGAGTCTTCTCTTTCAGCAGCCAGCCCTTCAAGAAATCTTTCTCTTTGTGAACAATGGAGTAGGTTGTACCTTTGTCTCCTGTCATGAGACACCAGACCCAATGTAAAGTCAGCAAAAATATGTGTTTGGAATGGATTGTGTTGGAAAAACTGATTGGATTTTTTTTTTTAAATTCATTTTTGTTCTGTGTCCAAATGTGAAAGAGAAAACTGATGGGTTGTATTTAGGCTATTAGTGATGTGGTCTAGCCATACTTAAGCATGAGTAAATATGGGTTTTTTATTTTTCTTTTGGTTTTCTGGTGATGCCTCTATCGTCTTTTTACCCTTTTGTAACAGAAGCGCATTTGGTAGCTTTACCTGCTGGCAGGGGCTGCTCCCGCTCCAGCATCATCCATTGCACGGCTCTAGTTGGGAGGTCTTGCAGGAGTCCCCACCATCAGGCTGTTCTCTACTTCTTAGCTCAGCACATAATGAAATGGTGTGTAGCCATACACCGACTGTGTGCCACATATTTCCTCCTGCCATGTCGTTACTTATTAGTGTCTGGAATTGCTGCTGCTGGCTTCTGCAAATGAATGCAAGAGCCCTAGGTGAGTTAAAATAAATAAAGACTCTTTCTGGCCCCCTAATGGACTACTGCCTGCCACCTGAGGAGGGAAGGAATCTGTCATTACCTCAGGCAGATAAGAGGAGCTACAGTTACTCACCTGAAGTAGGCCACTTGTCACCCTATTCCTGGGCTGAGTCAAATCTTGCATATGTTCACCAGATGGTAGATTCCTAGAGTTTTATTCTACAGGCTACAATAACACAAAGAGAATGAAGAACCTCTCAGCCTGTATATGCTCCTCACCATCAAATCTACTCACATGTGAATTGAAATACATTAACACATAGTGGTACCTAAAAACTTAAAATATAGTAGCCCAATAATAATGATGTATTATTAGTCTTATTGCTAAGCATTTTATTATATCTGAGCCTTTCAGAAAGGACAACATAATTCATAAACGAAAGCCACTGCATCTCTGATAGGACTGCCTGACCAAAATACAGAGTTAACAAGCAATTTCTCCCTTCCCCTGTCACTCCACGTCTGAACAATCCACAGATTCTTGACACATTTTTAAATGTTAAAATGTGCTTTATGATACAAGAGTGTCCAGCTTATCTCAATTTACAAGTTTAAGAGAAATAACAATATATCAGACTTTAAGATGAAAACTCTCTATGACCTTGAGGATTGATACTGGGGCTGGTAGAGTTCAGTGTCTCCATTAGTGACCTGGCTGATGAGGTAAAATTCAGTCCCAGCAAATTTGCAGAGAACACTGAGGGCTAGAGGTTGATATCCCATAGAGTGGAGTGTCAGTGGAGTTAAACTGAGGGACTGAGAGACTGGACTGACAGAAACCTCAAAACCTTTAATGGTTCTGCACTTCTGTGTAAACTTACAGCACTGTCTGAAAAAATCCAGTCAATGGAGATAATATACAAAGTTGACTAGATACTAGGTATTTTGCTTCTGTCCCTTGAATGCTGTAGCCCACACTGGTGTCAGCATCGTCATACTTGTTTGTTTCTTTTGGGAAGCCTGCTCCCTCATTCCATCATTCTTAGTGATGAAAAGAATCCTCCATGTTGACGCTTTACTATTTGAATGTTTAGCTGAAATGTTGAAAGATTTCATGCTGTTGTGAAGAATGCCAGAAAGTTGTTTAAAATCTTAGGGAATTTCTCCCTGAAGCTACTTAAAACTTCCCATTGAAAGATAAAAAAAAACAGACTCCAAATATTGTTCAGTTTTTTCTGTAGTTATATCTCAAACACCAGAACTTTTAGCATTTTCAGTTGCAGATCTCTTGCTTCTGAAAGTTCTTTGAATACAATTGTAAGGCTGCCTGATATTTTATTTTGCTGTGCCAACTGTTGAAAAGCAGTCTGGTCTCATAAACATGCCAGTACGAGTGGAAGAGTGCTATAGTGTTAGTCTCATGGGATCTCACAGAAAAAGGGATGGAAAACTCATCCTCAAGATTCAGCAATCAGAAAATGTGCAACCACATGGAATTTTATAGCTCTGACTACTTGCAGTGGTTTTACTATATACTTAACTTCTGATGCAGAGATATTAAAACTACCTTGTATAGGTGTGACAATATCTCACTTTCCTGGAAAGTAATAAATACCATGTTAATCAGTGGTCAGTCTCTTTGTGATATGGCAGAGCCACACTGTTATGACAAATGGCCTTAAACAAGTTCAGTGCTATAATTACGGAAAAGGTTACATTGTTCTACAATTATCCTTTTAATCAATCTTGCGGGATAATCATTCTGCCGAAAAATCTGTTTCTCAATACCAATTTCATTATCTAGGTGATTCTCATCACTAATCATTAGAGTGTGATTCACTATATTCTTAACAACTCCTGTTTTAACTTTAAATGGGTGATTAGACTCAATATACAGGATATTACCTGCACTACCGTCTTTATAATACATTCTCCTTCCCAACTGTCAGGCCATCTCTCCACTAATAAATGTAAAAAAGCATTTCTTATTAACATCCTTTTCCATAGTAAATCATATTCAAATGAACATTACTAATGAAAGAGAGGGAGGGAGAACAGACCTTTCCCTGATGCTCCATCTTTCCAAAGATTGCATGGGAAGGCACAGGGCAAAACTGGGAACCTTCAGGCTGTCCTGGAAGTTTGCCATATCTGATATAAGAAGTATGAAGGCAGTAGTTACTCTTGACTTTTGAACTTGCACTGGTTCCTTAAACATTCCATCACAGAAACAGGAAAGATTTTGCACAGAAATAGGACTGTGTTTTCTTCTGTTGTGCGAGTTGTCAAAACATTAAGAGTTATCGTAAACCCCTGTCATGGTTTAGCCCCAGTCGTCAGCTAGGGCCAGACGGCTGCTCACTCGCTTAACCCCCCTGGTGGGATGGGGAGGCAAAAATATAACAAGAGGCTTGTGGGTCGAGACAAAGGCAGGGATGGATGGGCAAAACAGACTTGACTTAGGGAAAAAAAAAAACCCAATTTAATTTGTTACCAATCAAATCACAGTAGGATAACGAGACATAAAACCAGATCTAAAAACACCTTCCCCCCCTGCCCCAACCCCTCCCTTCTTCCCGGCTGTGGCTCTGCTCCTGATTTCTCCACCTCCCTGGCCCAGCAGCTCATGAGGATGGGGAATAGGGCTTGCAGTCACTTTGTTACACATTGATTCTAGCACTCCTTCCTCCTCAGGGGGAGAACTCCTCCCACTCCCCCTTGCTCTGGTGTGGGGTCCCTCCCACAGGAGACAGTGCTCCATGAACTTTTCTAATGCGAGTTCTTCCCATGGGCTGCAACCCTTCAGGAGCAGACTGCTCCAGTGTGGGCTTCCCATGGAGTCATGGCCTTCTTCAGGCACAGCTGCCTGCCCTGATGCAAGGTCCTCCCTGAGCTGCAGGTGGATTTATGCTTCACCGTTAACCTCCATGGGCTGCAGGGAGGGGTCACAGCCTGCTGCTTCACTGTAGACTGCAGGGAAATCTTTGTTTCAGTGCACCTCCTCTTTCCCTGGCCTGGGTGTCTGCGTAATTGTTTCTCTCACACCCTACTCCTCTTTCTCCTGCAGGTTGTGTTGTCCCACAACTTTCTTTCCCCTTTTTAAGTATATTATCACAGAGGCACTCCCGCCATTGCTGATTGGCTCAGCCTTGGCCAGAGGCAGGTCTGACTTGGAGCCAGGGAAGCTTCTAGCAGCTTCTCACAGAAGCTGTCCCTGTAGCCCCTGCCCTGCTACCAGCACCCTGCTACACAAACCCAATACAGTTCTTGTTTGAAACTTGAGGCTTCTGGGGGCTGCTCTTGCATGTGTTACTTGCACAAATCATTCAGTCTCTGGACAAATTTTGGGCATCTGTATAATGTCTGCAGTATTTCACTACCACTTGACTTAGGAGAGTTTCAATATTTGTATTAAAATACAGTAAGGAAGTTATGTTAGTAATTTCATTTTTTCAAAGATCACCTTTTACTTTTTTTTTTTTTTAATTTAATACTGAGGTCTCTATTGTCACAGCATACCAAAGAAATACTTCCTAGATTAAGCTTTTGCATCAGTTTCCAGTAGACCCCAAGTAGTGACATAGAAAGGGATTGCAACTTTCCATTTAATTAAAAACAAGTCTTAATTACTTGGGAAGATAGGTTTTTTCCCAGTTTAAAAGAAAGCATGTTTAAAGTAACATATAAAGATTGGTAAAAAGTTTCTATGGAATGCTCTTTGGTGTGTTGCTTTTCAAGAGCTCCAAGTGTTTCTATGTGAAAAACAACTTGAATCAGAGTGTTTAATTATAGTGCTTAATTGTGAAGTTCCAATTTCCTGGTAAGCTCCCTAGTTCTGACTGTTTTATGCAGACAGAAATTCAGTCCTATCCAGAGCCTATTTAACTCTGACCATGACAAGGTCCCTGTTGTGAGGGTAAACTGACTTTGGAGATGATTGCTTCTTGACACTTTGCCTGCCACTTTTGTGTGTAGATTTATGTACTATACATTTTCATTGAGCATTTAACCCTGAATGTTTATATGAGCCTGCCATAAAGCACATGCCTATCATCCAGAAAATGCCTGGCAACACTTTTCCTAGACAGGGGTTATTTTAACATGAAGCAGAATTAATTATACCAAATTTCTAATATGGGGAAATAATTTCTGTCAGCTGAAAAAGAGATTTAAATAATCTATAGTTATTAAGTATTAATTTTCTTACTCACTTAGAATAATTCATTAGTATCTTTGGATAAACTTTTTCCTGGTTTTTATTGCTACCATCATGGTGATCTACAAATGGCAATGTGAAACATAATTGTGTCAGAAATGCTGTATAATCAAATAAGTCTTATGGATACTGATTGGCAAAAGTTCTGCTAATATACTTACTACCTGTGAGAATAAACAAGTGTGTGTTTTCATTTAAAACTGGACTGCGCCCAGTCGCTACTAATACAGACAAAGGGTTGTGGAGAGGGAAAAAACTGCTCTGTCACAATGACTTATACAAGCTTAAGCAGCAGACTTCCTAAACCAAGACTTATCACTTCAGGGTTATTTCCATGTGACCTGTGGAGGATGCCCATGAATAGTGGGAGAAGACATGCAGTTTTCTCTGCTGTAGGGCTGAGCCGCTTGGTGCAAGACTAGAAGGCAGTCCTGGGTGTTGTGAAGTAATCATTAAGTTACACGCTTGTCATTTCTTGTACATTCACTCAGAACTAATGCACATCACTTTTTCCAATTATAATCATTCCACCATTTAACAAGCACAAAAGGCCTTAGATTCCAATTTGCCACTGATGCTTCACTCTCACTTGCTTATTTCTTGGCATTTAGGTCAGGCTAGGTTGTGCACAGCTCCAATAATGGGGTATATTCACCCTTCATACAGCAAACGTACAAATGATGAAGACTAGAACAGCTGGTTTCATAATGTGAGAGCAGACCATTTCCACTGGTATGGTAATTTCTCTATTCGTAGTTTTCCTTTCAGTTATTGTAAATACATTTTATTTTTTTGGTTTTCTTATTTCCAAATAGAAAACACATGATGATGTGGCAGATACAATCCTCATCACACTTCCTTGCTGGCTAAATCAAAGTTTCTATAGTAAGCATGTCATATTTCATTTAGCTTTTCGAACCTTTCCACAGCTACAAACACACGTACCCCACCCCCACTCCCCACAGCCAAACTGGAAAAAAAACCACAAAAACAAAACACCAAATCACAGCTGCTGAAATCCCTGTCTTTAATCTTAATTAGCCTCTCACTAATGACAAGTAACTGGAACGAGGAATCAGCCAGATGACATGTTAATAGACAAGCTTTGGCTACACAGTAGCCAAGAATTAGAAAAGTCTAGCACAGCATGTAAAAGCCTTTTTCTCTTCTTTCTGCTGAAAATTGCTGACTTCTGCTGGAGTGCTTTATGAATTTTGAGCAGGCAGCAGAGAGGTCCAGTGCAGGCAGCAGATTTACTGTTGGTGGAATATCCAGTCTTGGCCCAGAGTTAAACCAGGACTTAAAGCTGCTAGTTTTAAGGAGTGACACTGTCTGTCTGCCCAGTCACAAATTTTAAGGAGAGACCAGCAGTGCAAACTCCTTCAAGACTCTTGCAGGTACATTGCTGCTGACAGACCACCCCATCCAATGCCTGAGATTTGTGGCCCCAGCTTTGTCCTGTATTAAAAAGGGTAATTTAATTTATCACTTATTCACTCATTGGTGATAAATGAGAGTACAGAACACAAAGTGAGTAACACAGTGCCAAAATGAAACAGGAATACCTGCAGCAGCAAAGAACAGTTACTGTCTCTACTCTGGTATACGTCATAGCACAGACCACTTTTGTGACATCTTCATTGGTTTTCATAAAGTCAAAATAGTTGGTTCAGCCTTTGCCTGTGGTGGTGTTGGTGGTGGCATCAGAACAGCTGCAGTTGTTCAGTGCAATTGGGGTTCTTTTCCGATGTGTGCTGCTGGGTACAATCTTCTCTCAAATCTGACTCTACTGGCAGCAGGGTACAAAGCAATTGTGCAGAATGCTATTTTATTAGAAATGTGTTTTTTCATCACATTTAGATGAAGGAACAGCATTTCTAGCCAACCTAGAAGCTCTACGTTGTTTCTGCATAACAGTTACAAGTGTTTTTAGAAAGGGCATTGGTTACTCTTTTAGGACTATTTTTCAAACAGAAAGTAAATATTCAACCTAACATAATCCCATTAAATATTAAAAGAAAAAAAATACCAAATAAAAATTAAAATTTTCATATAGCTTAAGTGAGACTGCACTGATTTTTCCCAATAAAATGATTAAAGTTTATGTGACTGCTATTGTCTAACAATTAATTAAAGAAAGGAGGGCATGTTACTTGAACACTGCATGACTCAGATACACAAGACATCCTCCTCTGAAACTCCCTCTGTCAAATCACTGTTCTCCCAATGTGTTAACAAAATCTCTTAAATGAAGTTGTTTCTTTACTAAGGAAGACATTTAATGACTAAATATACTTGAAAACATATAACATATTTTTCAGCTTCATTAGTATTTCTCATATTTATTTACATTCTGTTTCACATTATTCTTTCACAGTTTGCTTTCTCAGAGCTAGGAGGCTCTGGAAAAAATACTTGGATGAGCTATACAGTGCACAAACTTTTCTCTTGAACTTAAATTTAAGACATAATTGAGTTGTTATCCGCACAGTAGTTTCCTTCCCGATTGCAAGAAATGCCAGTCTGTCTCTGTAGATAATAAATGATGGAGATGCAAACTCTGTAATGGAATTTCACGTGTACCTCACACAGCCTGAGAGACGGGAATCCTCTAGATAATATGTGATTGCTTCACATGCTCCCCTAAGCTTTGTCCACTACCAAGTACAGGGCCACATGAGTGTTTGTTTTCTTTTTTTGTTCCTCCCCCATTGGAATTACCAATAAAATAAATTTTAATTCAACTTGCAATTCATGCTAAGACAATTTAAGAAAATACTGCAAAAAGAGTGAGTTTGGCAGGGTTTTTTCTTCTTCCTTTTTTCCTCTCTCTCCTGCAATAAGAGCATTGGCTGATAGAATCGCTGTATTTACTGCTACATTTGAAAGATATTCAGGTACCTAACTCCCAGTGAATTCAACGTATTTCTTCCTGCTCCCTGTAACAAAAATTATATTCTGTTATAATATTTGGGATTTGTAATGAGATTTTTCACTCTTAAGATAATTCCTATTATATGGATCTTCTTTCACATAGGAGTATCTTTGTATCTTATTTTTCTTTTAATACTTCTATTTTTCCTTTACTTTTAATTCGTTTTATTAACACCTGATATGATGTAGATAACTTTGCAGTCATAGTCCTGTTCTGTAACATTTTTTATGGTGGTATCGAAAGGGTCACTTTTTTTTTAAATGTAAATTTCTGAAGTATTGGTAGTACATATATTGCAGAAGAGTTTACCATCTGTTTTGTTGTTATTATTTATGATTTCATACTTTGAATTATCATTCATCTTTAAAAAGGCTTTCTAAATTCTGATTGTGAGAAGAACACAGAAAGTGGATAAAATCAGAATTATTTTAATTCATTCTAAAAAATGTAAAATTAAATAACTATATAATATTTAACTCTCTACCTATTTTACTGTCGCTATTTGTACTATTCTTGTAAGGAAAGAGCTTAGGGGCCAGGATATGTACTAAATTTTCTCAGAAACACAGGTCACAGTATTGCTAAAATCAGTAAGATGAATTTCCAGTAAAAATCAGATTTAGTTCAATAACAAGAATTTGGCCCATGTATAAATTCTATATATTTAGGGTATACAGTGATATATTACAGTTTAAATTTAATTAAGTAAAAAGTTCTATGTATGTAATCTGGTCAGGAGATCATGGATAACCTCCTGTTAGTAAGAAAAGATTTATAGGATGTTTTATTTTGATAAAGGGTCAGACCCTTCATTTTAAGTGTTGTGACAATGCATTTGAGCAACACTGTTCTGATGGATACTGATTCACTGCTGACTCTGAAGACAAAAATTTTGTGTACTTCCTTACTAACACCATTTTCCACAGAGGCCTTTCCTTCGAGATTTCCCATAACCTATTGTCTTGGTCTGATGCAACAATTCTAGTAAGTTAACTTGAGAACAGTGCAGAATACTTTTATGTAAGATCACACGCATATTTCATCTCTAACATCTTTTAGCAGTTAATAGTGAACAAACTGATTCAGATAAAAATCTCCCTCAGTAACACTTATAAAGGCTTAAACAAGAGTATGAATTTTGAAAAGTCTGACAAGTCTTATGTTTTGCTAGGTAAAAAACTGACTGGATGGCCAGGCTCAAAGAGTTGTGGTGAATGGAGTTAAATCCAGTTGGCATCCGGTCACAAGTGGCGTTCCTCAGGGCTCAGTGTTGGGGCCAGCTCTGTTCAGTATCTTTATCAAAGATCTGAATGAGGGAATCAAGTGCACCCTTAGTAATTTTGCAGGTGACACCAAGTTGGGCAGGAGTGTTGATCTGCTTGAGGGTAGAAAGACTCTACAGAGAGATATGGACAGGCTGGATCGATGGGATGAGGTCAACTGTATGAGGTTCAATGAGGCTCAGCAGTGGGTCCTGGACTTGGGTCACAACAACCCCATGGAACGCTACAGGCCACACCTTGAATACCATGTTCAATTTTGGGCCCCTCATTACAAGAAAGACATTGAGGTGGCAGAGCATGTCCAGCAAAAGGCAACGAAGCTGGTGAAGTGTCTAGAGAACAAGTCTTCTGAAGAGTGGCTGAGGGAACTGAGGTTGTTTAGCCTGGAGAAAAGGAGGCTAATGGGAGACCTTATTGCTCTTTACAACTACCAGAAAGGGTTGTGGCAAGGTGGGTGTCAATCCCTTTTCCCAAGTAACAAGTGATAGGACAAAAAGAAACAGCCTCAAGTTGTGCCAGGGGAGGTTCAGATTGGATATTAGGAAAATTTTCTTCAATAAAAGGGTTGTCAAGCATTGGAACAGGCTACCAAGGGAAGTGGTGGAGTCACCATCCCTGGAGGTATTTAAGATGTGTAGATGTGGTGCTTAGGGACATGGTTGAGTAGTGGACTTGGCAGTGTTAGGTTGATGGTAGAACTTTATGATCTTGAAGGTCTTTTCCAACACAAACGATTCTATGATTCTAAGTCTTTAAAATTTTCATCCATTTTTAGCAGGGAGACAAGAATAAAAATTCTAAAATATAATAATTAAGATAAAGTAATACCACATCTTCACCAAAACCACTTAGGCAGAGGGAATTTTTTTCTTGTGAAATGACTAAATTAGAGTTCTAATAGTTCAGATGCACAGAGGAGAGATATTTCACGTGCTGATTAATCCCATCAGATCCTGTTGGACTACTCATTTACTCTTCCTTAAGACAGAATCTGGAAGTTTATAGGTTTTCTTGTTAGTCTAAAACACTATAAAAATTGTATTTATGCACTTTTTATACAGTTAATATCTTTTTTTGCTTCCAGTTGGACTTTCTAGTCAGATTCACCATGCAGCAACAGAATTATTAAGAAAAAAACACAAGTTTTGTTGATTTACCATATCCTTTATCTTTCCTGTGTGCACCAACTTAATGCTTTTGCTCACATATTCTTAAGCAGCTTCTTTGAACTTGACCAGGGAAAAAGTAAAAGCAAAGTAATGTCATACTGTTCTCAGTCTTCACTTACATCCTGACTGGTTCCAGTGTGGTGTGATGTTACCTGTACTGATCAAAGTTAAAACTTTGCCTAACATTTAAATTGCACAAAATCTTATTTTAGCTTGTAGAATATTCATTCTTCCTTCAAATTTTACCTTTTCTGATTGTTCCTGGCAGTTAGCAGTAATTTTTCCCAGTAATATTGAGTAGTGTTGTGCAGATCCTTTTCTATTGTGGCATCTTGGATGGGAAATTTCATGTAGCACTGGCCATTATGCTGTTGCCCTTTACTGTGTTTCTTCCTGTCATTGTTTTGGATGAGGTGGAGGAACAACATAATCCTTTCTCAGAGAGTGTTAGGGAGACAGGGAGGCATGAAAACCTCTGTAAATTCTTCTGGAGCTGCTGTTTCCATTGAAAGTGAGGGAGGACCTTTCCCAAAGTAAAGGCAGGTAGGCAGAACCCATGAGAGGTTAATTTACTTCTGACATTCTCTGGTGTTAAGTCTTTAAGCAGCCACTCAACTGGATTCTCCACTAAACCTTCAAATCTGGAAAGCTCTTCTTATCATTTGTTGAGATGCCACTTTCTTGGATGAATGCCCATAGCCATATGGCATTGAATTAATACAGATTTTCAAATTTCATGTGTTCTGATACCAGCACTGTTAGCAAAGTGGAAAGTGCAAGTGTTTAATGTACAGAATTCTTAAAGGATTTATAAATTTCAGCAGTGAATGCTGATTCTTAAAGAAAATAAACAACTATTATTTGGATTTATCACTGTAGTTTCCTTAGTGTGAACTGTTACATAACAGAAGGAAACTATCTGTGTTGCTGTGTTTCTTATTTAGATCAGGCTGGGGGAAACCTCAGGAGATTGTCTAGTCAGACCTCTGCAAGAGCAACATTGGCTGTGGGGCTTAGGTCAACGGGGCCGTGAAACTCCCCAAGGACAGAGATTCCACAACTTCTCTGGAAAACCTGTTCCAGTCCCTAATTCTCCTTTTAATTATTTTTCTTTTTGTTATATCCCATCTCCTGATTTAATTTGTGATCCGTGATTCTCATTCTCCTGCCTCACTCTCAGTGAGGAGCCTGGCTCTGGAAGTGAGTAAGTTCCCACTGGCACAGGGGGCTGCTGTGAGGTGCCCCTGAAGCCACCTCCTCTCCAGGTTGAACAAGCTCCAGCCCCTTGGCCTCTCTTTGCAGGCCATGTGCTCCAAGTCCCTACCTGTGTTAGTGGCCTCTGCTAGACTCCCTCAAATTCACCAACATCTTTTGGTGCTGGAGAGCCAAAGCTGAATGGGCTGTTTAGGTGTGCCTTAATGAGTACCTGTGAAAGGGGAGGAATCACTGTCCTTGACCTACTAGCTGAGCTATTGACGGTAACATCCCGGAGTGCTGCTTGCTTAGGGGAAGAAAAGTCATAATTTCAGCTCCTTGAAACTGCTAAGGTTCTTATTTAAGACTGGTGTTTCAGAGCCATGTTTTAGCCATGTGATTTGAGTGAAATAGTTAGGCATTTGAAAGAATTTGTTGATGCAAGTGGAAGAAATTTCCATGCCCTTCAGTGGTTTTAAATTCTTATCCTTAGTCTATTTTTGGTAGGAATTTTAACTGACTCCTTATTTATGTGGACCAACAGACGCATCTCATTGCTTAAAAAATAATTGTACTTTTCTTAAATGTATAACGTTACATTAGGCTACTCTAACTGTATCATGGGATCAAACATGGTTGTTACATCTTTGTTGAGATGTATGTTTGTTCTGTATTGTAATATCAGCCTAAGGATGTCACTTCCCTTGAGAAGCAAGCAATTATCTGTAGGTAACTCACATTTTCTTGCTACCTCTATGACAAGAATCCAGCAGCAAATCTCTGGTCACTGGCACATGATCTTTTGTTTCATAACAAATTGTACCTCTGTGCTGCACTGTGCCTTTACAGTTTTAAATAAGATCCTGACATCTGTGTCATAGTGCTGCATTGTATCTTCATGGGAAATTCTTTTTTCTTAATTTAAAGGGTCTATTTTTCATCAAATGACAAGCATACATTATGGCTCTCCATTTTAACCAAGGTACTAAAGGCTATTTCAATTTGACTAGAGCAGTTTTCTGCCAAATGGCTACTCTAAGTTATATTGTGCACATTACCGACCAGAAAGCACAGACTTGATGAGAGTGCACTGTCAACTACACCATACATCGATATGGAGGTTATGTGATTTGAAATTGGATTCTAGTCTTCCTTGATCTGTTGTGTAAATGGAGACGCATGTGTTGAGGAAATTTTCATGAAGTTTATGAAGACAGTGGTGTACTTTTTTTCCTTGGAGTTTGGCTTTTGCTTTTTTTAAGACTTCATTTCCAGGTCTAATAAATATTCAGAGATAAAGTATAAGATTTTTTTAAATGGAAAGGATACTTGCAAAAAATATTCATTGCATGGATTTCTGCTCTTATATTAGTCAGGTATAGGTTGCACACTTTTGTAGCAGAATGTCTTTTTGACCCTTCTTTAAACATTTAAGACTTAGTTCAGTAGTTCATCCAATTGATGAGACATGTTTCTTAAGTACAGCACCTTCAAAAGTACTCTAAATATATAATATTCTCTGAGAGATATGTCAGTCATTGTCAAGATGAGAATAGCTTAAACGCTAAGTTCCTTGTAAACAGTGTCCTTGTCTTAGGGACCTATTCATAAAGCAGTGGTTTACTTTATGTGTGACACTTTAAAATGCTTGAAAAATAAATGGAGGTACACGATTTCATTACAGGGCAGATGGAACTGTAGACGTTATGATTCTGAGGTGGGGGGAAGAACTTGTTGTGTAACTTGCGTGCATATCGCCAGCATGTGCATGGCCCTAAGGGCAGCACACAGAACTTCACAGAAAACATATTAAATGGGCATGGGGGAAGCATCCTTTGACCTACATAAAAGAGCCTTTGTGTAGATCTCATGAGCAAAAGTAGGTACTTTCAAACAGATAAAAATGTGCAGCTTCTTTAGAATCAAAGGTAGATTGGCAACACTTTTCAGGAAATGGCAAAATCATTATAAGTGTGTTTGGTGTTCACTGTAAAACATTCATCATTGTGAAAGGTTTTGGCATCAGGAAGGTTCTAATACGTGATCCCACATGAATCCTGTCGTAATTTACTATTAATTGATGTTCATCTGTTGTAAAGTGCTGCTACTAAGTTAAAAGGAAGCAGAATGAAGAAGGAAAACACAGTGCCTTGGCAAGTCCTTTGCAGCCTGGCTGGGTGATGGATTCACAGATAACTGTAAAGTGATTAGCTCAAAACTCTCTGGATTTGCCAAGGAATGGGGAGCACTATGCAGGCAGGGAGGGGCAATATCTTGCAAAACTTGGCATGTGGGGTCAAACTAGCTGTATTATTCAGAGCATTTATGAAGTTCTTTTGTGAGTTATTGTACCACATCCACCTTTTGACAATGAGCTGAAATTTGACTTTTGGAAAGCATTCCATACAGAAGGAGAGTTTTGAAATGTGTCAAGTACTATAAACTGAGTCTGAAATATCATTTTGAGGATTAGAAAGTTCTTACCAATAGAAAACACCTGTTGGGCTTGCAAGAGCAACAGAAACACTTGAATATAATAAACCAGAGTATTTTGCTCTGTGGTGATAAATGTGTTGTAAAATTTTTGTTTTGCTAGAAAATTGGAGGCAGTAGGACCTGAATAAAATCTTTACAAACATATTCTGTATGTCTACGATTCAAGAAATTTCGCTCTGCTGTGCTGCTGTACTAAAATAGATTCATTAGGTATGTTAGAAATAGCAGGAATTACACTTCAGCTTTATCTAAAATGTTTCCCTGCTGTGCATTGTTTTGCTGTGCTGACTGGTTTTTTTTTTTTTATATCATACACAAAATTGAAACTTTCAAGTTAGCTTCCATGCTAATGAGAGAGAAATAATTCTTAAGTGGGGATGCTTTTTAAAAGATTCGTGACAATGATATAATATAATAAGCAATTGTTCACTCATATATTTCACTTTTGAAATTTTTTTTCCTGGTTTGCACATACCTGTTTGAAAAAATCATGTGCTTCCCTCTAAGTAATCTGCCTCCTATTATTATAATTTTAAAACAGTAGCATGTATAGGCCATGGACTCTTTGAGTTAAGCACTTTACAAATGTATGACAAAGACAGTCACTGCACAGGAAAACCTACGGTGTAAGTCTAAGGTTTAACTTGTACACAAAAGATGGATAAAACAGGGATAATATAAGGGAACAATGAGACAGTACTTGCCATTATGAAAAACAGTGGTCAAGGCAACACAGCTGCTTAGCGTCAGGCATTCTAGCAGGAGAGAGCAGTAGGATGGGGGACTAGGGACTTTGGGAAAATCCCAAGGAATCCCCCGCTTCCCCTGCTTTTCTTTCTCTGGTTTGTTTTTCGTTTTGCACTGTTTTAATATTCACCTACAGTGCAAGTTAAACCAAGAACTGAGTCCTGATTAAACAGCCATCCCGCAGCATAGTTATAATTTGACCCAATGCGTAGTGGAGGCTGGATTTTCATCCTGGCTGCAGGGCAGGGCTTGAAAGCAGTGCCAAAGAAGTGAACACCTCACACTGTGTTGTAGGTTGTCTCCCAGCCACTTCCCAGGTGACCAAGGCTGAGCATTCCTGCCTTCTTGTTTTGATCTTTGCGTCTCTTGAATACTGCAGAGGTGATTTTTATTGGAAAAAAAGGCAGACGAGGGATGAGAATGGGGAAAAAGCTTTTGTTGTTTTCAGTTGTACATTGGCTTCTTGGATAACTAAGCAGTGTTGACACCAAACCTTTTACATGCAACTGCTGCCGAGTTGTTGAATAATTTAGTAAAGCAAGGCATGTTCACAAATAGGGCAGCAGGCAAATGGTGGTGGTAGTAGCAAAACTGTCCCCTGCTTGAGCTCTGGATGCAGTTCTAGAACACACACAATCTGGGAGACAGCCAGGTCTGTAATGGAAGCTATGACCAATATCTCCCTTGTTGTGATCTTGCCTTTTTCATTACAGTGTCATGTATTATATGGCAGTGGGCTATTCAGCACAGGAGATGAGACTTCAGTGAGCTATAATGCACACGAAAAGTGTGACAAATTGCAATGACAAGCTTGCATTTGTACTACAAGGTACAGTCGGTTGTGATATGATGTAGTGGAATGAAATAATCCCTTCTTGGACAATGCCGGCTGTGGTATGTTGCATGCTGCCAAAAGTTAGTGCTACAAATACAGCTTGCCTTCAGAAAATGATTTCACAGAGAATCCAACCAACCTCTCTCTAATGAATACACATGTCATAATAAGATAAGAGTTAATAATGCTGCTGATGCATCAGCAGTCTGTACATTCAGCTTCACTGCATTTTGCATCTGAAAAGATTTGAAGTCTATTCCCATGTTCAATCTGCACTGCCAAAAGGCTGCCAAAAATCTCAGTGCCATGAAACAGACATGTTGTATGGTTTGTACTATGTGAATACGCATTACTATCTGGCTTGTGCTACTTAGGCTATAAACTGCTCAAATAATTTATTTTTGTAGTGTCCCACAGCTTGCTATAAAGATGTAAGCTCCTGTGTTGCTTTGCATCTGTATATTTGCAAAACTAAAAAAAGTTCATGTCAGAATTGAACTCTGCTATGTGAATAGTGTCTATCTAAACATGGCAAGTGTTTCTGAAGAGGAAGTGATATTTAGTTTACGTGCTTTTGTGTTGCTACCAAGATTTTAAAGAGCTTCACAGTTGCTTTAGAGTGTAGTATAGTATTGGAAAATCAGTTTCTCCTTTTTTCTTTCCCCATTTGTCATTCTTCTCTTGTTCCTTCCCCTTTTCCATTTTATGGGAAGGAGCTTTGTGTTTTGCACTTCTATTAAAAAAAAAAAAAAAAAAAAAAAAAATTGATGGAAAGAATAATTCTTCTAAATTCTTCTATTATTAAAAATGTCTGATTTAACTTTGACTGCTATTTAAAACTATGTACATGCCTGAAAACAAAACAAAGCCTTACAAAGAAAGCAATCTATCTTTCTCTTTTACTGAACTGTGTTCAAAACTTGTCTTAAATTCAGTAGAGAAATATGCAAAAGGTACTTATGTTCCTTTCCTTTCCTTTCCTTTCCTTTCCTTTCCTTTCCTTTCCTTTCCTTTCCTTTCCTTTCCTTTCCTTTCCTTTCCTTTCCTTTCCTTTCCTTTCCTTTCCTTTCCTTTCCTTTCCTTTCCTTTCCTTTCCTTTCCTTTCCTTTCCTTTCCTTTCCTTTCCTTTCCTTTCCTTTCCTTTCCTTTCCTTTCCTTTCCTTTCCTTTCCTTTCCTTTCCTTTCCTTTCCTTTCCTTTCCTTTCCTTTCCTTTCCTTTCCTTTCCTTTCCTTTTTCTCTGCTGTAATATTTTTGAAACTGGTTTTAAAGAAGACATTTCCTTGGTGTAATTGCAGTTTTTAACAACAACTGCTAAACTCTTTGTAGCAGATCTCCACTGGTGTAGAACTAAAATCTGGAAGTAATCAGCAGCCACTGAACATCAGAAATTCTTCAGAAAACATTTAAACACAGCTGGAGTCTGCTAGTAGTTGGGATAGGATTCAGGTACCTAATTCTGTGAGGTTAGTTGCCATCCCCCATCTTCCTTGTCTTATATGTGGAACTAAAAAGCCCCAGGGTGTTGATGGTTGTAAAGAAACTGTGGCATCTGACACCTGCTGGGAGCAATAAATAAAGAACTCTGTCCACCATTGTCAGTTTCTGCTGCCTCTTCTCTGCTACATTGCTTTTATTTTTTACCAGGTTTAGGAAGGAGAGATGAGCTCTACCTGTTTAGCCATGTCAACAAACCTGATAAGTAACAGAAATCACTGCTGAAAAGCCAGCTGTTTTTGACATGCATGCTTGACCTGTAATACAAGCAAGTCTACTTAAGAAGTAAACAAAATTGTAACTTCACTTCAAAGAAATATTGTTGTAATTATCTTGGAGATTACCTGGCTCTGCAAGTGCCTTTGGATCCTGCTTAGTTCACCTTTCAGCTTTCCTTTTTTATGGATTGTTTCTGATTTCTTTGTTGTATCTAGTTAGTCTGGATAACCTCTCTGGTTTGGATTATCTCATCTGATCATACAGTCCATAAATAACAAATTAAGGACATCCATAATTTTGTTTTGAAATGAATTTATGCTTTTGCTATTTACAGAAACAAACAAAAATGCCTCCCTCTCAACACAGCTACTAAAAATGTTTTCTCTCTCACCTCCTATACATGCAAACGGTGCTATGTGTCTAGGTGAACTGAGAGACTGGTAGCATGGCTGGGAATTGGCAGGGCTGGAATTGGTTCTGCTGTACCCAGTTTGCAAGAACGTGCAAGTGCTATGGACTGGCCTGAGCTGCTGAAGAAAAGGAGGGGACTGATTTTCAACGGTCTCTTGTAGTCCACTTTAACCCTCTTACCTGTTTCTGTTCTAGAGGGAGACGTTGAAGAGGAAAAGCAGAGTTGGGAAGGCAAGCTACTTTGAGTATCAAACTTTAAAATTAAAATATAATGCAGACCTTCATTTAAAAATATTGCAATCCATTAGATGCAGCAAACAAAACATCTTCTCTTCTTTACCCTGGCCCCTTCTGACCCCTATAATAATTTTCCTCATGTGCTTAGGACAAGTGATTAATTTTTTTTTTAATGTAAAATATCTAAAAACCTTGTAGTCAAAGTGCAGTTTTCCCCAGTTATGAGAATCAGGTTTAAATGGGACTTGAGTTCTGCTCTTTGTGACAATCCTCTGCACAAAAGTAAATTTTACTTACTAGAGAATAACACTAGAAAGTAACATTTTGAGAAAGCCTATTTTGTCTTTCCTTTTTTTTTGTTTTGAATGACTCATATGTTTGGTTTGCAGCTGTATATTGTATTTAACTATTACAAACCTATATGGCTTCTAGAACACAGTCTAAAATCCCGTCAGTGCTATAGACAAGCATTGTAATAGAGTCAAGAACGTGGAAAACCACAAGAAAAGAATTAGTCATCAATGAAATTAACCTTATTCACATTTGTGGTGGTTTGGGTGGATTCACCCTTTTTGCTTGCAGTTTGCAGCCAAACACAGCCTGCTCTATCACCCTCCCTCCTCCCTTGCCCAGGGAGTAGGGGAGAGAATTGGAAAGAAGGGCAAGGAAACTCACAGGTTGAGATAAAAACTATTTACTAATTAAAATAAAACGGTAATGATAACAACAGTGAAAACAGACTATACAAATGAGTGATACACAGTGCTCATCGCCCGCTGACTGATGCCCGGCCTGTGCCAGCTAACGATCCCGGAGCCCAGATAGTCCCGAAACCCCAGAAGAGTGAGCCCGAGTGATCCCCGAGAGAATGCCCCGTCTTCCAGTCAACTCTGGTTAATATTCTGACATGACATGATATGATCTGGAATATTTCATTGGCACATCCAAATGCCAGTTCTGGGTTTTGCTATTCACTACACTTCTCCCTCCCAGTCCTGATGCAGCTGTGAACAGCCAAACACAGTGGCCTTGAGCTCCAGCAGCAACTAATAACACCAGTACTTTTATCAATGTTCTTCTCATAATAAGTCTGAACTGAAACACTGAGACTAAAATACAGCTCTTCTAATTGCTAAAAAAAAAATTAACTCTATCCTAGCAAAACCAGGACAACATTCTTAGCACTTTATAGGGCCATAAGACTTTTGATGGATTAATTAACTTATTGCAGAAAATCTAAGTGACTTTTGGGGTGGAGTAGTATTTTTAAGTCCCTGATTTTCCAGGAAATAGAAAATTTTTCCTAAATTTTCATGCCTTTTTTCTGAGCTAATCATGTTGCAAGCTTAAAATAATGCTACAAATTCTTTATATTAATTTGGTTAAAAAACATACCAAAAAAATTATTGATCACCGCCTTAAATTTATGTTTGCTTTAATAGTCATTGGCATGAAAAGCGGAACTTTGCAATTTTCCATGAACTGCAGTGCAATTTCACTGTAGTACCTTTCAAGTATGTTGTGTATGAACAGATGAGAGAATTAAACCTTTTCCACTGCTCACCAATATAGACAGTATGATAAACCATTATGTCAGAACTAATTTATAATCACTTAAACATTTAAAATAGTCCACCAAAATGATCCTAAAATTGAATTATATATCTTTAAACATTCAATCGTGATTATGTTTTATTATTTACATTTCAGTAGCTGAGACTATTTTCTGTTGCTTCCTACATGATATTTGCTTAAAGTAATTATACCAACTGAGAACAGTGGCAGATTGAAATTAAATGTTTGGATTAAATATTTTGTCAGCAAACATGCAGCAACTGCTTTACTACTTCACTTCTTCTCTGCATACTGATTACAAAAAGATTGGCTTTTATCTTGGCATGATTTTTTAAAATGCCTAGATAAATACCATTTGATATTACAGCTTTAAAAAATCTGGAAAGGAACATATGATATGAAAATGAAAAAAAAGATGTGATAAGTCACTCTCAGTGCCTCACTCTATCCTCAAAGGGCTATTTTTATTGCACTTCCAATTAATCCAGGTTGCAGTTAGGACCAAAATATGATTAACTGAAGGCTTCCACATTGCCGCTGATCTAAATATATTAACTTCTCATGGGGCTTTTCAGAGAACTAGAATTCAGGACACTTACTGCTTTCTAATCCTGAAACATGGGAAAACATTTTGGTTCTGTACTAATAATGAAAAAGTCTATTATTGCCTATCTAACAGGAATTCTTATTAACCTTAACAAGACTCTCATGTGTAGATAAGCAAATATAATATGACTTTCCAACAATGGCACTTTCAGTGCAGAAACTTAGAAACAAAACTTCAAACTGATACATCATAACTTTAGTCCTTGTTTCAACTGTTTTATTTTAGCAAGCCATAATTCTCACTCAGGTAACTGAAACTCAGGCCATTTTCCTCCCTTCTTCTGGCAGCCCTGCCACCCCTGCAGCATCCATGCATGGAGAGAGGCTCTCCTTGGGCTTCCTGATCTAGAGCTCAAATCTCAAACTGCTACTTTCTCCCTCCACCTGGGCCCATTGCTCCTCCTCTGGGAGAGGCAGGTTTTCATCCATGACCAGTGCTCTTTGTCCCAGAGATCACTCCACTTGTTTGCTTGGTTGTGTCATTGTAATTGCTTCAATTTCTTCCTTATGACAAGTCTTACAGATAAGATCTAACTCAGATGGATTCTACAGATATTTCTACAAAAGCTGCTACATTTAGTAGAGAGAGAATACATTTCTAGAAGACTTTTCTATAACTAAGCTTCACTTTTGAAATATTCACATGGGTAAATAAATTCTATGCATCTTCTTTCCTCCTTCTTTGCTTCCTCTATAGACACAAAGAAGAAAATGTTTGTATTGAATGTAGTACTATGCATGGATGTATATTATCTTACACTTCCTTTTCTAAAATGCCTTCCCTTCTGTTTGGCTTCTTGGTAAGCTCTTGTTCTTGGGTATTTTTGCCTAAAGAACAGGCAGGGAGATAGTAAGAGTTTTGCATCTTGAGGAGGAAAGGAAGTGGGTATAACATTCTTTAGACTTTCAAGAAAGGGCAATTTTTACAAGGTAACAGAAGATTATTTCTCTGTGAGGACCACATTTCCTAGAGATTCATCCCATTTCATCTCACTGTTTGTTGTGCCAACTTCTGGAGTATATCAGCACATGGTTTTCTAGTCTTTCCTGTGGTGCATTTAAGTTCAATATATTCTGTACGTAGAAAGGAGGATATTCTCCTTCCAAGCCATTTATTGATACTATTTTACTACTAAAGCAGGATAGAAGGTTACTAGAATACTTTGTGTGTGTGTTTAAAGGTGTTTGGATATAGACTGGACAGCATATTGTTATTATAATCACTACACAAGTTAGAAAGATGCCATAATATTGGAAAGGTTAATGGAAAAATCTTAGTAAACAGATGCGTTGTTAAGGCTTCTCTAGGGCAAATTTGAGTAGTGTGGTTTGGAAAGCCATTAGCACAGCTGCACCAGCGTATGCTGGTACAAGCTGTCTTTAAATATTGTGCTGGCAACAGTGTGAGTAATACAATAGCAGAAATGCACCTGATCACATATGGTCATTTCTATTTTCAGTTTAATTGCCTTTTAAGGACCACTGAGGAATTCCAAATAATTCTAGTATGCTTCATCCGCCAGCTGTGAAATACACTATTGCAGCTACATAAAAATAAAGACTTAAAAATAACAAGTATGTGTGCAAGCAGCTTGCTTTCTCACCCAAAGATGTTAAAGGCACTTATGTGTCATGGATATAACAGACCATTTGGAAAGGCAGACCCAGTTCATACTGGGCACATGGTATAAGATTTCCTATTGAGCTATAAAGAGGAAAATAGTATAATCAAATGCAAAAACTTTTCTGAGCTGTCAGCTAGCACAAAGCTGCTTCTGGGAAAAAAAAAAAAAAAAAAACAAAACTGCCCTATTTACAAATTGTGATATCATCAAGAGCTATTTATATAGTGAAAATAATTTACACTCCAATTACGTATCTGTAGATAGTCCAGCCAGAAATGGCCACTTGTGTCATCCCGGCTGACCCCTAAACTAGAAATGAGGTGAAAGCTGGCTTTTTAATTATGAAACATACTTTCCTTGGTGAGGACCACTTTACTTTCCTTGGTGAGGACCACTTTTCAAAATTTCTTTTTATTGCAGCATTGAAAACATTTCTGTTTTCAATAGCCAAGCCCATTTCAAGAGAATCAAAAAAAGAAAGTTATTAATATGTAAAGGGCTTTTTTGGCAATTAATCATGGACTTGTCGGAGATGCTAGATCATCACATCTATTTCTTGCCAGAAGTGTAATTTTTTTTTTTAAAGTTTTTTTTCCAGTCAGATTTAATTTGTGGTAAACTATTGGGTGTGTACTGCTTTACTTGGGAATTGATCTGTACTGTATCATTCATTTGGAATTTTCTCATTTAGCTTCATTCAATTATTCATAATAATGTGGATTCATAAATTAGATTAAGCCGCTAGATTTATTTTTTCTGTCTATAACCTACTAGCTAGATTTGGTAGGTAGAGATTTCTTGTTTGGGTAAGCCATGGAAGGGTAACTGCTATATGCTCTTTCATTTGAATATACAGGACAGGACATACTGAATTTTGAGACATCTTTTGCAAAGAACTTTTTTTTTCTAATTAATTCAAACAGCTCTTCATACCCAATGCAGATTATGAAGGATAATTTGTTACTGAAAAAAAACAGTGCCGGGAGCAAGATGGCACCAGGTGTTTCCCAGTGCTTAGTCATACCTCTAGTGAAAGGACACATGTTTGCCTATTCAAATATTTTCTGTAGCCAGTGAAATCATCAGTCATCATTTGTGCATGTTTATTGCAGCACTGGGGCTCAAAGAATGTAGTCCTGTATGTCAAGGATTCAAGAGCAATATGCACGTGTGTGCTACAGTGGGCAGCTCATTCAGAAACATAGTATGTGTGGTGTGTAATGAGTACAGCTCATAAAGCGATATACCATCAGGAGGAATTAAGGAATACAACAAGCTCAGTTGTTCTGTGTGCCTCTCAATGCCACGCGAGAAACGCTGCAGATGTGATGCCTTCCAAGACGGTTGAACTTTGCAGATGATTTGAGCAGCAGAGCTTTGGTATTGAAGTTTTGCTACCTCAGAGTGAAAACAATGCCAATAATATACAACAATACTTTACTTTTTAAAGTGCTTTTCATCCCAAATTATCATGAAGACTGAAACAAAAAGGTTCTGAAGTCCTCTAGACTATTCCCCATCATTAATGAATTGTTTCTTTCTAGGTATTCCCAAATATCAGCTTTTCACTGTTGAATGTCTTGACAAATGAGGAACTTTGCCACTTCTGCTGAAGAGGCAAAACAGAGCCCAGATAATGTAAAGTTTGCCCTGAACTTGACTAAACAATAGTGGCTCTTTGATCAGTTGAACTTATTGCAAGATCCTCCCTAGTTTTACTCTCTCCTTTCAGATCTCTTGACTCTTGAAAAAAAATCTCATGTCATATATCATCACTCAGAAGCTCTTCAGTCCATAGCTTAGATTATAGTACCATGCGTGACTTGACCTAATATGGTCTGCAAATGACTGAATTATTTCTACAGAAAGATGCCAATATGACTTTATTTGTAGCTATGAATTCTCTACCTATGAACACTACATTTTCATGGAATCCCACAATTAGGCCAGGAAAATGTCATTTCACTGTTTCCTAGGACTGTACTGAGATGGAACTCAATCTAGTGCTGATGAAGTTAATGGACTTGCTCTCTAGGCCCCCTAGAGTGCTCTTCATTTTACTTGTTGCCAACAACAACCTTTTTAATCACAATCACATCTGTTGGAAGAGTGAGAGTTGTAAGCTTTCATGGTTGAACCCCCTTTCTACAGAGGCATAGTTATCCTGTGTCTTTATCCAAAGTTGTTAAACCTGTGCACTGCTTGGATGAGACCATCAGTCTTCTCAGGCCATTATCTCCTCTATGATAAGTTATACTCCATACCATGGAAAGAAAGGCATTTAAGGTCTCTGGTTTTTAAGGCAAAAATATGGGGTGTGGTCTAGATTTTTGGTGTCCTCAAGGAGCAGAAGGATCATCTTTTTTACCCATTATCAATTACTTTCATTAAGCAATATTTTAGAATCTAATTTACATTAGTTGACAATACCTGAGTGCCTAGGATTTTAGAATGATCTTACATTAAAACTGTGATGTCCTCCCCCTGAGCTCTATACATATAGCTTAGACAGTAGCAGTCTTTCAAAACTGTTTACTAAGATTTCTCAAAATATCTCTTTGACCAGAAATCTCTGGCTTTCAGCCCCAGCCCCTCCTTGGAATGTTCGCATTGACTGATATTATTTTAAGTGGAGAAACTGAAAAATAACTATGTGTCCTTCTAGTCTAATCATCTGCTAGGGGTCTAGGTAGAGCCCCTCAAGACAATTAGATACCTTATAGTCCTGTCTCCAATTCCAAAGGCACATAAACAATCCCAGTGGTCAAGACTTCTTAGAAGTTCCTGATGTTGAATAGTAATGAGGAGCTTGTCCAAACTGTGCTAGTCAAGGGAAGATATTCAGTAAAGGTAGTAGTTATTCTTTTAAAGAAGTCAGTCATAATTCATAATGCTACTGTGTTGTCTGGAGTTTTTTTCTTGTTTTCTGTGTTTGGGTTTTTTATTGTTGTTGTTGATTTGTTTTCATTTAGGCATATTTTATCTTTTCTCTTTTATAAATGGAAAATATTTATGTGGTTACTTCTGGTGTGCTAATAATATCCATTTCACTGTGAAAAGAGGGGTGCATTTCCTGGTTTGTTTGTACAGCAATGATATTCGTTATAGCAGTAAGTGCCAATATTTTTTCTTGTACTCTTTTTGTTATAATTAATTCTACATTAATAGATTAATAAGATAGTGGAAAATGGTGGCTGAAACTAAGGAGGGAATATAGATGGACAGAATGTAATTAAAGAGGCTGGAATTTGTCCAAGATGCTGGCATTGTTATTTTTGGTCTTGCAAAAGTACCACGGGATCTTTAATGGCCCTCAGTTGTATGCCTCTTCTGAAAGATGGATGCTCGTGATCCTCTAATGCCTAGTGAATATACTGCTAATGCCTGGATGAGAGCTGAGAATAAGAGTGGGGTGAAGAGATTCATTAAACAGTGAAAGATCAAAATGAATGAATGGTGAAACTGAGGACCCTGGCATTCTCAGGGAAGTGACTTGTTGCTGCCTTGAGGAATTGGTGGTGTGATCCACAACTCATTGAAATCAAAGAAAAGAATCTAATTGATTTCAAAGGATTTTGGCTCAAGCCCTGAGTTCCATTTTATCTTGCTCTTTGTTACCTGGCAAGGATTAAAGCAACCAGGAAGTCTTGTGTCTGACTACATCTTCCCAAAACATAAAATGAAATTATCTGTTTAAACAGATTTTTCATAACAGCTATTGCTCAAGGTCAGGAGAAAAGGGTCTAGGCAGGTTCCTGGCCTGAAGCACAGCCTCCCTTGGTTGTGAAATGAATCAGCTCAGTATACAACGCTACAGAATTCAGTTGTCGTGTATATATATCTAAGGGGTTTTTCTTTTCAGTCTGAGTTTATAGGATCTGTGTACCAAAGAAGAGCTTTGGATTTACCTCATTTTTCTGTAGACATTAATGAAGAAGTAATGTATCACAGTAGATAAACTTCATACATCTGTTGTGTTATGAGGAGCTGTGCAGTTGTCCTGGTTCATGAGTGTATTTTTCAAACTACTCTCATACTTTCACCTTCTATTTGGAATGAGTTTCAAGTACTTTTTACCCATAGGTAATCAAAGCGCTTTCTGCTGCGACTGAAGCTGCCTGGCAGTTTCCATTATATGCACTGTTTTCAGGCAAATAACCACTTAAAAAGTTTAGCTTGTCCAAGCATTCATTTTTTTGTCTGAACTTTACTTATGTTTTCTCTGGAATATTTGGAGAATAATGACTTGTCCAAATACGGCTATATTACAAAGTAAATTTGCTTATTTGATATTTGTGAGAATATATTGCACAAAAACTGCACAGATACTCTCTTGATGTAAGAGTACTAACATCAGTATATGATTTACATTTGTCTGATGAGTTGTACAGCTAACAGAGGGGAGCTTCATATATTGATCTTTATAGATATCCGAAATGCAAAAGAAGTTCCACATTTAAGTTCCACAAATGGCCATGAACCATGTGTACAGTGTGTTGTTGAAAATATGTAGGCAGTCAACTTCAAGAAGCTGGAAACCATGCTAAAGCTACACTTGCATATGTTGACATAGCATAAGAGGATACATCTACCACCATCCTATCACTTTTTTTTTTCCCCTCTAGAAAACAGTGAAACTTTTAAAACCAAAATAATTTACCTAACCTTGTTTTCCATTGTCTTTCCAAAGAGTAGTTCCTTTAATGTGTTCTCTTGTTCATTAACAAGGGAATGCAGTTAACAGTGTATGAGTTAGAGGGGCTGTCTTTTACGAGGCCTCTTTTATGTAAAAATTCTTTTGAGAATGTAATGATCTAGGGTTTTTGCTTGTGCTTATGTGCAGCTTTTCTCCTGTTTTGGTATTTTAGTGACTGCAGAGAAATGACCCTTGAAGTTATAGTGTCAGGCTGGTAATGAACTGACATCCAGGGAAAAAAAAAAAAAACATAAACCTTTTCTTTCATTCTCCCATCTTGTTGTGTTGAGGTTTTTTTTCCTTCCCTTTAATTAGAGTTGCCACCATCAGGCACAGTCTTAGTTATTAACAGCATCTTGCTCACCTTTGCAGAAGGACAGAAATGGCTAAGCGAAAACATCCCCCTCAGTACCAGACTGTGAGATGGACATAAACTGGCATTCACATAATCCAGTTTTCTTCTTGTATTAACCTGTCCTTATAGACCATCACTTCTTTGTGTGTGGAATCTCTGCTTTTCTGTCACTTTTGTGGTTTCTCCCAAGTAGTTTGAATGCAAACTTGCCATCTGAGATTTTGGTTCTGATAAAGAGCTGTGGCCCTAACCACTGCTACTCTGCATTAGGGTATAACATGCAAAACCAAACATGATTTTCTTTCTCTAAAAGTTTACAGCTCTTATGTAACTTTGGTGTGCGTATTGACATCACTAAGAAGCTTGAAAATAAAGTGCTGGCTTTATTCATATTTCTGCCAGAGTTCCTACCCCTCCATGTAATTTATTTTCCTAGAGAATTGTGAACTGTTGCTGCAGTAAAATGCATAGAAATGTTCTTCAAGGTAAAGAGGCAAATGTATTGTTATTACTGCAAGTTGAATGCTTCTGCTCTGGCCCAGATGCCATGTTTTTACCAAAGCATATTGACTGGTGGCAAAATATCAGTCTAACAGTTATGCTGTATAAAGAGCTCAGCTTCTCTTTGTACTTTGTTTCCAGAACCCCAGTTATTTCCTATTTGATCTAAAGGAGAATCTCTGTTAGGTAGCTGTAGTAGTAAATCACACATTTGATAATATTGGTAAAGACATTGACCAGCCCTAAACAAGTTAGAAATTGTTTACTCCATTTGCAGTTTTAGCACACAAATTTTACCATGCGTGAAAAAAAATCACATTCCCTCACATCTCTTACACCTGCATGCTATGCATGATCAGCATCAAGACCAACGTTCTTGTTTGGTAACACATAGACTTGCCAAAAGCTAGTAAGTCAGGTGTTTCTAGTGTGGTGCTGTCCCCATGCCTATTGGCCATTGCAAGTAAAGCAAGCTGACAGTCTGATGTGTTTACAGATAGATGGGTCAGGAGCAGAAGCAATTATTTTAAATGTGACCTGACCAATGTGGAGCTGGGGAGATTTTGCACATTTATTAATGACCATCTTCATCAGACATGCATCCAAGGATGTATTACCATGCCAGTTGCCTGAAAGCCTTTTGTGGTAAATCAAAGAGTCAATATTATTTAGATCTTTCCTCACCAGTGCATGGAACTTTCACAATGTCTAGAAAGCTCACATACCCTTGCTTGTGGGAGGACAAAAAAAAAAAAAAAAAGAAAAAGGAAAAGAAAAAGAAAAGAAAATATACTCTATGGATTTCACATATTGTTCTTCTGTTCATAGGAGGGCTTACCAATAAAAAAGAAAGAACTAAGACTCATATTATAAATACCTTTATAAAATTAAACCTTTTATCTTTATTCCCTAATATTTCTCATAAGGATACCACCAAGTCTCTATCACCTTTTTCAGTGTTGTTTTTTTTATTCTAACAAACCATCTTACTCTGTAAGCCATTATCTAAAACAAAGTTTACACTTGTGATTTGCACACAGGGATGCTATTTAATGTCTGATATTCTTAATGACCATCTCTTCACTTTATTTCATTTTAGAATAATGATAAAAGGAATTTTTGTCCCTTGCTGCTCACTGTACCTTTCTTTGAGCTTGCCCTCCTCAGCCTTTAAGAAAACAAAACACCAAAACCCTATTTGAAACAAAGTATGCTTAATCCTTGAATCTATCAGAAATTCCCTCACTTATGGATACAATAGATGTGCAAAATTGTCCACATTCCATTCACACCCTGGCTCTGGCTAGGGTATAATTTGGCCCCAGGCACAGTTTAGACTAAACTCGGAGCTCTTCAGTGTAAAGTGCATCTATGATTTCCTGAAAAAGGTTTTTGATCACCTGTTTTGGCCATATTCCCCTCAAATCTCTTCTAGGACAGTAAATACTCTAAAATAAGATTTCAGTAAATTCCCTTTACTGAAAGTTGTAACACCATTATTTAAACCACTTCCTGCTTTTTACTACAGCTGCAGTGGTACAGAGACCATGCAATGAGGAGGAGAGAGTAAATAGGCTGGTTCATCATTATAATCTGTGTTTTTACTCTTACAGTTGATAGTTTTGTTTGTTTGTTTGCTTTTGTTTATTAAATTATTTTCAGGAGAGATTGGCTATTCAGTCACTTCATCTTTGTATGAATTTATGAAACGTTTGAAGCGTAATCATGACACTACCCGCAGACTTTAGGCACAGGTCCTTTGGTACTAGAGTGTGCTTCCACTAGCTGTATATCATAGTCTCAGTCTGGTCACCTTGTGCATCATAGGGCAATGTGCACATTTATTGGTCCTTAGTGTTTGTCAGGTATCTAGGCTTTTGGTATAGGACAGAATTATGTCTACTTCCTACCTTCTCCCCCTTCTAACGTGATATTTTAAAATTATGAACTATATATAATATCTTCTAGACACTGAGATCATGGTAGCTTAAGATAAGGTAGAGAAAGAAATTCTTAGTCGGTGCTGTTATATAAACACCAGTTGCTCATGGTCTTGTGTCTCCTTGGAAACAGGATGTAGCTTAAATATCTTTCATGTCCTTTTAACTTTATTTTTCTTTCCTTCCTCTGCAATCCTTATGAGAAAAGAAAGAAGATGTGAGGAAGAGGAGAAAATAGATGGAGGAAACAGTGGTAAAAGTTTCTTTGCCATTTGATCTTCATCACATGATAGAAACTCCAACTCTTGAGTTGAAAGCTTGAGACCAAACCTCTTTGTCCACAGCGCCTTTATACAGGCTCACACTGTGAAATCGCAACTGGTCTGTACTCCTGCTGAAAAAGCTGTGTCTCAGCCTGCTCCCCTGTCATTTCCATGTGAATCATTAGAAGCAGTACTCCTTTGTACCCTCCTGCCTCATGGGCTCTGGCAAATCTGTGGACTCTCTTCTAAGGCAGTTCTTGGAAGTCAGATGAGAACAAACATTTAAAAGTTTTGAAGAGTTAATGAACAACAGTAAAATAATAGCATAAATTCTAGAGGAATGCAGAGTGTATATCCTCCAAGGTATGATCGAAACAATAAGAAATGCTTAGCCCTTTGTTACCAAGGAAAGTGGTGTTAGTTCTTTAGTTGGAGTAATTAAAAATATATTTTTGAAAGAACATGGAAAACAATATTATCATGGCCAGTAGTACATTAAAGTACATTGGAATAAGACTCGACTAGCTGACCTAATGGTTTTTTTTTCTGTTTCTAATGACTGTTGATGTACTTTAGTCCCTGCCCTTTTGTTTTTCAGATGCCATACCCAGGGCCAAATTCATCCACCGTGTGCCTCTAGTACAGATAAACTTAGCTCAAGATCTTTAATTTTTTAGTGCTAAACTGTGCCTAAAAATCTAAAGTATGTGTCTGAAGTGATATGATTTCTTTTTTAGTATTTGATTTTTTTTTTTCATCACAATGAAACTTATTTTCTGCAATCTATGTGAGCATGATATTATAAAGCTAATACATAGGTCATCCCCTATGCAAGAAGCACTTTGGCATGCTTTTGTAGATATCATTGTCTTGTAACGTACTCTAATTCCCTTCTCCTGATCTTTTTGACTCCTCTTACCCTGGGGATTGCATACTTAGTTATCAATACTGAACCGAGTGCCTTCACGAAAGAGAGAGTGCCTTCAAAGGACTGAAGTAAAAATCTACAAAAGGTGTTATTTTTTACACCAAAAATATATGATGGCCAGTCTATCCTATCTGAACCTTGTGGGTTTTATAATTGAGGGATTCCCACCCTTTAACATGTAGCATTAAATAGTGTTCAGGAAAACAGAAGAAGTACTGGATGCTATTTAGTGATCAGAAAAGATGGCCTGGAAACATGCTTTTTTGATTCTGTTGTTGTTCCACCACTTTTTAATCTCTCTGGACTTGGTTCATGTCTGTAAATTTGTAAACCAAATCTTTCTTATCTACACAGTTCTTAAGAAACTTAGTGAATGCAATTGTGATATATTATTTACCTATCTCTTGCTAGCAGTGATAACTCAGCAGCAGGAGAAACAGTTAAAATTAGTGTACCTCTCTTGTTTGGTTGGTTTTACAATATTTTTTTCAGAATTTAATTGCTTACTCCCTTTTCCTAGTCCTGATCCTGTCTCTGCTTCTCCTTGTGTCTGAAACTCTTTCTCTCTTTCAAGACACTCACTCACTTCTTTATAGATTTCCCCTTAAGCCCTTTCTTTTCCATTTAGTTTATGATTGACCCTCTTTGAAAAGCATTTTGTGCTATTGTGTGTTAACTTAAATAGTGTTTTGCATAAAAAGTACAAGATAAAATAAAGGAGAGGGTGGGCGATGATGCATTAGTGTGTGGGCTAAAGATGGAACAAAGGGTTGTTTTTTAATTCAAGCTGAAAATAGAAAATAAGATACTTGCTACACTACTGTGCATGTCAACAAAACTGTGACTTTACTCTCAGAATAAAAAGTATGAAAACTCTCTTTAAGCTACTGAGATATGATGAGTTAAGAATCTAACCTTGTCATTTACTGATAAAAATAGTCCTAGGCTTCCTTTTAAACACTTCTTATAATGTTGGACAATGTGAGCAAAAGAAAATAATTTGCATTATGAAAAAGTCCTGTAAATATACCTGCTCAATTGTAGTGTGTAGCTCCAGCAGGATATTGCTTAGAGAGATTTTGTTTAAAACATTTATTGGAGGCATATATTACACTATATCATTTACTGTCTGGAAGCCATGCAATATGTGTCTTAACAAAAAAAAAAAAAAAAAAAAAAAAAAAACCTTGTAATGTGAACCCCTCCAAGGCATAATTATATTATAAAGTTCTTATTGGGAAAACTGGAAGAAAGCCAAGCCTTGTCCAAATATAGTGAATGTCAGAGCCAAATTTATTATCCTTAGCTATTAACAGGAGAAGGCAGGTTTTGTTTACCAAGCCTAATTCTCTCCTAATTACAGCCACTATAAAATAATTACTATCCATGGGATAACAACACAAGACAGAGTGACTAACAGAAGAAACTGCAGGGGTTAGAAAACAGTGCAATTCTGTGTCATTCTGAACAGCTTGTGTACTGCCATGAACAAATTAACGGACTTCATTAAAGAATTATGTTTTAAGAGTGGCTTTGCAGTGAAGCAGTAAAGCAATTAATACATCTTATTTGGTCCTAGATCTGAGTTCTAGTGCAATTTTAGACAGCAATTTTTTTTTCTTTTTTTTTAATAATATATCAGGTATAATAGGATGCAACCACATTACTGCATAAGATCAGTAATGATTGTATGGAAAGGACTTTTTTTTGGACAAATGATACCCAGGCCTATTGACTCAAAATGTTTTACTGAGTACATTTGTACTGACCTAATTTTAATTGAATAAAAATCAGAGAGACCAAACTATGCTGTAAAATAATTTGCATATTCAAATATTTATTTCCATAATATTTTGGATAAAAACTCGCAGCATTAAATAAATATTATATGTAGTGTCTGTGTCTGTATTTGTGCAAGAAAAGTAATTTATTGCAAAATTGTCAATATTTCATTGTTGCTCTCCATAAAAAATCAGAATAGAATATTTCTCAGTTGAAACATAATACTTCATTCAATTTGCAGTGTTTTCATTCTTACTTTGCCTAGCCTCTTCCGTCTTGTCATACAACCCCAGAGGTGCACAGCAGACCTAGGGCTAGGTTTTTTGCACAATTAAAGTGTATGTATCATAATCAGCCTGTACACAACATATTCACAGTGTAAAAGGTTAGAGTTCAAGCTGTCTTCTCTCTGTAGCGGACACTTCACCCTATAGCAGGGCTAACTCCGTTATTTTAGTGACTTAGTGGGAACTGGGAAACTCAACACACTTGGGAATCTGTTTTAGATACTAGTTTTAATAGGCCTCCAGATGGCCACATGAAAGCAGAAGGATTATTATAGCAGCCCCCAGCCGTGCCATTATAGATAAAGGTATATTAGAGTTTCCTTTACAAACTCCTTTTTTTGAGGATTTTATACCTCCATTATAAAATTATTTAAGCACTAGAAGTCAATATACAGTTTTCAACCCACACATGTTTTAGGGGTTTTTGTATAGAGTACGTGTATCAGTATAGTCTCTGTTTATCCTGTATACATAACAGTGGTTTACATTACTTTAAAGAGTACATTCTGTCACGATTTAAAAAGAAGTTAAACATGAAAGTAAAATTTAAACCTATGTAGCCTCAGTTGGGGTGAATCAGCTCGCTGTCTTCTGTCTTTTAAGATCAGCCAAGTCACTCATTTATATCCAGTAAGCATCCTCTCCTTCAGTTACTAATCTGATTGTAAGTACAAGAGCAAGTAGAGTGGAAAACAAACCTAAGGCACAAAACTAAAGTGACAGAAATATTGTCGGACACTTAATGTGATTATCATTATAGCATCCAAGAAAACTACGACACACAAACCCAAATCATTTTCATACACATCTGCAAATTTTGGAACCATCAGAGTTCTGTGTTTTGGATCAAATCCTTGCTAGTTTACACACTGGTATTAGAGAAAGGATGCTCTTTAGGCTGTGGCAAAGATGACTTTAATAGCTGCATTTGTATTATTCTCTGGTTTTGCCTCCATTTCCCTGGGCTCTAACATCAGTGGCATTAAGATATTAGAAAAGTTTCTTTGCACATTTCAAACAAAACCTCAAAATTCAATTTCATAGAACAAGTCATAGAGTCAGAGAATCTCATACAGTTGGTCACGGCCCATCAATCCAGCCTGTCCAGATCCCTCTGTAGAGCCTTTCTACCCTCAAGCAGATCAACACTCCTGCCCAATTTGGTGTCATCTGCAGACTTACTCAGGGTGCACTCGATCCCCTTGTCCAGATTGGTGATAAAGATATTAAACAGAACCGGCCCCAATACTGAGACCTAGGGAACACCACTTGTGACCAGCTGCCAATTGGATTTTACTCCATTCATCACCACTCTTTGAGCCTGACCATCCAGCCAGTTTTTTACCCAGCAAAGGCTGGAAAAAACAAAGGAAAATGCTGCAAAATGCTGCAGGCAGTCAGTTAGCTTCTCTATCTGACCATGAAAATGAAATTAGTTTTGTGTTCTTTTTCTGGTTTAATCAACTAATTTCTCACAGTTTGACAAATTCTGAGCGATTTTCTGAACAGAGAAACAAGGGATGTGGACAGTTAACCTAACTAAGTATTCAAGAGACTTCTAGGTATGGAATCTCTGACTGATTTCTTTCCTTGGTTTTAACACTGGTTTTCTGATACTAAAACAGAAGGTGACTTATTACAACATGATCATTAGCTTTTCTTCACACGTCACATCCTTTCAGGTTATACTTCAAAGTCTTCAAAGACCAGTCCTGTACATTGTCATTGTAGAAATGGAAGTGCCATTGTAAGATATTGTGTCAATAATCCTACATATTTATGAAGACAAATTATGAATTAATATGCCCTATCATAATGGCTCTGCCATGTCAATGTCTGCATATTAACTGCTCCATTACAGGATGATACTGTGTCAATCACAGTTTTTCAGGAGTCAGAATCACTGTTAAGTTTTAGTCATTTATCTTCAATTGCATTAAAAATGAAGGGCTAATATGTTTGCAGCATATTAAGTTATGGTTCTAATTAATACTAAAAGAAATTAGGACAGTAAGCATGGAAACATTTACACTTTTGCCTGTTCCTGGTGAGTAAATGTCTTTGTTTAGAAAAGATTATTGAACTTTAAAAAAATTTTAGGAATATTTTAAATATCCTGCATTATTTACCCAGTGTTCTATCACATAAAATTAAAAGCTCTACACAGAATTATAGCTTAAATATTAAAATAAAATACAACACTTACAAATGAAATTATATCTAATTTTACTTTAGATATGTGTCCCATATCTTCTTAATGGTTTCCTGAAGACCTCTGAGTTGATAAGTAGTGCATTTGAATGGGATACATGTCTTCAAATATTGCAGAAAATTCAAGTGTGAGATGTCACGTACTGTAGCAAATTTGCTACAATACCTAGGCACAAAAGGGTGAGTTAAGGATGGACTGTCAGCATGAAGGTCATGACCTGCAATGGAGGTAATGCAGAGATCTAGAGCGCTAATGAGGGAAACAATGACTTCCACAATAATGATGCGCAATGCTGTATAACATCCCATGTATTCTTGTATAGCCTGTAAATGTCACAGGCCTCAACTAGAAATCAGAATTTCCTTGCTTTTGATGGCTTGTCTTTAGATGTTTGGTGTGTTTTGTAACTGTAGCTATTGCTTTACTATATGTACAAGCCATTCTAGGAAGCTATTGTCGCATTGATGCAAAGTCATGAACATTACTCTGGCAGTGAAATACTTGTTGGTCTTGCATACAATTCACAGGCCAAAAAAATATAATTCAAGGCTATAATTCTAGAGGTTACACTAAGTTTATTTTTTTTTGTGCTCTGGAAAAGTTTTCATATGTGCTTTAACAAGTAAGATCTTCGTTATTATCTGCGTCAGACCTCTATGTGCATGTTTATGTTCTCAGAGTTATATCAGTTTTGAGATAATCTTTTCTATCCCATCCCCACTATTGTAAAATGTGGTTATCTTCTGTACAGAGTTACAGATACACTAATTTCCGGGCTACTTGAGTTATTCTTACAGATAGAAAAGAGAAATTACTTGAAATGTTGCAAACACAAATACATTATTTTTTTTGTATTCCTATATTTGTTTTGCTGTACATTAGAGCAGGGCTTGGAAGCTTTGTAATAAGTAAAGCTGGTATTCATTGTGAACTATATGTACAGTTGTGCTGTAAGAGCCATTTCAAAAAGTGCTCATTTCCAGTGGAAACTTCAATTCCAACTATTGCTTACAGACCTTTAACTAAAAAACCTTTGCAGACTAACATGTCTACACTACAGTCTTAATTCTCTAGAGTAATTGCTGGAGATGCGTAATTGCTGGAGTCATCAGTAGATGCACTCCTGTTGTTATTACTATGATTTATTTTAAAAGATTTAAAATCAGAATCATGCAGAACAGCTGTAAAGTCTGTAGGTGAAAGCATCAACTTTACTATCCTGACTATCTTTTGAGAGCTACAACCTACAAGAAGCAGGCACTATTGTGTCAGAGTACAATTGAAAGTCTGTTAAAGGATACTAAAAAACAGGGCTGGAAATAGAAACTAACTTTCAGCTTTATCAAGTGTGATGCTTCAAGGTCAGAATGAAATTCAGTGATGGGGCAACACAAAGATGCTTGCACGGCAGGTGCCCTGGTCAATCTATAAACTCAGACGCCATCAGTCTCTGCTTGTGCCAGCCTGCATTTTAATCAGAAGGAAAAATATGTGGCACAGTTAATCATGCTTAGTGGTTTCCAATCAAGCAAATCCCAAAACCAGAATATCAAAAACACATCAAAGGAGTTTTAAGGCACATTGGAGATATATAATATCTTGACTATACAAGTATTGCCAAAGGAAAAATAGTTTAAAATTTACTAATATCTTGGATTAGGCATTCCCTTCTTGATTCTCCTACGGTGCTCTAAATTGATCCTAATAAGAACACACTTTTCTATGTCCTTTTTAATTTTGTCCTACAGGATGACTGAAAAGGCAGTATCAATGACAACAAGTGTACATTGTATTTATGGACGACTTCTCCTTTTAATTTGTTTTTTCAGTACCATGTAGTACTTTGCCTTGGAAGATCTAATGAGTTTTGAACAGGAAATATGTTAAATGTGATCTGATTTGAGGAGATTTGAGGATGATAGCAATGGGTCCTGCCTAATTGACAAACACAACACTGCAAGAAGAGTAGCTGTAGAAAAAGTTAGAGAAGCAGGGGGAGGTCCAGACAAATCTTTGGGGCTTTTTTGTGGACAGAATAAATACCTGCTCATTTCATGAGCCAAATAGTCTTCATTTTCTTTTTTAAAGGTCAATAAGAGGGAAAAAGGTAACTTAGCTATATAGCTTTCTAGTTGTGATCAGATCCAAATATTAGTCCAGAGAAGTACTAATGTGTAGCAAGTGAGAATGATGTTATTTTTATTCTGCTTTGCAAAGTGATAAATTAAATGGCTTAGTGCTCAGCTCACTCTTTTCCCCCAGAGCACTTGGTCATGTATGCACTTTCAGAAGATGAAGAGTTTCTCCAGCTGTTTCATTTTTTTTTCTTCCTTCACATCATCCTCCTTCCAACACCTCCTTACCTTTCTTCTGACTTTAAGACATGGGAGTTTTGTGATAATCAGTATTCCTTATGTGTCCTCATAATTATGTACAAATATGCCAAATAGTGCCTGGGTGAGAAGGCTGAAATGTCCCCTAGCATGATGATGCTTCTCAGATGACCTTACATGTTGGATATTTTAGTTTTCCTGAATGTGCTCCGTCTATGAATGCACATGTAGTAAACTCAGCATATCCTGAACACATGGAGGTTATTTTCCATGTCATCAGCATAGCACAACCTGCTATGCTGTGGTGTGTCTTCGATGTGTCAGCTCATTGGGTGCACACTTCACCAAAATTGCTTAGGTATGCACAGCACCCGTACCTTGGATTTTCAAATGTGCCACAGCCTAGTCAGAGGTAAAGTGGCTGCTCTTTTAACAAGGCTGAAGGGCATACAGACAGAAATCCTGAATGTATGTTCAAAGTCTCATATTTTGCCTAGACAAGATTTCTAGACAGAACAAGAGAACATATCCAGGTCTTCATCTGTCCTAATCTCCAAATAGCCATTTCTCAGCATGATGTTAGAAGCATAATGATTTCTTCTGAAGCCAGAAGAACTAAGCTTGCAAGACAGACACTTTCAGTTGCATAGCGTCTCATTCTACTCTGATGATTTTTCACTTTGAAATATATATATGTAAAATACATAAGACATGGCTTTGCCTTCTGTGTACCACTAGTATTATCTGCTAAATTTAACAGTGAGAGTTTGGAATCATTCTGGCTTCTATGTGATCATGAGGGTCCATTTTTTAGTGATACATTTATTAGTTTCCTGATATACATGGCAAAACTTTCACTGATGTTGTACAATAATATTATGATAGCACTGAAGTGACAGAAGTGAAGAAACTTGAGATTTATTAAGATATCCTTGCCTTTAGAGGGAGTTTTTATAGGCAGTGATGATCCTAACTCCTGTTTCCTGGCAGTCCAACTTCTTGCACAGTGGAAGTCCCTCATTCTACTGCCTTTATACTTTGGGTAGAGAATTTACTATAAAGACACAGAAATAATAAAGTTGTTCCTTACCTATAATAACAGATATTATTGTAACAGTGTGCAAAGGAGCTATTTTCAAGTACTGTATACTTATTTTTCCTTATTTTTGCTCCTACCATTACTATAGGGCATTCTATTTTATCTTTTCCCCTGTTATATGATATATAGCCATGGCTTATTAACAGGGTTCATTAATAAATGTACATCACTCCCAAGGTAAGCATGCTTTTGCATGAAACTGTGTTCCTCAAACCTGTGTGTTGCTGTTTAAAACTGAGATGTCTTGAATTAAAAACCCCCAACAGTACCTTGAAGATAATGCTAAAATATATGCAGAAGAGAAGCACCAAAAAGCCCTCTGAAAGCTTAGTCATCCTAAGAGGTCTTGAACCAGTGTCTGACTGAATTTTGCACTGTAACACAATGTGCAACTGCAGGCCAACCCACCAGCCATAATAAATGAGAAATTCTGAGGGCTACTGAGCACTGTGCACGTTTTCCCAGTGGATCAGGACATAGTTTGTTAGCACAGGTGTTCCTGTAATTGTGATTCATTGGGGTAAGTGCTCAGTGCTCAACGGCCCTCTTCCACTTCCATCTTTTCCTGGGGGTGTATTGATCTGATTGGTACTGACCTGTACTACTGGATAACAAGTAAACCTACACAGATGGGGGCTCTATTCATATTCTAAAGGTTAAACCACAGTCCTATAAAATATTAAAGCACAGATTTTTTTTTCAATTGCCCAAGAATTTCAGAGCACAAATTGCAAAGACTTTCTGGAGATTGCTAACTCTAAATTCAACATGCGCTTTTTTAATATCTATTCCTAAACCATTTAAAGCCAATAGTTTGCATAGGTACAACTCATTTCAGTTTCACAGAAACCTGTAATATGGTCTTTGTGTAGACTTATCATGGGTTTCTGTTGCATTAGTATTCTGATTAAAAAGTTTCCTTTCTACAAAACTGTTTTTTTCCTGCAATAAACTGTTGGAGTAAATAGATTTCCTTCAAGGAAGTACAAATGGAAGGTCTTCATCTGATTACTTGGATGAATTTTTTTTATCAATTAAATTTTCTGCCTAAAAAGTTCCAAGTTGTCCAAAGAAATAATTTGCTTTCAAGGAATTTTCAAATTCCTTTCTCCAAAATAGTCTCTTTCCTACTTTTAGTAGGCTTAAATGTGAAACCATTTTCAAAATATGACTATTCACACAAATACACACATGCATACATACCCATATACTCTTATACACAAACGTACACGCATGCACTCAAACATCAATATACATATGTATGTATATGGGGTTAAGCATATGTCAAATGGGGTTTCCTTCCCAAGTCAACTCTAGTTAATCTGCTCTGTTTGGGTGGAAAAGAAGCTGGACCAGGACATCATGTTCTTGAGGCATCTCCCCTTTCCTCTGCTTCCCCTATGCTCCACTTCTGTTCCAGGAACCTGAAGAAGAGCCAGCAAAAGTCAGCACTCACAGCTGAAAATTGATCACATTCCTCATAACCTGCAATTAATGTGGCCCGTTGTACCCTCCCCTGCAAAGTTTGTGTTAAGGCCTCTCTGCTGCATACGTTGCATGTTAACCGAGTTCTGTGTCTAGAATGGGGATGTTTGGAGTACTGGCCCATACTATCCCCCTCATATGGTAGTGCCATCCAGAATTTACATCATGCTTTCCTAAAGGTTCTCTGTGTAGAGCTACAGTGATTTGCAGGGTTTTTCAAGTTTTGGTCTAAAAGAAATAAAGAGTGGCCTTATGCCTGCATGTATGAACTATACATCGGAAATGTGGGATTTGGGGGTGGGGGGGGTGTGTTGTGTGTGTGTGTGTGTGTGTTCAAAGTCAAATTGTGCTTGCAGTATACTATAAATAGTACAATGTGTGCATATAGCTCATGCTCCAGGCGTGCAACACACCTTTACGTGGTCAAAATGTAGATCCTGGCAATGAACTGCTTGTTAAGGGAATATGATTATAGATTATGCCTATTTATGACAATCAACATACTTCTATGTACTGAAATGACTGACTCATACCCTTACAAAAAACATTCATAACTCCCTGTGCTTTTAAAATACTATGTTAGTCCATATGATCCACTGATAAAGAAAAGTGATTTATTGTGAAATAGTTGTAAGTAAAGAAATACCCTGTGAGGATACAATAATTGAGTCCATTTTCTCATTGCCAGTGCTATGAAATAATAAAATGCTAATAGATGCAAATTATGCATGCTCTTTGATGCATGCTAAAAAGAAACCATTTAAAAAATGGAGGTACCTTTAGTAAAGGACTACCGATGGCCACTGTTTTATTGTTTTCTGTTTATACCTAGCTTCAACTGTAATGTTCAGTTTCATTTCATAGGATTGTGTGTCTACTTGTCTATTAACTGAGAGGCTAAACAAATATGAGTTCCCGATGAGTTAAAAAATAAAATAAAATAAAAATCCACTAATTCAAAATAAATTCCACAAGGAAATCTTGGAAAGAGAAAACAAACATTGCCCCCAGTAGGACAGTCACTGCGACTTGAAGAAAAGAAAATTGAAATACATGAAAAATCAATGAAGTAATAATTAAATTGTGGAGCCCACAGTACGGTGGCCAAAGCTCAGCATGCATTTGTTAATGTATAGTGGGAACTGGGGTAATCAGCAACTAAAGGGGAGCAAAGAATGTCTGTCATCCTGAAGCTAATTTCACGATCAGACTCTTTAAAAACACATACCTCCTACAGTATACAGGGATATTTATAGGAGGTTAAAGATACAAATTAAAGTCCAGGAGACTATACATTCCTGATTACCCAGCATTCTTAAATCAGCCCCTTCTTCATTCTCACACCTGGGCCTCAGCTGCAGCATAGCTGTCATTTATGCTATCCATGGCACAGGATTGATGACAGTCATTCGCTGATGAAGCTGTATACATCATTTCTGTCCAGGCTGCACTGGCCAGATGGACCCTGACCATCCATCGCCTGTCAGGGACGCATCTGTTCACACTCCTGCTAGGGGTACTAACAAGTCATTGGCTTTCTGAAAGGACAGTGTCAGCTGGATAGGGCACAACATAAAAACTACTGTTGTTGTTGTTGTTAATTTTTAATAGGGATTCTATAGCAGCTTTTTAAAATGTAAAAATGATTATTTCCATTAACTTGTATGTTAAATAAGTTGCAAAAATCCTTCATGCTGTGGCAAATGCTTTTTGAATCAAAAATATAGAGAGCTTAGCAAATATTTCTGGTAGATGTTTGTTTCTTCAGACAGACAAACTGCTGGGCTAATAATTTATTGGATGTGACTACATAGTGATCTATTGTTTCTCTCAATATCTAGAAATATATGCAGATTTCTTTGTATATCTAGCATCAGCCATGAATATTCTTCATGTGGAAAGTCTTTGATATGGATTAAACTTTCTGTCTCACTGAAAAGAAGGAGCAGTGAAGGAATATTTTACAGTTCAATCTGCAGTGTAACCCTAGCCATCAGTAAGATAAAAACAAGCTCCTGAAATGATTGTTTTCAGCCACAGACCTTATTCACCCACACAGAAGTGGCTTTTGTTGTAGATACAAAAAAAAAGTAAGAATTTTATTTTAGGGCAGAGGCTGTAAAGAGATATTCACAATTCAAATACATTCTCATCCCTCCACTGTCTTAGGGGTAATATGTCCATGACTATATAGAATCACATATTATGGCTGTTTGCATAACTCAGAAAACAAAACTATTTTACTGTATGAGAACTTCCTTGGGAGTGTTTTGAGGAATACTTTTTCAGTAAGAATAAGAAGACTATATAGTATCAGCTCTCCAAAATGGCATTGAGGAGCAAAACACATGCTGGTGTCCTGAACAGCTCCACCATGGAAGGCGAGTTCTCCTGCCTCCCTGACATGCCTGCCCTGCTCCTTGCTTGGTGACTAAGGAAAAGTGTTCAACACCCATTAGATAACCAGTTTATCTTTTCTGTTTATTTCATGTGTCCTTTTTTTTTTTTTTTTTGCTTAATTTTGATGTGGTGAAGAGTATTTTGAAGGAAAGACTCAATTTCACATGCATTTATGGCTTAAAAAGTGGGTTAAGAAAGAGATCTTAGCAGTGCAGAAGAATGGGAAGAATTGTGAAATATAGGTACTACTACAGGTGATACTCTAGTATTGGCTATTGTAGATTAATGATACTTTGCCACTTTTACAATAAGGCCTCTTCTGAGGTCCTCCTTTGAGTAATACATTTGATGACTCTTTAGCAGCTCACAGGTGCTACTCATGAATTTGGTTGGTTATTCACAAAGAAAGAAACCAAGGAACTAAGAAAACCTGAGAGCTTCAATACCCCTTCAGTTTATTTAGGAATAAGGGTTTCTATTAAATATTTGCACTTTTGTTTCTATTTTACAGCCCAGCTCCAGCCCTATATAAACAGAGAGTGAAGACTAAACCTTTTCCATAAGAAATGGAAGTTGAAAGCACGTGGTATTGTCTCTAGTTAGTACTCTGTTATCTTTCTAGAAAAGAAGAATGAACCATTAGTTATCTCTGGAAGTACTACATGAGTTTTACACTTACTAGCCAAAAGGACTATCAATTTAGTTTTAGTTATCAGCAAACTGCCTAAGCCATCTTCAGTATTTTTGCTTTACTTTGCTTTGTTTAGGAGATCAGGCTTGATTGTATACGTTAAGTTACATTTTCATGTTAAGATTTATTCTTCCATAAGCACACTATAAAAGCAAGAGGATTTTTTTGAAGTATAGTATAGAGCTTTATTAATCCAAATAATTGTATTTCAGTGCTATTTTTATTATTTAATAAAAAGACTAATAAATTGTAACGTATTATGCATTTAAAATGAGATATTTTTACAGTAATCTTGTTTTGTCTATGTAAAGAAACTAATGTATGTGGCAAAGAAAATAGTAGCTGGTGAATTGTCCTTCATGGATACTCGTGAGAGAGAATGTAACTTCATGGTAGTGATAAATTAACCAGTCTCAGTTTCTGAAATAGTGCTGGATGGGCTATAATTCTAGCATGGTCAATGTATCAGGTATGGGTCTCGAATGCATGAACTGCGTAGCTTAAAGAAGGGTTAGACAGAGCAAGGACTGTAGATCATAGCATAAGTTAGACAAAGGCCATCAAAACCAAACCAGACATAAACCTCCAGCAGTTCTGAAGTATAAAAGGACAATAGCTGGATGCTGGGCTTGCTCTGTGGTGGCGGGACTCTCTGATACACTGCAGTTATATAGTTTTCTGCAATATCTTAAACTACTGCAAGATCCAATTACAGAGACAATAGTGGTATGAAATTCACAATGCTTGCAAAGTAGATATTGATATTTAATCAGTCTGCTTTTTGAAGAGCTGATACTGTGACAAATTATTGGAAGCCTTGAAGATTTTTTGTTACATTTCCTATAGATGTGTGCTTGAGGAATCTTGGGTTTTGATAGCAGATTCAGTATAATACTTATCTGGTAATCACTGGCAGCGTAACATGAACAACAGTGTTACTGAAACTCTGCAAAATTTCTCTCTCAGAAGAATGCTATGACCTTGTGCATTTAAAGCCAAAACATGAGTTCTGCTTAAATTCGTTTGGATACTAAAAAATCACGAAAGGAACTAAAGCCATTTGAGTGACCTCATGTAGATCTGGGACAAGGGAATTGACTATCAATGGAGGGGAGAAATCTAAATGAGATATTTTGCTTCAGGAGAGTTTTTTGTTTGGAATGGTCCTTTTTTTAATTCTCTTTGCTGAATTATTATTTAATGCATTTAGGATAATATTTCAATACTGCAAAACACTTAGACTTTTTCATATAGATATTTTGTCTTTCCGTTGCATTTTATAAGGAAAACAAATTATTCAGACTTGAACTTTTCTCTAAGTTGGAAATATCCTTTTGTTACTTGCAGAGTAACTGAATATTAGTTTGCTTCACAGTAAACAAAACTGCATTAATGATATTCTTGAAGTTTGCACTCAGAGATATTTATTGCTGAATTCTAAAAATCTTTAATTATTGAGGATAATCTGTGCCAGGTAAAGTAGATTATTTAAATGATGAAGAAAACAGTATAAAAAGGAAAACTTACAAGGATGCTTGATTAAAATGTTTTCTATATCTTTTGAAATAAAATATAATTTGTTTATATAATAGTGTATGCAAGTAAAATATTAATATATGAATAATGATTTATGGTATATAAATAAAATACTTAATATAGGTACTGCTCACAAACACATCTGCAGACAAATAATAGTGGAAACTGCCTTAATGGAGAGGGCCCTTTGAGAAATTTTGTTGCAGGACAATTATTTTAAAGTGCAGCCTGTAGTGAGCGATACATGGGAGTTAAAGGAAGTGTGCTCATGCAAGACAAAACCACTGGGTGTAATGGCATTGACTGGTAAAACTAAAAGAAAAAGGAAATAAGCACACATCAGTTCTTTCATGACAATAAAATAGTTACTAATCTCTTGTATTGAAAATGCTATCTTATCATGTATGTTTAAGTACTGATAGCTTAAATCACACCTTGTGGAACTGACTGCAGGAGAAAGACAATAAAGAGGAAGGATTTTCTCACTTATTTCCATTTATCTAATACAAAGAAAGAATAATAAATTCTACAGGCTAAATTCACACTTATGTCCAATAGCCAAGAAATAAAAGCAAAGTCTTGGCCATATTTCAAATTCCTGCTTGATTATATGTCCATCAAAGAGCTGCTCCTACACCATGTGTAAAAGCCTATGTGCTGTATTTTAACATCAGAAAGGTGGAATACCATGTGGAGCATGTACCCACCGAGCCACATAGAAGATCCACAGGATACAGAAGGGCACATGTGTGAAAGTAAAAAAGATCAAAACAGGATCTCAAATACCATATAACTTCGTTTTGAAGCCCCTATCAATTAGTAACAGTTCATTTTTAGCAGCCACAGCCTTACCATGCAAGCCACAAAGCTTCAGCTTCTGAATTCCCACATAGACAATGACTGTTTGAGTAGATTTAGCTTGGGTAATGACAATTTTGCAATATTTCTGGGAATGCTGACATTTCATTCCAGGATTAGACACTGAACTTGAGGTTATGATTTTCTCACAGTGGAAGCTGGGTTAGGTTTGGTCATTATTTTCACAAGACCTTGGCAAGAATAACCTAGATAGCTCATTGGTGGTAGTCTTAGTGGGTGGCATCCTACCTTCAAAAGCAGTATTAAAAAAACCAACATTACATCAGCAGCTCTGTTGCCTTCCAAATATCATATAATGTTGAGATTTAGAGAAGCTGAGATCCTGCCTAAGTAGGATATTAACCTGTGTCAAATAATGAGTTTATGCGGCATATTTGTGGGGTAACTACATAAGTCTGGACCTCCTTAAAAGTAAATTGTAATCTGTAGTCTACACAGCAGGGTCAGGCATTTGTGTTTGACATTTCATTCAAAGGTCAATACTAAGAGCTATCAAAGCTGCAGTCTGAGGTATCAGCTGTGTGTTGATCTCAATTCCTAGGGACCAGAAGTCTTTCTACCTAGAAACAAAAGGTGAAATTAGACAGAGTGTGATTCTTAATTTTTTTTTCAGTGATCCATTTTCTTTTAAGTGCTTTGTAAGTATAAGAAAGCTGAGCTTGAGTTCCTTGTTTTCTTGTCACGTTGTCTCAAACATAATTTGTGAATACTGAGAGGTAAGTGAAATGTCATAACAATGTAAGAGTCATTTAAGTTGAAGAGATGAATGTTTAGGGGACCAGCTTCAGTGGCCACTGAAATTCATGAAGAGCCCTTACAATATCTGGTAAGATATCCAAGGCTGGGGACGTCTACCGGGATCTGGAGGGCAGAAGCTGTAGTTTGACTCAGTTCCAAGAAGTTGGCATCTTTTGACAATTTAATAATGATACTTTAAGACACTGTGTAACACTGGATTACGATACTGCTCCTGTATGTGCCAAAAAAGTAGGGTTTGACCTTACCATCAGATCAGGTTTGAACCATTATCAGAGATTCAGAAAATAGATTGGTTGGAAAATACCATTATGATCATCTAGTCCAACCATAAACCAAGCATTGCCAAATTATTGCCATTTATCAAGCCAAGCATTGCCATTTCAGGATACTTTTTTGGATGAAAGAAGGCATTATGTCAGACTAGATTTAAGTACTTTCTGTGACAGGTTCATTTCAAAACTATGGTGAGGGATTCAGTCCCATAAGCTTTATTCATGCCACGTGAGCCTGAAGTGACTGAACAAAATTCTGTGTGAGCACTCTTGCATGTCATCAGTCTACCACTTCTGTCATAAACAACAACTTAATCTGTATGGAGATGTGTGAGTTGCTGCATACACAATTACTTATTAAGTACAGTAGTGTCAAATCAGAAATTAAAGATTACAAAGTGTTTTAAATTTTTAGGGAGAAAATACTATTGAGCAAGTGTCTCAGAAATTTCAAATGGATACAGGATTCCTCACTTTCCAGGCTGCTCTCATGGAAATATTGTACATGGAGAGAATGAAACAAATATATATCTATATGTTAATCCTGATTTCATAATATTTAATTATTTCCCAGCAACTTTTGTTTCCAAAAGGTTATTTTATGTTTTACGTACACACACATGCATATATTGGCCTGAATAAAACTAGAAAGAGGTTAGCTATTATCTTTTTAATGTCACAGATCTGAATTATGTGCAGCATAAAAGATATCTAATTTTCAGGTTTGGAAAAAAAAAAAGATTTATATGGGGGGCATATCTATACTTCATGTAGTATTTCAAGTACATGCAAAACTGTTCTGTTAACTTATCATAAGCATTATTTATATTTCACTCCTACTGTAGCTTAAATCTCACCTCTTTTTAAGCATTTTTTTCAAGGATATCAAAATGCTATGACTGGTACTTATAGCTCAGAATAGTAACATACATAAGTTCTGTTTAAAAATATGTATCACTTCTAATCATGACCTGGGTGAAGAAAAGCCTAGATGCATGGCTCTGTGTCCCTGGGGAGCATGAAGATTTCTCAACAAGCTGAGCAAATGAAGGGGCTTAGTTTGCTGACTTCAGAGGGCTTTAGTTTGAGGCTTGTATGTTTTGTGTTCCAAGACTAGGTATCCTCAGGTTGTTATAATTATTAAAAAATTGCTACCTATAGGTCCAGGGGCATTTTTTTAATATAGTGGATGCAGAGCCATCTATTTGACCTTGGCTGCTCTCCTTCAAACTACAAATATAAACTGTCTAGACTGAAACACAGAAGACTTTTTCTTTCTTTCCTATATGAAATAAAATTTGATATGGATTCTTCTCTCATGGAAGTGATTGAGTAATTAAAATTGAGACAACTAGGAGAATGCCTGCCTGGTGGGCAGATGCTCCATGAAAAATAAATAACTTCTCAAACTTAGCAATTTAATTAAATACAATAGAGAATGCTCCTTCAAGAAAAACTAGCTCTTAAAGATTTTTGTTTTATACTCTGTTTCCCTCATTATGACATTGACCAGGCTGTAGGTAACAATAATGATTTAGATGTTTTGGTTGTTTTTTTTTTTACATGCTCATGTCCATTTTTCAGGCCTAAAATACCTTTCAGTTATCCCCAAAATACCTTGTAAACTGACTATTCTTGACCTGTGAGAGAGGGAAATATATTGTGCCTATCTCAAATGTGAGTGTATTCCAAGTGTTAGTGAGTCTACTGGTGTAAGTTTTGTGGAGAAAGGATGTGGGTATTCACATAGTCCTGCTACAAACCAGCTGCTGATGCACTTCGTGGTCGATGGGATGATATGGCTAAGAGTAGACTGGT